>OX638076.1:7494339-8227592 GCA_951804385.1 Trifolium dubium
CTCAAGAGCTTCAAACATGCAGAGTTTAGAGAATTTAATACTTGATTTCAATGATTTGAGTGGAAGCATTCCCTCTGGGTTAGTGAATTGCACCAAGTTGAATTGGATCTCGCTTTCGAACAACAGGTTTAGTGGGGATATTCCGGCGTGGATTGGGAAGCTTTCGAATCTTGCTATTTTGAAGCTGAGCAATAACACGTTCACCGGGGCAATTCCGCCGGAGCTTGGAGATTGTCCTAGCTTGTTATGGTTGGATCTGAATACTAATTTACTTACGGGAACGATACCTCCTGAATTGTTCAAGCAATCGGGAAAAATCGTGATTAATTACATTAGTAGCAAGAAGTACGTATACATTAAGAATGATGGTAGCAAAGAGTGTCATGGAGCTGGGAGCTTGCTGGAATTTGGAGGGATTAGTCAAGAGAAATTGAACAGAATTTCGACGAGGAACCCTTGCAATTTCACCAGGGTTTACAAAGGTAGTCTTAATCCGACGTTTACCCTTAATGGTTCAATGATCTTTTTGGATATTTCACACAATCAGTTGTCTGGTACTATTCCTATGGAAATTGGTGAAATGCAATTTCTCTACATTTTGCATTTGAGTTATAATAACTTATCTGGTAGCATACCTCAAGAGCTTGGTATGATGAAGAATCTCAACATTCTTGATCTTTCAAATAATAGGCTACAGGGTCAAATTCCACAAGCCTTGTCAAGGCTTACATTGCTCTCTGAAATTGACTTTTCCAACAATCAACTCTCTGGATTGATTCCTGAGCACGGTCAATTTGATACGTTTCCGCCTGTTAAATTCCAGAACAACTCTGGTCTTTGCGGTTTTCCTCTTCTTCCGTGTTCGACGGACTCTGCAGCGGGTGGGGCACAGCATCAGAAATCTCATAGGAGACAGGCGTCACTTGCAGGGAGTGTGGCAATGGGATTGCTTTTTGCTCTTTTCTGTGTTTTTGGTTTGATACTTATTGCTGTTGAGACAAGAAAGAGGAGGAAGAAAAAGGAGGCTGCTATTGATGGCTACATTGACAATTCTCATTCGGGTAATGGTAATAATTCTGGCTGGAAACTGACTAGTGCCCGTGAAGCTCTCAGCATAAATCTCTCAACGTTTGAAAAACCCCTTCGAAAGCTCACTTTTGCAGATCTTCTAGAGGCAACCAATGGCTTTCACAATGATAGTCTCATTGGTTCAGGTGGTTTCGGTGATGTGTATAAAGCTCAGTTGAAGGATGGAAGTGTTGTGGCCATCAAGAAGCTGATACACGTAAGTGGACAAGGGGACAGAGAATTCACAGCTGAAATGGAAACCATTGGGAAAATCAAGCACAGAAACCTTGTTCCTCTTTTGGGATACTGCAAAGTTGGAGAGGAAAGACTGCTGGTTTATGAGTACATGAAATATGGAAGTCTAGAAGATGTCTTGCACGACCCGAAGAAAGCTGGAATCAAGATGAATTGGTCAGTGAGAAGGAAGGTTGCAATTGGGGCTGCAAGAGGTTTGGCTTTTCTTCACCATAGTTGTATCCCCCATATCATTCACAGGGACATGAAATCGAGCAATGTGTTGCTTGATGAAAATTTGGAAGCAAGGGTCTCTGATTTTGGAATGGCTAGGCTTATGAGTGCTATGGATACACATTTGAGTGTAAGCACATTGGCGGGCACACCCGGTTATGTTCCTCCAGAATACTATCAGAGCTTTAGATGCTCCACTAAAGGTGATGTTTATAGTTATGGTGTAGTTTTGCTGGAGTTGCTGACAGGGAGAAGACCAACGGATTCGGCTGATTTTGGTGATAACAATCTTGTTGGATGGGTTAAACAACATGCCAAACTTAAAATAAGTGATGTTTTTGATCAAGAGCTTATGAAAGAAGACCCCAATTTGGAGATTGAGCTTTTGCAGCATTTGAAGGTAGCTTGTGCTTGTTTGGATGATAGACCTTGGAGGAGACCTACAATGATTCAAGTCATGGCAATGTTTAAGGAAATACAAGCTGGTTCTGGTATGGATTCCCAATCTACTATAGCCAATGAAGATGAAGGTTTCAATGCCATTGAAATGGTTGAAATGAGCATTAAAGAAGTCCCTGAATTAAGCAAGCATTAGACTGGCAACAAATTCCAGAAAATTCTTCAAGAGAAAGACATGAAAGGAGGAAGAAGGTGACGCTTTTCAGCTTCCCGAAAGTTTTTTCTTTCTTCTTCGCCGCTTCAACAATATTATTTCAGATATTACAAAAGGAAACGGTTTAAGGGGATTGCTTTGGCTGGGTCTTTGATCAATGGATCATGTATGTAATCTTGTTATTTTTATACATAAAAGTTGTTTTAACTTGTATATAAACAGCTTCAGTTGTTGTTGCCAAAAAACAGCTTCAGTTGTTACCATGTGTTTGTTAGAATTTTAAAAAGTACTTCTCAATTATCATTCAGATATCATTCATCATCCTGAAAAGGTTCTGTTGATGGCGACTAATTGGAAGATTTTTGGCCTTTCTCTAGGCTTTTTGATTTGTTTTCCGTTCATTCGATCATCGCACTGAAATTTCAGATTGAAAGTATATTCGGTGTTTAACAAGTGTCATCGTCTAATAAAAGTACAATAGTGACATATGTGATTGCATTCAATTATTCTATTATCTCAAAATATCGATGATGTCAACATGTCAATATTGTGTCTAGTGTCTGCATCAGTGTTTCTTACCTCACAACGTCGGCTTAACCGGCTTATTTTTAAGAAGTTAAAAAGTGTTCAAAATGCTCTAACATCAATTATCTTGATTAGGAAATTTATACCTTGTTTATTTTTAGCTTTACGTGTTAGATTTTGAAGAGCCTTTAGGTAAAGTAATACTCTACCTATGAATCAATGATAGTAAAAAGTATATTGGTTTTCTTGAGTGGCTAGTGGTATTTTTGGCCTAATTGAGAGAAAATACATATGAGAGTCAACATGGTTGGGTAAGTGTTACTTTACCGTCCGTTCTTCATGTGAATTTTTCCTGTAATAAACAAAAGGAAACAGTTAAGACACTTGAATTTAGGCCAAATATAGGTATCACTATCTGTCCCTTTCTATTGAGCGTGCACGTTTGTTGGACCAATCTCAAAATTAAACGCTTCCTAACCCTTGCTTTACAGGGTTTGAGTGAAAATTGCAATGCCAATAGATGAATCAAATTGCACGCACTGCAAAATATGAAAGCATATTGGAAAAATGGACCAACATTGACCTATGAAAAAAGAGTGTTATGGTAAATTATTGTCACAGTATTTCAGCATGATTAATAATATTGTTTGGACCACAACAAATATATAAATAAACTGTTTTAGAAGTTCAACTTTCCCACGGATAACAAATTTAGTTGGACCATTCCTTTTTACTAAGAAAAATCTTCAATCTCATAATTGCAATGCTTTTTAACTAGCTAGTGGATTTTCATAATAATCATCAAGAATCTTCTTCACCCTATGAGTGATTGCTCATTTGTGATTAACAAAAAGAAGAGTAAACGAATCCATTTTGTCTGTTCTCCATGGGTATCGTGCTTTGCACGTGATCTTGATCATAGACGTGGTAAATTATTACTTTCTGTGTGACTGGGACAATGTGTGCCCTCCCCTCTAGTGGTCACGTATAATAATGTTGTAAACATTAAGCCAAAACTATCAATAATAAAAAAATGGAGTATAGATTGTAGATTAGAAGGAGACAAATTACCCGTACTACCAAAGTTTTTATATTTAATTGTACTATTAAATTTACATGTGCAATTTAACTTGTGAGTGTATATATCCCTCAAAAAAATAATGTGCATATGGTATTTCCAATTCTTGTTTTTCCGATATATTTTCAAGTACATCAATTACATTTTGAAGTATTGTCTGTTTTAAGTTACATGTCAATTTTAATGATTTTATTTTTTGTACAAGGCAACTCGTTGAGTTGAGAAGTGTGATTGTTATATATAAATGCTTAGCCTTAATTCTCAAAAGATATACTTTTTGGATCTACCATATTAGTTGCCCCTTAGTTGAGGGGCTAGAGGCATGTAGCTTTATGCCCTATTCATTTAGCATCAATGTTACGCTTCACTTTCAAATGCATCGCACCATGTTATAAGGTATTGACCGTTTTAAGTCTTCACAATTTTATCCTTTGTTAAAGACTTTTCATTAAGTTAAAGAGTGTGGATATTATATATAAATTACTTTTAACCTTGATTCCAGACAATGTAAGGTTTTTATAATGTGCCAAAATTTGCCAATGTAAACTCTTTGAAATACTAATGCAAGCAAATCTAAGAAAAAAGAGCTTGTGCGAACAATGCGTTTGTTAAAAAAGTGTTGATTTTAATTTGAATCTACCTATTTATTTATTTGGAGCATTATAATTCACATCTCACAACAATAAATTAGTCTGTGAATAATAAAGGTATTGAGCTACTTCTACTTAATAGATGATTAAAAAATTACTTTCAAACTATTGCGTATAAAAATTCGATTAAAAGAGAAAAACACATCTTATATTACTCACCGATTCTCCGGCGAATAATATTAATTATGATTAACTACAGTGAAAACTTCACATTCCATATCATGAAAAAACTGACATCTCATCTATTAAATACATACCACAAACAATTGGTTATTAACCACCCCCTTATTAGAAAAACAATTTTTGACTTCTAAAAAGATAAAATACATAATTTTTAATATAAACTTAGTATTTACTACTATAATCTAGTAAGAAGTGTTTTAATGACACATTAACTTTTACTAATGTCATGTTTGTTTCTTCTTTCTTAATAATTTAATTTCATCCCTGTTTTAATTTATGTTTTGTGTTTATTATCGCCTGTCCTTTTTGTTCCGCTGCCTGGGTTACAACTCTGATCGAGTTGGCAACACCCACACTTAAGTCCTCTAATCTGTAATTAGATTTAGATAATTACATGTTGTTGTCGTTACGAAAGTACATAGGATGGTACGTACGGTTAATTGACATCCCACTAAATTAATTAGTGCTTATTTTTGTTGATATTATTCCCCTAGAAATATTGTACTCCTATGTTTTATTTCACTGCCCCAACAAAGGTTAATTAAAAAAAGGTACATATTTAGGGCCAGTTTGTTACAGATTAAAAAATAAGTGATTTTGACAGTAAATAATTTAGAGATTATATTTTAGAGATTTTACAAAAAATCAGAAGCTATTTTGTGTTTGTTTACCTATAAGAAAATTACTTTATATAAAAAAATAATCTTTAACTTGTTTGGATGCAATTATATAAAAGTGATTTTGTATCATAAAATTACTATAAAGGACAATTATTAGAATAAAATGATTTTTAAATATGTTATATGAATAATACTCAAGTTATTGTTTTACATTATAACCATATAACTCTATATATAGAGCTACAAAGAAAACAAATTTTTAAATCTTATCTTCTTTTTCTTTTTGGTAAAGAAACTAATCCTATAAATCTTATCTTCTATAATTAACAAATTAATCCTATAAATTTTAAACTAGATATTATTGAAATATTATAATAAATTTAGGGATATTTTTGTCTAAATTTTTTTGACTCTTGTTTTCTCTTTCCTCTAAAAAAAATCTATAAAATTAAGCTACTAATATCAGCTTTAGATTTTTAGCAGTTTTTAGATTATTTTCATATTATGATTATTTTTAGCAGTTTTTAAAAGCTATAACAAACGGATGTTATTTTCTTAAAAGTGATTATTTTTTTAAAATAAGTGATTATTTTTTAAAAAAAGCTATAACAAACAGGCAGTTAATTATTTATAATTTTTCTTACTAAATCAAATATATATTTTTTAAATAATCAAAAATAATTTAATACTACTAATTTTGTATTATTGTTGCTTCACCTAACTACTGAAAAGCAAAAGGAATAAAAAAACAAAAGCAGCCATAAATATCAATAAGTGGGTTGGAAAATCCAAATAACGGAACATTGTGATTTTGTTTACGGAATTGAATTGACTATGGTTCACTTCACTCACTGTTAGTTGAACGTATTTCATTTTCAGGTGTATTATTGAAAGTGTTGTGTTACAACAAGTAGTAGTACATTTTTGTATAGCAGGTAGACGTAGTGCTATAATTGTTTGACCCATAACGGTGTTGTTAGAATTAAGGTAAGTGAACGTAGCTTTTAGACTTCACACGAATTCTTAGAATCATTCTAAGAAAGAAAAAGAAAATAAAAAAACTAAAAATCTTAGCTGGGTTTTTGTTGGGAGTTAATATTCGTGTGGTTCGCACATTCCCAGCCACAACTATCAGAATGTGACACCCGCATGCTCAGTGACACGTGGGCCAATAGGTCACAAGGTTCTGTCGGAAACCATACCCTACTCATTTTAGGCACGGTCCTTCATGAATTGACACCAAGTCTAGAATTGTATATGTCCGTCTCATAAAATTTACTCTTCTTAAATATAAGATCATGTTTGATCAGTTCACGTACGTCAATGCATAATTTTAATCACAAATATCTATAATTATTTAATAGTAAAAATTATAAAAATTTGATATTTTGAAAATACTCATCAAAACAAAAAAACAAGATCTTATATGTTAATATTTACATCTATGTATTATTAAAAAAATACGGTCAAAACAAAATAAGTGAATAGTGCAATTTTGTCAAACGTGATCTTATAAAAAGAGACAAAGAGAGTATCTTACTAATTTGAGTTCGTCATTAATGATCATCTTACAATTATTTATTTTTAAAGGGATTTAAACTCCGCATTTTGAAATTACAATGTTAAATTCTAACTACTGATTTTTTGGTTAAGTATAGCATTTGGTATTCTACTCCTTGGATTTGTTTGGGGTGGCGGGGTTCTGCTTGGTTGTTTTTGTCGTCGTAACATTGATGTGTTGTTGCTTTTTATAATTTCATTTTTGGTTGTGATCTTTGCATTTGAACTTTTTTTTCCGTCTAAGTGAGCATGTCTTGTGCTTTCTTAGTGCGCTAATATAGTATTCGCTTTTTTGGTTGTTTCAAAAACCAAAAAACTTTAACCATTGATTTAACATTTCAAGTGTAATTTGAATGAGGTTTTAGCTTACCTTTTATAATATATGTTTTTTATTCACTGGCGTGACATATTTATTAATAGAATATCCTCTATAATTGAATGCTAAATAATGAGTGAAATACAAAATTTCCCATTGAAATTTAAAAATTTGTCAAATACTCCATTTAAAATTTCAAAATAGGCAAATACTTCCATGAAAATGTAAAATGTTAATCAAATTGCGCCGTTTACACCATCTATTTTGGTGACATAGTCGTTAAGTGCATATGTTGCACTTGTTAATGTGACGCCACATTATGAGGGAGGGGTACGCGTCACGGGAGAGGTAATTGACTAAAATTTGCAAAATCAAAAGCTAAATTTAACAGTATATCATGGTCAATTAGTCCTTAATTTTGCAAATTTTAGTCAATTACCCCTCTCTCATGTGACATGACGTCACGTTGACTAGTGTCATGTATGCAGTTAACAACTATGTCATCAAAATAGACAGAATAAACAGAGCAGGGATAATTTGATTGACATTTTACAATTTTAAGAAGTATTTGCCTATTTCCAAATTTCAAAGGGGTATTTTACAAACTTTTAAATTTTAAGGAGGAATTTGATATTTCACTCGCTAAATAATAGTATATATTTATCATTCAATTAATGGCTTTGCTTACTTCTCATTTTCTCTCCGGTTCTAAATTCTATGAAGCTCGGATACTAGATACGACACGGATATGATACGATACAGATACAACGATACGAGAAAATTTTAAAATTTAAGATGCGATACGGCTAGGATATTTTATTTAAAAATTTAAATATATAAATGTAAAATAATAGGCATAATTAAAATTGATAATAAAGAAACATTTAAATTATTAAATTTATGAAAACAAGTGAATTTACATATCTTAAGTAATATCTAAAAAGTGAATCATGCGCATCCCTACTAATGTCCTATAATCTTATCACTCATTACCTATATTCTTCATCTTTTTTTGAGAAGTGAAAATTCATATGCACGTAATAAACTAAACATTTGACCCTTTTTTGATCCATTTTTTTTTTCAAAGAATAAATAAAATATAAATATTTGATATTTATTTGATACGTATTGGGAATGAACCAAAATACATATCGGGAAGTATCAGACATGTATCGCAGAAGTGACGGTACTTTTTTATTTAAAACATAAATTTAGTCGTTCGATACTTCTCCGATATGTATCGGAAAATATTTGACGCGTATCGGTATTGAATACGATATCTAATACGATACTTGATCAATTTTAGAGTATTCATGCTTCATAAGTTCTAATGCTATCTTATTGACGGCTAGATTCCTCCTACAATTGGTTGTTTAAAGCTTAATAGAGATTATTTGGTTATTAATCACAAATAGTATAACTTATCCGTGCAATGGACGGATTAATATTTAAAATCATATTATTATATGTAGTTAAATTTAAAATAGATAAGTTGAGATATTAGAAAGCTTTTAATGGCATGTGATGTTAAAAGCAAAAAAGAAATAAATTGTTTATGGATTTTCAATTGTTTAAGTTCTAAGAAAAAAATTCTCACATCGATATCTAAAAAAAAATTAAAATATTTTTCACTAATTTTTTTTTTTTGATTGTATTTTGAATGATAACAATGTAATAAAAAAAACAATAGCAATTAATATCAAATAAATGAGAAAAAAAATGCATAAAAAGAGAAAAACTTGAGGAGAAAGAAAAATAAATAGTTCTGATTTTTTAAGATTAAAATTAAGATTAAGATGTGTAAAAGATAGAAAGACTATGTACCCCACACATAGGACTTGAGGTGAGTAGTATCATACATGAAAGGGGCAGTGTATGGGGCAAGAGGACCACATGAATGAATAATTGTAATTTGTAGCTATTCCCACTTACGTGCATAAGCCCCTCCCTTCATTCATCTATTGCTGCATTTTGTCCAGCCCACGTGTGCCCTCTATTGGGGCCCACTTCCCTTCCTGATAAACCATCCTTGCCAATTGTAAACTAAAATCTAATAAACGACCATCATTTAGTTTTTTATTTTTTAAAAGTTCACAAATTAACAATTTAAACTCTTTAACAGAAAAACCCATATCAGTTTAGTAGTTTAACTAATTTGAATTATAGAGTTAAAGAGTTAAATGGCCTAAGTTTAAATTCCAGGAGAATATACTAACCTAATTAACAGTACGTTATTAACATCAACTCTTAATTAAAAAAACTAATGTCCTCTAATACAAATTCTCCGACGAAGATTAATTACTAATAAAAAAACTAAATGGTAGTAGTGAAAAACATCTTACTATAAAAAAAAATTGACCATACCAATATGATGATACCCAAAAAAGTGAGTAGTACTAGTGGTATAATAGGAAATGTTAGGTGAGGGATGATGATGAGTAGAAAACATAGGAGTAAGTAACTGGGAAAAGTTTTATCCAGAGTGAACACAGCTGAATTATTTAATAGAATTAGAATTAATAATTCCATAATACGTGCTTGGGGTTCCTCATTCACCGAACATGATTCAGCATAAAACCTTTGGCTTGTCTACTAAAAAAGAAAAAGTTGTTGGTTTCAAATCTGGGCCAGGCCATGCACAACGCGTTCAAACAACATAAATTTATTCATTAATTCTAAACTACTTACTACTACTACTACCTTTCAAAATAATTGAGATATGTTAAATGTTTTTAATTAATAATGTTCCCATCCCAATCCCTTATTGCATTGACATATATATATATGAATATTGAAAACTATATATAATAAGCAATAAGCAGCCACATATTAACGTTTACAATACTTTCAGTCAGCTCAGATCTCAGTGGCATTGTCAATTTCCTTACCATTATTCCAAAGAAATTAAGAACCATACGTGATTCCGTGTGTGTGTGGAATACGTTATCAAAGTCTTTGTGCTAGCTATGGTACTATCAAAATTGTACAAGCATGAGCATGACCCTCCAAATTTATGGTTGTAATAGAAAAAGAAGAATAAATGTGTAAAAATTTAAATTAAGAATATTCTTTGATGCTCAATAGTTTTGTTGAATAGTAATGTTTTAGCATACTTATAAGTCTGGCATCGTTTTGAAATTGAGGCTAAAAATATTTTATATACAACACGCTACACACTTTAATACATATTTATTACACTCAAAACAATGAGTTCAGTGACCGAATGTCATGAATGAATATAGGTCCAATAGATATATAAGCCCAATAGAAAGTTCTAGATTTTAGGGTTTATTGTTTATATATAGAGCAACTATGAATGTAATAATTATCAATGAAATGAATGAAGTTTAGTTAGTTTGTTAGTTTTAGTCTAGCTCGGTATGCCCACTTATTCACCTTTAAAGAGTGAATTTCTAACCATTAGACTACCTGATCCAAACAATGAGTTCAGAACAAGTAATATTTGTTTAAGGAAACTTATATTTAGAGACACAAATGCAACAATTGTTACTTCATCATCTATCATGTAAATTTTTTGTTTTCACTCTTCGGTTCTTATGGGAAGAGATTCCAGTAGTCTAGAATTTTAGATAAATTTTAGTATAATGTAGTTTCAGTCTCCTCCCGAACGCAATTACAGAGATCGAACTTTAATCCCTTCTACTAAGAAGTTTAGTGTCAATCATCACTATGCAAATTAACGTTGATGTTTTGTATGTTTGATGTATTTTGATCTAGAGAAAAAACTTTATGTATTTAACCTTTTACTTAGTGAAAATTAGTCACTTCTAAATGACTAAATAGTGTAGTAGTATGATTACATTAAAAATGGATGGAGGGGGCTAGGGTACCTTGAAATAAGGGTTTGAACGTGCAATACACGAGGGAGCACGTGGGGGTCTCCGAAGGCACCGCTGTGTGTGTTGAAGGAACCCTTGCTTAGTTTTTTAGTAGGATTAATTAATTCAACCAATATTTCGAGGTCGACCCTGCTTTTTACGTTTTTGTTTTACCTATAATACTAATTTAATTAGATCCATGCCATGCGCATTCTTTTCAATTCAATACTATAGGAGTATTTGTATTTGTAATTGGGCTAGCTTAATTAGTATAGTAAAAAATGTTTTTGGACTTTAGTAGGGATTCACGTGCTTGTCTTATCCTTAAACAACGTGTTCCTTTTTCCTCTAATTTTATAAGTTTGAGTCTCCAATTACAATCTTTAAATTTTTGCTTTGGGTCAATGAAAATGAGGCATTCAAGGTAAACCTGGTTTAAGAATCGAAGCTAATGTCCGTGGGTAGTACTTCGAAAAGAAGGTTGGATTATGGATCGCATATAATGCCCAAAATTATGGATTCCGTATGTGCCAACTTGTTCGTGTGCATGTAATATAATTTACTTATATGAATCATTTATATATAAAAAAATTCTCTATATGAATTCACAAAAAAACCATGAATAGTAATTTGAATGCATATTTGTAGTATATCTGCTGTTAGAATTGTGACACATGCATGCAATCTCAACGTGTAATACAATTGATTTTTTTTTTTGAAGAAGTGCAATACAATATATTGATAACCAGCAGATACAATACAACACTGATCTGTAAATATTTAAATTTGAACTCAAATTTTCTCAAATCTCCACATACACTTGACTTGACACATGCATGTGGTTACACAAAAATATAAATAACGTAGGACATACTAGTAATTTTGTTAATTAAACCATTCTTCCCTATCTTAGAAAAAATAAATTCGTTTAAGTTTATACTTATTGCAACACTTTGAAATATATATATGTGGCCCGCCCAATATTGGCAGCTCCTACAATTCTCCTTTTTCCTTGGGTGCTTCGTTTTCATTATTTTGAATATGAAAATATTATGACTTGTGGCATATGATACAGGTGTTTATCTTTTTCTTTTTGTCGTGCGTGTTGAGTTGTCAAAAACCATTGGCTTAAAAATGAATTATTGTTATTTGTGTTTAAAATTTAAAGATAAAAAATAATATTATTTTGAAAGGTTTATGCTTAATGGATTTGATAGAAAAACTCTGTTACACGCATATTTGATATGTCTTACATATACAAATGATACTGTTTTTCTTATTTTCTATTTATTTTTACAAAGTTACAATATTATTTTATTGGTTTGTCAATTTTTTTTTGATTTTATTGGCAAATATATTTATAATCAATCAACAAGTGATTTGTCTGTATCAGGCTTCTGCCTATAGAAAGATAAAAACACAAAAGTTTTTGTCTATCTTGTTCTCCCATAATTTTTTATTTAATTTTTAAATATGTTTTCCCTACAAGATTTGATCATATAAGAAATAGAGAGATAATATAGTCATCTGATTTCCCTTAAAGAATGAAAATTTAAAACTTGCTTAAAGCTAAATAGTACAAAATATATATTTTTACATGGTCTTACAAGTCTACTTTCATTTTCAGACGATATAATTTATCTAAAAATATACTTTTATATGGTACAAAATTTAAATTTTTGCTATGTGTATCTCAAAAGTCATTTATCTGTAAAAAAATATCTCCAAAGTCATTTAGGAGGGTGGGAACAGATTTTCCCTTAAATATTAGAACTTACCAGCCCACAGCCCAAAACAAAAGTCTCTCACTCCAATAGAAAGAAGGAAAGTTTGGCCCATGCACTTGTATATACCTTCAAGCCCAAAACAAGTGCAAGGCCTAATAGAATAATAGTTATGGCTACTAATTAATAAGAAGTCATTTTGGCGCGCCCCTGCGTTTCCATCCTTACCCTCGCTATGTAGACAACGAGTGTAAAATATGAAAAATTGGGAAAACATGGTTCGTTGGCGTGTTCGCGTTCCAAATAATGAACATGTCAACAGTAAAAAAGATGCAGTCCCCATACCGTCAAAATTGAATGTCACGTGGTCAATCCATCAACCAATGAGAATTCTTCAAGAATTCTATATATTCACACATTTGTGTGAAATTTTATTTACCACCACCACATTCTCTCGTTCTCTTCCATTTTGTTGTTTGATTGTTTTAATTTTTGTTTTTTTCGTGTATACGGCCGCATAGTCCGTCATCGATTACTCATATCATTTTTATTGATGTATTTTTGTGATCATAGTTTAATTTTGTGTCCTAATTGGGAACGATATGAATAATCGAAAGGGGTGGTTGTGGCAAAGGTGGGGGAGGCTTGAAAAACAAGTTTGACTTCAACGTCAGACTTTTCAAAATACATCGTCAGGGAGGAGATCTTCAGCCAAAAGATTAAGTTTATGTGTAATATTTTCTTTGTAATGTATTTTTACTATCTAAGACCATGTGTCCAAATATAATTTTATGTCTAATGTAATTTTTCATAGTAATTTTTTTGTCTAATGAATATCAATAAAACTATTGATTTATATATGTGGGAGCGTGAAAAGCAATTTTCAAATAATAATTCGACCAAATTGTCAAATAAAAAGTTCGCCGACTCCAAATAATTGCTACTAATTACTTCATTCCAGTGACAAAACAAAAGTTATTAGTTTTAATTTCTTTGATATATGTAATTGGGATTAGGGTTGACAGAGCCACAGAGGCAAGATAATTTTTTGGAATAATAGTTACAGTATTTAGTCCTTTCAATAAATATTATTCAATCAATTAATTAAAGTTTCAAAAAATATATTTTTATGTCCTGAGAATGCATGAGAAATATTTTTTGAAGGAGAATATATATTTTAGAATATATTTTCCTATGAAGGTTTAACAAGAAGACATTTTATATCGGGATAAAATAAAAGCCCATGTTGAGAATGTCTTATAGTATTCAGCCCACTTATAAAATGCAAACAAAGCAGCCCATTACTTAGCCCAGTTTCGTCGTAGAATTTGTTATTTTTATCATTTGTGTGGAGGTTCATTATTCTAAAAAGTAAAAAAAAATCAAATAAAACTCTTAGTTTTTTTTTTATATAGACGAAATGAAAAACCATTAAATCTAACATACGCAAAATAGAGGAACCAGAGTTTGAACTCCAATTAAAGACATCGTATCTAACAGTTTCAGCATTTTCTGTCATTTAAATTAAAATTTATAGATATAAAGCTCATAGTATTACTATAGCTAAGAATCCCTCTTTCATTAAATTTTTTGGTACAAAGAATCCTCTTACATTTCTCATCTATTTTTTTTTTTTTTTTTGCTGATGATATCATTTACCAGAGCTAGGAATGTCTCTTACCATATAGCTAGGGGTGAAAATTGACAAATTAATCAAAACAAAACAAAACATATGCATAATTTCCTAGTTAGATAGATAGATACACTGTCTATTGTAACTCCTATCCACTTATTTCGTCTTCATATCTCTTCTACATAACACATCTCCATGATTAAAAATCAAAAATCAAATACACATATATGTAAATAATAGTATTATGTTGGTTTGTAGCTAGCTAGCTCTACCAGAAGAAATTAGTGAGTTCAGAGTGAGTTTGTGATTCTTCAAGTTCATTTGATGGAGAGTGAGCATGTCTTCCTTCATATGTTGTTATCACCATTCTTGGATCCTCAGCCAATCTCTCCACGCGCTTCTTTACTCGACAATTATCTTGTGTGCAACGGTAGTAGCTTCTACATATATAATGTAACCAAAACACATCATGGGATATAGAAGGATGTGGAAAAGATGAAGAAAATTAGATTTTATGACATTGATTAGTTAAAATATTGATGTAAGTAATCATTGTCATCATGTTTTCTATCATGTTCTACTATTGCCAATACTCATCATTCAGTTTAGCATTGATCTCCTCACTTTTAGCCCAAAGAAATTTGGAAGTAGTATAAGTGTGAGTACTTAGGATTTTATTCCTTTAAGTTTTATCTACACACACACACACCAGTATATATAGTATAGTATAGTAATATATATTTGCCATTTCTGACAAGATGTTGAACTCACCTATGTCATTGTTCTCGGTGGTCCAAAAGCAAAACACCAAGTAAAAGGTTACTATAAAAATGTCATCATAATATATGTTTAATGAGTGTAAAAGAGGTACATCTTAGTACTTAATTATACTACTATAACATATGCTGCTTAAAGAAAACACACTATATAACAAATTACCATATGAGAGTCCTAAACTTTCCACATTGTAACATTGAAGAATCCTAGCTTTCAAGCCAAATTTACATATCCCCTCTCTTACAAAATTAATCCTCTTTCACACATTTTTTTCTTCCATATATAAGACATAAAGTGGAATTTAACTTTAGTATAATCAATGATTATATTTATAGGCATGCCCCTCTTAAGCCCGAAAATGAGTAGTGTGAGCCATAGCCATATACTAGTATACAAGTACAATTTTTTGATATAAAAGAATATATACAATAATGAGAGGGAGTGGAGAGAGAGAGAGAGAGAGAGAGAGAGAGAGAGAGAGAGAGAGAGAGAGAGAGCAAATAAAAGCCAAACAATTAAGAAAGATCAATGAATACATACCTTGGATGCTGGGTGTTCTTGACCACTTTCTGACCATACTTCCTCCATTTGTAACCATCATCCAACACATCCACATCGCTCATAGTCTTGAAGCAAAACCTTGGCTCCCTCACTTTTCTTCTTCCCTTCATTTTCTTCATCTTTATGGTAGAAGAAACCCCTATGTGATTATTATGATGATGATGATGATCATCTCCTCCACTACTTCTTTTACTCATCAAGCAATCACTTGCTTCTCCCCATGCCCTAAATTCAAAATTATGCAACCATAATAAGACCTTTCTTTACAATGGCTAATTACAAAAATCAAATCAATTAATTTTTTTTCTTCATATAATCAACAAATTAAATTAGGGAATTTATATCATATTAACTCAACACAAAATAAAAAAGATGATTGTTGCCCTTGAACAGAGAAATGCACTTTTTAAATTTATTAAAAAATAAATGTATTTGAATTCATTAATAGACCACATACATTAATTTTTTAATAAATTTAGAAAATGTATTTGTCTCTTATAATAAAGAACGGAGAAGCTAGATAGATCGAGAGATCTATATTTAATAAAATTAAGTTGCTATAGATGACATGCATGGGTTGAAGTTAAGAATGAAAGGGAATATATTCTCTCACCACGAATTAACTCTTGATCTGTTCAAGGAAAGGAGTTGGCCAGCTCCTCCAAAACTAGAAGTGAGATCATTGAGATCTTCGAATTCTCGAGGTTTTTGAACAGATGAAGCAAGAAGGGTTTGAGCAAAATTTGCAGCTTCAGGAGAAAGTGATGAAGGAGTTATTATTGCACTTATACCTTTCAAAGATTGATCATGGCAATTGCCTAAAGGAGGTAAGGTCATGTTTGAAGGGAAAGGAATATTGAACCCCGTTTGCATATGGATCTCATGATGATCTTGCTCTTGATCAAATAAGTTGTTGTGATGGTTAATAATATTTGTTGTTGACATCACTAATATGAATGAATGATTAATCTAAATTTCTAATATTATATAGTTATCTTGCTCCTGAATCCTGATCTCTTATCCTTCTCTCTAATCTCATCCAAAGTTGGAGAAGGTGTATGAAGAAAAGAAGATATAGATAAGAGACAAAGTGGGTAGATATAGGGTTCTATTCTATTTGAAGTGAGAGAGTTTGTTTTTGAACTTTGGTTGAGGTTATTCCATTAACTTGTAGCTATAGATAGATAGTAGTATATCTTATTAACGTTGCTCCTCAGCCAACTTTCCCTTTTCAATTTGCTTTTATATCATTAAATGTTATATATGTGTTGGAATTCAGGTGAATAATATATACTAGTCTCACAGCAATTAAAAATGAAAGAAATATTAGATTTATAAAAGAAGTGTATTATTTATTTTAATGTTTTCAAATTTTAGATAAATAAATTATATGTTATTGGTGGAAAATTAAAATTTAAGCTAGGATAAAAGAACTTTATTTTTTGTCATATAAATGTATAAGATCCTTCAATTTAATATTTATTTTTTAGATTTTTCGTTGGCTTCTTTTTAAGAGTTTAAGTTAAAACAATTATATTATAATTTTGTTGAAATTTGCACAAAAAAATGTTCAATATTCAAATATTGATACATGAATGACACTTCGAAAAAGAAAAGAAAAATTAATTGATTACAAAATTTGTGCTAATTAAAAAAATAAGTTTAATATAATACACCATAAATGTTGATTTATTAATCTAATACTTCCTCCTGTGTTGAATATAAACAAAAATCAAAATATTTTGGATTTAAATTTACTAAAGAAAATATATACATGCATTTTAATTGTTGTTTATATTTAAAACCATAGTAATGTAATGTCCTTCCTAGATATATAGTGGAATTTTACTATAGCATAAAGTCAACAATACAAGACAAAAGATATATTAATTGAATTGAAAGTTTGCTCTCTTTCTACTCTCTTTGCTATTGCCTTAAGAATGTATGAAACTTACATGCACAACCCCATCACCATAGATAATAATTATAACATGGGCAAAAGTTAAACCTGTTGAGTGCACAATAATAGAACAAAAGATACATAATCAAATATATGTAGTGAAAATTATCATTCATCAATTCACCATTGATCCTCTAAAAAATAAAAGTGAAAAGGAGAGCGGGTAATTATTCACTTTGTAGGGTTACCTTTATTATCATTTTCATTTTATTGTAACAATGATCTCTTTTGGGGCACAATGTTTAAAAGAGAAAAAATAGCACAAGACAATGATGATAATTTTTTTTATAATCCTGTGTTTTTAGGGTATGGATTTTTTTTATATTGGCATGAGAGAAATAGTGGAATTTAGATCATTAAATTAAATTAAATTAAGATATCAAATAAAAAATAGAGAAAATATTTGAGGATGAGATTTAGCACACATGAGAAACATGAGAGAAAATAAATGAGATAATCCATTTCTTTGTTTTTAGGGTGTTCTTAGGATAAGGGATTTTAATAATAAATTTTTTTACTTTATAAAAATGTAGTTTTTTAAAAATTGAATTTTACTATACAAAAAAGTTTAGTAACATAACTTATTGTTCGTCTATTTTTTTTCTTTCTATTTTTTGTTTATGTAAGTATATATATATAGAAAGGAGGAGTTATTCATGATTAATTTCATACATCATTAAATAACTTTAAACGAACATATAATTAATAAGGTTTTAAAAAACACAAGTATATATCAATGTTGAAATTACTTATATAGCACTACATATTTTGGATTTATTTAAAAATTTGTACACTTAATCATTGATATATAATGATAATAATAATCAATAGTTAAATTGGTGAAATTCATCATCAAAAATGATGAGATATTAAATAAAATAACTCGTTCTAGAGTTATTTTTAGACTCAACATATCTCTCCTCTTATTTTATTTTTTTGGTACGTTCATATCCCTCCTCTTAGAGTAAATAAAAAAAATTCAAATTTTCTTAAAATTCCTTTTTTATTTATGAAATTGATTAAAAAACAATGATGAAAAATCTTGGTGCAAATCTCTAGCGAAAAAAATCTTGGGTGCAAATCTATGATATTCCTCTGCATCGCTGAGAAGATATCATTACTATGATAGATGAATGAGGCCCTATTTGACTTTTGCATCAAAAAAGCTTATTGCCTTTTTCATATGCTTTTTGTTATTTAACTCCCCAAAACTCGAACTAACCCACATACATACACCTACCTTTTTCTTTTCTTTTCAAAAATTCCCGCAGATCACCAACCTTATAATATTGTCATCATCTCTTGATTTAATTGCATAACATTTGTGTTTAGCTTAATATTTTGTATGCCCAAAAGTATGTGGACCAATGTGGCCACTGAAATTTCTCTAAACGTTTAGAAAAATGTTTCTTTTGTGTTTTACCTAATGGTTTAACTAGGCCTTACATGATTACCTGCATTTTGTCGAAATTAATTCATCCGATTTAAGTGATTAATGAGTTCTATTAAAATATAAATTGTTTGCGAAAACTTGAATTATTCAATTTTTATTTTTATGTAGAATAATTTTTAATTAAACTTTATTTATCTTTAAGAAGAATTTCAAATTGCTAAAATTCATTTCCTTTGAAATCGGGGTGTTAACAAAAAAAATCGTCATTTCATAGAAATTAACGAATGAACCAAAAAGTCACCGCAAAATAAGTACTGTAATTTCTATGGTGAAGCAAATAATAAACGAATCTTTCTGTTACTTAACTAAAATAAACAAAGATTTTAGTTATTGAATCAGGTTTAGGTGAGGTCTGCGAGTTTAAGTTTTTTTTGCCATCCCTAATACTTCTTCCGGTTTTAATATTTTTTTTTTTTTTAAATTCATTAAGAATTTAATGTATCTAATCAATAATGTAAACTAGATGCATTAAATATTTTCAATAAAATTTAAAAAGTAAAATCCTCTCTTATATTAAAGACATGAGGAGTATATATTCAGTAGAGAATTTACATGTAAATGATTTCAAAATAGTGTCTTGCTAAATGCTAACTAAACTAGCACTTCTTTTTTTGACGCAAGAACCACCACTAGTAGAACCAGAAGAAATAAGTTGAATGTGAATATTTTGCTGGCGTGAGGCTAATGTCTTGATGACGTAATAATAATAGCAACGAACCACAATTCTATAACATCAGTATATTTTTTACACCGCTTTTAATTGTAACGATAAAGAAAAAGCAAATCCCTTTTATTATTAGTACTACTAATTAATTTGCATATAAGACGTTCATGCTTAGAAAAAGGGCATGCAGTGGCGAACATGCATCATTTCTTCTCTGCCACTGCTTATAGGTTGCCATTATGGCATTTGAACATAACCTTTCTTTTCCTTATAAAATCAATTAAACATATTTAGAGTACACATTTTAGATATTATTGTGTGTAAAACATAATTCAACCGGTAATATTGATATTATTCGTATAAATCTAATATTTTTAGAAGCTCATTTAATCAAACAATTTCAAATTATAGACTATTAAAAAATTGTTTACGGCTATTTCCGTGAGTTTATTAATTTAGTTGATAAAACATTATATTTAATGTGAAAATATTGAGATTTAAATCCTAACACGTCTATTTATTCACCGACCATTAAAATATTTCAAGATGTGAGATCGCAACCATTTACGCCAAACATACAAAGTTAAACAACAAATTGACAATCCATATATTTAGCAAAAGTGTTATAATTTCAAACTATATAAAAATAATTAAGGGTTAATACCTTTTACTCCCTGTAAAATAGACAAAAATTGCATTATTTCCCCGTAATTTTTTATGTTGTTTTATCATTCTATAATATAAGATTATGTTTTTTATCCCTTTTAACTCCATAATTTTTTAGTATAATTTGCGGCAGTTATATTATGGTTAACTAAGTCTAGGGGATAAAATACAAAATCTCATATTACATTAGGATAAAGCAACAAAATTTTATTACAGAAATAAAATAATTTTAGTATATTTTAATTTTTACATAGAGTAAAAATAAAAATAGAGAAATGTAACAAAAAAAAACTGTAATAGAGAAAGACAGATGTGTTGTGCTGTGAACAATAATTTTGAATCAAATATATGGAGTGATGATGATTACCTTACCCCACGGCCTTCACGGCTGAGTGTCCCTATCTTGTCTCTCCCTCCCCTCCCTCTCCACACCACATAGTAGCATAAACAGTAGAATTTGGCAGAGACAACCCATATAGTATACCCTACTACAGTAAACATAACATGTTCTTGTGACAACACAGTGGTACTGTATATGCTCTGATAATTAATCATTCATTTTTATTCTGTATTTTTGTACGTACTAGTAATACTCCATGAACTCAGCAGCAGCGGCAGCAGTACTTCTTGAAAGAAACACACCTTTATGAGTGCTCAACTTTGATGTTTGAATAGTAGACGACTCTCTAGTTTTATATATCTATTTTATTCCAAGTGATATAGTTAATTAATCTTTTTTATAAGTATTTGATAGTACTAATAAATTTTATGATTAAGCCACTAAAATCAAACTAAGATTTAATTACTTGATGTTAGTCAATATGTTGAAACAGAATAAAACTTATGAGATATAAACAAAACATTTTTCCTAATTTATTAGGGCGTTATTGATCTATCGTATGTTAATGCATATTTTGTACTTCTTATCGCCATTTGTATTTCTTATACTTTTTTTATTGATAAATTGTATTTCTTATATTTATGGTTAGTGTATATATATATATATATATATATTTGCTGATTAAAAAAAAAATCCTAGTTGAAAAGGAGGGGGTCTGAATAGAAGAGTTACACTGTGTACAGTACATTCCTTATCCTCTGGTTCTGGCTGAGTGGCTGATGTGCTGCTGCTGAAATTAAAAGAATAAAGTATCAACATCTATCTATCTCAGCGATTGAATGATGGAATGGTCGTGTGTGTGTGTGTGTGTTTGTATGAAAATGACTGTTCAAGTACTAACAATTACCAAAGCTGTATTGCATGTGATGGGCTGGCTAGCTAGTTAGCCTGACATTATTCTTGCACGCTCCACATTTCTAGCTGCCTGCCTCATACTCATATAGTAGTTTCACTTTATTCCCGCTAACATATTTGTTTATAACAATTTCTATAAGGTTTAATTCTGTTTATAACAAAAAGAATATTCATATTATTTCTTCATATTTTTATAAGAAGTTTGATTTAGTCTTTGATTCATTGTAATAGAAGAACTAACCATTAAAGTCGGTCGAAAAATGAGCTAATGCTTGACCAACATCGGGTCTAGACTAAAATAGTTGAAGTTAAACAATAACATCGGATTCCACTAACATTAAAGTCAAATTCTTAGAGTCAATAAATAATGTAGCGTTTTGTCAAAATAAATAAATAATAATGTAGTGTCAATGTATCCGATGCTATGCTTAAACATGCACCTATATACTAAGAAACAAAAAAACACACATCAAATTTACCACAAGATGTCACAATGCATTGCATTTGACATAACAAATATGTTCAGAGTAACAAAATCGTTATATTATACTACAAATTAGTCTGAAATTAAACAACAAAATAACCAAATTCCGACTACAACTTCATGCCCTAAAATGTTAGAATGCATTGTCAGTATAACATACATACACGGGTAGTTTTGCTGATGCAATTTCGGATTACCAAATGTTTATATGTATTAACTAAGGCTTATTGAGTGGTTCTGATTTTTAATATATAGTTGGAACATTAATATATACTAGTATACATAACCTTTCTGGTTTTTGCTCTTGGTGTGTAAGGTGGTAGAGCACTCACCCTCTTCACATTACATGATTACATTACATAATTTACATTGATATACAATGCATCGCCCTGGTTATTGTATCTAAAAAAAAAGTAAAATTGGGTACTCTAACTAAACATGGACATAATTGAAGTGTATATAGTTCTGAACATGGACATCATATTATTTTTTCTGTTTTCAAATGAATGTTGTTTAAATTTTTTGTACGCATAAATTCAATTATGATGTTAAAAGTAATAATATTTTTACTAAATTAACTTTATTATATTGGTTTTTTCGTTGGCCTAAAAGTGTTAGTAATCTTTAACTGCATTTGCCAAACTCTGTTGCCTTTCTTTGTTTGTGCAATACCATACTCACATCACATACATACATGTAATTTATTATTACTTAAGTCTGCATAAGTCTTTAACATTTTAAATCCCGTAACTTGCTTGTAATGGCAAACATAAGTAATGATAACAATGACTTTAAGAGGCAATAATCCTTCGTTATGGTAGGCCCCATTTTCTCTTAAGTCTTAACCTTTAAATACCAAAGAAGAGGACTATAGCAAGTAGAAGACTTCAGAGTGCTAGGTGATTTCTGCCTATGCGTATAGGCTCAAAAATGTTATTTTGTTTGTAACTAAAAGGATTTTTGTTGTTGGTAGGTATACTAGAAAGTATTATCTATTTAGTTTGTTAAAAAAAAATCATTTGACAGTACTCATTGTTCAAATGCAATCAACTTTTTTTAACTAACTTTTATTTATAGTATATGATACCAGAGAGAGAGAGAAGTTATGGTTGCCATTACAAGTTATTAGAAACTCCGGGTTGTATAGTTGAACGCTTGAAAGTCATTATCTCTATTTAAAGATCGAGAGTTCGATCATCGTTTTAAATACAAAGTAACTTTAAATATCTGAGTCAGCTATCACACCCTTTGAAATACTTCCAATCTAAACAAAATAGTTACTGCGTTTGATTATAGATACCCTAATCTTGACTGAAATTTTTTTACAAACTATTAAATTTAAAATGTTAATTACTACAGCAACTAACATGTATGATTCATAGGTCAATGACTCCATGCACATGTATAGGACATATGTATAAGCTATGAAACTGCACAAACAAAGGCCCCAGGGTTTGGCAAATGTGGTTAAAGATTTGATATTCTGAAGGATGGGCTTTATTGGATAGTTATGGCGTGAACAATGGTCGTCTTCCCAAATTTTGCTAAATTGTTAGGTGAATGACAGTTACATGTACTAATAGAATCATAGTTTATAAGCCAATTTGGTCAAATTCCTATATGAATTTTTCTTGCTTTTGATAAGAAAATTCCTATATGATTTGTAAGTCTTTGTTTGTAGGATTTGTTACTCAAATATCTCCCTTTCAAACAAATAATACTAATATGTCATTCTTTAAAAAATATATATTAATCTGTCCTTTATTTTAAGGGTCTACTGAATTTCGATATTGTAAATATTATTATCTCTGAATGAACTACGTGACAACTTTTTTTTTTTTTGACTAAAACGAGACAACTCTTTATTATTGATATAAGTTGTCTAAAATAGTAAAATAACTTATGCACCAAATATGTACAAGACAAAATTTGTTCAATACAATAAATATTTATTTTGTGTTGTTTTATCTTATGCTAATCAGTTTAGTATTTATATTTTATGGATCAACTATACCCTAAATCTAAAAATATAGAAATTATGGAGAGTAAAATGATATTTAATATTTTTTTTTTGTTACAAAATGATATTTAAATATTTTTTCACCTCCCGCGACAACATCCAATCTATTTGACCAATTAATTTGATTCAGAATGAGTTTTGACATCAAATAATTTTAATCTTCTCTCAAACAAAGTTACAGGAGTTCGAACCATGACCAAATGATATTTAAACTTAGGATTTTTCTATCATGTTTAATTTTTCACGTATTAAAAAGTTTAAAGAAGTAAGTTCCTATTAAAATTTGTGTGCTATACATTAAGTATATATATTGTTAATAAATAATTGTTTTTTTAGAAAGTTACTATTTTTAATCGTTTTAAAATGTGATTGTATTATTTTTAGACAAGCATTATACTTAGTAGCAAGAAAATCATAGACAACTTCTAGCATATTTTAATTAAATGGCATGTTTTAACTCTTGTAAGTTATTTTATATTTGATCGTTCGATTTAAATCAACAAACAACATTGATTAATTGAATACAACATAAATTTTTTTTGACACAAAAACAACATAAACTTTAAGTCTTTTCTTCTATCCATGCTTCAAATGGTAACTCACATATGTCCCTCAAATGATTCTCGGATAATTAGATACTTGTGTGTGTTTGTACGATTATCAATATTTTTTATATATCACACTTGCAAATTTTATGAACAAACTCACAACATCAAAGTTAATAAATTATATATAAATGAGACCCATTTTTTGATTTTTTTACTCCAAATTTAAACTTCATTTAAACTATTTAATCTTTTTTAGGATATTATTTAAATTATAATTAAAAAAAAATTCCACTAAAATATGAACAACATCATTAAACGAGGTACAAAATCGATTTATTATTTTTTATATTTATTTTGCAAAAAAAATTAACCATATTTCTTGTAAAAATAATTAGCCCCACTGATAATTTAACCTGGGTCCGTCCCTTTGTTGTAAGAAAAAGAACTAGTTTTTTTTTGTTTTTTTGTGAATTTTGAGGAACTAGTTTAATTTTTACTCGAAAAAAGTGCGTCTTTCTATCACAAACGGGCAACGGCGTCGACCGCCGGCGACAAATTTTCCGGCCACGACGAAAAGATGAATTCTACTGCAACTACCACTCTCTTCATCTACTCAGAATTTCAACCAAAGTTCCCGAATTCGCTTCTTCTTCCACGAATTCATACCTGCAACAAACCCCTTTCACTTTCGCTTCAAAAATCCAAATTTCGTTCAACCCATTTATCGTTCTGCGCTTGTTCCCTCAATCCATTAACACCCTCCACAAGTTTCTCACCTCAAAGAACTTTAACCAACTTCATTTCACAAAAGATAGCATTTTTTCTTATTGGGTCGTTTCTCTTTATGGGTTGCTTCAATAAAAGAATCGCTTTTGCAGTTTCAGTACCTTCTGTAGATTCTTCTGCTGAAATTTTGGAGGAGAAGAAAGTGGAAGAGGAAAGGGATGAGCAAGAAATGAATGAGAAAATCTTGGAGAATGACCCAAGAAATGTTGAGGCTTTAAAGGTGGTTGTGTATGGGAAAATTAGGAGAGGGAAGTGTAAGGAAGCTGAGAAGTTTGTGAAGAAGTTGATTGATGTGGAACCAAATGAGGTTGAGTGGAGGCTTTTGCTTGCACTTTGTTATGAGACAATGGGGTATTTCAGTAAGGCTAAAAGATTGTATTTGGAAATTTTGGAGAATAGGCCTCTTCTTGTTAGAGCTTTGCATGTAATGTTTCTTAATCTATATATCTCTTTTTGTTTTGATATGGATGCTTTGGTTAGGTTAGTTAAATGTTGATAATGAGGAATTAGAAACTTAGAAGTTAGAATTGTTATTTGAATGTTGAGAATTATTGACCTATGAAGCCCAGACACCGGACACGACACGGACACGGACACTGACACGGATAATTTTTAAAAAAAAATGATATAATTCAATGTAATTGTAGGTGTTGGACACCGGGACACGCCTAATTCAAGGAGTGTCCGAGTTTCATAATATTGACTTATTGTCTGTTTGAACTGACATAGCGAGACTTGTTGAGAGAGTTTATAGGAACAACTTATGATGCATGTGCATAAATTGTTATCGACTTATATTCATAAGCTCTCCGAGATAGCTTATGAAAACAACTTATATGATAAGCGCTTATACTATTAGTTCTTAAGTAAATTGTGTTTCCAAACATTTCGTGTTGCTGGTAATCATGGTTATTAGAATTGTTCTTATAAGAACGTTGTTATGCTATGAAAAAGATAAATAATTTGTTATCCTTTATGCAAATATCAAATCCAAACAATTGTCAACTTCGTCACATTCTTCCTCTCCCAGTTTTCCTCGCAAAGGAAAAATTTGTGCTTCGTATTTTTCCCTGGAAAAGGACCAAGCATGAAAGATTGAATAGGCATGCAATAATCGATCAATATGCAGAATATTGTGCATAGGCTGTTTCACAATATGGATACTTTCGTTGCACACTGTTTCAAGTGAGCTTGTTTAGTTCTTCTTCTTAAAAGCTTCTTGGTCTTATTTTAGTACCATATTTCCATACATTGCATTGATGTTTTTTTCTTCTTTTCCTTTGGCCTTGTTATTTGTTGTATGCATTCTTTGGGCAGGATTTGATCATATCAGTTTAAAAAGTTCTTTTTATTTTAGACTCAGATTTGAAGATGACTAGCTAGATTCTTCTTTTGTTGTGATATTTAAAAAATTAATTGTATTACCATATCATGAAATCAAGTTACCAAGGCACATCATTTGTTTTTCGTGTTTGTTCATTTACGATTGAGATGTGTGATACACTGATACTCTCTTTTTTACAGGGTCTGGCTACGGTGATGCATAAAAACAACGAGGGCACTGCTGTATTTGAAATGTTGAACAAAGCTCTCGAGTTAGCTATTAATGAAAACAAAGTTACGGAGGAGAGAAATATAAGAATCTTAACTGCACAAATGCTTGTTGTACAGGTAAAGTGCTGATCCATCACATAAGAATGGCTGTTTTCATTTGTCAGTTAGGTTAGGGGTCTGTTTGGATTGACTTATTGGAGTTTAACTTTTGGCATAAGCACCTGTGACTTGTGAGACTATTTGAGACAACTTATGTTAACAAATTATGACATTGCCATAAGCTGTTTTCAGCTTATTTCCGTAAACTCTCCACGGTAGCTTATGAAATCAGCTTATGCGAAAACAGTTTGACTTTATTTTATGTTTTGTTATAGAAATATTTCATACACAAAAGCACTAATATAATAAATGCTTATACTGTAAAATGTAAGCACTTAATTAAGTTATTTAGCCAAACAAAGCCTAAAAGTGTTCTCTTCATCTACTTATATCTACACTACCAGTTTGGGATATGGCATAAACATTGTGTTTTAAGAGTAATTATTTGGAAAGCATAACATTTGTGTGCTTTGCAGGGTGACTTGGAAGAGGGCTTAAAAAGATGTCAAGATTTGATCGATCAAAATCCCCGCGATTTTAGACCTTATCTTTGCCAGGTGAGTTGTTTGCAAATCATGCATACATTTATACTCCCTGATTTTAATGTTCACTCTGATTGATGTTAATGTAATAGTTTGCTGGTATAGTTCTGTGAGATAGCTCACTAAATGAAGATATTTCAATCCATTCATGAAATTATTGTACTGATTTATTTTTAAAAATGTTACAGGGAATAATATACAGTCTTCTTGATAAAAAGGAGGAAGCTGCACAGCAGTTTGAAACATATGCAGCTCTTGTGCCTAAAGAGTTTCCACAGAGGGGATTTCTTGATGATATCACCTTAGCAGCAAAAGGAACATCCCGAGTACAGTTTCAGAAGGAATTCGGAAATCGATTTTCTGACCAAAAATTGGAAAATAATCAGTAATGTACTGTAATGCAGTAGCACACTCTTGTAAAATCAAAAGGTTAGACTACTTTAATGATATAATAAAATGAGTAACATAATTTTGATTTTTTTTCATCGCTTGTAGTGCATGTCTTGGAGTCAGAGATTTTGCTTGTCTTGCTCTGTTTAGATCATGTATGTAGTTCAAATATGATAAATTGATAATTTAACATGCCACTACCATTTTTACTCTCGTGTGTTAGTGTCCAGCTTCTTAAGCTCGTTGAGGATAGACAGACAAGTACAACTATGTCTGGAAACATGTTGAATCCTCCTAATTTGTTTGGTTGATTGAGAAATGTTTGAAAACTAATTTATATACTAAAGAAATACTAACAACACATTATCTAACACCCTTTGTAACTTAAAGAACACTTGGATGAGATAGTGAGAGTTTTTTCAAGCTTAATAGATTTTAGGTTCGAATTCAGTTTCTAAGAGTGCAAGAGAGTTAAATCTCTTGAAGGAGAGTTTTACCGCCTACTGTGGTCCTACCCGGCTCTTAAAGGAGCTTTGCAATCATTTTATTAAATGTGCTTTGTAATCATTTTTATGTATTATATATGAATCATGTCCTCATAAGAACTTGTATATGGAAATAGTAAAATAAAATATGCAGATACATGTTGAAAGGGTAGTGGATTCTCTTCATTAATACCTCAATTTTTTTTTCAATTGAGAGAATCTTGATCATGGCGAAAGAGACGCGATGGTGTTGCAGCATGCTCAATTTCAATCAAAGTCATGGTCTTCTTGACCTGTATAGATAGGACCTTGTCCCCGTTTGTCATATAGCTTGTCACTATGCCTTGCAGATCCGTAGGCAATATTTGTTTGGGTTTTCTTAAATCCCAAAGCTCTAATGGTTAGCATCCTGTTTTCGTTCTAAGTAAATGAAATGTACATTAGAAGAAATATTGTTTATCTCATTCAAGTGCTCTTAAATTTAATTGGGTTTTTGTCAAATTGTTGTTGATCAATTTTTATTGGAATTTTTTTTTTAATCTAAATGTTCTTAATATAATTTTTAACTTTTCCCCAAAGTATTTTAGTATATAAATTACTATGATTTAAAATATAAGAAAAAGAGATATACCAAGAACCTCTTTAATTTAGTTTGTTGTTTTCTTAATTTAACCGTTCATTTCCTGTAAATGATATTGATAATGAATAGCAACTACTACAATTAGAAAACCAACAATGAGTTGCACAACTATCCAACTTTTAGATTAATACACTAAATTTAGACATTGTAACTGAAGATACACCTAAGCAAAAACCAAACTGGGTTAAAATGTTGTTGTACTTGTAGTTGTAACAAGTCATTTTTGTTATCAACACTTAACATTTTATTGATATAAACCTCTTACATTCAGTCTCACATTTGTCATCTTCAACATTTTGCAACTTTTGCAATTCGGGTCGATATTCGACTTAAAGCCGATGGCTCGACCTGAATTCTCCATAGGAGCACTTTGTTTAATACTTGTCCTAGCTAATGGCACCCTAAAATGTGTCCAAGGGGCAGAGTCTGTACAAGGTCTCGGTATCAATTGGGGTGCTCTTGCATCACACCCAATGGATCCTACTATTGTTGCAAATATGTTGAGGGACAATGGAATCAAGAAGGTAAAACTTTTTGATGCAGATTCTTGGATCGTTGGTGCTTTTTCTGGTATGGACATTGAAGTCATGGTCGGAATACCTAACGATCAATTGAGTAAATTTGCTGGAAGTAGTTCAGCCGCGGAAGATTGGGTTCAACAAAATGTCACCAAACATCTTCATAAAGGGGGTGTGAATATCAGGTGTGTTCCTATACATTAGACTCCACGATTATATACATCTTTGCATTATTGACATCATATCAATATCATAAATTTATTTATATTTATAGAAAAATTAGAGAAGAAAATATTAATTAAAGTGACATTAATGATTATTTTACAATAGATTCAAAAAAGATTTAAATTTGGTCTCTTATGTTATTTCAGATATGTATCCGTTGGAAATGAACCATTCTTGAAAAGTTATGGTTCTACATATGTGTCGACGACATTCCCAGCTATGCAAAATATTCAAAAAGCTCTTGATAAGGCTGGTTATGGAGACATAGTGAAGGTGACTACAGCTTTGAATGCAGATGTTTATGAGTCTAATTCAAACAAACCATCAGATGGACATTTTCGAAACAACATTCGTGATGTTATTAACCAAATACTTCGATTTTTGCAAGAAAGGAATTCGCCGTTTCTCGTCAACATATACCCTTTCCTTAGTCTATATCAAAGTGAAGGTTTTCCAGAAGATTTTGCATTCTTCGATACCCAAAGCATGACAATTACTGACAATAAAGCGCAATATTCCAATGTGTTTGATGCAAATTTAGATACTCTTGTTTGGGCATTAAAAAAAGCCGGTTACCCAGACATGAAAATTGTCGTTGGTGAAGTTGGTTGGCCAACTGACGGTAACAAACATGCAAATGCTAATAATGCAAAAAGATTTTACCAAGGATTTCTTAAATCAATGGCTAGCAAAAAGGGAACTCCAATGCTCCCCGGACCTATGGATGCTTATCTATTTTCTCTTTTTGACGAGAATTTGAAAAGTATTGCACCTGGTAATTTCGAACGTCATTGGGGAATTTTTCTCACTGATGGAAAGGCAAAGTTTCCTATAGATTTTTCCGGTAAAGGAGAAGCAAAATGGCCACAAGAAGCAAAGGGTGTTCGCTACCAAGAACGTAAATGGTGCGTCGTGAGCGCCGAGGTTAAGAATTATAGTATGATTCCACAAGCATTAGACTTTGCTTGTGCTGGTGCTGATTGTACAAGTTTAGGATATGGTTGTACATGTGGAAATTTGGGATTAGTTGGTAATGCATCTTATGCTTTTAACCAATATTTTCAAACAAGAGACCAAAGTGTTGAGGCATGTGATTTCAATGGATTGGGTAGTATTGTAACAAAGGATCCATCAAATGGAACTTGCTTGTTTCCCATAGAAATTGAGAGCAGTGGAAATATTGTAACTGCAATGCATATGGTGACAATCCTATTGATTGGATTGTCAATATTCTTTACATCAATATGAATGTAAATGGTATATATACATAGCATTATTGATTTATGACTTAGATATGCCATGTTTGTGAAAGTCACTTGAAGCCAATAATGAGCAAATTCAATCAGAGTTTCAGTTTTGAATGAGTTTCTACAATATACTTGTCCTTTTTATTGAAGTGTTTTATGTGCTCTCTTTCTATTGAGTTAAACTTTCAGAAACAACTGTAAAGCCCTTTTAACTATTAATTTATTAGAACCTCCCAACTTTTTAACACTCATCCAATTATTCATTTTTTTTCTCAATCTCTCTTTTCTTATCACATCACATATATACAGACTTGATGGGTGTGTACACATATATGGGTGTCCAAAGAACATTAATGGAGTAGATCGATGCAATACAGATTCAAAATCATTAAAGATAAAAAGAATGAATTTACAAACAACTCATAGTACCCATGCTAATGACATAAAATAGAAAGTTACATAAGTCTACAAATTGCTTCCGTATTTGTAGCATTGATGACATCAATATCATTAATTGTATTTGCACTATTAAATGTATAATCCTTCAACCTTAAACAAATAAACATTGCGACGGGAAAACAAAATAAACTGCACTAAGACGGGAAACAAAATACATCGAACTATGACGGAAAATTAAAATAAACAACGTAACGCCGCGCTATAATACGAAATCACACAAAAAAAAAGAGAAAAATACTAAAAATATGTGGAAACCACACATATTTAATTAAAATAGGAAGAAAAAAAATTGGACGGGTGATTTAGAATTAAGATGACCCTAAATCACCCTCTCACTAATAGAACAAGATGGAGAAGAAAAGTGATGCATATTGCATAGTACTACATCCGATTCTAAATATAAAAGAATTTTTACTTTTTAAATTCATGAAATGTTTAATGTATTTGGTTCATAATATAGATTACATACATCCATCATTCTATGAACTTAAAAAGTGAAATTTTTCTTATATTTAGAATCGGAGGGAGTATATGTTTATCATTAAAAAGTGGTGCATATATAGTAGTCTTGTTTACATAAACAAAGTTATTTCTATCATTGAATCAATAAATCTCTATCATTAAATCAATTGAATATAACCAAACTTATTAATCAAATGCTAAAAATACACTTATGCAAGATTATCTTACTTGAGAGAATATCTGTGTCCACATCAAAAGTGCAATAAACGGTATCGTTTCATCCGTAGGATATTCAACATAAGATGAGTTGGACCCAATATTACGTCATGAGGATGACGTCACCTTCACCTCTCTGATGTTGACACGTGTCTCCATAGAACCCTTCGTTGCATCCTCCACGAAAATGGTAGGAAGGATCATTCTCCTAAACATATACTAGTAAAAAGAAACAAACATATATATTAAGATAGAAAAATGATAACTAATGGCCTTAGGGCAATGGTTAAGAAACACAAATATAGTAAAAATATATTGGAATTTGTGCGGTCAAAGTAATAAAAGAATATAAAATGTTGTTTTCAATGTAAACTTACCATTTTTAATACTTTAACTAGTGCCCCAAAGACACTAGTTAACAAGACCCGTTAAGATAAACCATTAAAGTATTTTTTTCCATTATTATTACACAATTATTATCATATTTTCATAAAATATATATATCAAGTGGATGCACCATGAAGTTCTACTACTTCTACTTCCAGCTAGCAATAAAGCAGGCATAAAATAAAGTGTTTTTCATCATAAATCATAGTCAATAGCAATGGACATGACCTATTTTGGAAACCCTAATAATCCTCCAAACCCTTATCATCATCACCATTATAATAATAATAGTAATAATATAGCTCCTTCTTCTTCTTCATCTGATTTCATTAGTTTATCTGATTATCTTCTATTTGATGATTTTGTTGTTGATAACAATAATATTAATAATCAAGAGTGTTACTCATGGTCACAAAGTTCAGAAGGTGAACAATCATTTGATAACAAGGCAGCTTCTAGTTCCACCACTGATGTTATCATTAATCAAGGATTAATTAGTGATGAAACCTCTATCATCAGCAACAATAACATCAACACTATGTATGATGCAAGTGCTTTTCATTTCTCTATATATAATCTTTGTTTTTGGTTTTCATTGAACACAAATGTTTAATGTATTGTGGATTCTTTGGTTTGACAGGAAGCGCAAAAATGGAGGAATTAAGGAAAATACAGTTGAAGTGAGTCCAAGAATCACGTTTAGAACGAGATCGCAGCTTGAGATTATGGATGATGGATACAAATGGAGGAAGTACGGAAAGAAATCTGTCAAGAATAGTCCAAACCCAAGGTAATTAATTACTACTCCTAATATATAAAACACTTAATTAATTGCCTTAATATTGGTTATTACCTCATGTGATTAGTGTCTTTATGTAAATTGAAAATAAATGAATGTTTGAGCACTTACACAATTTAGCCATCCAATGAAAACCATGTAGATTAGATTGTATACAACTTAACTATAAAGTTGGATAGGAATAGGATAGTGATGTGGTGGGTCTAATTAATTGGTTGTATGAGCATAAAATTATAAATATTGGCGGCTGATATAGTTGATGGAAGGGACATAATGTACTCAATGAGTGTATATATAGATCCCAATCATAACTTTATATATAATGTTATGTTATGGATTAATTTTTTGGTTGCTTAATTAGAAAACAAATGGTGTAGAATTAATAAACCCTACTTGTTGAGCTATTGGCTCTTATTTGTTTGTCTTTTAGAATCAAGAAAAAGTAGTAGCAAGTTGCATTGCTCTTTCAATTTGTTGCGGTTAAGTGAATTGATTATTCTTTCTCCATCAACATGATCATTGTATATGTTTATGTGAGTGAGATCAGCTTCCCACTTGCTAGTTAGCTTGTCCTCCATAAATAATGCCACTTTTGCATTTTCTTGTGTGTTTTTGTTTTGGTGGTGCTTGGAAACAAACTTAATAAATAGTACATATATACTTTGTTCTTAAACTTAAGTATGTTAAAAATAGAAGAGTATACAAGGGATACTCTAAAAGTAACCTAGAATAAAACACCAAAAATAAAAGGGAAAATACGAGATATAGTTAACAGAAAAATACAATCACAACCGCGCCAAATTAATAACCAAAAAGCAACTTACCTAACCAAGAGCAAAATAAAAAACCCTAAGAAATTAAAAAAGTATGTAGTGACAAATTATTTACAGTCCATCCACAAAACAACTGCAGATCGATCAAAATTGAAAACAAACAATCAACTATCAATCCAAACACAAGTGTGGTCGGTTCCACGCCACCAACTAAAAAAATACAAGAGTGTCTTATTTAAAAGCAACTTTCAAGAGGAGAATTTTGTTCTATCCATAAATTTGTTTAGTATAACTAACGAGAGTTTAAAAATTGATTGATTAAAATTAATGAATGAATGCATGCAGGAACTACTACAAATGTTCAGGTGAAAGATGCGGAGTGAAGAAAAGGGTGGAAAGGGATAGGGAAGACTCTAGCTACGTGCTAACAACTTATGAAGGTGTCCACACTCATGAGTCCCCATGCACTTCCTACTACACTACTACTCCACTCTCTTCTTTCAATCAATGGCTTTCTGCAAACTCATCTTCTAATTAATTAATTCTAATTAGTTAATTATATGCTTGTGTTGATCTTCTCCCATATTCAATATGTGTACCATATATATGTACAAATTATAGTATTATATATGTAGCTATCTATGGCTGCTCTTAATAAAAGGTTTGGGATGTTTGATTGAGTTGGTAATTAAATTGTATTTGGATATATATGTATACAAAATATATACATTGTTATTCCGACACAAATTTAGACACAAAATACTTACCGTTCATTGTAGTGAAGAATATATATAGGTATTTAATTTGATGTTTGATTGAGTTCAAATAACATTTTTCAAATGTATTTATCGCCGTGCTATTTCATTAATCATTTATCTGTTACGACGTACACAAAAATGGATAAAAAGTTTATAATTGATACAAAATCTAAACTAATATAATAAACTTTTTTAAATTCATTTTTGCTTATAATATTTCTTTTTTATTCCTTTTGACGCAGCTTATAATATTTTGTTACATAAATTAAAAAAAAAAGATTGATTAATATAAAGTTATTTGACTAAATTATTTATTTGTTCAAATATAATTGATTTGAGATCTTGCTCATAAATGAGTTTCTTTGAAATGAATGGAGCAGAAGATGGCACTACTATCATATGATATGATAATAATGACAAAATGGTCAATCATATGATATGACAAAAGTGTTGACCGATCGAAATTACTATATGAAATCAATTGAGAGTGTTGGTTTGGATTTGAACAAATTACAGCCACTCGAACATGTTGAAGTAACATAACTACAGCTTTACTTTGACCACCTCCGGTCTAGATATTTCAAAGACAAACTTAAATAAAACATTGACAATTTCTAATTGTTAGCATGATAAATACTTAAAATTTTGTAGTGATAAATATGAATTTTGAATGAATTTATTCAATAAAACTAATTTTAGTTTTTTTAATTAATAAATTGATATAATGTGGTTTAGATTTGATTAAATATATAAAATTGAGATGAATAATAAATTTAAATGTATAAATTATATTGGTAAGTCAAAACTACAAATCGTAACTACAAACTAAAAAAATCAATTTTAGAGGTGTCATTTATTTTTGTTTTTTGGTTACCATGATATTTATACGAAGTTTCCGTCGCCAATAGTGATGATTAAACTCTATCGGAGAATATGTCGGGCACATAAGATGAATTATCCTCTTTCAACCGAATTTTCTGCATACGTATGAGCCAGAAATCAAACTTCTTACCACACAAGGTGTCATTTTAGTTTTATAACATAACATGATGATAATCTTTTTTTGCTAAATGTGAAATATATGCATGAGTGTGAATAACTTTTAGTAAAAAATTAAAAATATAGTGTACTAGTAAACAGCTCCTTTTTTGTGAATATAAAAAAATTAGCAATATTAATAATAATATACATTCATAATTAACTCTTTATTTTCTCTTTTTAGAGAAACCAAACCTTATTATCATGCATACCTAGAATATTCAACAATTAAGTTCTTTTTGTAAGATGAAGATTTATCTAACGAATTTTAAAGAAAAATATGATATCATCTCAGAATTGTAATTGAGTTGGATTCAACTTTACAAAACTAAATTATAAAGTGATAATTGTTTTCTACTTAAAAAATAAATGCATCATTCCATCAATGTGAAACTCAAAACATTAATAATTGAGATTTTTTTGTTTTCTTTTCGAATATATAATAAGTCTATTTATTTATTTCTCCTTATAGGCTTATACAGTGGGATTGAAGTCTATTCCAACATTAGACTAGCAGCTAGCAAGTGTGGTCAATGGTCCTTTGGAAGTGACTAATTAATTTTGATGACTAAGAAGCCTTCTTGCAAATCACTGAGACTGATTGAAATTATGCATTTACTCACTATTTTGGATTCTTCTTTCATAAAACTTGAAATCCCCATCTGTTTTCCCAAATAAGAAGATTCCCTACACAAGCGACATATCTTGTGTATTGGCTAAACAAGGTTCCCTACATGGATAACATCTTTATCTCCTCCTCTAGTTACTGAGTTTCTGGGTCCTAGTGACTTTTCATGGTTACAATTCAAAGGTACTATCATATACTACAAGACCAAGAACTAGATTTAAGTTGACTGCTTCACTTGGCGTTTCCAAATACACCGAAAATAAATGTCCAAAATGTTGCTCAGCGGATCCAAATTACTAGTTGCATTAATAAAATTACAAAGTTTATACAGTAATTAATCTCGATCATTGATTTAAAATCAAATAGTTTGAATTACTTATTCGTTAAATCAGTTTTAGATAATATCATTATCAACCATTGATTTAAATGAGACGGTAATTGTAAGGAATCCAATTCTATTGTCCGGCGTTATTCCGTGCATTATAAAAGTACAAACATATCCCTTGGTAGGGTTCTACATGTTCTCTTCCATTATGATTTGAAAACCATAAGATATAATAATTATGTTCGGTATTTTGTACATATGAGAGATCAAATTGTGTATTTGTCTGCAACAAACCACACATCTGCAAGCAACAAACACATAGTCCTATATTTGCAACAGTTAATTACATATGCTCCAAACAAAGCTACATGCCAAGCCAATGACAGAAAATTCTTGGCATTTACAAATTCAAATGAATTAGACACTGAATTCAAAAAGAACATCTTTGGACTCGCCTACAACTTTCACCGGCAATCATTTAAATTACAACAGTCATGACATGAATGAGATGCAACATCCATCTTGCTCTCAACAGTTCAAACTTCAAACCCGGTGGTCGGTAAAAAGGTCAAAATCCTTCAAGGCACACCAGATTACCATAAACAGCGAAAAAACCACCTGACAAAAATTTGCATTGTAGAATACCGTCCTCCATACTAAACACTTTTCTCGATTAATTTTCTTTGGTTTACCTCCATACTTCAAATTTAAATATTACGTTCTCCAACTTCACACATTTTCTATGCATGAAACGTATTGAATTCTTTACATCAACCTCGGTGATCATGAGAAATAGCCCAGTTGCATGGGCATGGACTCCTCACATTGAGCTAAAACAGCTTCCTCTGTTATGATCCAGCCATTGCTATTGGAGTTCACTTGTTTATCTTCACAGCAACTCTGATGAAATAAAGACGAGAACTTAACATAACATAACATAACATAACATGCACCAAAAGATGTATTATTCTCTAATATCTACAAAAACTTCAACCTACATTGTCCCAGTAAGAAGAGAACAAGTCTCCAAGACATACTACTAGCCTACTTGTCAACAGCTGTACACTATTCAGACAAAACATCAACTAATTATTGGTCAAATTTTCATGGCAAAAGATGTATCCTCCCCCTCATCAAAACACAATGAAGATAGAAACTAAGGAGGAAATAAAGAAATTAAGGCTAACATGAAGAGATAATGAGGTTGGAAAATCAACTATGTAACTAGCACAACCAACCACTAAAGCATACCAGTAAATCCTCCTTTTCTAATCCCAGTCAACAAAATTGGCCTGATATATCTACCAGGAAAACACTAATTGATACCATTGCCATCTAACAGCATTTTCATCACTAAGCCTTATGTTTTCAAAATTGTGAAAGGGCAAGAACTAATTATCTAGATAAATTGTTAGTGGAAGAATACCAACCTCAGGACAAGTATATACGAGAAGGGTCATCCAGTCCCAGTTTTCAACCATCTGTCTTTGGTTGTCATCAAGAGCTTCCTGTAGAAAGTATAGTAATGGAGGCATTAGTTGCATCTCAAACTGCCTTGGTCTGCCACACAGCCCGCAACTTCCAGGGTTTATTTCATTAGCTACAGCTAAAATTGGCTTGCCACCAAGCGAGTATCTGCACAAAGGAATAATAACAAAATAATGCTGCAGTTCCTTGAGCCCCGAAAATAGAATGGAAGAGAAAAACAGGGAGGGGAGGGAAAGTAGCAGAGTAAAAGCATGATATGATGCTATGGAAAAACATAATTGATAGCATTAATGCATAATAGAAAGATATGTATGGAAATAGCCTCTTTGAACAGTTCTTAACAGTTACACCAGAAGTCCAGAACCATATGATCTCCAACAAATCAACAACTAATAAGCCAGCCTCAGAAGTCTGGAACCATACGACAAATAAACCTACAATTTAAACTATGACAATGGACTTGATACTGCTCTAGTCTCAACATTTTTTCCACTTTCTAAGAAGACAATGGACTGTTCAAAATATTTAACCAGTACTTTCAACTGGGTTTGAACCAAAATATGTGATAATGATGGGTTCACTCCAAAGCATAATTTGTTACATACCTGAAACACTGCTCGGGATACACATCCAACCGTTTCTTGAACTTGAGGTATGTTCTATCAGCTGTCAAAGCTTTATCATATTCATATTGTTCCTTTTCCCAGGTTTCTTCTGCTTGCAAATGATCCTCAGCAGAACTTCCATTCTCCTTAATAGAAAGTGATGAATAGCTAGAGCATATGGAACCAAAATCGCCCGCAGATGCCTCTTCCTGTGTGTATATATAAAAACAAGGCACCACTGAAAATAACCAATTTCATCAATTTGAGCACAAAATCAATAATGACGCAAGGTAAAACTTAACATTTTCCAACTCATATTTTCTGTACCTGGAATATCATTATGATTGTTAACATCTTCAGAAGCTTTTGTTGGCTCTAGATATGGAGAAGATGTAGGTAATTTCTGTTGGTGCTTTTTCTTTTGTTTCTTGCTCTTAGATTTAGAATTAGAAGAAGCCAAAGTCCCAGCTTGATAGAGTGCATTAGCCAGTTCTTCAAAACTCATGTCATCTTCGCTTTCGTCTCCATCATCCTCTGACTTTGGATTTTGAACTTCGACTTCTTGTTTATTTTGAGAGGTATTATCTACTTCAGCAAGTTTCTGAAGGCGAAGAACTCGCCAAGAGGTTGCACATTTGGGCAAAACACAACCAAAAATGAAAAGAATGCGATGATGATGAGATAGAGGAGCATAAACTTGTGCAACGAGAGAGAGGCTACTGCCACATATAGCACAGCGAAGCAAATTGGTATCGATGGCATCCTTGGGAAGGGGCCAGTCCTGTTATTATTATTAGAATACAAGAGCATGTCAGTTACGGTTGTAGTTATAGTTACAGTTACAGATTTAAGGCTTCACACAAGAGTTGAAGAGATTAATTACAGGGATGCCTCCAATTTTAGTAGTGTAAGGATCAGATGGTTCACGATAGTCGTCAGCCCATGGCCCCGGCATTCCTAGCAGAACTTTACCCATTATTATCGTTGAGGAGAAAGCTAAATTAAGTGAAAAAGTGCTTTGATTCCTTCTTTTCCTCCTAACTCCCAGTCAGGTCCAGTGTGGAGCTTGAATAAAAAAACTTGGGATGTCAAAACACATTTTAATGACGCATAAATCAAATATGTAAGCGGTAATATAAAGACAAAGATGATCATAAAAATTGGAAAACTTGTATTTCTAAAATGTATGATTAAAGAGTTCTAAAATTAATTATGGTGAACTCTAATTTGTTTCAATAAATCATAATGGAAAAAATCTAGGAACCTTGAAAATTTGCTTCTCATATTCTTCAATTTTCGGGTTCATTTAGGTTCGAACGTGGAACTTATATTTTCTTGATATTTCTCACAAGGTTTTCTCTTGAGAAAGGAATCAATTATTTTACTCTTCATTTTAATGTTGCAAAGGACGAATAGCTGCAAATTAGTTGCTTTGAATCACAAAATGTCATTGTTTCATTAAGAAGCCAAAACAAATTAGGCTATGGGAATTTAGTTTTCTTCATAATACTACAAAATCCCCTAATACTGAAATAAAAAAAAAATGTATTGGAACACGATTTTGCATAGAGCATATTAATCATAAGATTTTTGTTGTTCTCATTCTCAACAAAAACAGTAGTATCTTGAATAAGGCTAAAACAGAGGCTTACGAAACTAAAACCTTAGAGCAGTGACAAGATGAACAAGTTCAAAATAAATAAAACTAAGATGCAACAAATAATTGAGATAATTGAGGTAGTAACTAACTAACTAACTAAGCACTAAGCAAAGAGAGAGTAATGAAGTGAAGACTGACGAGAGGAAGAGCTCCGACGAAGAGATGAATGGCGGAGGCGGCAGTAGTGTTTGAGATGAATGGGAGTTTGGATGGTACTCTTAACTCTGTGTTTACTTCGCAATAGCGACCACGCCGAATAAATAACCGATCAAAAGGTTAGTTAGGGTACATACATTTTCTTGATTTTACTTATAAGTTTTTTATTTACAGTCTTTTTGAACGTTTAATTGAAGACCAAATGATCCAAATTTTCTGGTCAAAAAAAAAAAATCCAAATTTTAAACATTTTAGGTAAAAGAAAAATAAGTTATTTTAAATTTAAATTCAAATATTCCATTCAAGAGCACTTGAATGAGATGCTAATGGATCTTTTCCAGCTTAATCAGAGGTCATGAGATCGAAAATAATTCTGAGAATGCAGCAGTGTTAAATTCTCTTGAGGAATAGCTTTAACTACCATTTGTAATCTTATCCGGCTCAAATGATTAATCTTTGCGATTGCGCGCAGATGATACCTGGTTCAAACTAAAAAATATCTAATATTCTCTAACCATAAGACTAGGCATGGCAACGGGGCGGGGCGGGGCGGGTTTAAGTAATACCAACCCCGCCCCCGCCCCCAAACTCTATCGGGGGTGATTTTTGAACACCCACCCCCGCCCCCAACAGAGAATGGGTTTCTCCGCTCCGCCCCCGCACCCACCCGCATAAATTATAATAATAAAAAATTTCTTTTTTATTTTATATTTTAAAAATTATAATGTTTCAAAACTATTTTTTAAAGAAGATAAATAAATGAATAAACCTAATCCAACATAAAAAATATTATATTTTAGATTACTACCTTTAAAAAGAATAAATATGCAATAATGTCGTTAAATATAAGGGTAATATAATAATTTTAATTGGACATAGCGGGGGCGGGGGTGGGTGCAGGGCGGGTGGAATGTCATACCGCCCCCACCCCCGTATTCTATATGCGGGTTTTTCCCCGCCCCCTCCCCCACACCCAGTTGAAACGGTTTTTCTCCGCTAAATTCGGGGCGGGGGCGGGTGGGTGTAGGCGGGTCTGGGTCTCGTAGTCATGCCTACATAAGACTCCATACATTTTTTACTACATGCAATCTAAAACCCTTCTAAAAACTATTTATTGTTAGATGAAATTAAATAATTCTAATTTCTAAAATTTGCTCCAAAATGGTTCCCTTAATGTTACCTTCCTGATGTTTATATTTCGGATTTTGTATTGATTATTGAAGATTGTCTTGCATTATTTCTTCTTTTCTCATCCTTAATGTAAATTGTATTAGGCATTTTCTCGTTTTCAAATGTAAATTGTATTAGGCGTCAAGTGATTAAGTGATTAATGTAGCTAATTTCTCTTGCAAGGAAGCGCTATCCACAACTTATCTTCCTTTATTTTATCATGTTACACTTTGTACTACTATGCCATTTGATTGGATTAAAGATATTTAAAAGGTTATTCTAAACCTAACTTATTTTATGTCAAATAGATTATTTGGAGTACAATGTCATGTAGAAGTAGAACAACATCTAGTAGCACCATCTATATTGCAACTAATAATATTGCATTAAGGAGGAATCCCACTAAACTCTTGGATCATAGGATAAAAAACAAGGATGACTAACCCACCCAAGAATCATGAACTCCTCATACCACTAGATTGGTGCTGATAAAATTCATTGATTTCTTGTTGTCAAGAAAATACTAAACATGGTTTATACTATTAAATTGAGCCTTCTGGCCCAAAAATCTTTTTTTTAATGAGAAATTTTTTACTACCTCCTGATCAGTATAACCGGCTCAGTTGCTTTCGTTTATTATTTGCATTTCACGAGTCAAATAAATAGCTTAAGCCACAGTGGACGCTAATGTGTTTTATTATTACTGAAAAAATACCATGATGGAATGATACTCTACAGGTCAAGCGAAACAGTTTTTTTTTTTTCCTTCTAATGACTGAAAACCAAGTTGTTGAGACTGCAAACTTTACCCAGAATCACCACAAATGCTATAATCAATACTATTTTCTATATTCTAATCATCAATTATATTCAAAGTTAGTCCATTGATACATGATATGTACATAGGCAGTAGCTAACTCAATACACTACTTCGCCTTCTATCCTCCTCGCGTGGTGAATAAGTCTAAGATTGTGTGATCTTCTTATATGGTGTAATGAAATGAATTACTTAATTCCATCTCTTTGAGTTTTTGGCACCTTTAGACTTCTGTTTTGCTGCCTGAAAGGCCTGCACCTTTTGCTTCTTTCTTGCTTCCTTCTCAGCCTGATATTGCAAATAAATAAATAATATAATATATGGAATTTATAATCTATCATAGAAGCTTTTTGATACTATTTACCACCTCATTCATATTGGTTTGACAGAAGTTTACCTTGGACATCTTAGATTTGGCTTTCAATTTAGGAGCTTTGTCCTCAAGCTCTGCCTCGCGTTCAAGCTCTCGTTCCCTAGCATCGAGATTCTTCTCCAAATAATACTGCAATATTTATATTCAAATTTGTTAGAAGCTTATAAGAATAAGCCATGCATTGGCTGATCATTCTGTATTCATTATATATACAAAATAAGATGATGTTTTCCCCTAGAATACTACCATTTAATATGACTGTTAAATCATTCAATAAAAAATGGCTTTGGAAAATGATTAAAAAGATACCAATAACATGATAAATTAAACCCTCAAAATTAGTTAATTGTCACGTCCAGTGAAATTTAGAAATAGACTATGAACGTCTAAATAAAACTATACAAGATAAGGTTATCTGCAATAAACATGGCCTTCCCTAAACCCTGCAAGGATTTATAGCAGCAGTTTGCCCCTTAATTTTAGTAATAAAAAAACTATTGTTGACCCTCTCAAATCAAATCTAAGTTATTTTAGCATTTTCATCGCTCACACTGCAACCAATTGAGGAAAAGATCAAGACAACTGTAACTTCATTATTATATTTTAATTTTTGAAAGGGAAAAAACTAAATTGATGTGTTGGTGAAAATGTCAAATCCCTACTAACTATTGATGTATTCACTCAATCAATAGGCAACAGAAAAGGGGGATGACCGATTGACTTACATTATAATCTCCAGCATAATCCTGTAAAGTGCCATCTTTAACTTCAATCACTCTATTAACTATCTGCTTTATAAAGTACCGATCATGAGATACTGTGATAACAGTGCCCTCATACTCGGTTATTGCTTCCTGATAGAAGAATAATAAATCATTAGGCTGATGGGTGGTAGTGAGCATTAAGTACAAAGAAATATAAGAAAAAATGAGACAGACCTCAAGCATTTCTTTAGTAGGTATATCCAGGTGATTGGTTGGTTCGTCTAAAACAAGCAGAGTTGATGGTTTTACCATGAATTTGCAAAAAGCCAGCCGTGCCTGGTTAAACAAGAAACAATGTAAACCCCAAATAGTTTTTTTGCATCATATGCATTTAGTGAGAAAGGAAACTACATTGCAATAAAACTAGTGAAGCTATTATTACATTCAAAGAGTACCATGGAAGCATGTAAAAAGTTAAATTAAAAAAAAAGTGCGGAACTTTAGAGCACAATGAGCCTGACCCTTCCCAGAACTCTGCCATGGTGAGAATAGCCCCGTGTTTCCTTTTTTGGTCAGGAATAAATCATGTGATTCATGCTAAATGAAATTATAATAATTCATGTATATATACTATACACTTGGCGCTGCAATACATGAAATGCCCAAAAAATTGAGGCACGTGAATGCCTCACAAAATTATCAAATACAAAAAGAGGGGAAAAAATCAACCATCTCAGTGTTTGAGATTGGATTATGCATTTTAACATCATCATAGCTATTTTCATTCTGTTTGTTTCCGTAATTTCTTTAAGAACAATCATTTTGAAGATACTACTCAAGCAAAAAACAAACCACCTTTCAAAGGAGAGCAAAAAATATTTTAAACATGTCTATTGCATTTAACATCAATTTCATTTAATCTGCGGGTAAAGAAGCAATTCTAAGTCAAAACTACGTACATATTACATATAAATACAAACTTGATGTTGATAAAACGAACCATTCAATCATAGAAATAAGCTAGAATTTGAATGCTGTATTTGTTCACAGATGTTAACTGAATGCCAACTGGAAAAGAAAACACAAATTTTGAAATTACCTTCTCACCACCACTCAATAGAGAAACTTTACGATCAAGCATGTCAGATTTAAAATTACAGCGTCCAAGAAGTCCTTTAATATCGTCACTTCTCCAGTCCTCTGCAGCTTCCATTACTGTCTCAAGCACCGTCTTTTCCAGATCAAGTGCCTCAGCCTGTTAGCTAAATCAAGTCAGCACTAAAATATAAAAGTTTTGAAATGAAGAATTGGAACCAATGGCACCAGTTAGCATCTCCTCAGTTAAAGTGGTGAACCTGATTCTGCTCAAAATAGTTAGGCAATACATTATGCTCCCCAAGGATAACTTCACCGCTGACTGGCTTCTCTAAACCCATAATCAATTTTAGTAAAGTGCTCTTGCCACATCCATTTGGACCGAGAATGGCAATTTTTTCTCCCCTTTCAATTGTAAGATTTGCCTTGTTGAAAAGTGTCTGGCACAGAAAAACTTGATCAGATAATGTCTTAACATTTTAACTCTACTTTTTATTAAAAAATATCATGCTAACTCACTTTATCCTCAAAGCCAAAATCCAAGTTCCTAACTGTTATAACAGATCTGCCACTGCTTCCACGCACAGGGAACCTGATTTTCATTTGTTTCCGTTCAAATGGCTTCTCTACTCGCTCCTCTCCGAGAAGTTTTTCCAATTTCTGTTGACACATATATAAAAGGAAAATATTTTAAGCAAATAACATGAGTGACCAAGGAGTCAAAAAAAAATACACAAGTGAACAGCACAATGTGGAAGGATGAATTGCAATTTGCAACTATTTGGGTAATTGACACAACTGCCATATTTTGAAGTTATTTGAGCGAATACTATTATTTAAGGTCACTTATACTTTGTTAGACATGGCCATCACAGCGCTAGATAAATAAATTCATGAATCCTGATCCTTATGATTTGGGGAGAATTGGCTCTTGACCCATTTAATGAGTACTTTTGACTTGTTAACATTTTGTACAAGCAATGTTATATCTATATAAATTAAATAGTTGGTCACATATACCTTCTCAGCAGAGGAAGCACGGCCTGAACTTGCCCCGGCACCTAACCTACTTATCAATTCTCTTGTCTGTTCAATTTCTTTCTGCTGCTTCTCCCATGCAGCATACTGTGTTTCAATCCATGTTGCCTTCGAAAGTATATACTGAGAATAATTTCCATCAAAAGTCCTGGCTATACCCATGTCAGTTTCCACAATTTTCGTACATAGTTGATCGAGAAAAGCTCTGTCGTGCGAAATGATAACCATTGGCACATCTTGCTTGTTAAGATAGTCTTCAAGCCACTCAATGGTGTCAAGATCAAGGTGATTTGTAGGCTCATCCAACAATAATAAATCTGGCTCCTGTAAATGAAACCAAATTGTCATTCTTATCAGCAACACTTTCATATTCAAACACACATAATCAATATCAAGAATTATCAATATGCACATTGCAAATTAACATTGGTTATATCAAGATTAGAGCATATGAGTGCACCCTTTACTGATTTATTATTTAAAAATAAATGAGTGGTAAAAATTATCTTCCTTATCATTAACTATAATCATTCATATCTTTTCATTGTAAAGTCTAATGGTCATTTATAAGGGAACACACTAGAATCACCATCTATCAACAATAACACAATTGGCAATACCTATAATAACTAATGTAACACTAACACTTCCGATTGAAGGTGTGTCTGGTCTCCAACACCGACATGATACAACACACATGCAGTTACATTCAATTATTCGATTTTCTCAAATTTGTATCGACGTGTCTGTGTCAGTGTCATGTCTAGTGTTTGCATGTGCGTGTGTGTGCGCTTCATAGCTCTATCCACAATATACTATAATAGCAGCATGTATACCTGAAGTAGAATCTTGCCGAGACACATCCTCATCTGCCATCCACCACTAAAAGAAGCAACCAACCTATCAGAATCCTCAACACCAAAACCAAGCTCAGGCATCAACTTACTAATCTTGGAATCAACAACATCCAAATTCACAGCTTGTGCACGTCTCTGAAGCAAATCAAACTCATCCAAAAGCCTCCCCATCAAATCCAAATCATTAACCGAATCTTCAAGCGCCTTCTGAACTTTCTCCAACCTTCCAGCAACATCCATTTCCTCTTTAAAAGCACTCATAAACTCCTCCCTCACAGTCCTACTCTGTGAAACCTCAAATTCTTGACTCAAAAACGCAATTTTCATATTCGGTTTCGCCTTAATCACATTCCCCGAATCCGGTTCTTCAAGACCAGAAATAATCCTCATCTGTGTAGTCTTCCCAGCACCATTTACACCAACCAAACCAACTTTCTCTCCTTTTTTAACTTCCCAAGTAACTTCCTTCAAAACCGTAACACCTTTATACGTTTTACTGATATTCTCCAACTTCACACCGGAGGAAATGCTCGAAGCGCCGCTGTTTGATTGCTTGTTGTTGTTGCCGCGTCGTTCTTCGACGGAAAATAGAGACTCGATATCGTCTTCGGTTACTGAAGTGGTGTCGTCGACGGAGGCTACGGCGGATAAACGAGAAGTGTGATTAGGTATTTTAGAGGTTAAGAAACGATTGGGATAAGTTAAATTAGTGTTGGTGTTGGGTTTAGGGGTGAAATGAGAATGAGTAAGGGTACGTTGAAAGCGTCGTGAGTCGAAAATGAATGCTCCGGTGAGGTCGAGGTGGTGGAGCTTGGTGGATAGTTCCATCGTTGATCGGAGGATTATGTACGGATAGGGAAGAAGTATGTATGAGGCAGAGAAGGGAGGTGATGAAAGGCTTCTCTACCCCACCAAAATGTTGAGCATATTTCTGCGGCTAGTGAAATTTATTGGAGGTTCTCTATTTTTATTTTATTTTATTTTATTTTATTTTTCTAATCTTGGAATAAAAAATCCATTTTTGTATTCATTACTTTGGGTAAAGAATTAAAGATAGACTAAATTATTAAATTGATCTCTTATATTGTAGGATATAAGTCACTAATTTGTTTTACTGCAAATGTCATTAATTTTATTAATATTTTAAAATGGTTTTAAGAATTTTTCTTGCACATGATAAGAATTTATATAAATAAATTTCATCAAAAAAAATTATTAACGACTAAATTGATAGTAATTGTTTCTAAAAAAAATTGATAAAAGCTATATGTATTAAATTGATAAAAAATATTATTCATTTTGTTATAAACATATAGAGACTTAATATATTTTTTTTGCTAAAATAAAAAATATTCATTCAAATACAATTTTAATATCGTTAAAAACGAAAAGAAAAATGATGAATTTAGGAACAAATTCACAGCATCATCCAAGTTAATAACATAAAACGGCATATTCATACCTACAAATAATGTAATATAATTAAAGTAACCGAAATATCTATATTTTTGGATTTACATTGTTGACGAACTAAATCACTATATGAGTCAGTAGTTGATCAAAGTTGCTCTACCAATTCAACTAAATATAAAAACTTAATTGATAATAAGTGATTAAAATTTGAGCATAATTTAATATTTTAATAAAGCCATATACATTTTGAAACATTCATAAAATTATAGACTCATTCTCTTTTATTTTTGTGAACAAAATTATAGACTTATTCTATCATATCTACCTGATACATAGTTAGGGACCAAATTTATTATCCATAAAAATGAAACTCCGCAATACTCCATAAATTATTATGTATGTCAATCAAGACATTTAAAATTTAAATGGTTAATAAACTTCATAAATTATACAAAAAAATAAATAATAAGATCCATCTAAACATAAATTTTAAAAAATTTTAAATACAATTTTTAAATAGAATATTTTTTTATTAAATTTGACTTATTTCACCGTCAACATTTAGATCTATCAATATACTATTAAATATAAATCGCAAAAGTTTATATTAATTAATTAATTAACTACTACTATCTACGAAGACTATGACATTAGAAAATAAAAATAAATACTTGACCGAAAAAATAAATATTTATACAAATTTTAACTTAATTTTAAGCATTTGTTATTATTTTTCAGTTGCAATTTTTTTTTATGAACATGAACATATAAGAATTGGGTTTCTTTTGTCATAAAAAAAATGAATTGGGATTCTTGATGCTATATTTTGTGTGGTGCATACCTGCGCTTTATGGCCCACTATTTTTATGCCACGAGTTTGTTTATTTTGCGTGGCTTGTATCACCTATCCAATCCACGTGTCGCTTTACAATCTAGAAATTGGAGACAATTTTGTTTAGACTTTTCCTTTTTTAAATATGATTGCCCATAGTTTTTTTTTTGTCGAGACTGGGGTATCCACCGCCGAACGCAGTGACTAATCCCTCGCTAGATTGGAGACACCTCGAAGGGTGGGATAGCTGGCCCAAGAATTTAAAGCTGCTCCATACCCAAGGTGAGAATCGAACCCTTGACCCTTGGTTAAGAGAGAATGAGCCCACTGCCGCTCAACCATACCCCTTGGGTTGATTGCCCATAGTTTTGTTTAGGAGAGTGTTTATATCCGAACTGATGTAAAAATAAAATTGCAAATTAAACTGATTTAAATTGAAAATAACTAAAAATCGCATTTTCTTCGAGCAATGTATTATTATAAAAGAGTATAAAGCGTACTCAAACCCTTATAAAATATAATAAAAAGTTAAGAGAAAAAAAATTCAAAGGATCGTTACACCAACTTAAAAAAAAATACAAGAAAAACGAGCATACCGGACCACTAAACCACAACCAAAAAAGATGAACTTGCAACCAAAAAAGAAGCAGCAACATTTAATCCATACAATTTACTCTTCACATAATTAATCTTGTAAACAGTAAAATAATATTTCATATCTTTATTTTGTAATAAAATTAAGTTATTTTTATAAGTATAATTTTTTATAGAATACATACAATTTTTGCATATGTATATCTTGTAAACAGTAAAATAATATTTCATATCATTATTTTATAATAAGTTGGTAATACTGTCACCGTTTTTATATCGTATTAAACCGCACAAACCAATTCAATTCAAACCGCAATGGTTTGGTTTTGATTGGTTTAGACGACTTTTAAAAAATCAACAGAATCAAACCGAATCACATATATTTTTATCTCGCGGTTTAAATGACTTTTATGCTAAAGAAACGAACCAAACCACACTGCTAATACCCCTAACAAAGAGTAATTCAAATGGTGTTGTGAATACAATTATACCGAATACGAATTTTATAAAAATTTAATGTTGCATTGAAAATTTATATCATATAAATTATTAGAAAAATTGAAAATCATTAAATATGTCATTGAGATCCATTATTTAACAACATTCAATAAAAAATCACAATCTATTAATTTTGATGAGTCTCAATAACTTATCTAATGATTTTCAATTTCTATAAAAGTTGACATAAATCATTTATATAATACAAACTTTCAATTCAACAATGATTTTTGTAAAATTCGTAGTCGTTATAATTTTATTCACGACTTATGTATCGTGCACTATTTGATCAATTATTTTCCCATAGGCTTAACATGCAATAAACTAATATTAAATTGGGGTGAATGCTACCATGAAAGAGCTGGACAAGTAGTGCATGGTGCATCGTACTTGTCAATGATTTTATAACGAATACTAATTTATAAAATTTACTGTTAAATTAAAGTTTATATTATATAGATTATTTTTATAAAATTTTAAATAAATTGTAAATCATTTTTAATGTGTCACTGAGATTCTTCAAGATTAACGTTATTCAACCCACTTGGGTTAACCTAGTGGTGTTGGCTTGGGTTCTTGGAGTGTGCTCCTCACAATAACTCATGTTCGATTACTTTTGGTCTCCATTAAGAGCAAAAACTCTAGCTTTAAATGGGACATTCACAAGTGGAAGGTGGGATTAGTCCCCTCAAATTGGTCGGTCTTTAGGCCGGATACCGAGTAACAAGTTATATGAGCTGGATGAAAGATCTTCGGTCCTGACGACTGCTTGCTACATAGACAAACTGGAGAAAATGAGCTGCTGATGTCGGAGGATCCACTATTTCGAAACCAATCCACGACTTGACACGCATCCACAGAGAACCAAAAACATCACAGGTGAAGAAAAGATGATGAACCGATTCAATAGTACCGCAACCAGAAACACAGTGTTGGGCCTCTGATGATAGAATGCCTTTACGAAACAAATTAATGCTCGTAGGCAACGTGTCTCACAAAAATCTCCACACAAATAAAAATACCTTTAAAAGAATATGTTTATACTAATATATTTATAGATATTTAATTATGTAGTTAAACTTATGTATATATCAAAAAATATTTTTAAACAAATAGATTATAGGATCCCAATCAAATATGCCAAATTCATGACCAATGAACTATTTGTTAAATTTATGGTAGTCAATTAGTCATTCATTCATCTTTAAAAAATGTACCAAAAAATAAAATAAAAAGTCATCTTTCAAAAGTTGCAAATAATCTAAGTGTGTGTTTGATTTCAATTTTAGAGGAGTTAAAATTGATTTTGGACATGTAAAATTGAGTTTAATATATTTAGTTTCTATAAAGTAGAATTGATTCTGCTTGAAGCTAGAAATTGTAACTTCTAACTTTAATTGATATTTACACTGAAATTTACTATTCAACTTACTTTTAGTTGAATATATTCAAACATAAATTAATTATACCAAAATCAATTTTAATAAAATTAATTAAATCGAAATTAATTTTACCTAAAATCAAATCAAAATGAAATCAAACATACCCTAAATCAATCTGATCAAGGTAATACTTTTGCATCTCAAAGATAAGAATAAAATAAATAAAAAAGAAAAAGACGATGAGGCAATAGCTAGCTGGCACAAGTGAGGGGGCAAATGAGGGAATATCTGTTCATGTTGTGCTGGGGAGACAGCTACATAACCGAAAGGCAATAGTCAGATACAAGACCAGACAGGTACCACAACACGTAAAGAAGGAAACACATTAAATATAACCGATAACAACATACTCTCTTTTTTTCTTTTTCTTTTTTGGAATCGACTAATCCAGTTTTTATTTTTATTTTATATATCGAAAAAATAAACCACTTACTTTAAAAGTTGATTTATTGAATATCTTTTTATCTAAGTCATATGACTCTTAAGTCTTACCATTTAAACTATCATACGAGATGACTAATTCAATTTAAAGCAAGAAGTTCATGTTCAATCTTGCTAAAAATAAATTGGCAACGATGACTGAAATGTACTCGTTAAGGTGGAGGGCGGATGGCAAGACATAAAAGTGGAGGCGTAGATTGTTAGTTTGGGAGGAAGAGCAGGTTCATGAGTGTTGCGAGTTTTTAACTAATATTGTTTTGCAGCCTAATATTCATGACAGGTGGATGTGACATTTAAATGTTTCTAACAGTTATAATGTTACAAGTGCATATGACTTCAGGACTTCACCAGACAACATCGCGGCAGCTAATCACACAAATGCAATTTGAAATAAGGAGGTTCCTTTAAAGTAAGCCTTTTTGCTTGACGTCTTCTTAGTAACCGGTTACCAACAACAGACAATTTAATTAAGCGTCAAGTTATTCAGCCTAACATTCAGTTATGTGCGGGTGGTTGCGGCATGATGGAGGATGTAAACCACTTATTCCTTTCTTGTGAATTCTTTGCTACACTTTGGTACAAGGTTTCTAATTGTCTTTGTTTCACCATGGTTCATTCCGAACAAGTGTGGGATCATCTCTCTCAATTTGACTCTTTAGGTGGTTTTCCAAGGAGTACCCGCTCAACTTTGATACTCATTTGACTCTCTTGTGCGTGGGTAATCTGGAGTGAAAGAAATTCTCGCATATTTAATCACAAAGAGACTTCGATAGAACACATGTTTGACAAAATTAAGCTTCAATTGTATTGGTGGCTAAAAGCGAACCACGATAATTTTGTGTTTGATTATCACTTGTGGTGGCTTAACCCCTTATCTTGTTTGGACATTTTCTTGTAACGGGGAGTTTTCATCTATTGCACCCTTCATCGAATTGTCGACTTGACTTGATGTAACTTAATTCTTTTTTGCTGGTTTTTGGCACTCCTTGTGTGTGTCTCATTTTAGACTTCTTAAAAAAAAATTGAATCATATTTCAAGTGCAAGTGCAATTGTCTTAGGAATTCATAGTTCTCCCAACTAACATTTAATTACTGTCCTTTTCTGATTATAAATAAAATCTTGTACATCAAATAAAATAAAAATAAATCCTTTTCAAATTTTTGCTATTCTTAATTAATATATGAGGAGATTACTTTCTCTTAAAAACTAGAAGGCGGAAGCCAAAAAATAAAAGCACACATACTAATTATGTTATTGAGTGATTAATTAAGTTTATCAAAAGATAATAGAGTGAGTTTATTTAATTGGTAGGAATATTTTACACAATATGTAAGGATTATTATTCATCGGTGAAATTTTAACTATTACGAGTAAATTATTTGATAAAAAAAGTTATCAAAAAATTACTTCAAAGAATTTGATTCATGAAATCACTCTTGTTCATTTATAATTATTTTTTTGAATTACTAAAATTTTACGAATATATCTTGTAAAAAAAAAATCACAATTATATAAAAATAAAAATTTATAGACAATTTTGTTTTTCTAATAAATGTATTAACATATTTAATAAAATTATATTTATTCTTAATGAATAAGAGTATGTAGTTATCCAATGAATGAAATTTTTATGTAATTTTTCTTTATATAGAAAAAAGAAGATTCATACACGCTGAAACAGGTGTACTTATATAATTGTATAGCCACTTACCACTTACCCTTCAAAACCCAATCATCAAATATCTCTCTCTCTCTAAACTCTCAAAATCTAAAATCACTATCATGGATCAAAATAAGGAGGTAAGAAGAACAAGAACAAATTGCATGTTTCTACTTTTTTCTTGAAATTGTTGTTTTCTGTGTTAGCTTCAATTCCACTATTCCGTTACAATTTCATGCTTCCATTATTTTTAATCAAGTTTCTGTGATTTTTTTCTTCTTAATAATATGCTATAGTCTTTGTAGATTTCGGCGTTAATATTGATGAAACTTTTTCTTTTGTAGCTGTTTAATTTAATTAATCGATTTGTTTGTGTTTAATAATCTTTTGATATGATTCATATCTTTGTTGTTGCATTCTGTAATTAGTTATTAATTTATCCTTTTACGAAACTAATTGATTACCGAATTTCTCACTGTGATTTTTATTACTTCAGATCTTTCCTCTGTCGTCATGGTTGTGTAGATGACACAAGTGTTACGAATTTCTCCATAGAAATCATAATTATTTGCTTAAAAATGTTAATTATGTTATTTATTATTATTAAGAGTAATTTTTTAACTTGAAATTGAGTCTTATGTTTCAAAAATTAACTTAACCTTTGCTTGTAAATTGTAATGGTTCTGCTGATTTTGGAGTCAAAACTTTCCAACGATTACTCATTAGTTTCATCGGAGTTTATTATTGCACTATTTTTTTTTGATACATCAGTGATGTAGTTTTTGTTTATGTTTTGTATTGCGGAATTTGGTCGGATATATTTTTATACGGAGAAACTCTCCTGAGATATATTGTTGTATGGAAAATGAGAAAAATAATATATTTGGAGTATTATGAAGAACACAATTATTGTAATTGACAACTTATTTTTTTCATTCGTCAGAAGAAAAAAAAACTTATTTTTTCATATCATAATGTGAAATAAAGCACAGATCTTTCTGTTATGATGATCAGTCCTCTAATCTTTAGATAATTTTGATGCAGAAAAATGGTCCTTGGCTATCAGTTCCGGCTTTTGGGGACTGGGATCAGAAGGGTCCAGTGCCGGACTATTCGATGGATTTCTCAAAAATTCGGGAAATGAGGAAGCAAAATAAGACAAATCTTTCGAGAGCAAGTCTTGGAAATGAAGAGGAGTTGGTGGCCAATTCTACCCAGAAAAATACTATAAACACCGACAACAATGAGCGTCAGCACCCGCATTACCACCAAACTGACTCTCCAGTTGTAAGATTTCTGCTCACCTTTGTTGTTCTTTATTTTCTTTTTTTAGCTACTAATTAAAACCACTTAATGATGGTATATAGTTCATGCAAAAAAATCTGTACAGATCAAATGAGTAGGCACTGTTATTGACTGTGCTACATTAGCTGTTGTTGATGAATGACTTCTTTGTTAGATTTTTGTTATGGAAATTAATTCAAATGGATTTAATTGGCTGCATTTATATACACGATAACATGAATCTTTTACTGTCAATAGGGAGAATTCCTCATACACTTTCATAAGAAATCATTCAATTCAAATTCTCTTGCTTCCTCTTCAGTTTTAAGTTATTTTTTTTATTTAGATTCTTTAATTGTCCAAGTGTATGTGTATGAGCTAGTCTAATTTTTTTTTAGTTATTGACAAGTTCTTGAAAATGCAAAAATCATGTAGAATTGTTAATGGTAAATATGTTCCCCCTTGGGAATAGACATTAGTCCTTGAGAATGACTAATATGACCAATATTGGTGATTCTTACAATGTGATTTTTGCATTCTTTTTTACCCCATTTGCTTTTTGCATTCATAAAACCAATGAGTTTGTCACCAACAGTCCAACTTCTTTTACGGTCTAATTGAGGAGAAAGTAGTGAGAAGAGATAAATACAACCCATCATCAAGACACCTCATGGAAAGGATGTTCTAGTAGCACTAAGATTTTATAAAACAACGCCACGCCACCAAACTATGGTCGGGGCTTGGTGGTTAATGACTAGTTTAATAGTTGTCATTTACTTCTTTAGCCATAGTTGGTAGTGGAAACTTATGTTTTTCTATCTAGAGGAAAAATGAAGAAGCATATACCTGCATTATTATGCATTATTTTTAGCAGGGCGGTGGTTAGGTTGAAAGATAAAGGATATAAATAATATGAGTATGATATTGATATAGTACAAGGCAACAACATAGTTTTAGTTGCTGCACATGCATCGGATAATTGGGCCAATCACTTCATTTCATTGGTAATAGAGAGCCATAAAACATGATTGTGTGAGATTATAATATTATAATAAAATCTTTATGGAATTTAGATATACCTTATTCTATTTAATGTGAATCATATTTATTCTCTCGGTTTACAAAATATTGGATATTCTATTCGTGGTGTATATAATATTATGGTTTTATTTAATTGAATTTCTCTTTCTTTACAGACAAGGAGGAGCTTTCTGAGCTACTTCAACTGTTGTATAAAAGCATGATATTCAAGGGCGTCCACAACCTTTCTCTTGTCTTCTATAGATCGTTGATTAGGACAGTTATTATGCTTTTGTGATTGGTTATATTAATTGTCCATTGTTCTTTAGTAAACAAACAATTCCTGTAATCCCCAATCTTCAATGAGAGTTCTATGTTTTTAGTTTGACATATTCTATGTTTTTCTTGACAAGTTGACATATTCTATGTTATTTCTTTTGAAATTGTGTATCTAAAGTAGAGTTAAAAATGCTAAAATATTTGAATAATATAATACCGTTCAATAACAATTTAATGAATTTAAAATTTATATCATATAGATTCAATTTTAAAGAAACATAAAATTATGTTATTAAGACGGTCAAGATTTCTAAGCTCTAATGATGCAGTAGTTTACTAGTTTTATGGCAGTTTAGTGATGATAAGAAAATGAATGTGTTTCAAAGTGTAGCTATGTTAGTTTCATTCATGCATTCTCAACTTCAGGTCTAGAGTGTAGTAGTTATTTAAGGTAAATGTCTAAAATAGAAAACCACAAAGTCTATAACTATTTTATAAAAAAAATAAAAGTATCACAATTTTGTTTATAATATGTAGTACAAAATTTGGTTGTCTCCTAGAAAATGGTAGGAATTCCTCTCCTTATAACCTCATTATAGTTTTTTTGAGACCTATTGCTTCCACTTCTTTTGGAGAAGAAAATTGTCGCCTATGAATGATTTTTGTTCTAAAATATTCCTCGTGAATATGAACTTATCTCAAATATTCATGTGTTTTGTATCGTAACTAAGATACTTCGTTACATTAGTTTTTCATAAAAGCAACAATATCAACATCATCATTAAATTCATATCTCATTTAAAAAGAGGCAGAGCATTGGAAAGATCATACATATAAAGTTGAATAGTAGCAGTTTTCCTCAATACTCCCTACATTTCAATAACTTCATTCTTGTAGTAATTTTAAAACATACAATGACACAACTTAACAAACTAACTAAATTATGAAGTGATGGTTAAACTAAGAATTGGACCTAAAATCTCAGACATGTTAAAAGGGAAATAAATACCACACTCTATTAAAGGTTAGGGATATAAGTAACGCTCGCTCATTTAATAAATATATAAACTAAGAAGCCAAAACAGGAATTAGTGATATAATTCCACAAACTTAGGATACATATTCCAAAAAATAAATATATCTTCCTAATTTGATTTTTTTTTCTTCTTCTTTCTAAAACAAAAAAAAAATGGAAGGAATAATTGTTAGTAGATTAGTATAATATTAGTTTTTCTCCCTTTTTCGAAAAAAAAAATAATTAGTTTTTCTCCTTTGTTAGGACTTGAATCATAGACCTCTAACTCCTTAACCTTAGCTCAGCCGGTTACACATTCCCCTTTTGTGAGATCATCCACAATGGTCTTCAACTCTCAACACCCATTTTTTCACTTTTTACACTCAACATTATCATCTTTCTCTTCTACCTAGTCATTCAACACACATTCAATTTTTACTTTCTCCAATAGTTTTTTCATTCAACACTCTACCCCACCATTTTCTCTATCCCACCACTTTTTCTTTCACATTCTTATTTAACAAATTAAATTTTTATTTTTATGATTAAATAAAATTACAATTATTGATTAACATTAAATTAAAATAATGAACACTTAACAAAAAACAATTATTAAATGATTATTGGGATTTATTTTACTAAAAAAAAGACTTAAACTTTAAATTAACACTAATAATATGATTAGGAGAGTAAAAAATTCAGATTGTTTTTCTGTGTCCAAATCAAATGAACCAAGTCTCTATTTATAGAGAATTTTTTTTACGAATTTTGATAAAAAAAATAAATAAAAAATAAAAAATTAATTTGCAATAAAATAATTGAGTTTAAAGATAAGGATACAATTAAAATCCGCCCAGCTAATCAGAATTGAACACGCGTCCCAATCTAAAAACTTGGTCTTCTCTCTCCGCGTAAGGCCTGCGCGCCACGCTCCCTGTCTGCACGTGTTGTCCACGCGCCATGTTTCAGCCATTCGTGAGCTGCCGCATGTCCTGGGCTGACAGATTAATTGGTGTTGATTGCTCTCATCTCTTCTCTCCGTCAGATCAGCTTAAACAAACCATTGGAGGGATTGCAGCAGGTTTATTCTGACATTAAACACCCAAAAAATGACCATTGTTGATGGTCTGAGACTATATTGATTTTGTTAGATTTTAAGAGACCTTTTTTAAAAGACTTTTTACAATTAAGATTTTTAACACATGATTTTGTGGAATTATAACAGATTTTTTAAGATTTTTACGATTTGGAAGATTAAATGAATTAAAAATTTGAATCAAAAAAATGATAAATAAACTCTAACCTTTGAATAAAAGGAAATTTCAAATCTTTTAACAACAACATGATTCTATTTTCATATTTTTCTTTCTTCATATATTTGAACATATATTAGTCTCCATAAATTAGCATATGTTTGTGTTTGAACAATGGGTTCATAATTATTATCTTTGTAATTTGGTAGTATTAAAGATGAAATGAAGGTTCGTCAGTATGTTCAATTAGAAATTCATTTGAACGATATTCTTCGCGAATAAATTATGAAGTTCTACACTTGCCACACAAGTTTTGCTTGTGTCTTAAATAGAAATGGTGACGCTGACTTAAAAATTGTGATTTAAAAATACCAAATATTCTCTCGATCACATCCCTTAAGAATGTATGCCAAAGATCAAACAATTCTTTTTCATTTTTAGGATCATTACCATGACCTACAAAATTTTGTTGTAGCAAAGAAATACGTAAGAAACATAGAAAGATCAAAGAATGAACCTGATAGTTTTCTATTGGCACAAAAAATCTTGGAAGATTATGAAGTTTTTTGAAGGTTAGGGTGTGATTATTGGATGTGTAAAGTATTTACATTTTCAACTAGAAAGTCTTCAAAATCTACTCCACAAAACAATCTATACACTTTTGAATATTTGGACCATTTTAAAAGTTGTGATAAATCTCAATTGAATACCAATAGAGTTTTTTGCCTTAAAAAAAATCTTAATTGTCTTAATTGAATACCACAAAATTTATTTACAATTTATAATAGTTTTTTTTTTTGTATGGACAATTTATAATAGTCTTGATTGAATACAACAAGATTTTTTTCTCGTCTTTTAAAATCCTTTAAAATTTCAATCCAATATACCCCCTTAAATTTATACAAAATTTTATATTTTTTGTCGAGACCAGAGTGTCTACCGCCAAACACACTGACTATTTCCCTCGTTAGATTGGAGCACCTCAAATAATGGGATAGCTGGCCCAGAAATACAAAATTTTGTATTAATAATTTATATGAGATAAACTTTTAATGCATTAATAAAAATGTAAAATAACGTTATGAAATGATATGACAATATTCAAATATTGCACCAACATCCATCCTTTTTTTTTTTTTACTAAAGTTATCCATCCTTTAAAAGCTTCATTTGTTACAATTTTTCCTTCATGTTTTTGTTTTTATAAATGTTTAACTTAGCAAGGGTGCGTTTGTTTGAGATTAAAATAAAATAGATTTTTTTAAAAAATCTATTTTTGAAAAATAGATTTATTTTGTAGAGATTTTGAAAAAAATCTAAAGTTGTTTTGTGTTTGTTCACAATTATAAAAATCATTTTTGAGAACAAACATATGGTTCATGTTGTTTAAAAAAATAGATTTTGAAAAAAGCTATTCAAAATAGCTTTTCATTTTAAAGGAAAAAATAATTTTTAAAAAATCTGAAACAAACACAAGTAAAATAGAAAAAATGATTTTTTTATGAAAAAAAAGCTTAAACAAACGCACTCCAAATTATTCGGGCAAAATAATTTAAGTGTGATGGCATAAATACAACAACCACATAGAAAGCCACATAGACACTTGATGTAGTAGAAGTCATACCCTATGTGATACCAATACAAACATGCACTAAACCTAATGGCATCAGCACAACTTACGTTTAAAAACTCAATGGTTCACCGGATTTTACAATTCACACCAAGTATTACATGAATATTTCACCTAGAATCATCACAAATTCAAAATGCTGATTAAATATCGAGCAAATCATACTAGTCTTCACAAAAAAAAGTCCCCAATTATTCTGTTAGAGATCGCAAGATGCATAATTTCCAAAACTAACAACAACAAAAAAACCCTTGACAACAAATGGTCCACCACACTATATATTTCACCTAATCCCTAATAAGAAACAGGTAATTGGAGTGTGATCCAACAACCCTGGAGAAATTTTACTAAGAGACCTTTGATTCTTCTCCGAAATTCTCTAGTATCTCATGCAGGCAGGCATTGTGGTCGGTTTTTAGAAGTCTGACTACGAGTTTATACTTTCTTGATAATCTGAACAACGTCTTCGTCTTCAAGTTCATGTTCCTATAGGAAAACAAGGCATCCCACTTATTACTAGTATCTTCACAAATGAGGGAGAAGAGCAAAAGAAAAAATAAACACAGAACTAAGAAAGAAAATGATACAAAAAATAAAGAAAACTGCACTGTCATAGAGAATCATAATCAACCTTGCCGACTCTTTGAGGCTTGTGTTTTGCACTTGAACCCCAGACCAGAGCACTGCATCATTTGAAAAACGTAAGCATTGGATGAAAGCAAGGCAAAAAAAATTCAGGTGCAGTAAGAGAGGATATATTAATTCTAATAATTCTTTCCATTAGACAATATAATAAGACCGACAACAATTCAGATCTCATTGCTCAGAAAAACAAAGTCAATCTTCACATGTATTGCTCCTCATTCATGCAAACATAGAGAGATTGCTTGCTCAATATTATATTATAAAGTAATAAATCTAAAGAAGCTTTGGCCATTGGGGAGAAGATACTCACTACTTAAACTGTTTGAGCATGTCCTTGTGAATGCGGTCGCAAAAGTCTTCAACTGTCTTCTTCTTAGAAGACAATATTACAGGGTCTTCATAATCAGGATTCATACCTTTAGGTTTAGTATAAATACGAGTTAAACAGAGATACTCCCAAACTTTATCCAGAAGCCCATCAAGGTTCCACTCAAGGTGCGCACTGAATAAAATATAGAAATTTAGTCAAATATATATACTAGTTCTAGATGCAATACAAAAGGGATAATAACACCCAACGTCAAACAAAGAGAAATAGAAAGAGTACAATAATTTAAAAAGAAATTAGTTTATGGGAATAAAAAAGTAACTTCTTAGGTCCCTTTACATAAAATGTATAAAATTCTTATGAAAATATCTTTATTTTTATGGGGGGAGATTGAGGTAACGATAAGATGGTGACGAGAAGAATTACCTGACAGGGCAGTAATGAGGAAGCTTATCCAAGATCTCCAATTCCTCAATTGTGATCTGATCAATCTTATTCACAACATAGATGCAGGGTGTATATATTCTACTGCCTTCAATGACATCTATAAGGTCATCGGCAGTGGCATCATACCTTAGAGTAATATCTGCATTATGAATTCTGTACTCGCTACATATAGCCTTCACAGTATCAAGATCAAGATGTGTGTTTGTAGCAGTTGAAGTGAAATTGATCCCACCCTTTTCTTTCCTCCTAAAAGTCAGGTTTGGTGGCTCTTTGTTTAACCTGAAGTAGAAAATAATTTCAAAAATAAGAAAAATAAATAATTATCAAGGGAAATAAAAGCAAGACAAACCCTGAATCGTACTACACGGCATGATTCAATAATCTCTCGGAATCATACTACATGGCATGAGACACCTCACTAAAAACCCAAATCAAATAATAGTTGCCCCAGGTCTAGAGTGAAGGTGTGCAACTGCTGCCGTCAACCAATAGCTAGAAATGCTTACTTTCAGAGTCAAAACCCTAGGCAATATAACCATCATTCATCATATCCATGCTACATTTAAGATGTATAAAAAAATCACAAAGTGACCAACTCATTTAAGTATAGGCTGCTGCATACAACAATAACATTATAGTAATAGTAATAGTAATAGTAATAGTAATAGTAATAGTAATAGTAATAGTAATAGTAATAGTAATAGTAATAGTAATAGTAATAGTAATAGTAATAGGCGGAGTCTCCTACAGTTGGCCACATAATTGGTAGCATATCATAAACATGTAAATAAACAATATAACGTGTTACCTTATACCAAATCCTTCTAGCTCCTTTTCTATAAGACGCTTATGAGTTATTGGCTTTATTGCATCAAGAACAATTAAAATGCAATTGCATGTCCTTGCGGTACTAATAACCTGTGTTTGCAGACAAGTATACAAAACAAAATATATTAGTGTTTGTATGTGTAAATGAGGTATGGAAGATGCATTCATAAGACAGTTGTTAATTGCTGCAAATGAAATATTCTGTAGGTAGAACTTAAAAGCTATGTCATTACAAAGTAAGGATCATTAAATAAGTAAATATTAATCACATTAACAGAAGTTTGACGGACCAAAAATAAGTATTGTATTATTTTGACATAAAATCCATATTTTCTTAAAACGTATGCTATGGATCTTACTTCAGCATTCAGCAAAATGTAAATAGAAACAGTTTTACAACGAACTGGCTTGCCTAATGAATATTTTCTCAACACAAATACCAAATGCAATTGATAACAAGAGCACATTATTATTACCTGTCTCCCTCTACCCTTTCCATCCTTGGCACCCTCAATAATTCCAGGGAGATCCAGCAACTGACAAACAAAATTAAACATTTACTACTGGAAATTGCATACAATGAAAATATGTATCACAAAGATAAATTCTCTTATGATTAAGTTGCAAGTACATAAACTAAGGGTCGAAAGCTTCATTTTTTAAATAAACAAGAATAGTGGGACCTCTTGGTGGAATAACTTGCCTAACTCTATTATGAAAGATTTCAACCACAATAGATTAGATTTCAACCAATTTTCCCTTCATCAATGTTTATCTTATTGGGTTTTCCTTGGTAAGGTTTTTAATGAGGCAGAGGGATTCTTACACCTTAGGTTATGGTCTAGTCCCTCCAAGGTTCATTTGTATTGTTCCCATTTTATTTTATCTAATATATTTTATTAAAGTACTTTTAAGGTGGCTTCTTTGGGGTGCCACCATAGTTGGGATGGCTTAGTTGTTACCTTTGTACTCTTTGACTTTTATAAAAAAAAGAATAGTGGGACCGCCATGTCAAAGATTTGAAGAATAAAGTTAATTTTTAACCTTTAATGCCTAAACTATATAAAAGAAAAACTGCAAAAGAAACACCTCTACTTCGTTGTAGAAACTTCAAATAGGCAATCTTCCGAGGCCTAAATTGACAATAGAAACAAATCTAGATTGTGGAACACAGGAACCTTAAACAGACATTTCTAAAATTTTCAATGAAATAGGTGGGTTGAGGGATAGTTGATTGATATCATGAAACTGTTTATCTCTTTTTTATTTTTAGTCATTGAGTGATAGTTGATACAACAACCATCACAATGTTGCAACCCATCTATCAATGTTTGGAAAATGCTTCTTGGAAACTAAGTGCACATGCATCTGGTAGTCAGAAGCCATTGAAAGAGAGGACCATTCAAATATCATTTACAATTCTCTCAACTATCATCAGAAAGAGGGAACACTACATTTAGTTTTAGGCATTCTGAATTCTTCACGACACAATTTTTTTTTAATCTATTGCCCTTGGTTTTGACCCAAAAAAAAAACTATTGCCCTTCTTAGTAAGAAGATGACAAATTCATCAATAAATACCTGAATTTTAGCTCCACGATATGTGATCACACCTGGGATGCAAGTTAAGGTAGTGAACTCATAGGAAGCAACCTACAAACCAAAGTAAGTAAACTTTTCAGACAAACTATTTAACAGGAGCTAAAATTAAGATAGATTACATTGTTATGATCTAATGATCCCATCACCCAAACCCAATACAAAGAGAAAGTTACCCTGTAGACACAAGATGCAATAGTATAATATAAGCACATATCTCATGAATTGTTTGACTTGCAAAAATACTCGACATATCATTTACATCATTAATACAACTCTATTGTCTAGTATTCCTTTTCCTTTTTTTTATACAATAAGCAATAAGAGTGTTATTATTGAAGATTCCCCCCCTTGAAAAAGTCACTTAATTTGAAAAAGCACACACTCAATTATAGAAGTTTAAACATTAATATGGCTTTTGAAAAGAACTAGAATCCAAACAAAAAACTGCTAATAAAAGAGTGATGAAAGAGAGAAAACAAGAGAGACATGGAGAAACCCTGTGTTTGAACTACATAGTGGAGCCGATTTTCTATAAGCCAATAAATATAGGAGACACTGCCCCTATTTAATTTATATGATATGCATGTACAATAAATACAAAGATCATAATATGTTTTCAATATATAGCATTGAAAGGTTGCAAGGTTGGACTTGCTTTTTGTTGTTGAAAGGTTACACTTCATTGGGCTACATTGTACAATATTCACTCCAAAACACAGCAAAGAAATTAAAGATTGGCCAATAGACAATAGTATAATTGAAGAAAACAATGCATGAGAATTTGAATACATCCAATACCTCTGAAAATGTCCCAGTCAATTTATTCAGCAGAGTAGATTTGCCAACTGAAGGGAAGCCCACAAGACCAACTCTTGCATCACCACTTTTAGTAACATCAAAACCTTCGCCAGCACCTCCACCTCCCTTAGTTGTAGGTGTAAGGAGTTCCCTCCGCAGTTTTGCAAGTTTAGCCTGGCACCAATAGTGGAAAAGAGGTAAAAAAAAAAAAGAGGAGCTAGAAAAGCTAAAACGATAGGGGGTAGTAATAGTAAGGAATACAATTTTAATTAAAATAAGAGAACTCATTTTGCCTTCAATTTTGTATATTGAACAAAAATCAGTAAGGATGCATGTGAACTATAGAAACCAGAAGAAAAAAAAACAATATAGAATATAAGATTCCGTAGATTCAGAGCCACAGACTTGAATATTTTGGCATTTTTTATACAAACTTAAACTATAGGGATAGGAACATAACACTACACAAATTTAAAATCATCCCTGTAATGTATTGTGAAAAACAAAAACTATAGCAGTAGCAGAATGTGCTATGCAGCCTATGCCTACAGGTTACAAATACAACTTGCACAAAGAAATGTTGGAAAAGTTATAGGATCCTGAACAATTGCACTTTGAAGTTCGAAATACAATCCCTAAAACAACCATCCGATCTAACCAACATATACAATGATGCTCATGCTACTATAACAGCACTTAAAATAAACATTTCATACGAGTTTAACAGAAAAATATGCCCCAATGTCTTCAACCATCAACAAAATGAAATAAAACAGCAAACTGGTCATATATATGATTTTTATTGTTCCTTCCCTGTATAATTTTTTTTAATAATCAAACAAAATGGACAAACATGTTTACCTTCAGTAACCCCAAATGATGAGCAGTTGCCTTGTTCTTTTGAGTCTTTGCCATCTGTAAAATACAAATAAGTGAATAACCATGATCACCCTCAAAATAATAACTAAATGACAGAATAATTGTTGCAGCTATTGCATATAGAACTATGAACTATCAGTACATATCATCTATTGATTTGACTATGTATCCATTAGTATTACCTCAACCAGATACTCGTAACAATGGCAAATAGGATTTATTACATAGAGATAGAGGTAACTACAGTACAGTTCTTTTAGGCTTTGTTTACAAGTTTGGAGGTGAAGAGAAGAGTAAGTGGAAAGAACAGAGGATTTTGGTAGGGAGAGCTTTGGAGGATTCATTTTTCTACATAATACAAAAACACCCTAATTTGTAGCAACTCAAAAATTGCAATAAAGGCTTTTTTTTAGGGTTTATGAATTTTTCAAATTTAATCTATGTTATTACAATATTCTCAATATTAAAAATATATTAATCATAATCGTTCCTTTATCATTCTCTACAAAAACACTCGCTCAAAAATGCGAAAGATTTTTCTATTTAATGTTATACCTCTACTTTCCTCCCCCAAAGTCATCCCCTCTAAAATCACAAACAAATCCTTCGTTGACATACACCAACTTCACTTATTTTGTGTAGTGTGAAATTAGACACAGCTTCTCTCTTGCATGATGTGTTGAGTATTTGAAAACATAAGCATTCATAATCACAATATATAGCTCTGAAAGAAAACATGGTATTGCTAGAGTAGCCACATTCAAATGTATTGTATGTACATGCAAATTTAAATTAAAATTAAAATTCAGTGTTCCAAAAGAAAACTCCTCAAAGGTTGGGACAGCTGGCCCAGAGATTTAAAGTTTTTCAATACCCAAGGTGAGAATCGAACACTCGAATCAAAATATTCAAAATGTAAAATCAGCACTGATATCAAAAAGGTTAACTTTCACTCGAATAATCATATGTCTGCAACTATTTCTCTATGTGCAATTCACGAATAATAGAATTAAACGAATCAGAAATTAATCTTGTGACAAAGCAACAGTACCTCATCTTCGATATCCTTGATTTTCTGCATCACCGTCGACATTGTTGATGAAAGATAAGCTAAGAAGCGAAGTAAAAGAGATTCGGTTTACTTCCGGAGAGAAGTGGAGTGAGATTAGAGTTTGAAACCTCTGCGGTGGTGAAATGTTACAGGCTTAGAGCGTCGTGTTGCACCGAAGAAGAGAATGAGAACGAAGAAGGTTCTAGTACTAGAATAAATCTTATGGTGAGGCTTAGGGTAGAGGAATACAAATTACACGTCCATTTGTCATTTGGGTTGGGCTTAATTTTTATTTTTATTTTGACTAAAAATAAAATTCATTCATTCAAAATCATGTTACATCATAACATGCAGTTGAGGCTCATTCTCCCTTAATCAAGGGTCGAAGGTTTGATCTTTGGGTATGGAGCAGCTTTAAATCATTGGGCCAGCTATCTCATCCTTCGAGGTGCCTCCAATCTAGCGAGGGATTAGTCACTGCGTTCGGCGGTGGAAACACCGGTCTCGACCAAAAAAATGTTACATCATAACATAATACAAATTCAAAATTGTTAAAAATTAAAAAAGATGAACCTGTGAACAAACTCACAGTTGTATTCGAGTTAATAGTATATAACAGCAAAATGCCTACAAATATTATGATATTAAAGTGTCTGAAATACACATGCTTCTAGATCTGCAACGTTGAAGACGCAAAAACTATTGTTTGAATTTGCACTAAATATGATATAATCCGAGAATTTGAACCGAACAAACACCGGAAAAACAAAGAAAAACGTTGCACAAAGACGACGAACAACCAAATGTCGCACTAAAAGATGACGAACAACCAAACGGAATAACCAAATAGATGTGAGAATCACTTATTTTAGTTAAAAGAAAAGCAAAAAATGATTTAGAAGGGTGATCCTAAAATCACCCCTCATAAAGGTAGAAAATGAGAAAAATTGATGTTTGAGAAAAATTAAAAAATTCTTTTGTATTAAAAATTGGAAAGAAATATTTTAATAATATATTCTCAATTAATAATGTACCCTTAGATACTAGTTATAAACATAAATTATCAAACTAGTACTTTTTTTTTGTACAAAAGGAGAACAAAAAAAGAAAAGCAAAAATTATCTCATGAAACAAGTCCCACAAGCATCAGCTAGTAGGAGAAGGTAAAACCCAGCAAAAGAGATAACAATGGTAGAGAAAGTTTCATTGTTGTTAGTCTCATGTTTCACAAAGTAGTCAGCACATGTGTTGCCTTCTCTGAAAGTGTGACTAATATAAACTTGTCAATTCTTATGCATAATATCCTGGATGTTATGGAGGATAGCTGCACAATGGTGCCACTCATTAATAGATTCGGAAATAAGATTAATAGCAATCCTGAAATTTGAATAAGTTCGTGATGTGCAGCTCCCAAACTGTGAGAAGGCCTTTATAAATAGCCATGAGCTCCGGATGTAAAATATTAGTGACACGACCAAGATTACCAAAGAAACCATGCACTCATGCTCCATCTGCATTACGAATCAACCCCCAAATCCAGAAATACCAGGGTTACCAGTACTACTTCCATCGACATTAAGAATCATGTTATTTCCCCATAGAGCATTCCATCTCACCATAGTAGGAATCATAGGCTCAGGATGATTAATGTAACAATTTTTGAGCAACATGGCATACTCTATAATAGGCACCTTTACATACTCAGATCATTCCTCACCCTCCATATCCACCAAATAGCTGTCATGAACAGGAACATAGAGGAATTGCGAAGGCCATTCCGCAGTCAATCAAAAGAGTTGTTTCCATCGAAGAAGTTTTGCGATAAGAAACCAATAGACTTCCAGATATGGGAAACAAAATCACAATCATGCACGCAATGCATAGTGGTCTCCATATGAATATTAAACCAAGAACAAAGGTTATCTTGGAAAATATGCCGATGAAAAAACAAAACTTTGGCAGATGAATCACCGTCCAACAAAAGACTACTAGAGGATAGTGCCACATAAAACATATATAATATAAAGATGGCTTATTATTTCACTGTCTTATTTAAAAATGCATGATTGAATTCGGTATATAAGAAATCAAGTCGCAATTAAAGTGTTTTAATCCAACTACCTGTAAATTATAGTGTTAGATTTTAGCGTAAGCTTGAGTTTAAAAGATTATTATACTCCTTAACCAAGTTTCAGAACTTTTCTCTCTATAAAATTATTATCTCAAGTATCACTTATTATCTTAATTTCATTAAATCTGATACAAAATCAACGTAATTAACTAACTACACAAATTACGGTTAGATACAAAATCAAATTTTAATCACGTAGCATTTTTTATTATAGCATTAAAATGTCAATTTTTTTGCATAACTAGCAAACAATAAAATGAATCCTCTAACATTAATGTTTGAAATTATTCACTCCCTTAGTCCCATAATATTAGAGAGAAAAACTCATTTTTTTTTGTCTAAAAATATAAGAGAAAAGGCAGAACATAATATATTCTCTCTCTCTTTCTTTTTCTATAACGAATAACCAATAAAAACTGTTTTTACATCAGTCTATACAATTTTTTTCAAAAAACCATACTTTCAATCATTATATTATATTTTATAATATGGGACGGAGGGAGTATGTCAGCAATAAAGTCTCAATTATAAAATCAAATAGAAAACGAGGACAAACTATATTGAGGAAAATACCTGACAACATAAAATACAAGTTTTCAGATGTCTAATACCAAGAAAATGTAAATGATTAAAACTTAACATCCAAGTTTGACAATAAATCAAAAACAAGGGCAAAAACAATTCTCTAACACTCTTGTTTCGTCTAGAAGACTAGCTCATGAGGCTTCACACCAGCCTTCAAGGAAAACCGAGCACCTAGGTAAGTCTTCAAGTCGGGAACACTCTCAATGGCTTTAAACAAACCAGCATCGACAGTCTTCTGGTCATCCTTCTTTTCCTGGGGGAGAACTTTCTTATCCTAAAAAGGAAACAACATAGGTCAGTAAACACAACTCAAAAGATCAATAATTCACTACAAAAGCAAGAAAATTAACAAACAAACCTCCTTATCTGCCTCAAAGAACTCGCCCTCTCCCTTCTTTGTCTTTGTCTTGGATTCCTTTGAAAAGTACTTGTCATCGAATTTATCGACATTAACTGCAGAAACATCTACTTTGGTTGATGTGCCGATAACATAAGCTTGATTCACACGCCTCAATGGGACTCCATTAATCTTGAATGGACCTGAAGAGGAAAAAAAATGAACAAATGAAGATCAATCAGATATGAAAAGAAACTAGTTTAAATCTTAAAAAAATGAGTACTAATAATATAAACATATAATGCCTATATAAAATGTTGAAAGCTACAAGACATAGAAAACACAACCCATATGCAAGTACTCAATGCAAGTAAGGCACAAACAATGATAGAATTGAGCAAGAGATACTATTGATTAAGTGCACTGGTGAAAAAGCAAACGCATGAATTTAAGGTGCTACAGAGTACATAGCAAACAACTTAATTCAACAATCCAGTCTGTGGTGCATAATTATCTTTAGCTTATTGAAATAAACTAGGGACATAGATCAAGTTATGTCTACTAGTGTAAAACAAACACTGAAAAAAGTACTAGGCGTCAAACTATAGACCCACTGTATATACTTTAGATTACTAATTCCAAAATCCTACTAATTCAAGCAATAATATCTGAGTTAGCTTTCTGATTAATCTACTTATTGTCTATAAATACAAGCAATATTATCTTAATCACCATTTCCAAACCAATTATTCATCAAAAGTAAAAAAAGACGACCAAATATCACCAATAAACTCAACCATTAGACATAGAGAACAAATGAAGTATCCTCCACCAAATTATCAAAGACAGAACATAGTAAAATAAAACCAATAAAAGCTATACAACATTCGGAGCACAATAGATGTTTAATCCTTAAAAAACAATAATTACCAGTTACAAGAAGAAGTCCAGAAGGAAGCTGCTTAAGAAACACAACTCTCTTTCCCTTGAATCTTCCTGCAAGAAGAATCAACACTGTCCCAGGAGTAATGCTCTTCCTGAAAACAATAAACAACATTAGTCACTCACACCAACTTCCTCAAATCATTAGTCAATAAACAATCACTAACTATGAAGCGCAAACACTTCTCACAATAGGCGTGTCTCGGTGTCAACACGACACTTGCATTGAAATACATCATTTTCTCAAAAAGATTATCAGTGTCATGTCCCGTATCCGTGCTAAACATTAATAATTTATAATTCATAAACATAATATTAAATTTCAATCCTATAAGTATAACAACATTTCTCGGATCCAAATAAACCTAGCAAAACAACACCACTTTTCACATTTACTAACAAAAAAAAAATGATGAATCAATAGAAATGAACGAATTAATGATACCTGAGCTTGGTGGGCTTTGGCTTATGCTTGTTACGAAGAGGCTTCTTAACATCATCAGCAGGGTAGAATTTAGGAGCCTTGACGGCGGGAGTTTCAGGCTTAGCGACGGGATCGTGGCGAGGGAAAGCACCGCCGTTTTTGGCCTTAATAGCCCAGAGACCCCTCTTGTGGTACATAACAGACTTTGAGTATTTTCCGATGCCCCTGATTAATTCAGGGTTACGGCTAACTCTAGCTGTTCTTTGCTTTGGTGCCATTGCCGCTGCAGCTCTTGGTTGTGTGAGTGATTCCTAACCCTAATTTTGAACTGAGTGTGGTTTTCATTTCAATCTATTTATATCGTCACTGTCTTTCGGTCTTTTCTACTCTAAACAGGCCAGTTTTTAGCCCAGCCCAATTCTACCCCATTTTCTTGACCAAAAAAAAGTAACACTCTTTTTTTATATTAATAATGTATTTTCCTTTGTTAATATTGCATATGTAAATGTAAATGTAAATTGTGTGAAAAGAAATATGTAATAACATTGCACATCTAATCTATGTATTATGCGTGTGTGTGTGTGTTTTTAATAGTACGGTTATTAGTGTGATTTCGACAAATCCATTTTGCTACCGAATAAACATTGCTTACAAAAAAATATTCAATTACAATCACAAAAATAAATTCAACTATTTGGAATATCATTTTTATTAGACAATTCTTGAACATTTTTTTGAGAAAGCAATTATCTTCGTATGTACTCACTAACTAAGATTTTTTCTTTTTTGATTTAGGCACTATTGATAAAAATTAGTGGATGATAAATAAAATATCTAGTTGTAGTAAATAATTTGATTGAAGTACATCAAGTTAGACTTTTTCTTATGATTGATGGTAAATAATTTGGTTTTCTTATGTCACATTAGACTTTTTTTATCAAGCACATCAAGTTCAATCCTCTAACTTATTATAAACATCGAAAGTTTTCTTCACCATAATATCTTTAGTCTTTTGGAGCATGGGGAGTTGTGTGACATAAGAAAATTACCAATTTTTTCGAATAAAAATTGTAGTTGAGTGACTTTGTAAACTTTCTCTTATAAATTGCAATATATATGATCGGGTTTGCAATTTTTCCTTTGTAAAAGTTACAAGTTGAGCTATACAACATAACATTTTGTTGTGAGATTTTAGGTATGAGTTATCTTTTATTTCTTTTTACTTCTTGCGTTGGATTGCATAAGATTGTGCAGATATTTCTTCTTGATGTTTCCCCAACAGATAAAATCTAACGAAGTTTCGATCAAGGGATGAAGAGCAACAATTATAGTGCATTGTGTCTTTGATTTTAAAAGAGGTTTGTTCTAATATATTTTTTTTATATATAGGAGTAATGAGTACACTGAAGTTGAATGTTCAGCTTTGTAAGTCTAACAACAGGGACGCTTCAATGTGACATTTACATTTCCTTTGTCGTTCCCATTAGAGTCCTATAATATCGACGCCATTGGAATTCCTTTTTGTTACAGTTGTTCCCATTTATATCACTTTACTAAGTGTTTGCACTACGCAAATGAAAAGAGGATTAAAGAAGAATCGAAGGAGAATGGCATTGGTATAGTCATAAAAAATGGACCAGTCTGGTTAAAGGAGAAGGGCATCTTTCTTTCTTTTTTGCACACCCCTATTTTTGTTCAATTAAGGATAAACTAAAAAGATTGCATGATGTAGAATTGAGTAATGCTTATTACACGTTCCTTCCACTGATATCCCTTTCACATCAGCACAAATCTGATACTGTCATTCAAGTATGTCAGCAGGGATGTGAGTGGATGTAATGTGTACCAAGCATTGTTCTGCAAAGCCAATTGTTCTACACAACTAACATCAAACATGAAACACACAAAGGTCACTTGCATAAGTTCAAACTGGACACATACACACCAGCAATTTGATATTTGATAGTTATTACAATTTACAACCATTACAACCAGCAATGGATAGTCATAATAATTCATAAGCTCACATTTTCCACGAGGTCTTATCCAGTTTGTGCAAATGAGTTAAGCCTCATCACTTATGTGCATCTTATGGACTGACAAAAGGATAGAAGGTACAATAATGGGAATGTGACACATAGCTATGAAAGTGCAAAACTGTACATACAAACATTACAGTTGTGAATATGTACTACTACGAGCAGCTCCTGTTTATTCATATACACCAATGGAGCAATAAATCTAACCTCATCAAATTAGAGAGAATTTGTGAGATCAAGGGGAAGAAGTTTATTGTAATGTCTGGGGATCTTGATCCTGCAAGACATGTAGTGTAGATACAGATGACCTGAAACAAAGCTGAAAGAATTTCACCAACATAAATCAAAATAATGTTGCATAAGAGAAGGAGAGAGGAAAACACTATAACATCTTAAAATTTGAACGGATACAAAACATGTATTATGCAGAATTTGTTGAAGATAATTATTTGCCTCAAAAGCTATTTGCCAATCACAAGTAAAACCCAATTCACAAAACTAAGGATACTGAAGATTTCCTTTATCGACGTCCCATCATTTCCATCCTAGTCATTGTTGGAAGCATTGAACTAGCTAGTAGCTACCTTTTGCAATTGATTCAGTCAAACTGAAACCTTGTCAAGTGTTAATCAAGGGTGATCTACTAATCAATATTGCAATTTCAATTTTGAACCCACCCCATCAAATGGATCAAGGAATGGAACATAATGAAATTTAAAAGCAATACATTGAAAAGTTATTTATGAATCATGGCAACTCCTCAATACCAATTACTTATCCTGCAAAACCATCACACAAAACTGGTCTGATCTAATGAAATAAACAACACAATGAGTTACTCAATTGCCATATGATCAGTTGCTTAAGGTCACATTGATTGCATTTTCGTTTATTTACAAAACTACAAAATTAATTAGTAACCTATGATCTAACATGTAGTGCATATTTGGTATTACGGTGGTGGAGATGTCAGAATCACAGCGAGCGACCCACCGTGATTCTGGCACCCCCACCGTGATACCAAACATAGGCGAATGACAAGTAAGGTTTATAGAAACTACTACCAAGTAAGGAATTAACTTATTCAACATGAATTGATGATTAATGAGGAAAGAAAACAAGAGTTGAATACCTAATAAGGCATGCAATCTAATAGGTGGCCCCAAAATCACAAGGCAACAGAAGAACAATTGACAATGGAGGATCCTTTTGGAACAGAGAGAACATTATTTAACCAACAAACTTCACCCCACAATTCACCATTCTTGTTCTTGCTCACATCAATCTCAGCACAACAAATCTCCATTTCTTTCCCCTTCTCATTCAAATTCCCTATACACTCCCAAACCACAACCAATTTCCCACCAACATCAGCCATTGTAGCTCCACAAAGAAACCTCGGCAAACTCTTATCCAAACCCTTCAATTCCTTCCACAACCGTTTTTTCACATCAAAACCCTTAATTTTCCCCAAGTAATCATAGCAATACAGTATTCCATTCACAACACAAGCCCTCCCTCGCCACCCAACGTCAAGCTCACTCCCCACACTCTCCCACGCGCCGCTACGCGGATCAAGCGAAACACCACCGCGATCAGCCATAGCGTAAACCTTACCGTCAACAACAGCACTAGCATGCATCCACTTCTCACGAATCTCCGGAGGACTAGCAACGCTTTCCCACCGTCCGGTAACCGGATCAAAAACCTCCGCCCAATTAGCCGATTTAGACCAATTATCAGGAACGCAACCACCGATTACGTAAATCTTACCGTCAATAACACCAGCAGCGGCGAATTCACGCGAAACACGCATGGAAGGACCGGGAAGCCAACGGTGGAAGCGGCAATCGAGGATCCAAACATGACGAGAAGGAATATCCTTAACCGAACCGCCGATGACGTAGATGGAGGAACCGATGACGGCGTAACAGGAGCCGATAGAGGGAGAAGGGTGAGGAGGGAGAGGAATGAGGTGATTGTTTTGGAGCGTGAACCATTGAAGAATGGTGGCGCGTGTGCGGAGGGAGAGGTAGAGGATGTGTTGGGTTGAGTTAATGAGAGAGCGTGCGGTGAAGAAGAGTGGTGAAGATATGAGTGAACGGATTGGTTTTGAAACGAGAGAGAGAGTTTTGTGGTTTGAGCGAGGGACACGTGCGAGGCAGTTTATTGCGACGTCGTCTGGAAGAGATGGGATTAGGAGGTTCAAGTTCTCATTCTTCATATCTATCTATCTCTGACGAGTCTTTGAAGCGACGACGAAGAGAACCGCATGCTCTGTTTTGCTTTGCTTTAATTGCTCTTTTGTTGATACTTAATTACTTGTGCTGTTGAATATAATATTACGATAAATAATTGTTACCAACGGTGACCAACAACAAGTTGAGTTGGCCGAGTTGGTCTAAGGCGCCAGATTAAGGTTCTGGTCCGAAAGGGCGTGGGTTCAAATCCCACACTCAACAAATTTCATTTTTTTCATTTTAATTTTTTTATAGTGTGGTTACCTGGATTATGTAGTGTGGTCAGGTCTAGAATTGAGAAAAACTAGATCCTTTTTTGAATTCTTTTATATTACCTCCGTTTCAATATATAAGAGTCATTTTGATTAAATGTTACTATTCATGTATCTCGCTTTGACCGTATTTTGTTCATAATTTATAGATGTAAATATTAACAAATAAGATCTTGTTTGATTCGTCTTGATGAGTATTTTCATGATATCAAATTTTTATAATTTTTACTAATGCACAGATATTAGTGATCAAAATTGTGCATTGGCGAACGTGCAGTGGTCAAAATGAGCCTTATAATTTGGGACGGATGTAGTAGTAATAATAGGAAACATAGGAGTGTGTATAGGTAGATTAAAAGAGTGTATAGATTTAGCTGGTTTAATGTTTGTGTGTGCTCAATGTCCTGGCCTGAAGGCACATTTACAGTGGAATGATGATTGATAACATCATAACAAGCCATTAGACTTGCATTTGAGGTGAAGATTTTTTGGGTTATTACTATCCTCTTAATAACACAGACAACACAATTATTGAATTCATACAATTATTTGGTAATATTGATACATCACACATGCATCCTTCTGAACTAGTCATACAAATCCTAACAAATTTATTTTTGAGCGCTGCAGAATTGTTTCTTTATCACCAAAATGGTTGACATGAACTGATCAGCAGGAGTTACAGACAGATAAGGAATGCCCTAAGTATTTGCAATATCATTAGAAATCATAAAAGCATCCAACTTTCTTAAATTTCTTGAACAACACAAGGCACCCAACTTTTATCAAAGATTGTGCTTGCTCCAGCGACTTGGGAAGAAAGACTGCAGGCTTAGTATTTTTTCACTTGAGCTGTCGTTGCAAGGAAAACCTTTCTGCTTTACACACTCAGAAAGGGATTTCATATTTCAAAGCCGACCATACATTGAAAGCAACTCTTTCAGTCTGGCTGCCTCTCTCTCTAACGTATCAAAGCTCACAGAACTTGGAACCCTCCATCCCCAGTTTCCAAACTGCATTGGTCATAAGATCAACCATTTATTTTCTTAGTTACGCTCGAGTGAACTATTGTTGCTAGAACAATTGAACAAACTATGAACACTATGCATGAACTTTTACCTGAGTTGCAGGAATATTCATCCTCGCAGAACTCCCTAGTCCAAGAACATCTTGCATAGGTATTATTGCTGTTTGAGCAACAGAGGCCAGCGCTGTCTGGATTAGTGCCCATGGAATATCATCTTCCCCGGTTAATGAAATATAATTCAATACCTGAAACATGAAAATAAAGAAGACGATGAACTTATCCAACTTGATTCAACAATAACATTTCACTACCACACATAGGCCATGGCACCTACATGGGATTTCTCTTCTTTGTTTAAAGCTTCCCACCAACCCTTGATCTGTAGCACAAAAACATCTGTAGTTAAGATTTAATGTCGTTGAGAGAAGAAAATATGTAAGACATGATAAATAAATGGAAACAAAACAACTGAGATATTATAAGCTATGCATGTTGGTAGCATGCAGTTCTAGTGCATACCCCGATCCTTCCTAAGATAATTAATATGACGCATCAGGAAATGCATAGCAGAATAAATGCTTACAGTGTCATTGTCATGAGTCCCTGTATAGACAACTTGATTGCACTCATGATTATGCGGCAAATGAGGGTTATCAGCACCACCTCCAAACCCTGGCAAAAGTAAAAAAGATAATTAGCAATTGTTCAGTCACTTTAGAGTATGATACTGAAGGATGGTAAACAAAATTAGCAATTAATCATTACCAAACTGGAGGACAGCCATTCCAGGGGCGCCAATGGATTTTCTCAATTGCACAACATCCTCAGTGATAACTCCCTGCCATTAATAAAAAAACATAAATTTAAGTGGTGCTTTGGCAACAATCAGCCCTCATAAGACTAATGAAGCTATAATATTAAAATTCGGAACTTGTTTAGATAAAACGTACCAAATCTTCTGCTGTGATATTAATCTTTCCAACAGCTCTGGAAATGGCATCAAAGAAGGATAATCCAGGTCCTACCTATCAATCATTTAAATATGAACAAAAGTAGCTATAGTTTAACAAATAGATCAAAATTAGGACAAAATGACCGGACCTGACCTTCCACTTTCCAACCATAGCTACTTTTGCTTCTGCATGTTTCATACAATCACACATGTTACATAAGCATTACACCGAGCAAAAGGTTTAAACAAATTCAGTGTGGACTCACCAGAAGGAACTGCCCAAAATCCAGCCAATCCTCTAAAGTGGTCAATCCTAAATTCGTCATATGTATCTTGTGCACGTTGTATGCGGCGTATCCACCATGAGTATCCTTCTTTCTCCATGGCTTTCCAATCATACAGGGGGCTTTTTTCATTTAAACATGAAAATGTTAAGAAATCATTAATCTGAATGAGATAGGAGGCCTTTCACAATGTGCTCCAATATAATATGTGAGCAATTATTACAAGAAAAATAAAGGCAAATGGAAAATGCCGAAAGTGGGTTTATAGAATCAAACCAAGCAAGACATTAAAGCACAGAAAGATGAAAGGAACTAAAACGACATGTCAGTGGATACTTGTGCTGATCATAATTGCATTTAAGGAAGAAAAAATTCATGTTATGTTGAAATGAGGACAATTATTGAGTAAAGAGCATGGAGAATTAAGATTCATGGCTAAATATTTATCCTAGGATTAGCATTAAACCTTCCCCATAGCTGACCAGTTTCGCTGAATGCATCAGGAGGAACACCACTCACTAAAAGAGGAAAGCCTTTCCTGTTCTGTCAGATAATTAAGTGGAGAGGATTTATGATCACAAGTTACAACATGCTCTAAAAAAAGGTTGGTTTAGACTTTAGAGACAATCTTTGGAGATAACTAACCAGTGCAAACTGGTTCTTATTTGCCCAAACATCTGCACTATGATAACCAACATAAATGGGCATGTCTCCCATTATCCTGATTCCCCTACTCTGTGCATAGTTGCGAACTTTTTGCCATTGCCTTTGAAACAAGAACTGCTGGGCAATAAATACATTTATCTGCATGCAAAAGTATAAGTGATACATTAAGAAAACTTCTGGACATACAATGGGAAATTGTTGATGATAATTATAGAAAGAACGATTCTTCATGATCTTACGAAATCTCGCTTTTGTTCGTAAATATCTTCTAGAGCTACAATATGGCGGTTTTTTAAAGGTTCAGGCCAATCATACCAGCTGAGTGTGTTCAAACTGTCATCAATAGCAGCAAAGTAAGCTGCATCTTCAAGCCAGCCTATTACAACATTAAAATATATCACTGCCTTACAAAAGAAAATCCCCAAATGAGTTGTTCACTTGGAATGAATTTAGAAACAAGGAATGTAGGCAATGTTTAATCAAAAGCAGAGAAATTCTTCCTATTTCTCAAAAAAAATTAAAGCTCCATTACTATGGTTTTGGGTTATCGTGGCTTAGATATGTCACAATCACAAGTTTAACAAAATGTGAGTTTTTGTACACTCTAAACTATAGAATCTTCGTTCTTTCTAAAGAATAGAAAGAATCGCTACCAATGTTCAGACTGATGCGTCCTCTTAAAAAAAAATTGCCAAGGAATTTCTCAATGTTCATGTCTTTTTTCCCTTCAGTATTTCAATTATTACAGCCACAAATTCTACGGTTCCTTTCCTTCCAACCTCTAAATCACATAATCCTAGAACCCTGAGCCACTCCTCCACCGTGCAAGCATCCGTAATAAATTATCACAAGTATTCAGTTATTAGCTTGTTTCTAGCTTGAATTGATTGTCATGGTCCGAACGTTGAACAGAAATGAAAGAGCAAGTTTGATTGAATTTTCTCATCAGAGTAAGTTTCTATAACTTAGATATTTTCCCGATGAATAATTTTTTGATAAATAAAAATTCATTAAAAGGGAAATATCACCAAAAAATGATCAAGGATTCCCCACGAGCTACAAAAATATAAAGGCAAAATAAAAAAGAAAAGAAGTTTTTCAAGCTTACAATGCATTCAAATGTAACATAAATCAACTTTATTTGCAAGTTACTCTCGGTAAAGTGAAACATTGAAGCTAACATGAAACATAGATATAAAATCAAAATATCAACTAAATGAGTCTCTCACTTGATATGTTAGGATCCCTACGAAAATTCTCAAGCTGTGTTTTGAGCTCCCCTTTGCTTGAAATGAGCCTCTCTGCAGCCTGAGGAAAATTAGCATAAAGTACCAGATGAACACAAGGCATTGAAAAGTTCGATGATGTAAAGAAAATTTAGTAACGCTAATATGAAAAAGGAAGAATCTCAAAAAAGATGGCAAAAAACCTCCACAGATCAGTAATTGGCTAACCATAGAGCACTTATAGTCTTTTTCAGTTCACATTACAAAACTAGACTACTACTCAAGTAAAAACTACAGGCATGGTGCCTGACAAAAATCCATAATTGGCAAAACAAGTGTGGCTGATGAAATGACTAGAAAACTGCTAAAGGTATCATGCCAATTCATTTCATGCATGCAAGGGTATTGTTGAAATAGATCAGACAAACCTTTCCAAAATTGAAAGATTTCTATAATGGATAATTATCATCAAACTATTCAGGGGTGGAAAATATCGAATTCAGTTCATGATTCAACCAATTTCAATTTTCAACAACACTAACAATAACCATGACTCTAACTGTCTTACTTTAGTTATCAAAGGATCCTTAAGATCAGCAACAACTGAAAAATTCACGCGCTCTGCATCACTGCATTCATTAAATAAAAAACTATAAGATACACAAACCATTAACACTGTTATTGAAATAGCTCAAAACTAAGACGCCAATATTGTTGGGACATCGAGGGGGTAGTCGGGGGATCATCCACATTGGGTCTAAGAACATCGATACAAGTGAGTCGGACACCACACTCTTGCCCAAAACCTTAAGGTATTGGATTTGTAGGTCATTCCACTTATAAAGTATTCAACCTCCACTTTTCTAAGTAATATAGAACTTAATCACACTTGCCACAACAAATACATATATACAAATTCTCACATTGGTTTAGGAAGCTCGTGTTTTTCCAACAATCCATCTTCAACCAGCTCTTCAAGAGAAATCAAAAGAGTGTTGCCACAATTTGCATCCTTAAAAACAAAATTTCAAATCACATTGCCTTAAAGAGTTGAGACTCGGTAATATTAAACAAATCTATGTGTATAGTATCACGGTATATATGTCAGAATTACGGTAATCCACAATGATTTTGACATATTCACCGTGATACCAGACATATAAAACAAATTTAATTGAAAATTTCAAAACCTGGCCTGAGTAAGGAGATCCCTCTTCATTAGCCTTTCTGCCAGGAGGTACAAGAGGAAGAACCTGCCAAAGGGAGCAACCGGTTTGATGGAGCCAGTCAATGAAACGAAAGGCTTCATTTCCGAGATCGCCGATACCGTAGGGGCCTTGAAACGACGTCGGATGGAGTAGAATGCCGGCTCTTCTACGGAGATGAGGTTGGGGTTTGGGAAGGCAATCGCCGTAATTTGGCGGTAAATCTTCACCGACGGTGAGTTGAGTTAAGGAAGTTGCAGACATAGAAGAAGCGCGAGTTGAAGAAAGTGATGAATTGGATTTGTATTTGAGAATGTGCGATGAAGTCCACCGTGGGGAAGACAGTGTTGTGATGCTGAGATTCAGAGTCAATGCCATTTCTTTGTCGCTCTATCAGTAGTAGTAGTTTTGATCTTTTCTTTTCTGAGGTCCACCGAAATTGAGAGTAGAGTGGAGGAAGGAAGGAAACACGTGACTAGAGAGAGAGATACCAGTATTTTTTTTGGTTACAAGAGATAAAGAGAGAGATACCAGTATAGTACGCCTGTACGTGAACTCGTGAAGTGTTTGATCCAAGACAATTCAAGTTGGATTTGTTTAATTAAAGTGTTGTATTAAGTCATGTTTAAGTCATTTTTAGATGTTTAAACTTTAAGGGTCTGTTTGTTAAGATTAAAAAACAAGTGATTTTGACATTAAATAATTTAAAAATTATTTTTTAGTAATTTTATATAAAATTAGAAGTCATTTTGTGTTTGATTACCATTAAAAAAAATTATTTTTTATAAAATAATAATCTTTAACTTGTTTGAATGCAAGCATATAAAAGTAATTTTGCATCACAAAATTACTATAAAATACAATTATTCAAATATATTATATCATATAAAATAAATGTATGAAAAATACTCAAGTTATTGTTTTTTATTTTTTTGGTTTTTTTTTTGGTATGGTTTCATTTTTTTGGTATGAGTTATTGTTTTTCACTGTGATCATATAACTTTATATATATAGCTACAAATAAAACAAATTTTTAAATCTTGTATTCTAAAAATAACAAACTAATTCTATAGATTTTAAACAAGATATTATTGGAATATTAAAATAATATTAAAGATATTTTTGTCCGAATTTCTTTTACGCTTGTTTTCTCTTTTCTCTAAAAAAAATCTATAAAAAAAAACTAGTAATATCAGCTTCAGATTTTTAATAATTTTTAGATTATTTTTAGATTCTGATTATTTTTAAAAGCTATAAGTCTATAACAAATGAATGTTATTTTTCAAAAAGCGATTATTTTTTAAAAATAAATGATTGTTTCCAAAAAAAACTATAACAAATGGCATATAAAAAAACAAAATTATTCTTAAAAAGATTTAGAGGTTTTTTATAAAAAAAATGAATGGTCGGAATATTTCTCTTATTATTTTTATTTTATTTTATAGTTGGTGTTTACCACTTCATTTTAATTAAAGATTACTTCAGCTCTTCATCGGGGTCTATTTGGATTGATGGTACAGAATGGAGCAGAGCGGAATGGAATAGAACGGAACGGAATGGAATGGAGCGGAATGGAATGGAGCGGAACGGAACATAGATTTCATTCCATTGTTTGGATATTTTATAATGGAGCGAAACAAATTTCTCACTCCATTGTTTGGAAAGTGAACGAAACGGAATAAGTTATAACTTGTTTATTCCAATTTTACCCTTTATTTAAAAAACATTACTAATATATTAAATTTTCTACTCAATTCAACTAACATGTTATATGCTTAAAAAAAACATACTTCATATATCATTATTAATTTTTTAATTTGATATTATCTTTTTGTCAAAAAAAATAATACTAGTATATAACGTCAGACCAAATAAATAAATAAATAAATAAATAAATATATATATATATATATATATATATATATATATATATATATATATATAATTCTTTTTTTTAATATATCCAATTATACACAATACAATTTATTAACCTCAATCTTCCCTTTATATTTTTTTGTGACGAACACATACCATTATTTTATTGAGAGCTTCATTACTACTTATATTTTCAATTGTAACTAGCTGAACTAACACAGTGGACAAGTTACGGGAATGAAATTGAAATTTTACGTTCTATTTAACCTACAAAAATATGAGAATTTTTTTCATAAATATAATAATGAGGGAACTCTTTCTCGATTTCTATAATAGTTTTGGCAAGAGAAAGTGGTTGATTTCAAAATATAGAGCATGTGTTGGCACACAGTCTGCGAAAGTTGGAATGATAGATAATTTGTTGAAGAATGAAAAAGAATGCAGAAGTGTAGAAGACGAGGGAGATGGAAAAATCAAAGTTTAATAAAAGATTAAAATAAATAGGGACAAAATTGTATTTTAATTATTAGTGTATTCCATTCCATTAGATACACCTCAATTTGGGTGGAATGAAAAATTGAATGAATGAGTGGTATTTGATGGAATGGATTCTATTCTATTCCATTCCATTCCATTCATTTTTTACATATCCAAACAATGGAACCTAGCTCCATCCCATCTCATTTCATTTCATTCCACCACATACCACCAATCCAAACATAGCCCAAATCATTCAACCATTTAGGGTCCGTTTGGATTGATGGTATAAAATGGAGCAGAGCGGAATGGAATGTAACAGAATGGAATACATATTCCATTCTATTGTTTGAATAGTGAACGAAATGGAATGTGTTATAACTTTTTTATTCCAATTATACCCTTTATTTTATAGATAGGAATGTTTAGCCAAAAAAAAAAAAGAATAGATAAAATGAGAAAAATCTTATAAAATATAAAATTGAGGGTAAAATTGTTAAACTATAATTATTGTGTATCATTCCATCCTTATCACCTCATATACCAATCCATTTCATTCCGTTCATATTTTATAAAACCAAACAACAGAATAGAGCTCCATCCCATTCCATCTCATTTCAAGCCAAATTTTTATAAAGTGGTTTTGAAGTTAAATTTGTATATTTTATTAACTTTTTAAACTTAACCGAAATTTTGTCTGTCAAAAAAAAAAAACTAAGTCGAATATATATATTTTTTTGAAGCAAAAAACTCGAATATCTTAGTCATCTAAACATTCGTATTCACTCAAAAGTCAATTATAAATGTAGCGAGAAAAAACATAAATATTATTTAGACATTAATCCTTAATAATTCGAGATAAAAAAAAGAGTCATGTTGTACAAATATATAGCAGCAATTTATGCATCTATACACATCAAACTTTACTACCGCGTAGTTTTGCATCATTCCATTATAATTAATCAACTCACCATGCAACCATCCTCAAACTTTTAAAGTATAGATGAACTAAATTTCATCATCAAACTTATAAAACTTGCATTTCTACATTAAACAAAACAATTACTAACAATTCTTAAATCCTCACAAAAAATATAGTAAGCTCCGGGCCATTAATATTTCCCTCGGGACTCAACATATAAAGAGTCTCAGAATCCTTCGACCCTATTACATGTTCAAAAGAAGCTCGCATATAAGCTAATTCTCCATCAGCATTTTCAACTTCATTTTTCATTGGAACAATTCCAGCACCCATTGTTATTGCTTTCAGAAGTTCCATAACATTTAAATCCTCCTCTGTTGCTTCTCTCTTCACACCATAACCTGTTTTCTTCCCGTTACAATACATTGTCCATAATGGTTCTTCGATTAACAATGTCTTGTCTTTATCTTGTCGTTTTTCACATTCGAGTGTGATCCTTACCATCCCCGCCGTCATTTCTTTTTGTAAGACACTTGTTTGCATGGAAAGTTCAATTACCAATGTAGGTAGACACTTTGGATTCTCTTGAACCGAGAGACTAACGCGTCTTTTATGATAACCGAATAATGTACCGGAAACTTTTATGCCGGTGCTTCCACCGATGTTTTTGTGGTGGCTATCGGCGGTTCCGGTTGGAATAGTTGGGAATTTACATGTAGGAGTTATGATGGGTAAAGACCGAAAAATGGAGCGAAAGACACGAACAACTTTTGGTTTGTGTTTTCGTTTGTGGGAAGGTTCGATGAGGGATATTTTTTGAGGAAGTGGTGGTGGAGACGGTAATGTTGTTGTGGATGATGATGTTGGAGAATCTTGAGATGTTGATGTTGATGTGCGTGATGAAGATATTGACTCTTCCATTGATCAGTGAATGAAAAATAGGAAAAGAAGATGGATGCCATCAGCGTGAAAGAGAGAGAAAGAGAAAGGTGGTTACAATAAGTTTTAAAAATTGTACGTTCAAATTTTGTTTTGAGTTTTACGGCTTAAGATGGTTCTTCGGTCTTTAAATTTGTTTATATACCTATTTGTCAATTTTATAACTTCTCCTAATTGAGCGTGTGATGTGAAACGCTTAAAACAGAAGAGGCTTACCCTGAAATCCTAAATTCAATTTAGGGAAATTTGATTTGTTTTTGTTATGGGTTCTAAATGTGTATTACTTCTATAGGAAATGCTTATACTAACCGAGGGTGGATTTCAAAACTTAACAAATATCTATATCTATAATATTAAAAACATGCTGACTAGTAATTTTTTTAGAAGAAAATTTTCCTTCTCACTCTTACATTTAACTTTTTATCCCTACAAACTATTTAATATTTTAAATTTATCCATTTTGTTAAAAAAGAAAAATTTACACTTCATTTATAAATTTGTGGACTTCACCCACAAGACTTTTACCTACAAATTTTATATATTTAATGATAGTTTTGTCTATCATTATAAGTCAAATTCCTTCAAAATGAATGCATAAACCAAAATTTGAGAAATTATTTCTGTTAACTATCAAAATGAGTTCTTTGTACACATTTAAGACTTTTAGTGACAGTTTCGTCTGTCACTACAAGTTAAGGCTCTTACTTTAAGTGATAAACTGAACTTAAAAAAAGGTGTTACAGTAAAATGATCTAAATCGAAATATTTGAGTAAAATATTCCGGTACATATAGATGAATAGATCAAACTTATTTATAGTAGTAGTTGATATGAAATGAAAGAGAGAAATAAATGCACTAGAAGTTTTGTTTGTTTTTTTGAAAGAAAAGTAAATGGTGGGGCATTTGATCTGTTAAAAAACAGGAGACTGGATAAGACAACTTTTGTTGTATTCTGTTTGATTTGAAAATTGTCACTGAGATTGGACAAACTGGGGATCAAGGCCATTGAACAAAATCATATATTCTTGTCCCCTATTGAACCACGAGACAACTTTTTGTGCTCATTACAACTTTTCTAAATCACCAAAATAACATTTTCTCCATCAAGCATCATATAAGACAAAATTGTTTAATACCATAAATATTTATCCTGTGCTATTCTACCTTGTATAGTCCTGTACTGTTCTGTCCAGTTCTTTCATTTTGCAGATCAAACAAACCCTTAATGAATTATTTGAATTGTAATAAATGCTCTCAATGAAAGAGAAGAATAAATGCAATAGAAGTACTAGTCCTATATATGCACCATATAGAATATTTGAATTGTTTACGTCTTTATTTATTTTTTCGGTAAGTTTTTCTTTTTTAGGTACAACATATTTATTTTTTTAAAGAATAAAAAATGGTACAACATACTTATTTATTATTCTTGATTTTTTTTTTAGTAAACAAGCTAAATAGAAATAAAAAACAAAGTTAAAAAGAAACATTATTTATGATGATTTTTAAAAAAATCTTGAAGGTCTTTTAGAGGAGAGATATGAATTAAGAAGTCAGCGTCTAATGATGCTCTAAGTTTAGCGAAAAAATCTACACATTAATTTTTTCTTTAAGTGTGTGATTAGGGATGTCAATTTGCATCTGTCAGTGCGGATCCTCGCGGATATTGCCCCGTACGGAGCTCCAGGAACGGGGATTTTTCCTCCGTGGGGACGGGAATGGAGGGGAAAATTCCTCCGCGGACATTTCGGGGCGGGGATCGGGGAAGACGCATCCGTCCCCGCGGATTCCCCGAATCCGTTCATTATGCTTAATTATGTACATATATTATAAGATATTTTGATATTTACCTACATTTTTTCTTATTTGTATTTTACAATTCTAGGTATCTATTTTGCTATGTATTATAAGATATTTTGGTTATGAGTTTTTGTACGATTGTTATATTTTGCTACACATTATGAAATATTTAGGCTATCGCTCTATCAATTTTTGTATAATTATTAGTAGCCAAATGTTTTTGTATTGGTTTTTGCTTATGAATGCATTATATGTTGTTTCTATTGTCATAATTTTGACCAAAAAGTATAATTTTTTTCTTAATATTCAATATCCGTGGATCTCCGAAAATACCGTGGGAATCTGTGGGGATGGAGACAAATATTCCCCCGTGGCGGGGAACGGGGATGGGGAATAATTTGGGGGGCGGGGCGGGGAGCGGGGAAGCTTCCTCCGCACATTTCCCGCCCCGTTGACATCCCTATGTGTGATTGAGAAATACAATGATTCAAGAGAATAACTCATTTATACAATCCTAAATCAAGACAACATGAACATATACCTTAACATGATAATCTTTTACAAAATTGACACATTATTATTCATGATTCTTAGCTTTATGATACACTCCTTCCGTACTAAAATATAAGTCGTTTTGACCGTATCACACAAATTAAGAAATGTAATCATTGTTGTATGGAAAAGAGAAATTATGAGTTAGTTAACAAAATTGTCCTTCATTAATGGTATGAAAAAGATAAATTGTAGAAGTAAAAAAAGAGAGAGTAATAAATAGTTAAAGATATAATATGAAAATTAGCATTAGTATTGTAAAACGACTTATATTTTGGTACAATTTTTTTTCCCAAAACGACTAATATTGTAATAAATACTAAACAATTGAAAGAAAAAGACTACATAAAAATGTCACATGTACCAATACAAATATTATTGCAATAAATGTTGAGCAATTGAGAGAAGACTAGAAGAGGATTATTATAAAAATGTCACGTGTATAAATTATTTATAGAATAAGTGCAGATAAGTGTTGATTATTAGAAAATTTCTCTGCTCACTCTAATCAATTTTTTTTTCCTAACTACTATTTTTGTCTTTAAAGGATTTTGTGGGATATATGCATTAATTTGGGATTTAGATCTCGACGTCCTGAAGTTTATGCAAAGATTTGAGAGGTGCAGACATCACTTCGTGATCTAGAACTCGAAATGGTGCATGAGTTCTGGGGTATTGGCACCACTTGGGGTTTAGATCACAAAGTGGTGCCTGAGTTTTGGGGGTACAGACACCACTTCATGATCTAGAACCTAAAGTGGTGCATGTACTCTTCGAAACTCTGCACAAACTTTGGGTTCTACATCTCGAACCTTATTTCAAGATCTATGTCCCGAATTGAAGGGCAATTTGAGATTTTAGAAGGGTTATAGAGAATTAGAGGGGGTTGATAGAGAAATTTTCCGATTATTATAAGTATAGATATACTCATTCTGACCACAAATATAAGTAAAATTGACATTTTTTGTTCATTTGAGTGATGATGTATTTATGGGTGAGATACATCAACAGTCAAATGAACAAAAAATGTTATTTTTGCTTGTATTTGTGGTCAGATGGAGTAAATTCTTTAAATTCTCCAAAGTTCATTATCACTTCCGTCTCTAAATATAAAATTTTGTTTGACTACAAGGGCGGTGAAAGCATAAGGGCTGCCAGGGATAGTGCCCGGGGTCGGCCCAAATTTTTTCGGTATTTTATATTTAGAGTAAATCTGATATTTTTAGGGGATTAGCTTTAGGTAAAATTGACTTTTTTTTGTTTAAACCTAAGATTTTTCACTCGAAAATAAAATTTTTGGTGATTTAAGAGTTAGTTTTGAATAAAATTGAAATTCGTAAGGATTAATTTAGGCCAAAACTGAGTTTTTTTTTTTCAAAATTGAAAATTTTCATTGCAAAACTACAATTTTTGTTTAAATTTGAGATTTTGCTTGGGCTTTGTAAGTTTCTTGACTCGACCATTGTTTGACCAAATTGTAATATTCATTTATTATGTTTTGATCGTATTTTTTAATAAAATATAAATGAAAATATTAATATATAAAATTTATTTAATTTGTTTTGATGAATATTGTAAAATATCAAAATTTTACACTTAGAGACAGAGGTAATAACACCATTTTTTTTTCAACCAGTGTTTTTCTTAAGGCAGCATTAATCCAAATGAAATTGAGCGGTGGATCATCCTCCCTTAATCAATTGTCGAGTGTTCGATCTTCATCTTAAATCATTAGATCAACTATTTCATACGTGTCTTCAATCTAACGAACTATTAATCATTGCGTTCAATAGTAGATGTCCTAATGTCGACAAAAAAATAAATATGAAATTGATAAACTGCATTACTTTAAGTTGTTTTCATCTTTCTTAACCCAAAAAAAAGAAGTAGTTTTCATGTTACCGTCACTACTCACCACAACAGCAGCGCACCGATTTCGACCCCAACTCCAAATCAATGCACGTGAAGCAGACTACCAACCAATACCAATCATTTTCTTCCTTCTTCTTTGAAAAGGTTAAAAAAGTTCTACAAACGACGCGTTGAAACACGCGTGACGCGTGCATTTTTAACTTGTTTAGTTTATAACTTAATTCATTCATTTTCCTTATTCTGAACCTTAACGTATCTTCCACTTCAACTCAACAACACCCTCACACCAAAACCTTTTCCTAATCCCATTTTTTTTTTATCTCTCTCAGTTCATAATTACTCATTTGATTATCACAAAATCAAATTCAAATCACATGTTAACAAACTGATTAACATGTTCAACGAGTTAACAACAGAGAGTTATAGAATTCCATGGTTGATTTGGATTCAACTAATTGTTCTTATTCTCCTATTTGCACTTTTCTATTTCTTCACTATCTTTGACGATGACGACGCCGCCACCGTATCCGCCTCTATCTTACCGGAAACCTCCTCCGCATCTGCTAAACGCTTTCTTTTCGAGGAGATTCAACCGTTGATAACCAGCAACAATGACTCTATTGCCCCTGTTTCAACTAACCGTCAGGAGGTTAGTTTTTTTTACCTAATTTTACTATTTGAATTTTGAATTTGGGATTGAAATTACAATTATTTGGCTTCACATGGCTTCTTTTTTATTTTGGTTGTGTCTTTTGAATATTTTGTTGTTGTTGTTGATGATATTATTATTAATTAACTAGCTGTTTTTTTAGTATATCTCTAATGCATAATGTATGTTTTGTCAATATTAATTTTTTAAAAAGGTTTTAAAATTAATTTATCAATTAAATAAAGCACATAGTTTTTGTATTATATACCGTGCATCTTGATATTACGGTGGGAATGCTATAATAAGTAGTAACTTACTATAATTCTGATACTCTCTGGGGTCCTGATTTATAGAATGTTTAATGTATCTGATTCATAATATAGTCTAAATACATGAAACATTTCATGAATTTAAAAAACAAATTTTTTCTTATAATAAAGACAGGATAATCTCAAATATACACAAATTTTGGTAAAATTTTTTTTGATGTATTTGGTCTAAAATTTAAATATATTTGAGACCGGAGGAAGTACTTATCAATTTATCATGATACCAAAGACACGATCTATTTAGAAATCAAAGAGTTGGTCCAGATAGATCTTGAATCCGAGCTGTTCTAGACACATTACCTCACTATAAATTGTAAAAGTGTTTGCATGTGTGGATTGCAATGTTTCTATATGTAAAAGATTGACAAGATTTCTAAGGTAAAAGGAAATGGATATGGTGTTGGTGTTTGAATTAGGAAATGCATATGGATATGGATATAGTGTTGGTGTTTGAATTAGGAAATGCATATGGAGACACCACATAATGGCTGGGACTCTTATCCTCCTAACTAACAATTATATTTTGCTTATTTTGTATATTGTTTTAGTTAAAATGAAACTTGGTTTGTCGAAAAATGTATTTCCAATAATAAGAAGAAAGAGTATGGGATTCTAACTCTTTTGCAATAAGCATTAGAGGATAACTACCAATAAAATGTACTACTTATTATTACGAGTACTACTATAATACTCCAATCTGAATTTGGATTCACCTATATTTAGTTTATTGTCATTAATACTTATCATATTACTGTATCTTAACATTTTTGCACTAATATTAAGTGGATGTAAGATTTTTGAATGTAGGAAATCCAAATTCTAGATCCATCCATTTTATTGAAAAGTTGATAAATTGAAATTATCCACACTTTTTAACTTTTCATTAATTATGTAGCTGTTTCACATTCACTATTATATACTCCTCCGTCCCAAAATATATGAGAAATTTGATCAACAAAAATTGATATATTAGGTTAAGAATTTTGTCTAAATACATCAAGTTTTTTAATATTTTGGGACCGAGTAGTATCTCCCCGAGGATTGAATCATTCTAGATGAATTTTTCATATGAAAATCTTCTTTCAATTTATTTTTTGATAAACATTAAACAAATAGATACTTAGTATTAAATAAGTGATGCATTATATAATTGGAGATAGGTGAATTTTCAATTGATGATGCATTGTGTTTTGGCAGGGTGGACAGAGCCGAGGTAGTAAAGGCGAGCAAGGAACAAATTCAAGCATGAGAAGTAAAGAGATAATGGAGGATGGAGTAGAGTCTTCAACAAAACTGAGTTTCCACCCATGTCATTATTTCCAACTAGCCACAGTAGCATTTCTTAAATGTTTTGGACTCGATGATTCCACGTCTGAACCTTCATCAAATCAGAAACGTAGAAAAAGAAAAGAAAGTTGAGTATTATGAAAATCATGTTATTGTAAACTATTGTAAATGTCATTGGTGGAATAAAATTAAAATAGATGGAAAAAGATTAAAAAAAATTAAAAAGTAGGGTTCTCTTTTAAAGCGATCCTCAATTAGTTTTCCTAATTTTGCTCGATAGGATATTCACTTTCACTGGTAATTTTTCCACTTTTGTTTTTCCTTGAAAGTTTTAGTTTAATTTGTTCCTCTTATTTTTTTTTGTATTATTTTCTTTCCATTGATACAGTACTATGTCTATAGTGATCAGGGTGCTACAATAGAAGACACATTTGCACCTCAGTATTGTCAAATTATTAGAGTATAACCAAATGGCTGCTGATTAGGCATGATGTGATGTTACGAATATTGAATACCGTCACACCGACCCACCATTTATTTTATATTTTCTGGTAATGTAATGTCCAACATTAGCTAAAAAGCTAATATTGATAGAGATGGTTTTGTGCCTTTTTTTACTTGAATGATTAGGCTTATTCTAGGAAAATTTCTCATTCTACTCCTAATACTCTTTTTTCCCCTCTAAAATGATTTTTGTATGAGAGTAAAATTTAGAGAGTATTGAAAGAAAAAAAAGAGTGTTGGGGAGTGGAAAGAGAAATTTTCTTATTCTAGCATACCTACCACTTGGATATTGAGGAAGGGAAGTGTTGCTTGAAGAAAAAAAATCTAGCTAATCATGCAATTTATGAAGCGACCAAAATCTCATTTGTGAACTACAAAAAGTGATTTATTTACCAATTCTATTTTATAATTGAGTATATTTTAAATAGACCATAAAGCCAGTATTCAATTTTATAAATATTTTAAAAAGTTTATGATTTGGTTAAATTTTAATTCCGTTAATCATTCAAAGAATGTTAGCACTAGATTGATAATAAATAGATAAATTTGTCAATTTAAGAGTGTTTTATAGAGTCTAATAATATAATCAATTTGGTGATTAACTCATTTTTCCCATATCATATTTACATCAAATGTGATCCTTAATCAAATGTTATGATTGGTCTAATGGTAATCATCATTAAATTTAATAGAAAAGACTATGATTCGATCTCTTATAAAATAACTGTGTTTCAAGTCAAGTGACTGAAACCACTTAATACTAGAATTCGTTTCAAACTTTTAACTTCTTCTCTTAACAATCAGAAGGTGAACAAAAAATGTGATCCTTTGAGGATAAAATTTAGAGCTTTAAAATGCGATACCTGGTGTTAGTGCTGAAGGTATAAAATAAACTCACATAGCCCTACACAAAATCTTATACACGGCTAAACAACTATAGACACACACATATACACACTTAGAGGCATGTGTCATACAAAGTGGCATGTTACATATATAAAGCCACTTTTTATTTTTTATTTTTTTGGTAACATATATAAAGCCACTTAACCACACACTAAACTTGACAAGTAGTGAAATCCATTCCCATCATCAAAGAGAAAAGAAGCAGCTGAAAGAAGAAATATGGATATGGTGCAGAGAGAAAGAGAATCAGCATGCCATTTTATAGAACAAGTGATGAAAGTTTTCTCCAAATGCCTAGGACTTGATCCAACGGCTGAAAATATTCAATATCGTACTATTGAGAATGATGGTGAAGTAACATCATCCATAATATCAAGAGCCTTCAAAAGGCCACCAAAACCTCCTTTAAGCGCAGGACGTGGTGCCCAAATCAATATTTCCTCCTCTTAATATTTATACTGCAACTGTAAGCTTTTATTCAATTTTTATATACTACTGTATATATGTTTTTGTCTTCTTGATTTTTATATCAAAACATCGTCTCATTAGATTTATAATTGTTATATATTGCATGTGGTGTTAATTTCAGAATATGGAGAATGGAATGGAATCAGAGACTTCATAGTTAGAAAGAGCAAGTTCATGGTTTGAGAGTTGAGACAACATTTGAGGCTTTTCTTTATCCTTAGTTCTTGTACTTTGTTATGTGTAGTGTCATTTCCTTTTATTAGGACCGACAAACATGAAGGTGTTTGATATTATAATCAAATGTTTTAATTTTATAGCTAGATTCAGGTGAGAAAGTGCCTGTTAGAAATAATGTAGGCATTGTTCTGCTGTAATACTACTTAAAAATATAAGAAAATTATAGTTAGATATTATGCTTATCTCGTTCTTATTGAGTACCGGCTAAAAATTAAACAATTTAATGAATAGAATAACCACATGCTCAGATATGCCAGAATCATCAAATCGGTGCTGCCCTTCATACACCTATCCCATTTTTCTTATACTGCTAGTAAACAGCTCAGCTTAACATTGATTAAGTAGTCAGCATGATGATTTAATAATCGGTCATTCGGTTATGAATTAGTCACTACGAAGCTGCTGTGAGTTGTCCAAATTATAGTTAGACAAGTAAATGCCTAATCTACAATATCCCCTCTCATCTTTGTACTACTAATCGTCACAATTGACTAATGTATTCTATTCACATAAACTACTTTGACTATATTTTTTTTACTAATATGTAAATACAAACATTAATGTATAAGATGTTTGATTTGTCTCGATGAGTATTTTTAAGATATACTATTTTTATAATTTTAAAAAATACATAACTAAAGATATTAACGATCAAAACTATGCATTGACAAACGTGAACTGATCAATTGTGACAATTATTTTAGGAACGAGGGAGTAAGTTGTTTTGACCATATAATTAAAAAACATCTTTATAACATCATAAAAAACTATGAATACTTAGATGGTTTATTGTAGTAATAGCTTAGTAAGATAAGTTTACTCTTTTCTAGTATGTAGTATTTATACTCTATAATAATCCTTACCTGAGAGCTTTTGCTATTGACATTATCAGAAGCTTAAAAGGAAACACACAAGTCCTATCTGCCTTTAATTCAAGGCATTTCATCAACTTGTGCATAGACAAAGTTCATATCTAACTGAATAAACAGATTCATTGATCAAGTAGCTAGATAAAAGCACAGCATTGAAAGTCACTATCATAATTCACAAGTACAAGAGTTTGAAATAACAAATGCAAGTATTAACGTTATGTAGAGTACGAACTGCACTCAATCTGTTGTTCCTTTTAGGTTTCTGTACACATTATTGATTACACTACCTAAAGGGAAATATCTCAATTGCAATATGTAACAAGAGAAAAATATCAAAGTACACAACTAAGACATCCATGAAAAAAAAAACAGAAGATCATCAATATCATATATAACAATAGAGAAGAGAAAGTTGATGCTGCTAGCAATGAAAAAATCTATAAACTTTTCTGGCATCTACCTTTTCCCACGTCCAGTGATGAATTTGAGAGCAAAACTTGAAAACTGGGCAAGGGAAAAAAAGATCTTCAACATAGAACGACCCTTGATAATACCCTCTCTCACGCCCCTTGCAGTTCTTGCCACTGCAGGCACACCCGAGTCAAGTTCAGTTTTGTGGATGTATTCCATTCCCTGCAATGAAGCTAAAATATAACCAAATGAAGAACATTGTTTAACAGTATGGTTTTAAATTGCAGTTCACAGCAGTAATTCCTATCGTAATATGATGATTTTAGAAGTCTATTACAACAACAACTAAGCCTTATCCCACTAAGTGTTCTATCAAAAACCATGATTTTAAACTGCAGTCCACAGCAGTAATTCCTATCATAATATGATGATTTTATAAGTCTACTAAATATAACCAAATGAAGAACATTGTTTAACAATATAGTTTTAAAGTGTGATCCGCAATAGTAAGTGATATTGCAATATGATTTTTTCGCCATATAAGCTGGCATTATAGATTATAAAAGTTCCTAACTGCAACTACAATTTAAAACCATCTTCACCCCATATAAAAACTCAAATTATAGACACCTAACAACAAACTCATAAATTAGTAAGTAACCTGAGGAAGAAGGCATCGTGGTTAAATGGCGAAGCCTCTGCTCCGCTGAGCGAACCACGCGAGTGGAGCTTTTAATGCCTTGTGTAATCTCTTGACTGATACACAGAAACAATGTTGCATTAATTTATATCTAAATAAATGCCATTAACATCGTTAATACTATTTACTACTATATCATAATTTGAAAAATACAAAAAAGAAAAATGGAAATTACCCAAGATCACTGAGTTCATTTGTTAAGTCACTAATTTCCATGCCAGATAATCGAATAGAAGCCATTGTATCAGGAAGTTCCTCTCTAGTTGTATCCATAAGTTTCTCAAGTGATTCCGCTGCTCTTTTGAAAGCCTTCATTACACATATTCTCACTATATCAGAATTCAGGTTTTTTAATTAAGCTATTTCAGAAGCTATTATTTACTGCCGAACACGGCTTTAGAGAAAAATAGTACTAACCAGAAGCGCGGGAATCGCAGAACAAAACAGCCACGTCGTGGATATCGATGTCTGCAAAAATCAATTGAGGAAATTGAACATTCTATAAATAAGGAATTTGGAAATGGAATTAGAGAGAGTGAGAGTGGGAGGGTACCACGACGGCGATGACTTGAAGAAGAGTGAAATGGCGTTGGGTGAGATTCCAATGAGGGAGGTTGAGAGATGAAGAAGATCCAACGGTGGAGATGTATTGTGAGGGTTGAGGTGAGTGTGTGGTGGAAGAATTGAGAGGTTGGTGAAGGGCGAGAGGTTTAGTAGTAAAAGAGAGGTTGGTAATGGTAGTGCGTTGGGAGTGAGTGGTGAAAGGATTCTTCAAACTACTGAGAGCAATGGTTGAGTGGTGATTTGAAGCTTGAAATCGCATGGAGTTCGAGTTCAACATCTCTCTCTTTTTCACTCACTGTTGTTAATTGTGTGTGATGGTTGATTCATGAGCGAGTGAGTGACAAAGAAAGACCAATAACACATCACACACACGACTAGTTTAGTTTTCCGCCTCGCACTCTCCGAAACTAACTAACTAATTCACCTGCTGCCCAACCGGATCTTTCTTGTTTTGGGCCTGGGTGGGTGGGTCTGTCTATGTAGTCAAATTCAAGAAATAACTGAAAATCGAAAGAAAAAAAAATCAAAAACTGAGAGAAAAAAAAATTGAACTTTTTTGGATGTGTTTGGGCCACTTTATAGTAAAAACGGATTGATTCAGGTTGAATTTCAGATGACTTTATGATAATTGAACCAATCCAAACTGAACCGAAGTATGTGTTATAAACTCCAATTATTTCTCTATTTATTATCAGGAAAAAAAATTATTTCTCTATTTATAAGGTGCGCTAAGTTATAAATCATTTTTCCTTGACCGTACTACACACAATTTTCACTTAGTTCTCTTTTTTGTTTCATCTCCTTTAAATCATTGTCTCTCAATCCATCACCGTCTACCTCAGACTATCGCCATCTCATTCAGTTCTCTCTTTAGTTTCATCTAATAATATGTTATAAATCTTGCAAATATAATTATCAATTGCTTGCGTAATTTTTTTAACAATTAAAATATATTTTTTATATTCTCAAGTATTTATGCAATGTTTATTTAAAAACCGAACAAACCAAATGGAATTAAACCGCATGAAATTGGATCATATTGGTTTGAATTTTTTTAATCATAAAAAAATCGAACCAAACCGCATGTTTTTTTCTCTTTGGATTCATAAGACTTTTTGTCTCAGAACCGATCTAAACTAAACCACGAGCGCCCCTACCTGCAGCAACATTAACATGGATCCGGATTGCCTATAACTGTCTACACACTGTTTCACACAGCAGCGACTTTGGACGGTTCACACAGTTTCAATCTCATACGCTCCATTTTAATCGGACAGTCGACAACAATTTTTGCATAAACTTTGTTTCCGCATTAAACCAATCATGGTAAGTTATTGCCTTATTGCCCTCTAAAACACTCTTTTTAACACGCTCAATTTATTACTCTTCTCTTTTTTGTTAAGATACATATGATTTTACCAAATTCATATCCTATATTCGTATAATTTAATGGAGAATTTCGCCTAATAAATAAGTGTATTAAGTTGCATGTTTCTATTTTCCACCACTCTTCATTTTTTGCAACAACAAAGAAAAGCTTCTCTTCAAAATTATCATCATTTCTTAATTTTCTACCTTCTTCTCATCCTTTCCCAAAGAAGCCATTAGGTGAACCCAATTTATTTTTATGGTCACATGGGATAGAAGCAAAATAAACTATAAGAATGAATAAAAAGGTTGCAACTCAAAAAAAATAAAATCAAAAGGTTAAATATATGTTAGAACCTCTAAACTTTACAGTACTTACTAAGAGCAGTAACATGTATCTTGCCAAGCCAACAAAAAATAAAAAACAGTTACATGAAAATCTTTTTTATTGCATGGAGGATGTACTTTGCAGAAATTAAGCAAGTGATGTCGTTATCGGTACAAAAGAATATGCAATACTGAATCTACAATATTTCCAGCATTCAATGAAAATGCATTGAATTAGAAGCGTTTGCTAAGTAAATCCTTGGCAAACCACAGCCACATATACTACTGAATACACCTATGCTGGCTTGGAAAGCATTATTATATACCTTTTGAATATAATTTTTAATGTGATCAACAAAGCTGAGACCCCCCCCTAACTTGAATTAGTATTGCATGCCCACATTGCATTTGTGGCCATCCAAGCCAATCCAGTGACTAGTGCAAAGTTGTCTTGCCGAACGAGAGAAACTATAAAGATTTTTCTTGCCATTTACATCGCATATTTACAGCACGATACCCTCTAACATTACATACCCTACAAAATTCTTGGTTCCTAGCCCATATGAATAACTTAACCACCTCGAACAGATTAATTCCTACCCAACTATGAACTGCCCCCCTCTCCCAGTCTCCCTCTCTTTTCCATTACATTTTCCCTTGTTCTGATTTCCTCTGGTTCTTTCTGTTTCTCAAATTCGAAGTTCATAAATAGGCAAATAATCTGCTACTGATCAACTCCCGTAAAACAGGAACAAAGCAAACTCACAAAATATGAGCTCCTTAGCCTGTCTTATCATTAATTCTGCTAACATCTGTCACTGTAGCATTGCAAAAGAAACATCTTTGACAGTTCAAAAGATGCCTAGTTACACATCCATAGCAAGACCTATGTGAACAAGGTGCAATCTGGGCATCTGCTTCACAAGCGTAACATATGCAGCATAAGTTATCATCCAGGTCCGTATCTACAACGCTGTCGACTTCCTCATGTTCAGACATAGTGCGGCAAGCAAGGAAGGTCAGAAAATTTTCTAGCTCCTTATATTTTGCCATGTATGCTTCCCCCCGACATGAGCCATCCTGGGAAATGAAACAGAAAAATGATGATAAACACAATCAGTTTCACAGTATAAACCTCACTTCAATAACTAGAGTATTAAATCTTAAATGATCGCGAAAACTGGAACCCAGACATGAACAGGAAATAATCTGCTATATTTTCGCCAACTCTCAATTCATTTGAAATTATAAATCAGATATCTGCTATTTTTTCGACAAATTGCTAAAACTATATTGGTTGCAAAAGAAACAAGATATCCATGTTCAATACTACTATAATACAAGTCCAGAAAATATGAGGGATTTGTACCAATGAAAAATCAATATGATTCATAATGTAAATTCTAGTATTTTCAGAATTAATGTCTCCTTGAGGATATTTGTGGGAATGAATGCTGAACTTTCCAGGTTGAGTTTCTAGCAATTTAGCATATAGTAGCACCAAGTTCACATCCATGCAAGCAAATTAGACCAATTGGAATTTAAAAGAATGTAGGATAACAAGTATGTTTTGCATTGACTTAGGTGTTCTACATACGAAGGCATTCTAAACACTTATGTATCAAAAACATAGAAGAGTGAGAATAACTAACCCAGTTATAATCCACAAGATATTGGAAACCATAAAGAACAGTCTCTGCACAATCCATGCTTAGAAAAACATCCACAAGATCATTGTTTTCTTGATACTCAACCAACTTGGTAGCATCCAATAAATTTAACATGATTCCTACGAGAGGTGCCAATATCATGCCTCGATTTACTTTCTCCGAAGATTGGTTATGCCGTCTAAGGGACCTGAAATTGAATAAAAAAGAAAGGCAACCTCTCAAAAAAACCATTGATGGAAACTATTTTCAACAAACTCACATGGTTCCAAATTCTTAAGGAGAATCTTTTAAGGGTCATTTTAGAAGATAATGTAGTTGGACTATCAGTCTCCCCAGAAGCAATATCCATATATGGAAGATGGGTAAACAATAATTAAGAAAAAACTTTTGGTCTATAAACTCAAGTTCAAGTCACATGCTTGTAACTTACAAGTCAAAGAATTCCGCATCGGCTGAAGAAGTAGTATGATTCAAGATAAATACCACCAACTCGGTTAACCTCCTTAGATTTGTTTCTGGTCCAGACAGGAATGCCTGAGGAATTTCATGAGTGCAGAACTCCAAAATCCTTGCAAGATTACAAGAAAGATCAAATATGACACCACATTTCCTTTGCTGAAACTCCATTACCTGTGAATTAAGTGTATGGAGAGAGAATCAATGGAAATAACTACACATATATCAAAATAAAATAGAAAACTACAGATTTGACTAGCAATCGTCCTGTCAATAGAAACAAAATCAATAGTATTCATGCAAGATATCTTCCAAACTACCCGGCAAGATAGAATTAAAAAATTTATAAGCAAGTGAGTACATAAAACTTAAATCCCAGAGCCCATGTAGCATATGTACTATTACTTTACAGCTAGAAAATTCTAACTTAAAGCTACCAGAACAAGATGTTAAGAAATTCAAGAACCAAATCCAATAACGAAAGAAAAAACATACCTGGTACTTCTCTTGCATTTCTCGAACAGAAACTGAAAATTCTGTCATGGCCCAGCTAAGCGTATTAAATAAACGGTTTAGAAAAGATGAAAATAATGCTTCATCATTTATGCAAGCTTCTTTTAGCAACCTCTGCATTGCATCAAGAAAAAAACCCGGTCTGGTGAGAAATCAATCCAAATAAATAATAATTGGTAACAGAAAAGTGGTTGTTACATACTTGGAAAAGAATTGATGATGAAGATGATTCTCCACTCTTTGAAAAACTAAAACCAGAACCCTTGCATAATCGCAGAAGTATGTTTGTCACCGGGATCCAAGATCTGTTATCAAATGCTGATAATAAAGCTTTTGGCAGCCTTTGATTGGCTGCCTCATTGCTCTCAAAAATAGCCAAATACTCCCTGTACTGCACCAGGACGGATATAGACTGGAGAAGAAGATCCCTAAGATCCGCACTTGATATCCTTGGATCATTGAAATGAGTAACTACAAAAGTGACCTGGTGAAAATGATACCCAAGCATAATAACTTAGAACCGTTGCTAGAAACACTCAACAACCTTGCTAAGGCAAATTTACAAACATCATGGCTTGTATAACAAAAAATAAATTCCCCCTTTTTTATGTTGATTGTTCAACAACACAAATTTCTACATGCAACTATGATAGAAGACATCATGTGAAACCTAAATATATATAAATGACAAACAATTACACAGTTCTGAAGATTAAAATCTCATTTACTCCCGGAACAAATCAAACATAAAAAATGAAGAATGAAGAAGCTGAAATGGTGGAACATACAAATGAAACAAGTCCACGCTTGATCAAAATTTTGGACGGAACAAACGGAGGATCACTTTTCCGCAACACATGAAAGCAATCAACCTGTATAAGAGACAAATGTTACTACCAGGGGATTTTTTTTTCCCAGTTATAAGAAATGTGAAATTGTAATAGATGAATTAATATGCACTTAATTATATTAATGAGTCAGGCAAAATATGTGTGATTCCCAATCAAAATTAATGCTTTTAAATCACGACCCTGTACCTCTGAGTCTCTGGAAAACACAACAGATATTTACTCTAAAATCTATGGTGGATAAATACCAGCAAAACCAAAAAAGAAATTGTACAGAAGCAGATAACTAAAAAAGATATGCATTCTCTGTTGGCAATTGAGTCAAAACTACTGTTAAATTTAAATCAATGGAAAATGATTATTTACCAAAGCTTCCAAATAATATTCAGGGGTGTAGATAAACACCGAATCCATATTGCTAAGAACCAGTAGCAACTGGACAACCCACATGCACATTGCATACATTCCTCGCTGCTTCCATCGAGATAACAGAGAGATGCGATACCTGTAAAGCAAGAAGTGGTCCCATAAATAAACACACAATAAGTGGAGGGAGGGGGGGATATGTATCTCAATTCCCAAGGTCATATAAACTTATGATTGCTAGGCTTTTTAAGGATACGAGTATTTGAGAAGCATAAAAAACTCAGACCACAACAACAACTGAAATGTATTCTAATGCAAAGTCTCAAACTTTTATCATGCTGACTCCTTATAAAAGATAGGTTAGATAAACTGTTGCCTGAAAAGTTAAATAAGTAGCAAAGTTCTGAAGTCAACGGCACACAAGCGTGAAATAATAATTTATTAATAATTAACAAAATAATCTAAAATATAGATCTCAGAACACATCAAACTGATAGCATAATTACTAGAGCTGACGCAGGTTATTGCAAGTCTTCGAACCTTTGATACAACAAGTATATTACTAATCATATTTGAAATACAAGGCAGACAAATTGATTGAAACCACACACTTTCTGTTTTAAACATATGAACCATTTTTCTATTCAAAAAACCATCTTTATTGGAAATAATCCAGCTCAGTAATCATAGGGCCCAAAAAAAAAAGAAAACATAAATAAAGTGAGAAAGTGGACAGTTTAACAGGCATTTTAGTTAATCAACCAAAGACCTTCTTATCAACTGTACCCTGAATGTGTCCCACCAAAAATATGAAAATCAAAAGTAAGAGTACAATCCAACTTTGTATCAAATATCATCTCACAAAATTTCGTTAACGTTGAGATAATTAGAAGTTGAGAACATAAACTTATAATTTAATCACTGCTACTGAAAATTTCTATCAAATATCATAAGGAAGTCGCTTGAAAAGAAAAAAGCAACAGGGGAAAGAATAAATAGTAAGGTAAAAAAAGCTTAAATGCTACTTCATCTGGTCATCTTACCAAGTGCAATGCCTAACACAATCAATAACCTCTTCTCTATACTCATTACGAGCTTCTTTCAAATGCTTCAATTTTTCACCACAAGCACGTTCCTTTATTTGCTTATCAGTTTCCTCCAACAGGGAGATTGATTGTGCCTGATGAGTCATGTAGTACGATGCCTGAAAAAACAGAAAGAATAACATTCTTATCCCTTTTCCTTCTTTTCTGTATAATTTCAATGATATTCAAAATCAATTACCCAATTGAAAATTTCAAAATCAATCATGCTTGTAGAATTTTACATTGAAGTTTGTTTAGTAATTATGTGTGATTTATTTCCTTCCTATCATCTAATTTTAGAAAGAAAATGGTATTTCTAGCATGTGCCTAGGCATCATCTTATCACATTTCCAATAACTAAGTTATAAAGATAATAACTATAGAAAATGTAAGAGTATATTGTTCTCCTACCCCTGCCAGTTCATGAATTTCTCTAACCTCTCCTTTTGTTACAGATCTCACATCGACTGACCTCTTCTGCTGGGAATTCTAATCAAACAACTATCCCATTTAAATTATTTCCGGATATACCACCCCATGTAGGTGAAAATCCAAAGACAAATTAAAAGTCAGACATTTCTTAACAAGTGTGTAATTTAAGCATACCTAGAGGGAGGTCAATGTGATTTAATAGGAGCTAAAACTTCAATCGCATGTTTAGTTTTGACTAATTTGGGATAAAATTGTTATTTTTTCAAAGTCCATCAGAAAGGATTTTAACTATAAGCTGTTTTCAAACAAAATAAGATGATACAAACACTCACCAATTCTCGAACTTAGTTTTAAATTCATTTTTTAAGACATATTGTATGAGTATTGACCTTAAAAATTAAATTAACCTTAGCGGAGAAAAAGCAATTATTAAAGATTCGGAGACATCTAGATATATAGGACATCTTATTCAACCACAACTCCTTTAAAATTTCCTTTCTCAACCATTATAAAGTGTTGAGGAGCTTCTGAGAAGTTCAAGCCATCAAAATATACCACTCCCTTCGATCCTATTTATAGAAGATAGTTTTTCTTTTTTTTTTCCTAAATTATAAGGATAAGGATTGTAGTGCATTTTAGAGTTTAATGGGGATGCAATGGTTTTACGTTGTCATCCAATAAAATTCCAACATATTGCCATGTAAGCCTATATTGTAACTACTTATTTTATGTCAATGTAAAACATGTAAACCATTTTATAAAGTGTATTAATTATTGAAATTCTTTGTACTATATCACTTATTTTACTGTGAGTTTTATTTTAGCCAGAAATTCATCTTCCCTATGCAAGTGGGTTTCATTTAATAGGTGTTAAGGGTATTTTGGAGACGAAAAAAAAGTTAGCATTAACTGCTTTGAATGTGGTTTCTCTGTTTTTGTGATATCACAATAAATTTTGCCGATCTCACCTGCTTAAAATTTGGAGCAAGACCAACTTGATATAGCCATAACAAAGCATCGAGTAACTCTTCTTCTTGTAGTGTATCCATAAACATATCAGTATCCTTTGGTACAGATTTCAGATGGTGCACTTGGCGGTAACCATACTCAGGTTCAGATTGATCACTGGAACTGGGTTTATCTGTTATCTCATCATTCAAACTCCCATCACTGCATTCAGCAGCAACATGAGCAGGTCTTTCTGGAATGGAGCTACAATGGGCCTGAGACCCTTTGGCCAGGTATTTAGCCGGAACCTTCAAATTCCTTGAAAATTCAGCATTATAACTAGAACAACAGCACGGCTTCTTCCTGGTTGAATGTGTCACTCTAATTTCGTCATTATCCATGCAGCCTTCATCCCATTGAACTACTTCCCTTTCATGATCAATTGCAGGGTGTAGTTTTGATAAATGCGTATAGGATCCCCCAAGCCTGGAAATATCAGTCCTGTGAGGATCATTTTTTAAAAACAACTGTATGGGAAAACTTTGTTGACCGCCTCTGTGAAGGAAACCAACATCTGCTTTGTAGCTCTTTAACCAGCCGCAGGTATCACCCAAGGCAAATCCTTCGGATAGAAAATGGAGCACAACTGTATAAATTGAAACAAGAACTGAATTGCTAGAAACTCCAGGTGGTGGGACATTTCTTTCTGCCCCTCTGTTCTTCAGCAGAAGGTTTTGTAAAAACGTCCTGAATACTGATCCAGGTAATTGGGGAGGAGCCGTAGGAGGTATAAATTGTATAACTAAGCGACAGAGGTCCCGATGCTTCTCCTCAATCTACAAGTGGAAGAGGTATACTCAGAAAATTTAAGTAAGCTATGAAAGAAGTATCCAAGAGCACAAAGGTTTACAGATTATTGCCCTCAAATAAGAAGTGTTATTCTTAAAAATACAGAGAAACAACAATATCATTTCCATTATATTGTTAAATAATGAAAATTTTATCTATATAAAAATGAGAGGAAGCATTTGGCAAATTGAATATATTTTTTAATTTATAGAAAAAACTTCACAGACATTATGTTTACCATAATGCCTAAATCCTAATCATGGAAATACATAAGGAAAGTGAAGAAGAAGATTATGAATTGGAAAGTGAAAGTGACTTCATAGTGAACAATGATAATCATAAGGAAATACATAAAATTAAAACTCCCTATACACTTATTAGATCACCCGGTTAGGTCAAAAGGTCATATTAAGTTGATATGTTTGACATCATATTCAATGGTAAACTTGTCCTATTTTCTTTAATTTGCATCAAGCTCTATGCCTAAAAGACAGGTACTAGCATTGTTTATGTGATCTTAGAACAATGACCGACATGTTACCGGTTGCTATATCCATTAACCAAAAAATAGGAGGTAGTAATAAGACGCAGTATGACTGAACAAAAACATGTCTTGACTCTTGAGAAAAATAGAAAACTCCATCTAGGTACAATAAAAGAAAAATAAACTACATGTTACTCTTTATTTTAACTTTAAAAGCATTCATCTGTTACTTACTACCACTGTACTACTCCAACAATCATAACAATGACATGAGTAATTTTGATCATTGTATTCAAAAAATTCAACTCAGTTATAAAAACTAAAAATGCAGCTAGGTCACTGGATAAAATAATATACCTTACTGATTGATTCAGACAAAGCTGTGGTTGCCAACATCATGTTACCTTCACAACATGCATCTTCACATGAACCGGGCCACCAAACAGTGGGTATCATGGAGTCAAGATCCTGCTTGTTTGGAGTTTTTTGCGACATAAAACCTTCAAACAAAAAATCAAAATCTGGTGATTTCCACCAAAGCACCATAAGTTCCTCTCGTCTTAGTAGATGACATGCCAGTGCAAGGTAAGAATATGATCCAGAGTAAGGACATTCAGTTAGAACTAATTGTGCCACTTTACAACCGCATGAAAGCGCGTTGATGATGTTTTCAAACAAAATATGTGATCCTGGAAATTGTAGCAGTACTTCAACTACTTTATCCAAGCTTGAATAGTCATGGGGTGCATGTAATTCAAAAACTTCAAACATGAAGGACAACAATGGACCCCAAACCATATACTCTGCATGTCCAACATCCTCTTCAAGTATACAGAATAATTCCTCACATATAGCATAAGAAACAGGACGAAATATTTCTTCCAATGAAACAAACCTCTTTGCTCTTCTCAATTTTAGAGCTAAAGAATGTTCAGCTCGTTCCACTGAATGCATGTCCAACAGCCTTGACCAGCACTGTAGCATTCGCGTGACAAAGTAGCTCTTAGAGGGAGGAGCCTGAAGAGGGCGGTAGCCATCAATTGGGTACTTGAAGGGTCGAGCCCCGAAGTTCAATTCACATCTTTCACCCTGGGAGAGAGATATTGCTGGATGATAACCAAAACCAGGACCCATTTTTCGAATTCCTTGGAAAGCCACCCCAAGTGAATTGCCATTTCTGTAGAATAGTATTTCATCTCGTTCCAAATCTATGCAACATCCAATGACATCACCAACAACCCATGACTGACCATATGTCTCGGCATCATTGTTCCACTTGCTAACTCGTCTCCCATCATAGGCATATGAATCATCAGCATCGCCAACACCTTTATGGTCAGTGAAAGGGCAAGAACTAGTGGCCCAACCAATCTGCTGTATGCCAGATGTTTCTAACATGACTTCATACATCCATTTTCCTTTCCAAACATATGTATTTGCCCTGACACTACTGAACATTTCCAAACTCTCTATGAGCAAAGGTGGTTTGATGATTTTAATATCACCGCATATGCTGTATTCTTCTAAGTCTACAACATCCGGTCTAAACATCATATCTTTTTCACTAGAAGAATCACCCGAATTTGAATTATATCTTGAAAAAACATTTCTAATGACAGAACGAATAAAACTGCTGTCAACCGGACCATCCAACGAATTTAACGATCTGCTGGGGAGACCAAACACATATTCAAGTGTTCTCTCCACTGACTGTTCACCCAAATCATCACAGCAAGAAAGAAGACGAGTATTCGGAAACTTTTTCTTACTATCCTCACCATTCAATATAACAGCCAGCCCAGCTGAAAACCCTCCAAGGCGTGGACTATCTTCAGCCATTTGTTAACTAACACAAAAACACTATGCCTCAACCAGTACTAACCCAGCTGAAAGCTTTTCAAATTTGAAATTCCCCTCAACCGTCGAAAAATCAATACTAGTTCTGCTTGCTATATACATATTCATGATCCATGTTACAAACAAAAATATAAAAATATCACTAACATGAACAAACAACAGCAAAATCAGAATCTAAAAAAACGCGTAAAATTAAAATATGCTCAAAAATTCAACAACAAATCCACTTATTCGCTAGCCAAGTCTAACAAAAAAAATAATAAATCACGTGAGGTTCACGAAATCCCCAAAAAATTGAGGAAAAAAAGGGGGAGAATCTGTTAACAGAATCCGTATCAGTTTACTCGGAATTATATACAAATAAGACACAAAAAAGATGAAATATATGAAGAGATTGAAGATTTGATGAGAAATTTTTAAAAAAATTGTGAATCACCGAGAAATTTAACCTAAAAGCTTGAATTAAAAAATTAATAGTTAATTATTATGAATATAATAAAAAGAGATACTTACAGAAGAGTTTCATTTCATTGTGTAGAGAAAGGAAAAGGCGGCGGAAGAAAGCTAGGGTTTTGGAAGCTCCATTGTTTATGATTAGATTCCATTAATTTCTTCTTTTTTGTTTTGTTCCAAGTAATTGTGAGAGTAACAGTGTAACAGCAAAAAAATAGAGAGAAAAGAAGAACGTGTTTGTAATGATTATATTATATGAAATAAATTAAAAATGATTAAAATAAATAAATACGTTTAACGAAATAACGAATCGGGTTTTGGGTAATGATGTTTTATTTGGGGAAAAAGTTAGGGAACGAAGGAGACGGACTGAAACCCGTTCATTGGCGCTGACTGAAAGAAAGAAAGAAAGAAAGAAACTAAGAAAGAGAAACCCTAGAGAGAGAGAGAGAGAGAGTGAATGGTGAAGTGACTGACACGTGTCGAAAAGTGGGGGATATAACCGGTTTGGGTTGGTGATTAGGATGATGACTTGACGTGTAGTGTGGATGGACAGTGTTTGTTTGTTGATGGATCAAATAATATTCTTTTTTTTTTTCTTTTTTCTTCTTCTTCTTTTCTGTTGAAAATCAAATAAGTACTCTATTACTCTTCCTAGAACTAGAACATAATATGTGAAATTTTACTACTGCACATTTGAAAGACACTTTAATCTCGTATAAAAAAAAATAGATACTAATTACTAACAATAAATTGGTTTAAGTAGTAAGGATTTTAAACCGCTTGAGCATGTGGTCAGAAATTATATTCTTATTTCATACATAAGGAAAGAATTCGGTTGGGAGATAAAAATTCATCTTGTGTGCCCTATATATTCTCTTACGGAGATTAATCATCGTTAATGGTAGTGAAAATTTCGTACCTACATCATAGTAACAAAGAAAAAGAAAAAAAAATAGATATTTTACTGTTAAAGAGTTTCAATCGATGGAAAATCTTGGATCGTTATTTAAAATTAAATAAAGAAAAATTGTTTAATTTATAGTACATAAGTTATAAAAATCATGGAAACTAACAATTATTTTGTGAAATAGAATTTTATGAATTATTATTTAAACATCAAAATATTAGTTAGTAAAATTAAAATCAAGATATTAAAATTGAATACACTAGACAGTAGACACATCAAATTTGGCGTATTTATTTTCCTTGAGTCTACATCAAATTTGGCATCCCTTGGTTTTCTTACAATGAAATGAACCCAATTTGTGTAAAACATTTTTTAGGAAGTCAACTAGACACATGTGATGTTCCCCTCTTTCAAATGAACTTTAAATTGATTATTGTGAGTAAGTCACAAGACAGTGATGAAATGGGAAAGAATCTTCTTGACAATAAGAAGAACTAATTGGAAAAAGAGTAAAGTGAAATTATGAACTCGTGGAGGACAACGTGCTTCATAATTGTGGGAAGATCTGTTTGGAGTTGAACATATTGCACACTTGATAGGAAGCACTATAGTAGTGGCACCATGGCTAGCTTAGCTGCCATTTCATTTTCTATATCATCCAAAGTGCATGATGTGCATTTGGACCGTTCAACGTTCTCAATCTTTTCTGGTAAATGCTAATTAATACACCTCGTGCACTGGTTAAGATTAGAAATTCATACATGCATTGTGAAACTCTGAATTCAGACTCATGTGAAGACAAAAGATGTCTAACTTTAATAATGCCACTATTATCCGTTGCATTAATACTAACGAACATTAACACTTAATGTTTCATAAAAGTGGCAAGCAATTTAAGTTCATGCACTTGTGTGTGTTTATATAAATAGATATAACCTAATAATGGCAGAGGAGAGGAGGTGCCAAAGATCAGTTATAGAATGAAAATTGTACAATTTCAATTTCATATTTGGTTTGTGAAAGCAAAGCATGGAGCTGGGAAAGTGGGGCTATGGCTATCCTTGGTGCCATAAATGTAACTTCAATTTCAGTTATGCTTGTTTTAGTTAAACCGCCAAATACCAGTGAATTCAGTTAATTGCCTGTTGTAAGTGGCGTTAGCAGGAAACAACAGAACAACTACTTATGAAAATTGAAAAGATAAAAGTGTGATTGATATGGATTCAAGTATCAATTATAATTTATCAACCTTACTAAAAATACAAAGTGTTCAGAATCATGCTATCTAACAGTCACCACAGGAACCTACACATATATGCATAATTTTCCAGCTGCAATGACATGAAAGTCCATATAGCATTAAATCAGATCTTTAAATCTTTAAATTATAATAAGAAGGCTGTGTATAATAATACATCAATAATAGTGTAACTTTCAACATTACATCAAAGGAAAAAATAATTAACAAAAGTGAGCCAAACAAAACTAGCTGCAGGTAAATACAATTGATGGTGCGTTGTAAGTTGGCTTGCCACAGCTAAGCTGCTCATAGTATTATACATAAATAGTTTCCATGTCCAAACAGTGTTTTACCATTCTGATTCGGGGACATAAAACACCTTCGACATAAAATGGTCTTTCCATTGACCTATGCTAGCAAAAGGCATGAGACCACAACACAACGGTAGAACCACAAGCAAAATAGCGTAGAACAGAAACCGGCGAATCCAGTACCGAAAAATTGTATTCCCTTTCTTTGTCCGGAGTGCTGTGATTGGTCCATGAAGGATTGTGTACAAAGTGGATGTCCAGCATATAGATAGGAAATGCACCAAACATTGAATCTCCCAATATAAGAGCCAAACATAACCACTCCCTCCCAGTGTGTCTACACACAACATTCCACAATAGCCACAGCCGATTCCTAGCATCAAAACGATGAAAGTAACTGGCATAGTTTGTGAAGACAAACTTGCTGACCGCTGGAAGAGCAAATATGCAACTACAATAATCATTAAGAAACCAAACACCATTCGGCTCACAACTCGAACTTGACACAAAAAAACATGCATGCTTGAATTGAACCAGGCCACTGACTTTGGGGTCCACCAGGAGGAAGATTCCTAAAATAGAAAAGGCACCATCCATTAATACCCTCAAATTGAGCAAAGGCAATGTTGCAAAGTACTGTCATAACTCATAGTTACATCATATTTTACATAATATGCACCTTAATTCTTAAATTAGATTGCAAAGAAAATAAATGACATGTAAAATATTAGATCGTCTATTTAAAAAAAATTAAAACTCAACAAGGAAAGAAAACATGTAAACAAATACAATTTCTTTTCTAAATAATATTTCAATGTCATGGCCCCTATTGTTGGTTATCTTTCAAATATGATTTTTTTCTAAACAAATTTTTTAATGATACATCCCTTATTAGCTGTTTTTCATCATGCAATAACCAAAATATTATAATTGCTAAAACCATAGCTTAAAATTGGAATAGGTAAGAGAAAATCATTAAATTATACTTGCCTCTTCTGGAGCACACGATTCAGCAGCTTCATTAATCCGTTCAAAGTTATAAACATAAGCACCATAAAAAAGTGAGGACGACATAATGAACAGACCAGCAATAAGACAGTCTATGCACTTCTTATTTAGTTCGCCATGTCTTGTATCTTCTAACTGAGTCTTAAACTTTTCAGCTTTGAAAGATGTCTTTGATACTTCCACAGCTAACTTGGATCTCTGCAGATCATTTAAATCGTACCTGAGAGCCAATTCTGTCTCTTTCAATTTCAATTTTTTCATTGTAAGACCAAGTTCAACAGTCTTAAGGTCATTTGAACGGCATTGCTCCACAAGAGACTTCTCAAATGTACTGGTCACTGGATTACTAACTAAAGCTCCAGAAGAGGTTGGAGCAAAACAAACAATTTGGTTTGATTGCCCATGCAAAGCAAGATCACGAGTAACCGACTCCATGTGAAAGTTATCCCTGACCTCTTCACGACTAATTGATTGATCTACCATATCAGCGTGTAAGTGTGACAGTGGCCCTGATTGACCATCCTCTATAACAATATCCCGTGAATGATCTCCTCTGTTTAATTTAGAATTTGGAATTTCCAACGTCAAATTATTCAATTGATTCACTTCATTGTTAGCCGATGATTCATAAATTAATTGAAGAGTACTCAAAGTGCTGTCAAAAGATTGTTCAAAGTTCCTTGTCAAACCATCCAGCTTGTCTCCAAATACCTGTGGTGGGGTAGGCAGAAATCAAAACAAGTGTCACACGAACATCACTTTAACAGGATGGGCTTTGCTTTACATCAACAAGAAAGCTGTCGGAGAAATGTAGTAAAATCACAATCAAGGGACGAATTAACAATTGGTGTCCGGCTTACACTGGATAGAGATTCTTTGATAGCAGACGAGCACATCTACAAGGAAGACAAACAGTGGAACAGTCAATACTCAAATAAAAACTGAATCGAATATTAGAAAATGACAAAGATGCATATAAGGATAGCCCAAAAGTTCTCATGTCCGTAATGTGTTATCAATAATCAATAATAGGTAATTTTTGTACTTTCCCTAAACATCACTATCATAACAAGAGTTTAATTTTTAATTTTTGATACATTGTCAACAAATCACAACCAATTGCGTGACTTGGAAGTAGTTATGATTAAAGTATAAAAAAATCCAATGCTTTGATGACTACGGCTGATTAACAGTCTAAATAATATTTGCATAGACTGACAATGCATACAAATTAAATCCATTGTAACACAACAATGAGCATAAGTCGGAAACAAATTTCATTAAAATTAAAATGAGTGTTAAAATTAGGAAAGAAAATTACCGACGAAATATGACCAGGAGACATACTCTCAGTTGTTGCGTCTCTTCTGTATAACACCTATAAAACAAAAGCTTTTCATGAACAATATCAATAAATAAATGTACAAATTAAAATTAAAAAAATAATATAAAACTTACTAGAATTGATTCTTTGTTTGAATGAATTTGTTTTGTAAAATTGATTTTAGCTACAGGTGAGTTGAATGTAAAGTGATTTATGTTTGGATAGACCCAGTAAAAGTGAATTGAACAATAATTTTGAGTGTAAAAATCAAGTTGAGTTACAAATCCTAGTCCTAATTTAGAGTTGTAATCAATTCAAATCGACATCACCCCAATCTCTATAATCAATTTTGCCTCCTCTAAAAGTGAAACCGGACATACACTTAGCATGTGTTTGTAATCGCAATGAGACCGTACGTTGGACTGAAGATTCGATTTGTAGCTTCATTATTTTCGCAACGAGCCTGTATCGGGACACAATAAACGTTGCAAACATGTGAAACCAAACACATAGTAAGTACTTAATTTTCTTGATTTCACATTAGGGAGAACCAAAAGTGAATCCAAATACATACTACTGCTTGGTGGGGTATTCTTGATTTGAATTGCTTTCGCATCTAGAATTGAAAATTCTAACTTCAATCTAGCATTTGTAGTATTTTTTTCCAAATATTAATTCTTATACTCAAATAAATCACTTCTCATTCAACTCAATTCAATTCAAAATCAATTTTTGTCACCGAAAAACCAAACGAACAAACATACATTACAATAGTTCCAATTATACATATCACATCAGTATCTAACCAAAAACAACATAAAAAAATCATTAAAGCAACAAATTTGAACCTTTCAAACACCACCCAATACACTAATTATCATAAAAAAACGATCTTTAACAACAGCGTTTACGTACCTGAGCCATAACAGCAGCGAAAGACATTCCAAGAGGAAACCCAATTGCATCAACATGACTACTACGCCTATTACGACGAACAGTAACTCTAGGGTTCCGTCGTTTGAACAACGCTATTCCCTTACTTTTAACTTTAGGTTTTTGTAATTGGGACGAACTACACGAAGTCGTTTCGGAAGAATCCAAGATTGCCCTGTTGTTGAGTCTTACTTGTGAGGAACAAGTTTCGATCTTCTCAGCCATGTGAAGATACTTGTCCTCTTCCATTGTTGTTGTTTCAATGAAGAGACATGAAATTTGAATTTTCGAGCGCCCGACGTTATAAGTAATTAAGGTGTGGTGTTAATAATCATTAATTAATGATGATGAAGAAGAGAGTGTTGTGTTGGTTTTGTGAAGCGGTGTGTGTGATCGCGTCCGTCAATGTTACAAACTCGGTTCGTTGAACTTGTACTTTACCGCGTCATAATTGGTACTCCTAAACTGCTCAAATACTTTACTTTTTTCTTCTTTTCCTGTATCCTTTCTTTATTTTTTTTTTTTTTTGAAAATGTTAAACATTGCACTTAAGTAATGGTTAAGAAAGCAAAAGTGATAAATAAATTATTGAAATTTGTGCATTTTACTTTTTGAAACTGATAAAATATTATTTTCAATGAAAATATTATTTCTTTTGGTAATTTTTTTTTAGGTTTAAATACCATTTTAGTCATTTTATCTCTATGTATTTAGAATTTTGGTTTTAGTCATTGTATCTAATTTTGTTCTAAATAAGTCATTGAATCGACGAAACTTTTTACTTTCGGTCTCTGCTGTTCGTTTCCGTTTAAAAAATGTCTATATGGCAAACGTTTTGCCACTTGTCGTTGATGACGTCGCAAGATATGACTGACTAGATTAAATGAAGAACCAAAATAAAAAAAAACACACAGTTGCATGGGACCAAAATCAAAAAAACGTAATTTTGCACAACCAAATTACACGAACAAAAACATTCAAACTCGAACAACAACATTCACACTCACCATTATCATCAATAGATTTTGCATCAGATCGACCGAATCCGAGAACCTGAGCGTTTCAGCCACAACCGCCGGAATCCTCCCTCTGGAGATAATCTCAAGCTCAACGTGGATGCTCACCCTCTCGGTGATGGCCGTTGGGGATGGGGTATTATCATACGGCGGGCGGATGGACGCACTGTTGGAGATGCTACGAAGGTTCATGTTGGTTATGCATAAATCGATCTAGGAGAAGCACTTGGATTGGATGAAGCTTTGAATGAGTTAACCCAGTTGAACATCACGAACGCAATCATTGAAATGGATGCCATGGTGATCGTGAAAGTTGTGCAAGAGTAGAAGGTTCATCGCTGAAGTATGGGCGTCGCGGTATTGTTAATCGATGTATTTGATATCTGGATGCTCATCGATTTGTTGGATTCGGCGGACAAGGAACGGTGCGGCTCATGAGCTTGCATGGTGGGCTAGATTGGAACCTAATGGTTTTTGGACCGATAAGTTCCCCTCACCTGTTGTGCACCATATATATAATGTCTTCTGCTTGTATCAACAATTTTTTTTTATTTTGCTGTCATTGAAATAATTGTTCTATAGAATCATAAGGATGCTGAACTTTAAGGGGTTAGTCTCAATATAACTCACTCTTTGTACTTTCTATTTCATTGACTCGATGGATATAGAGAATTTCTTTTATCTCTTCTTATTTTCCTAAAAGGCTTAAGTGATAGTTTATGGCATATACAATATGTGTAAAACTCCGATATTTTACGTATAATTATTTTAATAATTTCTTGATTTTAAATAATTTATTCAACAACTTATATCTATTTAAATATATAGTTTTTCAAATTGTTGTCACAATGATATTCAGATAGGTATGAAAAGTAGGGGAACCCAAATTATAGGAGTTAATATATTATAATTTAATTTGAAGCTTAAAACAAATAAATAGAAAAGAAAAAGGGGTTATTAATTGGTTATGGATTTGATTAGCCATAGAAGAAAAACCATGTATTGACTTAGTCTAAGAAACAAAACAAAATCCCTTCCTTTTTTTCTTCATAACACGATCAATTTCCCACTCTCTCAACTATTTCTTAACTTCTCTTGGGAATATCTTTTGTTCCTCAATTTTCTATCAACCTTCAGGTTAACTTCTCATACCAGTACAAAAATTACTCTATTTGTCTAATCAAATGCAATCTCACGTTATTTTCCAGTAGCAACACCTCTCTCATAGTTTGTATTCCAATTGTTCATCAAAGTGATATCTTCTAATTGAATCCCTCAAGTGATCATTAAACTTTGTTATAAGCCTCATTCTTCTCTAATTCAATTTGTGTAAGTTCTCTTTCATGAGTCTTCCTATTCCACTTTCTATTTGTCTTGTGAAAACCCCAATGATAAACCAATCCTGTTTTTCCTTAACCAGTCACCGTAGGATTGCGACTGTGCATTCGTTAACCGTTGGATCGTGCTGATTTTTGGACAGTAGCTTCACAACATATAGTTCTTCGTTTTCAACGGTCGGACCGTCAAAATAATGTGTTGAGTGGCAGAAATCGTGACGGCAGTACAGGCTGCGAAAATGGATTCAATAGTTGTGTAAATCATTTCAAGGTAAGGGCTTTTTCCCCATACACTTATGTCCTTAAGGTTTATGTTATAGATTAGTAATAAAATTGTTTAACTAATAGAGGTGAATGATAATAGAAGGAATGACAAAAGGCTATTTTATAACACTTTATATGATTATAGTATTTATGAAATATTTGAGTGACTGAATGTATATTTGATTCTATGGTTTGCTTTGTGTGGTTGATCTTAGATTTGAGTATTCTGTTGGTTTGATCAAATGATGAATTAATGGAGTTGAAAGTAAGTTGTAAACTTTCAATTGGTTTGAGGAACATAGTGATGACTTTAAAAGGTGTTAATGGCGTCTTAGTTTGGTGTAATCGATTGAAAGAAGTGCATTCATTCATATGCATTGGTTTTGTTGTGGTTCGGATATCCAGGTGGGGTACCGAACCTTAATACCCAGGTGGGGTATTGTGTCCAGGGGGACACTGTCCAAGGGGGACATAGTCCAGGTGGGACTTTTGCTCTTCGGAGTGGTGATATCCGGATCATGTAGGTTGCATTAGTCGTCATGTGGTTTAACAACTAGGACTTGGTGGTATTTATTAATTGCTTGCATTGATTTTGTTTGATTTTATCTTTATGGTCGAGCATTTTATTATTCTTTTATGACATTTACCTTCCGTCAGGCATGATTCAATTTGGATAAGGAAATTGACCCTTACATTAAATATGGTTGTAGGTACCAAAAAATTATGAAGTTGATTGGTGCTTGCACGTGTACGGGGATAAATCAAGGGGTTTTAATAGTCTATAAATGTATAATTAAAAAGAGTTTCTTTAAGTAATTTTGTAGCTATTCAAATGTAGATCTAAAATATTTAGAAGCTGAAGGCTTGTAGTATTTTTGAATTAATAAGTCTTCTTTAATTTTTACAATAATGAAATAAATGTCTTGTAATTTGAGGATATAATGACAGTGACTTGTTTGAAATGAATTTTAAAGAGAAAAAAAAAGTAGTGTTTTTCTATTAAAGAGAATTTAATGAAAATTTCAGTAATTAATGTACCCAAAAATCTGGGATGTTACAATATGGCTCATCACTAGATGATCGGGGCTACCTTTTAACTAATAATGATGACAACTGTTAATTTTATATCACAAATCACTGTGATGAGTCAAGTAACTTAGTTCTGCTTCTAGCTTATTTGATGCTGTTAGACTACTTGACTTGTCCCTTAGAAGGCGGGTTGAATAAGTGACCTGATATACATTTAACGATTTTTCGATTTTTCAAAAAAAGTGCACAGAAACCACCTAGATCGGTAGTCTACTTTGCGCCTTTCGACCACAGGAAGTGTAGTATAGCCTTTACCATGATAATGATAAAAACAAACGGTCAATCGAAGTTTCGAGTACAAGTAATCAATTCAAATTTTATTTGTTACTTTGAAAATGTTTACACAAATTATTTGGTCAAAATTCACTATTGCAAGCAAAGTACAAAACATTTGAATTTTAGCGAACACAAGGCGTGCGCTAAAATTCGCGTTTATCCAAATTCACAATATAACGAAAATTAAAGAGTATGGATCGAGAAAACAAACAAAAGATGATCTAGGAGTTCCCTGGCGTTTGTGTCATCCTCGCGTTCGGCCGATACGTCTCCCCCCGATTCGTCAAACAGACGAATTGAGATATTATAGAAAAATTCTTGAAAATACAAATGCACAAATTTTTACTAATACAATACACGAATATACAAGACACAATCTTCCTATATCCGTCGTAGCTTCAATGAAATTTATGCGATCCTCAACCCAATCACGACTTCTACCTCTGATTCCAACGATTGATCCTCACATCATTCTTTAACCCAAGAAACCTTGTGACAATCGTCAAGCTGATTACTTCGTCGTATTGTGTTGATCCTTCAAGCAAGCACGGTTCTTGAATCCTTGATGAGAAACTCCTTAAAGCCAATTCCACCCGAGAACGCATTGATTCACCGCGCTGCGTCTCGAACGTTATTCTTCGATTACACTAGAACTCCATGATCAAACCCATATTCAACCTTGAAGTAATTGCTAATTGAAGAAAGATGAAGAACTTGACTTTAATCCCTTTTGATCCAAACTTTCCACAAGACTCTTTATCAAAAGTGTTTTCAATTAATTCTGATAGTTTCTCATAATTACAACAAAACTCCATGTAGCTATTTATAGAGAAAATAGAATGGAGTAAATTTAGGCACAATTTAACTGATATGTATTGATATGTATCGATACAAGTCCCTGACAGCGTACAAAAATTGAAGTTTTCCAGTTATGCATCGATACAACTTCGAATATGTATCGATACATACACCAGTAAAATTAAAATCAAGACTGATATTTATCGAAACATAAAGTATGTATCGATACATAATATTCTCTCTGGTTTCAAGAGAGACTGATGTGTATCGATACACGCAAGCATGTTTCGATATACATGAGCTCCTCTGTCCCCTTTTGAGAACAATTTGTATCGATACAACAAAGTGATGTATCGATACAAATGCGTGATAATCAGTCTGAACAAATTTCAGAACATTTGTATCGATACAAATAAGTGTGTATCGATACAAAATACCTGTAATTTGGTTTTTCAAAGTTTAGAAAACATTTTTCGCTGCCAAGTCAATTATAATGTTTCCAAAATGTATTATACTTTATTTTTAAGTATTTTGACAATTATTAAAATATGGAGGAGAACTGTTGCATTTACAAATACATAAGAAAATTCCAACATACTTGACTAATCATAGTGATTTGGGATACAAAATTGTTCTATATGCAATTCTTTGTTTCTATTTAATTGGTTGTGGTTTAATTGTGTTGTTTTCATAGCAACCTGTGTGAAATATGTATGGTACACTTTCTTGTCTACTAGTTTTCAAAATTAGGAAATTAAGGCTTTGTTTGGATGATGAGAGAAAATAAAAGGAAAGAAAGTGAAAGGAAAGATTGTTAAAGGAAAGAAAGTGATAAGAAAGTGAGTAGAAAGTGAGATGATTTTTTAGTTGTTTGGTATTAATGAAAGTGGATGAAAAGTGAGAGGAAAGAAAAATCTACATTTATTAAATGACATAAATATCCTTATGATAAAACTACAATTTTTTTTGACGAATACAAATTAATTAATTTATTAATTATTACTTTTAAATAATGTATTACTACATGTTTATATCAATATAAATATTAACTTATATATGTATTATGTTATATAAAAAAACAAATTGACTAGTAAAAAAAAAACGCATTGATTGAAAACAAAAGGCAGCACATGAAGACAAAATTGTAAGTAACAAAAGTAAGGACCTTTTTGTCATTTTAATTTAATTGATCACTGTTCTTGCTTTCTGCTCAATTTTGGACGGAAAATTTTAGAACCTGGGACCCACAGATTTAAAGCAATCTTTCCTCTCTAGCTAAACAATCAAACGGTAGAAACCCAAATTTCAAGATATTTTCTTTCCTTCATGCTTTTCATCCCTTTACTTTCTTTTGAACCAAACAATGCCTAAAAGAATTGTTGGTCAGAGAAGCTGAAAGAAACTTTCTTAGTGTCCATGTTCCTTGCATGATGATCATGAGAAGAAATATCATAGTTTCAAAACAAAGTTAGAAATCAAGCTTTATGGCTCTCTATATAATAGTTTACGTGATAGTAATGAAGTAAGATTGAACTATATAATATATTAGAGTTTATATGGTTAAATTTGATTTTGCAATTCATGATATTCTTTTTTTCTCTTGTTTTTCATGTTTTATTTGAACTGTAGTGAAAGTGTTTGATACAAGCACTCACTGAATATTTTGTTAATTTCATAGTAATTACATATAATTTAATCTTTATAATGTATTAATTATTATTTTTTATAAAAAAAAACATATAAAGTTATATAATTATAAATTAAATATATAATTTAAATAATATGGTCGGGGTCGGGGAATCTGCGGTGGCGGAGGGACCTTCCCCGTTCTCCGCCTCGAATTATCCACGGGGGAATTTCCTCCTCCAACCCCATCCCCATGGAGGAAAAAATCTGCGATTTCGGATTTTCGTACAGATAATCTCCACGGATAATATGTTTTCAGATGCAAATTGACATATCTATGCGCGCTGCGCGGTTAAAAGATAAAATTAAAATAATTTTGTCCTAGATTTAAATAATTTATCAACATTGCGTTAAGAGAGTTGATGATATGTCTCTCCCTAAGAAAAAAATTTTGGATTCAATTTCTAAATTTGCCCATATTAAAATCAAATCAATCTCGTTAAAATAAACGATATGTATTTTTTTTTATAAGCATAAATATGTAAAAGTTACGTGGATATACTTAACAATTATTTTGTGGCAAAAATCATGTTTTAAAAGTGATTTGCTATAAGATAAAAGGAAATAGTCATTGTCAAAGGAAATAGTCATTGTCATGTGAAAGGAGAATCATATAATTAAAAATATAGTTAGTTGCACTATAGAAATTTAATTTTATATAAAATACCCTATTAAAATGCTATTATATGTTATTATACACTTGTATTCACTACTATGAAGAGTCAAAATTATGAATGATATATTGAAAGAAAATCAAGCATTTGAATAAGGATGATGAGTTTTTATTTTTATTTTTATTTTGCATGACATACTTGCTTTTATATGGGTAGTTAAACATGTTTTATTGTTAAAGTGCCAACATGTGTTTAGCATGAAAAATCAAACACAAAATATAATCATATTAAAGAAATTCTATCTATTATGATAAAAACATATTGTACAGCATAACTTCAGAGCGATATACGTTGTAGACTATAATATAAATCATATTATTAGTAGAACATATATATATATGTGTGTGTGTGTGTGTGTTGCATAAAATAACACAAAATAAACTTTATTTTTATAATACAATTTCAATTAGATTATAATTTTTTATGTATTTAATGATATTATTTTTACAAAATAACATCAAGTTTTTTATAATGGATCAACTCGAAACTCAATAGATTAGCTAGCCCAACCCAGCCCAATCTGCATGAGGGCTACATGGTCTTGGGCCAAAAAAACTAGATTGCATTTGGCTTTGGTTTTTTAAGCATAGTTCGTCCAAGCATGTGGGCTAACGAGCCTGTCCATCGACCCGGCCCATGTCTTACATTTGTCTCAAGCATATGGTAAAACCACATGGTTAGATAAATAGAGAGATTGTACAAAAATATTTAGTCAATAGAAATATTTTTGAGTACAATGCATATATAAAAGGAGATAACGAGTTTAGAAGTCCTAACTCAAATGACAAATACTGATATTGTTAGATCGGACGTCGTGACCCGGGTTTGAACCGCAATTGTGTGAATTGTTTAATTTCAGTGGATTACCACTTTATCTATGACTAAAAATAAATAAATAAAAGGAGATAACGATTAGAAAAATTGAGCAAATTGAATCAAACTTAAGAGGATATTTTACATTTTTACTATACACTCTTTATTTATTTATTTATTAATCTTATATTTTATCATGGCTCATGCTTCCTTGCCCAACTCGTGCATATGGTGCACCATGCACAAATTGTCGATTTTATTATAACGATTATGAATTTTACAAAATAGACCGTTTGATTGAAAGTTTATATGATATAGATCATCTATGTAAAATAAAAAAAATTATTAAAATTGTTTGATATGTTATTGAAATTTATTAAAATTAACAGTTTTAATAATCCTAAAACATTTCAATAACAGGTAAAATGATTTTTAATTTTTTTTAAATTTTGCATAAATAATCTATATAATATAAACTATCAATCCAAAGATTAATTTTACAAAATTCATATCTGTTATTATAAAATCGGCGATTCCTAATCGAATTCGTATTTATGATGATAATGATAATTTTGAATTGCAAAAATGTATTTTATGGCTGACCTTCCTCGATGCCACGTGTTCTATTTATCTCCACCCCTTTCCCTCCTTTCTAATTTGTTCCAAAACTCCGTCTAACTTCCTCTACTTCTCTTCTTCACTGTCACATTGATCCATTCATTCACTCTTCCTCCCGCCATGAAAATTAACCTTCTACACTGATTCTCCTTTGTAACTAACTCTTTCTAGAAACTTCCAATTTATGGCTACTACATCTTCTCTTCTACACCTACCCGAACTCCATTTCCTTTCTCCACAAATCACTCTCAACCGCCGTTTCTCTTTCTCTACACGTTCCATTTCCCGCTTTTCTACCTCCAATGTTACTCTTCGCGCTACCAGAATCATCCGCGCTGTGAAAGATGAATCATCCGCGTTGGCGGAGCGAGTTAATGACGTCGAGTTGAGCGGTAACGGAGTTGCGTCCCGCTCCGGTACCAATGGATATGTTAACGGCGCTGTTAACGGAAGTTCGGTGGATTACGGATACGGAAACGGAAACGGTGTGGTTGTTACGAAGGTTGTGGATGTTGAAGTTGAAGCTTCCAAGGTGAATAATGAGGATGGAAGGAAGAGAAGGTTGGAGGAGATTGGAAAAGAAGATGCGTGGTTTAAACAAAACGTTGAGGTACGGTGTCGTTTTGATTATTCGTTTCGAGGTTCTACAAATTTGAATGAACATGAACTATGAACTATGAACATGTGATTCTAATTTTGCAGGTAGCAGTTGCTCCTGGAGGTCGTTGGAGCAGATTCAAGACTTACTCTACAATCCAGAGAACGTTAGAAATTTGGGGATTTGTTGTAACCTTCATCTTTAAGGCTTGGCTTGACAATCAGAAGTTCTCTTACAAAGGTTTGTTGTAAATGTAATCCATTAGAATTCGAATTTGGAAGAATCATATTCATATGTGGTTTATGGTTATGGTGTTGGTTTATTATTATTATTTTACTTGAATAGGCACCGTTTACTAGTTGAATAGATGAGTTTCTATTATTATAATTATAATGCTAGTCGAGAGAGCTATAGAGCGAGCAATAGCATAAACCAATCTATAAGGGACAATGTTAATATGTTATATTATATGGTTGGTTGGGGGACTTGGGATGTTGTGGAACTAAATAAATCAACTACTCAAAGTAGGAAATATGGAAGGTCTGTGGAGTTCTTGTTCTTCTTCACGAGTTAGTGCTAATTCATTACGACTATATTGTGCTTACTTAGATATGCCTTTTCTCAAATTCTTGAAGATTGCCATTATGCTATATGCCTTTACAACTACTTTATATCCTCCTATGCAAAGCTTCTATGTAGACAGTAGATCGGATAGAGTGAATATCACTAGTTCCCAGTGTTGACCTAAGCTTACCAAATTAATCTCATTGTTGTTATGACTTATGAGTTTACTTTGAGTGCAAATACAGTAACGTTGTTATGAATCCACTTTTAACATTTTTTTCCTGAATAGTTAAGATCACCAGCTCACACCTGAAGTCAAAGTTTATGTTTCGACACCAAATTTTATCCGGCAATTTTTTTAATTAATCTAATGGTTCCTGTTTATTCATTTAATTTGCATCTGAGACCCTGACTTGCTCATTGCTCCTGGTTTCTAGTTTTCATGTGCTGAAAAATCTGATTGTCGTAATTCTGCTCGATCATGATTTCATTTTTAAAAAGAAATCCTCTTTTATATGGTTTCCACTCTCTCATTCTGTCTTTCTTTGTTCGCTCTTTCTAATTCTCTAGAGATGCCATGCCAAAAAGGAAACAATTACTGTTGTGATAATTGATTATTCATAAATTTCACGACCAATATGCACTTCTCTACTTTTGAATATGCTAGGATGTTTATGTTTATGTTCTCGTTCTTTTTTTTGGGATTATGGGTTGTAATTCTTATGAGGTTTGAAGAACGAGAAAGAGAGGCTGTATTAGGAGTTTGGATGGTCCCCAAATTTAACTAAGCATTGAACAAAATTAAAATAGTCGTAGCAGATAAATGAAATGACATTGAAAATAATAGAGAAACATCAAGATATTCTTCAGTGTTGCAGGAGAGTAAAAATGAGGAGCATTAAGCAAGTCATGATCACATGAGTGGATTGGGTGAATAAATACTTGGACCATTAGATTGATAAATTTATTGATATGATCGGTTCCAGATTCTTTCCTGAATGTTTTTTGTTGTTCTTTGATGAGATTTTGATCACCATCAGTTTTAAAACTTTACGGCTACCTACAACAAATAAACCTGTTACAATGTAAAATGTTTATTTAATTTTGGGGATGCCATTGTCTGGTTTTTATTTGATTTGAAGATATCACTTACAGGAGGAATGACTGAGGAAAAAAAGAAGTTAAGGCGGAAGACCCTTGCCAAATGGCTTAAGGAAAGCATTTTGAGATTAGGTCCTACATTCATTAAAATTGGTCAGCAGTTCTCCACTAGGGTGGACATTCTTCCTCAAGAATATGTTGACCAGTTGTCCGAACTTCAGGTAAATTAGAGTCTTGAACATTATCTATAAAATTATTTCCCTCCATTGATATATTTTGAACTTGCTTACGTAGTTTTGTTATATCACCTGTCATATCTCTCCGTTAGGAGGCCCACATTTGATGGGATAAAGTCTTAAAATGTGTTGAATGTCGATAAGTGGGAGTAGTCCTTGTCTTACAAACTGGTTTGTAGGGGTTGAGTTAAATCCAAATCCAACCCTATCCAAAGGGAATGATTTATTCAGTTTTGTACCTTTTTTTTGGGTACAATTTTCATTGTTGTTTCTATCTTGTCTACTTTGAAAGAAAAGAATTTCCTGTAGTACAAATTTTGCAATCCTGGTATTATTGAGTTTATAATGTCCATCTGTGGTATTAAAAATGATTAAAACTATTAAGTGTGAAAATCTTTCCATTTGAATCCAAAAAACTGGTGGCATGATAATATTGACATAATATAAAAATTTAAAAAGCTTAAGCTGACCGAAAAATATGAAGGTTGCATTTATTCAGAGCTTAAGTTACCTCTTATTTTGGGTTCAGGATCAAGTTCCGCCATTTCCCTCTGACACTGCTATAGCTATTGTTGAAGAAGAGCTTGGAGCTTCTGTAGGTGATATCTTTGATCAGTTTGACTATGAACCAATAGCTGCTGCAAGTCTTGGTAATCAATGTTATACTTAGTGTATCTTTTTTATAATATGTATTATGTAGTATTTATATTAAAATAATAACAAATTGCAGTACATAGAGAAATAAATATTGCATAATTGAAAGTATTGCACTAAATTTCACACTGTCTTGTTTGTGTTGTGTATTGGCCACCAAATAGTATATAGGAATATTTGGAAGAGCTTATTTGGGCTTATCTTATGATATAAGCACTTACATAGTGTTTGAAAGAACTTATGAAAATAACATATATGTTCATAAGTTGTTTTCATCTTATTACAACAAGTTTTTCCGTATAACTTATTGTCATAAGTTGTTTTCAGTTTATCCAAAGTTTACCCTCATAACTCATTCACTCTTCGAGTGTAGAAGCAACCTGTATTCAAACTTTTATATGATATAAGACTTATCAAATAAGCAGTTAATTAAGCTGTATGTCCAAACGCTCCCAAAAGAATGTGTTGTGTCTCAAATGTACATCAAACGTACCCTTAGAATGTGTGTGGTTTTGGTTTCTGAGGGAAGGATAGGGAAGTCTTTGTGCCTCGACCGTGGAAATATTGACGATACCATATTAAATTTTTTAAGAGCCTGGCGGTGAAACTCACACCAAGGGAAGAGAAGAGGGGTATTATGGGTTTGTACCCACATTCTGTCATATCAAATGTCACGGTAGTCTTTTACCATCTGAGCTATACATATTAGAATTTTACTTGCTCGTAAGGTGTAAGAAAATGAAAAAATGAAAGAAAGCAGAAGAGAAAATTCACCAGAATCTGATTTTGGTATTTCTGAATTCTGAATGAACAGTGAATCCGGTTACATGACATGTTTGTTTATAGAGCAAGTGAAAGTTTGATCAGTAGCTGCTAGTCTTTTATAACTGTCAGATTTTGTTGAAACAGAATCTCAACCTACAACTGAAGACTATACACATAAATACACCGTGTGGTTGGTGTGAGTGTGAGCCAAATCCACAATCTTTAATAACAGATGAACATAACGTTACGAACTAATACTTCTACTATTTGATGAGAAGAATGGATTAGCAAATTTTTCCTCCTAATGCAGGTCAGGTTCATCGTGCAAGATTGAAGAGACAGGAGGTTGTTGTTAAAGTGCAAAGGCCCGGTCTCAAGGATCTTTTTGATATTGATCTGAAAAACCTGAGGGTCAGTGTTATTATTATAAAGCTTTCCATATAAAGCTTGTGCATATGGTGTTGTGTGCAAATGTGATGTTACTGTCTGATAATTCTTTAATTTCCCTTTTAATTTCCGAAGGCCTAGTCTCATGGATTATTTTTCATTGCATACATGATTTTCTTGTCTGCATGGCTAGGCATAAACATTTCATTAAATTCTTTACGAAATAATTTTGGTAGCAGGATCTGCAGTCCATCCTTTGAAGATTCTATATAATATATATATAATATAATGCTCATACTCGATCCTTTCATTAATTCCAGGTTATTGCTGAATATCTTCAAAAAATTGATCCAAAGTCAGACGGTGCAAAGAGGGATTGGGTTGCTATTTATGATGAATGTGCCTCTGTCTTATATCAGGTGATGATATCCTGGCAAGTTGCTTGAATTTTAGGTTAATTGGCATTACTGAAGGAAATAATTTGTCTGAAATCTCCATCATATTTGTCTAATTCTGCGGACGAGAAGTCCTATAACACTACCTCTGTCTCCCTGTATGTAAGACCCTCGTGTTAAATTTTATTGTATCTTCTTATAAGATAGATCCTCTTCAAAATTACACGATGTATTAATTTTTTTCTTTCCACATAAATACCCCTAATTAAATGGAGAGAATTAAAAGATTAACCATCTCTCTCTCTCTCTCTCACTCACTAATTGAAAGATAATTTTGGAAAGGGAATGTACATTATTGACAAATTTAATATAAAAAAAATACTTTTCTTAATTCTTTTGCTTTGGTCAATGAGGTTTTACATATAGGGATGAAGGTAGTATGTGGGTATCGAAACTCTACTTGTTTAGAGTTTGGGTGCACGGGGTGGGCAAAGAGGCTGGCTATGTTTTTCTAGAATTGTATGAGTCAAGTTTGGGGTGCTAGGGTTTCAATACCATCATACCGTTAGATAATATGTAATAAACCTTTTCGTATTCTCGGGCCAAGGGACTAAGGGTAATTTAGTATTTTTAGTATTTTATGTTTTCCTATATATTCTCGTTGTAACCCTTATTTTCATAAGTTAAGCTATTGGTATTTTATTGCAAACCCTAGCCGCCCTTGAACCCTAGCCACCCTTGGTTTGATCCTCGACGAACAACTTGTCGCTTCCGGTGTCGAGTTTCCCAAAGTAAAATTTGGGTATATGTTTATTTTGTTTGTTTGATGATTGGTTCGATTAAAAGTAATTGCTCTGTTGGTTTGCAAATGTTGTCTTCGGTGTGTGCTTGAAGAACATGATTGACACAAGATCATGGTTCCGCTGTTTCTCAGCAAATAAGGTTTGGTTAGTGACTTATTTTCTTCTCTCTTAGATTGTATGATTTGCCGGGCAGTATAATTTGTTCTCCTTTTGAGTTTCAATTGGTTGGTCAAAGGTTGAATTTGTTGGATGGCAAAGAGAATTGTTATTCTTTTGGCTCCTCTGTTTGATTTGGATTTGGATTGATATGGTTTATTCGCTTCGGTTGCAGCTGTTTTTTTGGTTACTCATCCCTGTTGGCTAAGCAATAGTTGGTTTTCTTTTGTTTGATTTGGTACGATTTGGATTGATTGTCTTTTGGTTTGGTTTAGTTTTGATTTGTTCGATTGGCTTGGTTCGCTTGGACAGAGCTGAATTCGTTTGATTTGGTTCGCCTCTCTCTGATGGTTTATCTCCTTTGGATGTTAGTTGTTTGCTCTATGTTGGTTGTTTATCTCCTCTTTTTGGATCTCAACCCCAAAAGCTAGCTCACAATAAGGTTCATATCCATTTGCTTCAGATCTCTGAAACATATCTGACAAAGGATATGAATACATATTTTGGTCACTTTTGGATTGCTTGTTTATCTCATCCAATATCCCATCTTCTTGCTCAAACATTTTGGCTGCAACTTCCATATCCGCGATATCCTCACTCAAATAAAGAGTGTATTTGCTCCTACAGGTGAAGTCAAGAGATTTAACATCATGGCGTAGGCATACAGGATGCATGTGACAGCTGCAATCAACATATGCTATATAACAGTCACGTTTGCACAGGCTACAGAGAATTGTGCCATGCGAATGAGAAGAAACACTTGTACACGCCCTTGATTTCATTAGTAACCAACTGGCACAACGTTGGAAACGCAACAAATTAATGAAAGAAATCTTTGTTCTATTATGAGAAAGCAAGTCTGAAGAAGGGAAGTCCGAATCTTCAATTTCCAAGGATGTATGAATATGCATCGCTTCTTTGCAAAGAAGTTCTTCATGGGGCAATAAAGGAACTCTGTTAAGAAGTGCATATCGCCTGCTCGCAATTTCCCCAAGAGGAAACCAATCTCCAAGTGCAAAATTCACTGCTTCTCCACAGTAGAAACCATGACTGAAGCCCGCATGATACGCTCTAGGGAAGGTTATTACAAACTCCTCTGGCTTTTGAACAGTCTTGTAGACAGGGATTTTATGCTCCAACAAAATATTAGGTGGAAATAAAGTTGTTTTCCCCAAGAGAACATCAAAAGCTCCATCTTCTCCACCACTTGACAAAATATCAGTAGAATATACATGTTCTACTGATATTTGAAAGGGTGGTGATGGAGCCTTTGATGTTCTCTTGGGGAAAACAACTTTATTTCCACCTAATATTTTGTTGGAGCATAAAGTCCCTGTCTACAAGGCTGTTCAAAAGCCAGAGGAGTTTGTAATAACCTTCCCTAGAGCGTATCATGCCGGCTTCAGTCATGGTTTCAACTGTGGAGAAGCAGTGAATTTTGCACTTGGAGATTGGTCCCTCTTGGGGCAATTGCGAGCTGGCGATATGCACTTCTTAACAGAGTTCCTTTACTGTCCCATGAAGAACTTCTTTGCAAAGAAGTGATGCATATTTATACATCCTTGTAACTTGAAGATTCAGACTTCCCCTCTTCAGACTTGCTTTCTCATAATAGAACAATGATATCTTTCATTAATTTGTTGCGTTTCCAACATTCTGCCAGTTGGTTACTAATGAAATCAAGGGCGTGTGCAAGTGTTTCTTCTCATTCGCATGACACAATTCTCTGTAGTCTGTGCAAACGTGACTGTTATATAGCTATGATGATTGCAGCTGTCACATGCATCCTGTATGCCTACGCCATGATGTTAAATCTCTTGACTTCACCTGTGGGAGCAAATACACTCTTTATTTGAGAGAGGATATTGCGGATATGAAAGCTGCAGCCAAAATGTTTGAGCTAGAAGATGGGATACTGTATGAGATAAACAAGCAATCCAAAAGTGACCAAAATATGTACTCATATCCTTTGTCAAATATATTTCAGAGATCTGAAGCAAATGGATACGAACCTTATTGTGAGCTAGCTTTTGGGGTTGAGATCCAAGCATATTTAACATGGGCAAAAGAGGCTGACTATGTTTTTCTGGAATTGCATGAGTCACAAGTGACTTCTCAATCAAAGATCCTAGTAAAGATTTCAGCAGGTTGATTGAGCTTTGAGAGGATCTTTTATTCAAACACAGGAGAGAAATACAGTTGTCTTTTTTGAAGGGAAGGGAGAGGTGGCCTGCAATGTTAATTCTTTATGGTTCTAGGAAATGAAGTATATTGGCAAAAGAAGATTAGTTTCCCCAAGTGCAATGCTTCAAAAAGAGTGTTCCAGATTCCATATTTAATTAGTTGTTTTCATAAAAAGTAAAATTAATTAACAAGTGCTAATGTTACCCTATATAGAGCTAAAGAGGCTCTTATGGAAATGCTGTGAATATCGCGAAGGATGGTGATGATGCCATGACAGTTGGTTCTCCAATCAAAGGCTACAGGAGAAGAAAGGGAATAGGCGCATAATTGGAAACTGGATTCTACTAGAGAGGAATGGGAGGGATCTAACAGAACGGACAGGTTATGAGGGGGATTCCTGTGAAGATGCTGGGAATCATGAATATGGAGAAGATCTTTTTGGAAAGTTTGGGTGTGACTATTGATGTAGGGCCGAAAACTAACACTTCTTTGATATTTTCATTTTTAGTATCTTTGTTCCTGCCAATTACCTTGCTGCCAGACTCTTTCTTTCTTTCTGGGTTGTTTAATCCACCGTTATATGAATTGATTTCTTATGCATGTTTGCATTTCCAGCAGCGAGATAATAGTAATGAACTGTCATAGATTGTTTAACTCACTGTGCTAGAAACAGTGTTACTGGAAAACTAGATGTAAAAAAACCAGCAAAATAATGCAAATACTAGACTTATATTACACACGAGTCTTTGCTGAAATTTTGGTTCCTACTTCTTACTAAGTTTTGAATCTCATTCCTGGTTTGATGTGATGCTTGCATAAGTTCTCTGCAGTCGGCACATCCTCAAATTATCTCTGATTCTGTTACTGCAACATAAATTTATGATTTCAGGAGATTGATTACACTAAAGAGGCTGCTAATGCAGAATTGTTTGCAAGTAACTTTAAGAACATGAGTTATGTGAAAGTTCCTACAATCTACTGGGATTATACCACACCACAGGTTTAACTTTCATTGCTCACAGATATATGGAAAATGTATTAATGTACATAATTCCCAGTTTATATTCAGTAACTTATTCATCCATAAATTAACTATGTTTCCGATGCAGATTCTGACCATGGAATATGTTCCAGGAATTAAAATAAACAAAATACAAGCTTTAGATCAACTTGGAGTTGATCGCACGAGGTTAATAGAATTTTTACTTATTTGGTTGGCTAAATCACTGTGGATTTGTTACCATTTACTTTTGTATATCTCTTCTAACTTAATTCAAAAATTATTCTGATGTTTGTGTTATGTCCTGCAGGTTAGGGAGATATGCAGTTGAGTCGTTCTTGGAACAAATTTTATCACATGGTTTCTTCCATGCTGACCCTGTGAGTTTGCTTTTTTAGAATTGAAATCAAAGTTTTCTTAATATATTCTATTATATCTGGAATTTTAGATTGGCTATCCAGTAAACTTCTTAGTAAAGCTAAAATGTTATCTGCCTTCCATTGCTCTTATGATGCAACACTAGCATCTACTGCAGGAGCTACAAGCAGTATGCTACTTATGTTTTATGATTATTTTTCTTTTGCAACTATGTTTGATGTAGGACTTGTATTTTGACATTCTCAGTTTATCTTGTTGCCTTGGAGTAACTTTTGTATGTTAAGCAATCTATCTCCCCAATGTGGCACCACTGAATTACTTATGTTAATTGCTAACTTTTTGCCTTTAATTGCTATCAAGCCCTTTATTTCTTTGCATTGTAAAGCTAAACAATATCAAGTTAGTGTTTGGAAAAGCCAGCTTAAAAGCTAGCTCAAGGGCGATGATTATCCATGCCTCATTAGAACTACTTTGGATATATAGCCCATATTGATGTTAAATACGGAATAATAAGTTTTCAATATTTCATGTCTCATGATTATTGTTAGGAAGTTTGAAGCTTGATGTTTTGTGTGCAACTAATATATATTTATATTAATCCTGCAGCATCCTGGAAATATTGCAGTTGATGATGTCAATGGAGGAAGATTGATCTTCTATGATTTTGGAATGATGGGGAGGTATGTTCTTCCTCCTTTATGACTAGTTCAAACTTGTTCAAAGATAAATTCGTCAGTAGCACATATTTTAAGATTTATGATACGACTTGCCTTCAAAAATAATAGTATTGCATCTTGCAGTATCAGTCCAAACATCCGAGAAGGCTTGCTCGAAACATTTTATGGAGTCTATGAGAAGGATCCAGATAAGGTAGATGCTTTTAATAGTCGGTGTAGCATAATGTTATGAACATTTAACTACAATATTCCATTCTTAATCTCACAAATGCCTTACACTTACAAATGCTTACCAAATGAAGCCTGTGTACTGGTGTTTGTTAGGTTCTTCAATCAATGATTCAAATGGGCGTTCTTGTCCCTACTGGAGATATGACTGCTGTTAGGCGAACAGCACAATTCTTTCTTAACAGGTAGTATTTATGAGCACATTTAGCGAGAGTTATATTATACATATTGCAAAATGTTGTATTGGAATGTTGTGTCATATGACTGACTACACAATGAATGTATTTACAATCACAAGAATGTATCTCTTAAGCATTAGGAGGATGAATCTAATCCCTAATTATATTCCTAATTAATAACAAGTGCTATTAACACAATAAAAACATGTTAAAAGAGTTTTCTAACACATAGAAACACTTCCAGTGCTCTGGACAATGATATTTCTACAAGTCAATATTATTACATATGGGAAGTATGAAGGTTGCAGTGTAGGTGTACTCATTGGAATGGAAAGGTCACTTAATAGGAGAATTTTAAGTCAAAACATTTCATCTTGAAAAAAAGTTTCGCTAATTCAATATATTGCACTTATAGTAGATAATAGCTTTTCTTCAGTTATATCTGCCATGACATAAATACATTTCTTTTTCACTAGGGTTTGTGCATAATCACTTGTCCATCTTGATTTATGTTAGATATATACCAATGTCTATTTGAAAATGTACAGCACAATAACACATTTCTGACCTGTTTTGGTTTCATTAGATTACTTCTTCATTGTTGCTACTATTTTTCAGTAGAAGAATAACTTGGGGGCATTGATTAGTTGTGCTAGATACCTATGAAACATCTGACCTTGAATTCTTCAATACCTGTCTTCTACAGTTTTGAGGAGCGCCTGGCTGCACAAAGAAGAGAGAAAGAGGAAGCAACAGGCGAACTTGGATTCAAAAAACCATTAAGCAAGGAAGAAAAAATAATGAAGAAGAAACAACGTCTAGCTGCTATTGGTAATTCACATGGTGTAATTGGATGCATACTTTGTTATGCTTTATAGATATAAATATGCGGTTACAAACAACAATTTATTGTTGACTAATCTGGCCAAATGTTAGATGACAAATAAGTGAGTCCTAAGGAAGCATGTAGGTCATCTCCCACACATCATATTTTTCTGTCCCTTTCATAAAAAATCATAGGAGCATGGCTCAGTAATGACTAATGACAGTGAATTATTAAGAAGTTGTATGTAATATCCTACAAGTAGATGAAAATTGAACGGATACAATTGATTATAGGGTTAATAGGTATATACCCCCCTGTAAAGTACATGATTTTTGCAATACCCCCTGTAAAATATTTTTTTGAGAATACCCCCTGTAATATTTGCATTTTTGCAATACCCCCCTAGACTTTTTCAACCATTACATTTTGTGGGGGTTTTGAACCGCCGCAAGTAAAAACCGCCGCAAAATATAATTTTAGTGGGGGTTTTAAACCGCCGCAAAGAAAAAACCCCCGCAAAATGTAATGTTTGAAAAAATCCAGGGGGGTATTGCAAAAATTCAAACATTACAGGGGGGAATTCTCAAAAAAAAATTTACAAGGGGGCATTGCAAAATTTGCATACTTTACAAGGGGGTATTAGCCTATTTTCCCTTGATTATACTATTTATTTTCTTTTAAAACTTTTGGTTGGTTTTCCTAATTGGTCTAAATGGATTTCTTTTTCTATGAATTTGACGTTACCTCATACCTGCCTCAACGATAAGGATTATGATCTGCTTCCAAACATTAAGCACTAAATCTTATTGAATATTATTTCCCATTACTTTAGTGACAATGTGCGATCCATAGGTATTGTTTGTTTGCTTCGAAAAAGGAATGTTTAGTACTCAGTCATAGCTGTTTTGCTTTAATCAGGTGAAGATTTATTATCCATTTCAGCAGACCAACCCTTCCGATTTCCCGCTACGTTTACATTTGTTGTTAGAGCCTTCTCAGGTAAATGTAAATAAGTTAAGTATTTTAATTGGTAAATCCTATGCAAGTGATTGTGAGGAAACGAGTTAATGTTGTCTCTGCACTCTGCAGTGTTGGATGGCATTGGAAAAGGCCTTGACCCACGTTTTGACATTACTGAGATTGCCAAACCGTTAGTATTGTATTCATAGTTTTTTTTAAGTTATATATTTTGAATATATAACGCAACTAGCCTTTCTGGCTTTGCAGTTATGCTCTGGAGTTACTTAGGTTTCGTGAGGCAGGGGTTGAAGTTGTTTTAAAGGTGGTCACAAACATACATTTTCTACTCAGCTTTAATTAAGTCTAATATTATGATTTTCTTTCTCATATCGATCTTTTGATATACAGGACTTCACTAAGAGATGGGATAGACAATCTCAAGCATTTTACAACTTATTTAGGCAGGCTGACAGGGTTGACAAGCTTGCTTCAATTATCCAAAGACTGGTATGTGCTGGATATTTTTTATAGATATAATATTTATTTATTTATTTGATCAGTACCTTTTGTTTGTTATGGACATATGGTACTCTAGATCACTGCTTATTGGCCAATTTGCCCTTATTCTCGCAGGAGCAAGGAGATCTAAAGCTCAGAGTTCGAACTTTAGAATCTGAAAGGGCATTCCAGCGTGTTGCCACAGTCCAGAAAACTATAGGGAATGTGAGTTGAGCTGAGATGTGATTCATATTAATTATAAAAGTTTATTTGTTTTTTCATATTTGATTCGGGTCTACTGCGTATAAACATATATTTGTCATTCTTTAAGACATGCTTGTCCTTCAAATTTATCGTCTAGTGTATGTAGCTCATGACTGGTATGCACTGATCAATCAATGTCAACAACTTATTTGATTATGATAATTAGAATGAATATATTAACTATTACATGTACTGGCTATATAATAAACTTGTATATTTTCCTGTAGATGAATGCAGTTTTCGTATATCAGTTTTTATAACTTTTCACTCGTGATTTGTTAGTGGCCATGCATCCACGTGTATATACATAACAAAATTTTCAAATTTTCAGCATCTCCCTAAAGCCTTTGAATGAGTGATGGATGTGTGTGTGTGTGTCTGTGTCTCGATGCAAGTACAGTCATGTTTGTGTCTGTTGTCTGCCAAGTGCCAATGCATGTCTTTAATTTTCTTAGTTTGTTGATGAAAAAAAAAAGTTTTTCAATTTCAATCCTTGTTCAAATTGATGGGTGATATTATTAGAACAAAGACTTGGAAAGTCTTTTGGGGTGATGCATATTCTTGTTATGTTTTTGTCAACTTACAGGCAGTAGCTGCTGGAAGCCTAATAAATCTTGCGACAGTTTTGTATCTCAATTCTATTCGTGTAAGCTGTTCCCATCCTGCATCCTTATTTTTTCCTTGTGATTAAATAGTCAATTAATTGATTATCTGGTGTGGCTCCCATTGTTTGGTCACGTGTTACCTTTTTCAGGTGCCTGCAATTGTAGCATATGCCTTCTGTGCATTCTTTGGTTTCCAAGTGCTCTTGGGCATCGTAAAGGTCAAGAAGCTAGATGAAACAGAACGATTGATAACAGGAACTGCATAAACAACTATAAGGTGAATCTTACTTTATTGACTTATGAAAATGTTATATACTTAATAAGATAGTGATTAGTGAAGACTGAAGGTTATTTAGCATTTTCAATTTTGAGACTAAGAATGCAACTTACAACCTTTTAGAGTTGAGAAGATGTCAGTTGATGACCTCCTCACTCGAGTATCATTGTGTTAACCGTAAAGTGTAATGTCTTTCTTCCAACAGGATATAGTTTTTCCTTTTGCAATACTTCAAACATTAAGGTTGTACGTTTTTAGGATTTTGCCAGTCTGATTACTTTCTAGCGGCTACTTTTCTGAGTTCAGATATCTATCACAAGAAGTATAACAAGGAAAAATGCGACTAGTGATGCCATTCTTTTGTTCCTCTATTTCTTTATTTTTCCTAAAAAGAGTGTGGTAAGTGCATTTGACATAGTTGTTAATGTGAAAGACCAGCTCTCTTTGTTTGCAGCCCTGGAGGGAAACGAAATGGAATTTGTTTAACTTCGTGTTAAATATAATTAAGTGAATGAATGACAAATGCAAATTTCAATATATATTACCATTAGTGGCTTGTCAAGGTATTTGTTGTGGTTCGGTTATACTCCAATCTCTGTATCATAGTATAGGAGGCTTTTGGTATCTTGGCATTTTCTCTATTGTATGTAAGATACTGGTCTTCTCAAACAGGCTCATTTTTTACATAATTTTAAAAAACTTATGTTCAGTATGATTAAAAATAATCTTCCTGACAATATCTAAAGCCTTGGATTCCTAGGTTTGGTATATTTTAATGTGATATGATACTTGCATGTGCAATGCAAGCATCCAAACTATATTTGCATGGAAATACTGATTGATAGCCAGAGTCAATTGTATAATCGAGATACAAGTATGGGGTCTTTAGGTTTCTAAATATGTGAATGGTTCAGTATTTAAAAAATTATACTTTGCTGTGTCTGTATGTTCTTGACATGTTCCTTATTTATTGGGCTTGGGCTTGGGCTTGCTCGGGCTTATTGCAGAACTTGGACGATATGTAGCACATGTTAAGGTCATGTTTACAAGTCAACATCCAGATCATGAATGGGGATGATTTCAGGAGAAAATAATTAATGTACAACATTTCAGAATTCATCAACAGGTGCAAATCCTCTTGACTAACAACAAATGCTGGAGGCATTTTATGTTCATCGCATGTTCCTGATGCTTTGTAAATCTATATTGAGTTCTGCTTTAGCTAGCCCATTTTTGTCATTATGGTATAAAGTAATATTATAGACATGATGTGGGTTTTGTAAATATATTCCACTATTTATTTACATACTCCTATCATACTTGAATTTAACTTGTAAATTTAATAGTTTTTTTCTGGCTATGTACAACAACTCTTGTAAATTGTAATTACACCATGTGGTATAATGCAGTTTCCTACAAATATTTGAAGGGGAAGCTTAACCTGACATTGACATTAAATTCGTTTAAAAAAATGTCAGTATGTGCCATCAATATGCATGTTAGGTATAAATTACTTAGCGAACAGCAGGTTTTTTTATGGTTATGTTTCACTCCTGAGAACCTTACTGTGACACAAACTACTATAAATATAATTTCTTCAGTTTGCTATTTTAGGTGTTTGATTCGTGGTTTTCATTTACATGCTTCTCCAAAATTTGATTGAGTTAGTGCAAGGCTTGATATAGCATATGATGTAAGGACAAAATATGACAAGAAACATGATAGATCATAGAAGTGATAATTGATAGGGATGGTGCAGAATATGTTAATGCTGTTATTGTATTGGTATCCAAAGATGGTTCATAAAGGACGGTAATTTAATAAGGCATACCACATGGGTTTGGTTTGTTCTGTTGCTTCCACGTGTTTCTATAAACGAGAATCCTCGATGTCACTATTTTGACTTTGGTCTCTGGAATTTGTGTTCTACTAGGAGTTGTCTATTCTTCTTAATTGTCATTTTTCAATTTGAGATTCTCCTATGACAGTGCCTTTGTTTATGTAAGCTGAACCCAATTTCAATCCTTTGTTTATATGAGCTGAACCCAATTGAAAAAGTACCCCTATCCTGTTACTACTATAGTAAAAAATAAACCTCAACTTCAAGAAGTATGTTGGCAAGTGGCAACTGATTAAGATAATTTATTTTTAGTCACATTTATTAAACAGAACTTGTTGAAAAAAAAAACATTTAGTAAACAGATATACCAACAATATAGTCTTCGGCTATGTTTGGAATCACAATGAATGTGATAAAATTATGATGATCTCAGTGATTTTGTCACATTCACCGTGATACCAAAGATACACTTCGACATTTTATTTTCAAAACTTACTCATTGGATGAAATTCGTGTAGAAGAGAGTGTTAAAGATTGAATTACTAGATAATGGTGCCAACTGATTTTAGTGGGAATTAATAGAGTGTTAGAAAGTTAACTACTCATTGTTTCATGTATGAATGAAGAAATGCGAAAAGTGAGGCCAATTAATTACTTTCAAAATGATCCAAGGATTCAAATGAACACATATCTAATGTTTGTATAATCATATAAATCCATCCATTAGGTAATCTCAAAAAGAAAATACTAATATATAGATTTTTATATTCCTTTACAATTACTAATGGGACAAGCTTTATAAAAATCACAACTACAAAACATTTAATTCAATAAACTCTAAAGGAAATAGTAAGGAATGATTATTTCATAATACAAGAAAGCAAGAATGTGTGTCATCTAAGGTAACACTGAGTTGGTATAGATGTAGTCTTCATTCTCCAAATCAGTGTCTTCATTCCCACCACCATTTACTTGCTTGCACTCAACGCCCTCTTTTTCACACTCACCTCTTCTCTGCATAGTAAATAAATATCATCAATTTTGTTTTATCTAAGATTGTAAGATAAAGTTGTTTATCCAAACATAGCCTAGTAGCTAGCACACAAAATTTTTAAATATCAAAACGGAAATATTAAGAGTTAGAAGAATTGAAGTTTTAAAGCCTACAAAACTCACAAAAACATTGACAGAACTACTTTCAGTTGCTTCCCTTTGAACAACACAAGTCACAATGAAGATGAAAAGAACAAAGAGAAACAATTTTGTGTTTGAGAATCTCATTTTTCTTGTACGTATAATTAAGGTGTTATGTTTTTGAATGAGCTTCAACAAATTAAGTATAAATAAGATATGACATAGTATAACACCGACGATATGTTGTAGTATTTTATTTATATAAACTATTGTTATAATAAAAAAAATTGAATTTAAATTGAGAGTTTGAAGTTGGTTTTGGACCTGTCTCTGGATTCCTAAGCAGAAAGCTCGACCCTCAAAGTGTGGGTTGGCTAATCTTGGTGTTTTCCCACTTTAACTAAGTGGAAGATCATGCATTAAGAGGATTCAAATCAACACAAATCTAATGTTCGATTTTATGGGTAGTTTAAGATATGACATCCAATTGGTCGAGCCGCCCCTCCCTTCTCAAACCCTAGTTTTCTTTTTCCTTTTCTTCATCTACCAAGGGGGTGGTTTTAGGTCATTTTTTAATCTAAAACCACCCCTATTAATCATTTTTCATTGTTTTTTCTTATCATCTATTTAAATAAGTGTGATTTCACATATTTTTGTGTTGTTATTTCTTGTTTTTGTCGCCTAAGTGCGGCGTTGTTAGTTTGTTTCGTCGTCTTGTGCGACGTTTATTGTCCCGTCTTATAGTACGGTGTTTTGTTTTTCGGAGTGATAGATTAGTTTTGACTCATTTCAAATCCAAACAATGATATACTGATTCAGAGGCGTGGATACTATAGCTCGTTTAAGGGGTTTACGACGGTTATCACTAAAGTCAATTTTCTCTCAACCTCGCATATATCTTATCGGTATGTGGCAGAATCAGTCATCTCAGAGACCACGCATAGTCGATTTTTTGTTCGAACACATGCAAATATTTTTTTTTCGGAGTTGGATGCCATCAAAGACTGTGGATCTCAAATTATTATTTACTTTTGGTCATGTACGGAAGGATTTGTCAAGGTTGTTAGAATTTAGATATTGGTTTGTTAACGCTATTTTATCATTTGAAAGTTTTATATGTATCCTTGTTGAGTATTTAACTATCTTCATCTTTTGTATTATTGCTATTTTAGCATATGAATGAATGAATTTTATTTCCTTGTCAAAAAAAAAAAAAAAAGATATGACATCCAAATTAAACTATGTATCCAATAGCATTAAACAAAAAAAAATTGAAATAAAATTTAACGGAAACATTTAAAGCATGTGATATGTTAGATTTGTTAGGGATAGGAGTATAGGACACACCTAACTTTTATCCTAACATATAAAAGAGGTGCTGTTTTTTTACACGAACAAAATATATTCAATTCATATATATATCGATTGTATAATTATTTTACACCAATCAAGATTTTTATCATATCAAACTTGAAGACCATGCAAATTATGATTTTCATTTATATGATTTTTGAATGTTGACAATATAAAAAAATTTACACAACAAAATTATTCTCGACAAAATAAATAAAAGAGTTGGTATATTTTTGTTTCAATGAAAAGACAAATATTATTACTAATATAGAAGAGGATGTCTGCTGTTCTACTCTGTCTAGTTATTATATGGCATGGCAATACTTGCTTCATAATTTCTCTTTTGCATGAAAGGTCATTTTTAGTTATATATAGTCTGCCTTTTCAACTAATGGGAAGAACTATAATAAATCTTTAATTATATGCATTATTAGGATAAATAATTTTTATGATGATAGTTCATTATAACTGTACTTTTAGATCATTAAAATTATTTGACTTTGATTATTATAATTATTTTTTAAATTATACATATATAATTGATTGAAATTGGTTGACACAGTCAATCAATAGTCATAGTGAAAAATATTTTACACTGACTAAGTATCAAAATCAATCTCTTAAGAATTGTACAACTACAAGCAACAATTAATATCATAAAATGCCTAAAATATATAAAATGCAAGAAATATTTTAAATTGATGATTTTTTAATATATTAATATATTGGTCTTTTTTTGAATCAATTAATATATTGTTCAGTCAATTGTAATTATAGGAGTCACATATTGGATACAAATGTAGGTATTGAACAATATATAAGTAAGAAATTTTATATATTTAGAGTGCATTTGATCTCTAAAATATAAGACATTAGATAGAATAATTTCATATGTGCTACTTTGTTTGATTTTAAAATTATCATTGAAATTAGATAAATTGGAGGTCAAATGATTGGACAAAAACATATATTTTCATCCCCGTTGAACCACATGACAACTTTTTATCCGCGGTTGTCTAATCACTAAAATAACATTTTCTCCATCAAACGTCATACTAGACAAAATTTATTCTATATCTTAAACGTTTATCTTACGTTATTTTGTCTTCAACTATTCTTTCTAGTATTTTTATATTGAGATTTTTAATGAACATATGATGTCCTAATTAACTACTAATTGCTCCTTATTCATTGCAATAATCTTTCAAATTGAATAAAGGTACTAGCTTTACATTTTGCTGATGTCATCTTTTGGGTGTTTGGTTTATGAAAAATGATAAACATTGTACTCATTGTCTCCATTGCCCTAAGGGTTTAGGGTAATGTTAAGGAAAAAATAATAATAAATAAACTCTTGAAATTTGTGTATTCTATTTTTCTAAAATAATAAAACACAATTTCCAATACAAGTATTACTCCCTCCATTTCAAAATAACCTTAATTTATTAACTTTTTTTTATAACCTTAACTAGTTAGCAAGACCCTTGGTTTATATTTTCACAAAGGACAAAACTGTGACCGGTTAAACCATAAAACGAATAATCTCTCGGATATGTGGACTTAAGGTCGAGTTATAACATATTTATCTTCCGCAGATAAATCTGAATTCTATTCGGAACAAGTATAAATATAACACTAAGAAATGAATTGTACATTTCAAAAGATGTAACAGAAAGAAAGAAACAATTGTTCGAAGCAATTATTAGGGTTTGAATTTCGATCTCTACATATAATATATAATGTTTCTGTCAACTGAGTTATTCTTACATAAAAACGCAAAATAATTAATTCTAAAATCAATTCTTCTAAATTAAAATGAAACACGAGTCATTCCATCAAACCATGAACTATGAGGCAAGGTGATTTGTTTTCAACTGCAAAAATCAAACATGCTCAAATTTTTTTGTGTGTGTTATCATATGTACCAGAAATTGGATGTACCAATTTTTTTTTTTGAGTTATTAATAAGATAAGATAGTGACAGCAATTTGTACCAAATTTGAGAACAATAATTGTGGAAGCAATTAAATAATCCATTGGGCTCCATATAATCTAATCTAATTAAGCAAAGGAGAATGAGATGATTGATGGTTGAGATTGAATGCTAAGGTCAAAGTAAGAAACTCAAAATGGCAATAAAAAATGGGAACAAGAGTTGAAGTTGAGGTGTAGTGGTTGAATCATTCTATTTGCACCCTCCCAGACATCCTCTTTTATTTCTTTCCTTCCTTGTCCACTCATCTACCCCCAATATCTGTTTCTTAACGCCGTTAATAATATATTTTTCTTCTTCTTTGTCTTCAGTAGCCTCTTCCTTTTTTATTTTATTTTATAAATATGGGTTTGTACGTACCAAAAGAAGAAGAAAAAAATACAATGTGAAATTTGTACTACCTTAGAGTCTGTTTGGATTGATGGTATAGAATGGAGCGGAGCGGAACATAACGGAATGGAATGGAGCGGAACAGAATAAAATAGATATTTCATTCCATTGTTTGGATATTTTACGAGGGAATAGAGTTAATTTCCCACTCCATTGATTGAAAAGTAGATGGAACGGAATGAATTATAACTTGTTTATTCCAATTTTATCCTTTATTTATAAAACAATATTTTTTGAAAAAAAAACTTTTTTTTTTCAATATCAATCCCTTTTTTCTAGGATTCAATTTTACAGATCTAAACCAATCCCTTTCATGTTCTACAAACCCATCCCTTTCAATAATATTTTTTTCAATGAAAAGAGAAAAATTAATTTTACCGAAACTAAGTGGGAAACGAATTTTTTTTCCATTGAATCAATCCCTTTTACAGAAACGTGAACCAATCCTTTTTTTTTTCAATTGAAAGTGATCCTTTTTTCAATTTTATTTTTCTTTCTTTTTGTACAGAAACATTGTTAACAAAGAAAGTCATGTTCATGGTGTATATTTCTAATATTTTACTAATATGAGGAAGAAACAACAAGTATGAGAAGAGCAAACAACACAATATATAGGGAGTGACGCAAGAAGAGAGAGTGAAGAATTAAAATAATATTATAAAATTAGGGATAAAGTTGTAATTGTTAAATTAATCTGTTCCATTCCATCACATACACCCCAAATTGGGCGGAATGAAAAATTGGAGTAATGGGTGGTATCGGATGGAATGAGTTCCATCCCACTTCATTTCATTCCATTCATATTTAACAAAACCAAACAATGGAATCTAGTTCCATCTCATCCCATTCCATTTCATTCCACCACTTACCATCAATCCAAGCGAACCCTAAAGTTTATTTGGAACAAAGTGATTGACGAATGAAGAGTTGAGGGACTAAAACTAAGCCAAAAAATAAGTTTTTTTTAATAAGGTAAATTAACCCGCTTAAACTGACATTAGAGAGAATCAAACCTGAGATCTCAATGAGGAGTATATCTCAGGTCCCAAATCCTAGGGCAACCCAAGTGGGTTCCAAAAAATAAGTTAATAGATCAAAACCAAACTTTTAATAGTTAAGAGATCAAAATGAAACTTTCAATAATTAAGAAATCAAAACATAACAAAAAAATAAATTAAGGGATCAAAAGAGTAATTAAGCCAAACTTTTAATTACCAAAACACTTTAATAATTATATTTTTTTACCGTTGATAACGATGATTAATTTTTATGTTGGAGTAGTTGTGAAGTATACAAGATAAAATATTCATTTTCATACACAACAACAAAGAATCGAACATTTGGTCATTTAATTATTTTTGATTGAATATTAAATTGAGGATCAAACCCAAGACCTCTAACATACCACTCAAATCTTTCACCACGACCAAACCTAATGGCCGACTATGATCTATTTAAGACAACTAAAACCTTTACTAATTAAATTAATCATTATTAAATACTAATAAGTATTTTTTTAGTACATAGACGAAATAATAAATCATTAAAAACTCACACGTAAAATGGAGAAACCAGAATTCAAACTCCGATCATGAAAATACAAATTAACATTTTCGATTGTGCTAAGACTTTCAAACAATTAATAAGTAATTGAATAAATTTTTGTTGTTGAAGTATAATATGGATATTCTAAGATAGTGCTCAGTAGAATAGTTCAAGTTGTAAAAATTGAAGGACATGAGTTAAATAATATGAGATGTAGTGATTAATTTATGGCGGGAGTAGTCTATCTTTTCGGGGAAAATTATAAATGTGTGTAAAGTCAATGCATCGAGAATTAAAATGCTCAAATTTTAAGTAAATTATTTTCTTAAATAGAATCTTAAATAATACTTCCTCTGTCCCAATTTAAGTGTCCTAGATAACCACTTCACACACTTTAAAAAAAGTGTGTAAATGAAAGAGAGAGAACAAGATTTTTACAAAAATACTCACACTTATTATTGATAGTAGACATTATAATACTAAAAAATAGATTTTACTTTATTGTCTCTTTTTAATTATTATATTATAAAATGATAAAGGTAAAATAAAAAAAATGTTATAAATAGTATAAGACAATTATTTTAGGGTTAAATATGTTTTTAGTCCCTATAAATATTTGACTCTTCTACTTTTAGTCCCTCTAAATTTTTTTCCCACTTTTTGGTCCTTCAAATATTTTCGATCATGATTTTTTGTCCCTGCTTTTCACTCAACTATGTGTACGATTCAAATTTTTTAACGAGTTTTTGTGATCATGTTTATAATATTATAAAAATTACTCAAACCAAAATTCATAATTTTTTAACAAATGATGAATTAACTATGAATTTTTAAGAGCAAACACTTTAAAAATTCATATTTAATTCATCACTAATTAAAAAAAATTAAATTTTGCAAATCAATTCAATTTATAATATACTAAACATTACTGCAATACATAATTCCAAATTTTAATTAGTATACATGAGTTGACTTAAAAGTAGGAACCAAAATTCATGTTAGAAAATTTTGCAAGGACCAAAAAGTGGGAAATTTTTTTAGAGAGACTAAAAGTAGAAAAGTCAGATATTTGTAGGGACTAAAAACATATTTAACCCATTATTTTATGACAAACAATTTTAATAAATATAACATTTATTTTAGAACATTAACAATTTGAAATAGCACAAACGGTGAGTGACGGCGTGCAGAGGTGTTAGATAGTAGTAGAAGCGCATGTGCGTGTAGGGCTGGATAGAGAGACCGAAGCCTAAAGTTGCCGTTTCTGTCTCTCACAAACAATTCATTTTTCATTTTCACACTTGGAAGGAAGAGAGAGAAACAACAACAAGAAGAAGAGAAGAACAGCACACTACACAACACAACACAAGACATCGTGAAATTAATGAAAGGAAGAGAGGACGAGGAACTTGTCCTTTACAGACTGTAGTTACTTGCTCCCACCAACCAACACCCCCCACCTCCCCCTTCCTTCCTTTTTTCTAGTTTTCTTTTTTTTATTACTACTACTCGTTACTATTTTATTATTACATGGAAACTAACAACTGTTATTTGTGATTCATTATTATTCCTAAATAAATTCCTAAAAGCTGTCAAAAATAATAAACTAGTATTCCTAAATACATATTTTCTTCTTTATTAAAATATTCCTAAAATTATTAATTACTACTATTATTAATTATTAGTATGATTTAACATTTTACTTTTTATAGTATAGTAATTTGAGATTTGATTTATATGGAATTGGATATAAATTTACCTTTGCCAAATCAATTAAAATTATTCCCGATTATCAAAAAAAAAAAAGAATTATTTCCAAAATCATAGTTAAAAACTAATTACAAATTAGATGAGCTGGCTTCCATAGTTACATAATTAGAAATTTTAAATTTATATAATTTCTATAAAATTTTCTACTATATTTGATCATTAATATAATATTACACTCTTAGTAATTAATAACTAATAGTAATAATATATACAGAGTTAAAATTATTATAATTAGTCAATAAACTCTAATTTAATTAATAAAAAATATCAAAATATTAGACCGAACATCTATAATCAGAATGTATCCGCTTACAGTATTTTATGCACTAAAAAAAATTACTATAACTACTGTAAGAAAATAAAATAAAAACAAAGACATATAGTGCTACTACACTACACTACACTGAACCTTTCTCTCTCTCTTTCCAACCCTTCTTCCACCTCCGTCTAACGTTTGATGTTAACTTTCTTCATCTTAGGGTTCTTCTCTCTCTCTATAACAATGGATTATTATTAAAACGTGTCGTTTTCTAATTTGTCCATTCTCACATTCACTCCGATGAATCCTCCACCACACTTCTTCCTCTCCGCGGCGGCGCATTTACTTCTCATTCTACTCTCAACTTGCTCCGCCTCTTCACCGGAGCTCCGATCTCTACTCGAATTCAAAAAAGGCATAGCTTCAGATCCAGACAATCGAGTTTTCAACTCATGGAGCCTTTCCTCCATCAGCGACGCCAACACTTGTCCTCATTCATGGCAAGGAATCTTCTGCGACGAACTCACCGGCAACGTCACCGGAATTGTTCTCGACCAGTTCAATCTCACCGGAGAGTTAAAATTCCAAACTCTACTTGACCTCAAAATGTTGAAAAACCTTAGTCTCGCTGGTAACCACTTCACCGGAAGGTTACCACCTTCGTTAGGTACTATAGCTTCACTTCAGCATTTGGATCTTTCGAACAACAACTTCATCGGTCCAATTCCGGCACGGATCAACGATCTTTGGGGTCTTAATTACCTCAATTTATCACATAATGATTTCAAAGGTGGATTTCCAACTGGTTTACATAATCTTCAACAACTTAGGGTTCTAGATTTGCACTCTAACAAACTCTGGGCTGACATTGGTGACTTAATTTCGTCGCTTCACAACGTCGAATTCCTCGATTTGAGTGGTAATCAGTTCTATGGTGGACTTTCACTTACTCTTGAAAATGTTTCATCTTTGGCTAATACAGTTTGTTTCTTAAACCTTAGTCATAACAAATTGAACGGTGAATTTTTTCTGAATGATTCAATTACATTGTTTCGTAACTTACAAGCTTTGGATTTGAGTGATAATATGATTAGAGGGGAACTTCCTTCTTTTGGTAACTTGCCGGGACTTCGGGTTCTGACACTTGCACGTAATCTCTTCTTTGGTGTTGTGCCTGAAGATTTGTTGCTGAGCTCAATGTCATTGGAAGAATTGGATCTTAGCTATAACGGCTTTTCCGGTATATATTTTCTACTTTGAGGATCACTAGTTAGTTGTAGGTGTAGTGTAGCATTGATTTTTGTCTATTTTTTGTTTGTATTTTTTCAAGTTTTGTTTTGACAGAGTTACCACAATTTATAGCTCTAACTTTGCTATTTCAGTCTTAGGAGCATGCATTGCAATATGAATGTTGGATTCTAAATTTCTTATTAAGACTAATCTCTAGCATAGGACATAGGTATATGCATTTGATTGTGGATTTATGTGCATGCACATGCATTTTAATATGTGGGAAAGGTAAAGCCGCGTACATAATAGCGCGTAACCGTTTTCGATAACGGATGTTTTAATGAAAGTTTGTAAATTCTGTTTTGCATGTGCTTTAATTAAAACTATGATAACGCCTAAGCTTTTCGATAACGGGCGTTTTAATGAAAGTTTGCAAATTCCGTTTTGCATGTGCTTTAATTAAAACAACGCGCTTGCAAATAAATCGACAAAGTTGTTGTCTGTCCATAGACATAGAGAAAGGGCAAATAGAGGATCGGTAAGGGGTGAGAGAGAAGAGAGGATTTGAATATTTTGTGCTATACGTTTCTTCTGACGAACACTTGTGGATGGTCTTCCTCACCTTCAATCAGGCATTATCTGTTTGGTGTCTTTGATTTTTTGTATATTTTGTTTTTGTTTTTTCGGAACATTTGACATTGTATGTGATTGAATCTTTTGATGTTTGGCTCAATTGTTTATCATATTTCGTAGTTCTCTGATAATCTGTATTCTGTAACATATTTTTCTTCAAGTTGGATGTTTAATCCTGAACTGTCTCGTCTTTTCCTTAATTCTTTCCGTACAATTTTTTCTCTTCTTAATTGGCTTGTCTTATATTTTTCAGTATGTATTTCTTTTGTTCACTTTCAGCCTTTGCTAGTGGCTTTATTCTGCTCGCATTATCATTTAAAAGCCTTGTTTCTTTAGAATACCAATTTGATTTAACAGTTGTCAAATAAATTTTCATGAGGCTCTTTTGTTTATATATAATGGTTATTGCATCATGGTTTGTGAAGTATTTCAGATTTTGGGGATTTGACTTATTTAGATAAAGAAAAACTCAGTAAACTCAATACTCTGTTAATTTATTTGCATATCTTTGCTTATTATGTGCAGGCTCGATTGCAGTAATTAACTCTACAACTTTAGATGTTTTGAATCTTTCATCAAATAGTTTATCAGGCTCATTGCCAACATCTTTGAGAAGATGTACAGTCATAGATTTCAGCAAGAATATGTTTTCTGGCGACATTTCTGTAATAGAGAACTGGGAAGCCACTATGATGGAGGTTATTGATTTGAGTTCAAACAAGCTGTCAGGATCGTTGCCATCTATTTTAGGGACATATTCAAAATTATCTACCCTTGACTTAAGTTTTAATGAACTTAATGGATCCATTCCAGTTAGTTTAGTTGCTTCATCATCACTGACAAGACTGAATCTTTCTGGAAATCAGTTTACAGGGCCACTTTTGCTTCAAGGTTCAGGGGTAAGTGAGTTACTACTTATGCCTCCTAATCAGCCAATGGAATATTTTGACGTATCCAACAACTCTTTAGAAGGTGTCTTGCCTTCTGATATAGGCAGAATGATTAGGCTCAAACTGCTGAATCTGGCAACAAATGGCTTTTCCGGACAGCTTCCAAATGAATTGAGCAAACTCGTTGATTTGGAGTACCTCGATTTGTCTAACAACAAATTTACTGGAAATATTCCTGATAAGCTTTCAATTAACTTGACTGTGTTTAATGTGTCCAATAATGATCTATCTGGCCCTGTTCCCGAAGATTTGCGGCGGTTTCCTCTTTCATCCTTTTACCCTGGAAATGAAAAACTAAAGTTACCAAATAACTCTCCTGCACATTCTGCACTGCCAGATATTCCAAATAAAGATAAACATCATAGTTCAAAGGGTAATATTAGGATAGCAATTATCCTTGCTTCTGTGGGTGCTGCTGTGATGATTGCTTTTGTTTTATTGGCTTATCATCGAACACAAGCGAAAGAGTTTCACGGGAGAAGTGATTTTGCTGGCCCAACTACTGGAAGAGATGCCAAGTTAGGAGGACTTTCAAGGCCTTCCATCTTCAAGTTCCATACAAATGCTCAACCCCCATCATCTTCACTGAGCTTTTCGAATGATCACTTATTGACATCCAATTCAAGGTCACTTTCTGGACCGCAGTCGGAGTTTATAACTGAAATTTCTGAGCACGGCTTACCGCAGGGAACGGTAGCAACCAGTTCAGCACCTCCGAATTTGATGGATAACCTTCCCGTGTCATCTGGAAGGAAGTCTTCTCCTGGTTCTCCATTGTCATCCTCACCACGCTTTATAGAGGCTGAAAAGCCTGCGATGTTGGACGTTTACTCACCAGATCGACTGGCTGGGGAGCTGTTTTTCCTGGATTCTTCACTAGCATTCACCGCAGAGGAGTTATCTCGAGCTCCAGCTGAAGTTCTTGGCAGAAGTAGTCACGGCACTCTGTACAAAGCTACTCTGGACAATGGTCATATGTTGACTGTGAAATGGTTAAGGGTGGGGCTGGTCAAACATAAAAAGGAATTTGCTAGAGAAGTTAAAAAGATCGGTTCTATGAGACATCCAAACATTGTCCCGTTACGAGCATACTATTGGGGGCCTAGGGAACAGGAGAGGCTACTTTTAGCTGATTACATTCATGGAGACAACTTGGCCCTCCATCTCTATGGTAATAAACTTTTCCGTTGGCATATCTCAAACCCGTCTTTTTTCTTTTGTTTAAAATTATTATTTTTAGGACAAAATTTAAGATACTGTTTTGAGAATATTGAAAACAGCACACACATAGAACTCCACCTAAGTTTTGTTCTTTTTATTGGTAGCATTTATCGTGTCCCAGCTTTTTGTATAGTTAGTATAACATTAATTTCTGTTTGCACAGAGACTACACCGCGGAGGTACTCGCCATTGTCATTTAGCCAGAGAATAAGAGTTGCAGTTGAAGTTGCAAGATGTCTTTTATACCTCCATGATCGAGGGCTTCCCCATGGAAATCTGAAGCCGACAAATATATTGTTAGCAGGCCCTGAATACAGTGTTTGTCTTACTGACTATGGTTTGCACCGGCTCATGACACCAGCTGGAATTGCAGAGCAGATACTAAATCTAGGAGCACTCGGATACCGTGCTCCAGAACTTGCTTCTGCTTCCAAACCACTTCCATCCTTTAAGGCCGATGTGTATGCACTTGGGGTGATCCTAATGGAATTATTAACAAGAAAAAGTGCAGGTGACATAATATCTGGACAATCAGGTGCCGTTGATCTTACAGATTGGGTTAGGCTGTGCGAAAGAGAAGGAAGGGTAATGGATTGTATAGACAGAGACATTGCAGGTGGTGAAGAATCCTCTAAAGAGATGGACCAACTGCTTGCAACATCTCTCAGGTGTATTCTCCCTGTAAATGAAAGGCCTAACATCAGACAAGTTTTTGAAGATCTCTGTTCTATATCATCGGCTTGAATTTTTTGTACATGTGTCTGGGAATTAGTTTTTTAAAGTTTTGGTTCCTTGACCCATTGTTATTTTATGATTCTTTGTACTCATATCTTCTCTCCTCCTTAATTGGTTTCAGCCTAATTTTGGGCTAATCATATTCTTTTCTTCTATTATTATTATTCTCCTTTTCTTTTCTAGAAAGAAAATCACTATTTCTTGTAAAGCGACAGTCATTGATTAATCGACAGTGTTGGTGTTTGATTTGAAACCGAGATCTTTGAATTCTTTTTGGCCCTTTTGTTTTAGAGTTTAGTGGTTAAATTTACTCACCTAAGTGCTGAGACGATAAGCGAGAAATTGCAGGTGGAATTGACGCCGCTGCACATCAAATCTTCCTGCAGTTTTTTACCATATTACCAGAACTTATGGTATGGGAGAGTAGTTTATTTTCCAGTATTTTCTCTATTAAGTCTTCAAATTCTGAAGTTTTAAGGAATTTCTTTTTACTTGATCATGCAATAATACCCAATTAACACAATCAATCATGGAATGTTTTTTTTTATTGACAAAAATCAATCATGGAATTTTAGCATGTCTTTTGCTATGATTGTTTATGTATTTTATTTTAATTTGAATTTTTTATTGGTTGTGTCACTTTAATGGGTAAGTATTCACTGATCATACAAGAATCAGCCAATTTCTGCCAACCAGTCAAAAGGTATTTTTTGTAAGAGTATCTGTGCAAAATTTTATGAGCTCATTATGGTGCATATCCACTACCAAGTGACCTCCATTATGACATATCACACTTAAGCCGCAACTCATCTATGATTTGCTTCAATAGTTAGATTTTTAAGCAAATCACATTTATAATGTTTTTTATTTCATTGGACCTATAAATCACTATCAAGGATTCAAGTGGTACCATTGTGTGTATGATAGTGTATATCTTATTCAAGATATCCGAAAAATAAATGTATGAAACCTAACTTGCTAACTCAGATTTATTCCAAGGATAAAATTACTAAGTTAAAAAGTCATTTCATAAGGCTACATAGTCCTATTATTATAGATATTTTTGGCCGAAACCGGAGTATCCACCATCGAACGTAGTGATTAATTCCTTGCTAGATTAGAGGTATCTTAAATGGTGAGATAGTTGGCCAGAGATTTAAAGCTGCTCTGTACTCAAAGTGAGGATCAAACCCCGACCTTTGGTTAAGAGAGAATAAGCCTCAGCTGTTCAAGACATTTGTCTCATTTCTAATAAGTAGTTTGCCATGAGATTAATTTGCTCTTGCTAACCCGTAAGAACACAAGCTTATGAAATAGGATGACCTTTTTTATTTCATGAGAAACATAATTTTTTTCTCTCTTTGTTATAAAGCTTGAACTTGCTCTACTTTAGGTCATGTATTAGTATTACTATAACGTGACCAACTACTCTAACACGAATGAGTATAACTTATGAACCGAGAGAGTGTTGAAAAAAGAATATTCCCAACACTCCTTCTTACAACAATCTTGCAAATTGACTATTTATCACATGCCACCTAGCCATCCAAAACTAAAACAGTTAAGCTGCCAAGAGTAAAGAGTTTATAAGATGCAAGATTGCAAGGTAAGTCATTCAAAGTTATGCACTATTTTTTTTATACTAGTAATTATGCACCCATTTTTTTTTTTACGTTTATCCATTTCATCAATAACCCATTGTCATCATCCAATCCATAACAGTCAATCAAGATTTTTCAAATATAACATAAAAACTTTCAAAAGTCATATAAGTTATATGACTTTTGTTTGTAAAAAAAAAAGTCATATAGTTTTATTTTAAATTTTTCTACACATATCTATTTAACAAATAGAAGCTTTATTTGTCAAAAAAAAAAAGAAACTTTATTATATCTTAAATATTTTAACTTATATTGTTTTAGACTGGGCCAAAGCCCAATTCAGATTGGTAATATGACCTAACTCAAGCAACTCATATACTATTCGCACACGACTTAGCCTACGATGCGGAAGAAAATACAAAATGGCTTAATAATTATTAGCGGTACTTAAATTTTTTGGAAATTAATGATACCAAGAGTAATTTTTTCAGGGTTTATTTTTGTAAGTAGCATTTTAAAGTAGAGAATCTGCGATTTCCCCAACCATTGCTGCACAAATATTGGCCAACTTGATAATGTAGTAGATGATGGCGAATTCCTCCTCTATTAATATGTTTGAGTTTCTGATGACTATTGACATTTCATTTATTTACCAACAATGTGTGTGTCTCTTTGTGTATACTCACTTATAATTAATACCTACATAACATCATGAAGATGTAAGTAGAAAGTACTCATTTTGTTTTGTAGAAAGTACTCTTTTATCGGTCTCTGTTCGTCTTGTGCAAAGATCTGATTATTATTAATAATATATTTGTTTGTTAAAAAAAAATGTATACTCACATCTTGTTGACTAAAAACATTTGAATGTGTGTGGAAACAAATTTACAAAATTCTAGTTCAAACTAGTAGAAAGTGAATTTTCATTCAAATTTAAGTGAATGTATATAGATTGTTAATTTACACCTACATAATTTTAGATGGAGGGTACATTAACATTAATGTGTCTGTTTTGATTTGAATTACTTAAACTTACTGAAATAAGTTTTATGAGACCGTTTGAAAGAACTTATGAAAACAACATATGACAATTTCTATAAGTCTGTTTCAACTTATTTTCATAAGTTCTTTAATATAATATATGAAAACAGCTCGTAACATATGCAAGAACAATTTATCCTTATATTATCTTTTACCGTACAAATACCTTATGTAAATTTATATATAAACATTTATCATAAATAAACGATTGGGCTATAAATTGCAAATAAGTTGTTTATGCTAATAGAATCATATGTATATAGAATTAGTAGCTATATAGAAGATGGATTTTTAAAGTATTGTGAAGTTGGGTTGGCAGCGAATTGTAAGGCTCAAAATACGGGTCAAACAAGAATGGATAGTGCCACTTCCTTACACTCTAAGCAATATTATTCACTTTTATAATCTATCTAATTTTTAATTATTAATATACAATACACTCTTTCTACTCCCCTCTCTTTCACCACCCACTTTGATACAAACACATTTTCATAATCCAACTAATTCATTATTAATTCATTCAGATTATATATTATAAAGACAGTCAGTCTTCTCATCTCATCTCACTGCCAACTTCATTTTTAATTATGTACTAATCTCTGCATAATCTAGTTTAAGTTCTTTTCACTTATAAAGTACAATATCAATTACTGCCACGTGGAAGTACTACTCTCTCTTCCATCTCACATGATCTCAACTTAGAATGATTGATTCTAGACTTTACATCATCATCATTATGATATGTATATAATATATGTATGAGATTGAAAGGTAGTTTTTGGTTTCTTTGCATTAAGTTAAGGTATGGTTCAAGGGAAATTTTATGTGTGAATTAGACAAATATAGTTAAGAAGTTAACTGTCTTAATCTCTGTATATATAAGGGAATTCAAATTATGATATTAGAGAGTTTTTGATATCAAGCAAAGTAACTATGTTAGATTCTTAAATATGAAAAAGATTTTAATTTCCACATGATTATATATATAGCTTGGTTGAGATGTCCATCTATCACACTATTAACAAAAGTCATTTTCTTTCCATTCCAAATTAATGTATTTATCAACTTATCTTGAAAGATGTCCAATCTTTTTCCTTGTTGCAGTAACATAATACTAATCAGCTGGCTTAAAAGTTTCTAAGCAATTACATAATAAATTATCAATTCATTTAATTTCTACATGTTGAATGTGGTGTCGGTAAGTGATATGCTATTTTGAGCTTCCTAACTATGAACCACAATTGGAGGAACATAAACTTTAACAATTGCAACACTATACTGCAGCCACTGTCCGCCATATAGGATTTAGTGTATGTTTGATATGACGGTGAGTATATCATAATAAAATCGATTCATTTTAATTTTGCAGAAATTATTGAATATAACTTTAAAAAAAATCATAATAGATCACTGTGATTCTAGTATACCAAAAATATGTATCATGACTTGAATAAGATAAACAAACATATATACAAAGTTTTTTCCTGCATCAAGTAATATAATAAGATGGCAATTAATATTAACACAAACATACTCAATTTATTGGTGATAATATATTTATAAGCATAGAAACTAGAAACTAGAAAGAGTAGCAAAAAGGTATAGACCAGTCCTCCAGCTACCTCAGCAAGAAAGCAAAAACCACATGCATGGATGCAATTGAATCACAAAACTATTAAGAAAGTCAATCATATTTAAGAACTCACACGTGAGTAACCACTCATTGAGCTGGCATTTATATATAATATATTCTCCATTTCTCCTCTCTCTTAGCCTTCATGAAGGAAATATATTTTTTCTCATATACAAATTTAATTTCCTAATAGTAGTCAATAGTTCATAATAATCCTCGTACATATGATAACCAGAAAGATTTCAAAACATTGAAAAACAAACAAAAAACAATTGTCTTTTTCTCCCATATCACTCTTTTATATTTTCTCTGTCAATATTACAGCACAACAATCTTCTTATCAATTGAATGGAATTTATTTTAAATTATAAAATAAATAATAAAGTATAGGTGGACATTTAAGTCCTTTGTATATACCTTGCCTTTTAAGTACACTTATTTTCTACCCATATTTTCCTTTCTTCTTCTTGTCTTCTGTGACTCTCTAGCTAGCAACTATTTTCTCTCCCTATTAAGTCACTCCTACTTCATACTCAGAGAGGGCATGCCTGAATGTCCAGAGAAAGGTAACACAAAAGAAAACTCTTCAAACTCTTAGTTATCCTCTTAAGCGTCCGCATGCGCACGCGCGCACACACTCGGCTAATTCCTAGCTTTAAATTAACTTCTGATCCATCGTATCAATTTTAGTTTTTCAAAACATATATGTTTGAAGTGCTCTATAATAACAAAGTTTTGATTTAGTACTTTTAGCCTTTTAGGATCATTTGAACAAAATAGTTGACAATACTATTTAATTAAATTAGATACTGAATTTGTTTGTGATTTGTGAATGACATGATATTCTTCTAATTAATTAAATTTTGATGAAATTCTATGACAGGGAGAGATTTGATGAGATAGGGAAGAAGATAAAGAGAGAAGGAGATCATCATCATCATCAACATGTTTCAAATAACTCTCATCAGATGGGAAGAAGACATATGTTAGGACCTCCAGGAACCCTAAATACTATAACACCTTGTGCAGCATGTAAGCTTTTAAGAAGAAGATGTGCTCAAGAATGTCCTTTCTCTCCCTATTTCTCCCCTCATGAACCTCAGAAATTTGCTTCTGTTCACAAAGTTTTTGGTGCCAGCAATGTCTCAAAGATGCTAATGGTAAGTAAAAATCATTTAAACATATATAACTATAATTATATAATATATGACATGTTACTAAAAAGTAATTGTAATAATCTACAAATCTTAGTTCAACTGGAAAAAAATGCTGAAATTGTTAGGTCGGGCGTCGTGACCAGGGTTTGAACCCTGCTCTTTCACTGTGTGAATTTATAATGATTTTATTGTCATTTTGTCTATCTACAACTAATAGTTGATGATGCATGTTTGATATAGGAGGTAGCAGAGTGTTCAAGAGCAGATGCAGCAAATAGTCTTGTTTATGAAGCAAATGTAAGATTAAGAGATCCAGTTTATGGATGCATGGGTGCAATTTCTGCATTACAACAACAGGTTCAATCATTACAAGCTGAACTCAATTTATTAAGAAGTGAAATACTTAAATATAAATTAAGGGAAGCAGCTAACATCAACATGAACAATATGAACATGAATAATATGCTACAAGCTTCTTCTCATCATGTTGCTATGCTACCTTCTAATTCCTCTGTAGCTGTTTCAATTATTGCTCCTCCACCGCCGCCGCCGCCACCACCACCTCCTCCTCCTCCAGCTTCTAATTCATCTTCTTCCTTATACTTTCAACAGAGGGATGCCAACAACTATAGCACAATTTCAAGTGATGATAATATTTCCTATTTTGGTTAAATTATCTTGATGCTTGCTCTAAATTATAATTATTCTATTTGTCATCAACCAATCAAGGTGGAATATGGAGTAAAGAAAATGTGAGTATTGATGCTGGATTGATGTTGTATGTCATTAATTATTAATTTTTTTTTTTGTCTTAATCCTAATATTATTAATGCCTAACATGCATTTTCCTATATATATATTATGACCTTAATATTTTCTCTTGATCATTTTAGAATTTGATTTGGATTTAACTCAATACTTACAAAACCGACTTATAGTCGTATATAACTAAGAGTGTTAAATACTCTTTATATAAATAGGAGTATTTGTTTTAGTTATTATTCTATATGAGACTTGAATTTTTTCCAATACAAAGAAAGATTATAATTCTGTTTCAGTTTTTGTGGTTTGTGAATTAAATTAAGATTGGTTGTTAGAATTGATTGAGCATGTGACATGATGTGTGGTTTTAAACATGTTAATCTGTGCCACTGAGTTTAATTTGCTGTTTCAACGAAGTTGCGGGAGACAAAAGGAATGCTAGCTAGCTTGCTTGCTTGTGATCTTCAACATGCAAGTACATTTACTACTTCAATCACAATTAATATACATACTAGTAAATTACAACTCAGCTATCATAGTTTTTTAATTCATGTATCACTTTGTGTATAGTATTATACTCCCTCTGTCCCTTAATATAAGAGTTTTTTTGACTAAATTTTACTATTTATTTATAATGTTTTGACCGTATTTTTTTAATAATATATAGATGTAAATATTAGCTTATAGAATCTTGTTTGATTTGTTTTGATAACTATTTTCAAAATATCAAATTTTTATAATTTTTACTGTTAGATAATTAAAGATATTAGCGATCAAAATTGTACATTGGCGTACGTGTTGTGGTCAAAAAGAGTCTCATAATTAGGGACGGATGGAATATATAGTATATAAATGATAGATATTGGATATACCTTTGCGCAAAAGTATATATATATTTCAATATTTTTTATTAAGTATATATATATAGTATTTGGTATGATTATACTAGTGTGTGTTGTATATATATGTTGTCCTATGCTCATGTTCGTACTATAAATATTTGAAATTATTCCCTAGAATTTTTTTAGTAGTGTTAGCAGAAATCACATGTGACATCTTTTTTGTGGTTATTATATGTGTAATTAGTTTGAGGGGCAGAGGCAAATTAAAGAGCACGAATGTTATGCAATTTAAATTGAAAACATTTTAATTTAAATAAAAGAAAAACGAAAAATAAAATAGTCTAGATATTTTGATATGTATTAGGTGGATGGTCATACTCCATTAAGAAGTAGTATTTAAATTTGTAAAGAGTGAACGAGTGATGTTAATTTTCTTGGCGTGAGGATTTCAGCTAGCAAAAATATACACAGAATTGGCACGAAGAAGAAATCTTAGTCGTATAAGCAAGAAATTTAAGATAAAGACTTGCACTCTCTTCTAGTATTTTATTATTATATTTTATTTTAGACATTTATTTTTCTGCATTATTATGAATGATTATACGCCAAACTATACTCTCGTGCAAGTACATACATATTATTAGTAGTGTTTTTGAAATTTAGTATCTGTTTAATTATATTTATATAGATAGATAGATGTGATGTATTGGTCCCATGTCATGATTGCTTAAACTCGTGGCATCCTCCTCGTGTCGACATAAACCAATCACCATTCTTTGTATTTGGACCAATTTATACATTTTCCTAATAATAATAATCATCCTTTTAGCATGGGTTATTCAAAGTCTTAATTTGAGTATCATGTAGTATAAGAAAGGTTTTACTATATGATCATTTTATTTTTGGTATAAAACTATTACTATCATATTTTTGTGCTTTATAATCATATGTACTTGAATCATAATCAATGCATGTGAGAGAGGGGACTCCAAAATTAAGCTCTTCTTGGATCTCATCTCACTCAACTCTTCATCCAATTTGCCAATACATTTTAATATTCACTTTTCTTTTCATTAAATAAAATTACATGTGTATTTGAGTATTTTTGTTTGAGCCGTACGAGATGAAATTCTCCTATACGGTTTTAAGGGGGTCCCTTAGTTTACCTATCTCAATAAAGTTTATGATTGGTTCGAAGAACGTCTTGAGATTCAGGCGATTGCCGATGATATAACTAGTAAATATGTTCCTCCTCATGTCACTATATTTTATTGTTTAGGAGGAATTACACTTACTTGTTTTTTAGTCCAAGAAGCAACATGTTTTGCTATGACTTTTTATTATCGTCCAACCGTTACGGAGGCTTTTGCTTCCGTTCAATATATATAATGACTGAGGCCAACTTTGGTTGGTTAATCCGATCCGTTCATCGGTGGTTGGCAAGTATGATGGTCTTAATGATGATCTTGCACTTATTTCGGGTGTATCTCACCGGTGGTTTTAAAAAATCTCGCGAATTAACTTGGGTTACGGGTGTAGTTTTAGGTGTATTGACTGCATCCTTTGGTGTAACCGGTTATTACTTACCTTGGGATCAAATTGATTATTGGGCAGTAAAAATTGTAGCAGGTGTACTACCCGACGCTATTCCTGTAATAGGATCTTCGGTGGTAGAGTTATTGCGCGGAAGCGCTAAGTTGATTTATCTTTTTGTGCTCAACAATGCTATATGGCATGACGCTAAGTTGATTTGTCGTTGAAACTGCACGACATGTATGTGCTAATTTGTCACATAATTTTTTTTACAAAATAAAAATGATATTTATTTATTCAAATTGGTAGATTATATTAAAAAAATACATATTCAAAATTGTTAAAAACTGAAAAAGATGCATATGTGAACAAATTCACAGCATCCACATTAATAGCATACAACGGCATAATGCCAACAAATGTGACCAAACCTACATACATAATCAAATTCAAGTGTTCGGAATACCCATGTTTCTAAAGCTGTAATATTGAAGACGCCAATATTATTGATTGAATATTCCCTTGATCAAATCTAATCTTTATTCCGAACCAAAGAAACACCGCACAAAGACGGGAAAACAAAACGCTGCACCAAGACGACGAATAACACAACGTCGCACTAAGACGACGAAATCATAATAAAAACCAAATATATTTGCGAAAGTCACTTATTTGAATGAAAGGAAAGGAAAGAAGCAAGTTAGAGGGGTGATTTTGAGCCAAAAATTGACTCTAAACCACCCCTCTCTGGTGGATGAAGAAGAAGACTATAGGTGAAAAGAATTTGGGGCGTCGGTTGTTGGACGACAATTATACATAGGTGTGAAATGATGCTACAATATTTTTTTGTCACAAGTTTTTTAATTTGCATGTAAATCTTTGTTTACAACACTCAAACATTTAAAAAAATAATAATAACCTAGTTTTAGTGGTAAAAAAATAAAATTATACTGACACTGTATATAAATAAAATTCATAAGAGTTTAGCTGTTATGCACTGTCCGTGTAAAATAATTATACACATACATCTAATAATATGTTGCCACATTGTTTAATAAATATAGCACATTATGTCTTTTTAAACATAATACATGATGTGTCAATATATTATTTGATACATGTGTAATGTGACATATCATATGTTTTTAAATATCATACATGATGTTACATTACATTATTAAATACATGTGTAAAATAATTTTAAAGGAGTTCACAAAAAAAAAAAACTTGTGCATTAAGACGACAAAAGTATATCGTATAATTCAACATTTTCCTTTTGTGCTACCTGGATTAGGTATATATCTCCACAATTTTGTATTTTTTTTTTTAATATAATAAAGAGTTATAGGCATAGGATGGAAATGACACTTGTTTTGCCCTCGATGTCTATACTCTTCGCCTTATAAAAAAATACAATAGAAAAGGTGTGTATTAATACCTTTAAATTGTTTCAAAAAAAGAAAATACCTTTAAATTAATTAATTAATTAATTAATTAATTCAAGCATATATATATGTTTGACAAGAAGCTCATTATGATATTTGTCAAAAAAAAAATCTCACTGCACAACTACCTATACGTGCAAACAAACCCTTAATTTGAACCTATCAAAGATGGTTTATTCTTGTGTACCCCATAAAATTTGGGGGTATTTACTCCCAACAACTTAAATTTTTTTTAACCGGTATAAATTTTTGTAAAATAAACCGTTGGATTAAAAGTTTATATCATATAGATCATTTGTGTAAAATTTTAGACAAATCTAAAATCATTTGATATGTTACTTAGATGCATCAAAATTAACAGTTTTTGTGATTTCTTAGACACCGTTAATCTTTATGTGTCTCAATAGCAAATCAAATGATTTTAGATTTATCTGAAATTTTACACAAATGATCTATATGATATAAACTTTCAATCTAACGGTGTATTTTATAAAAAAAATGTATCGCTCAAAACTTTTTATAGTAGATGGGGAAAATACCCCCAAATCTTGTGGGGTACACAAGTTGGCACCATCAAAGATTGGTCAAGTGATATTCCTTTATGCATTTTGGCCCATATCCAAAAAGATATGCATGAATGCTTTGTAATTGTTATGATTTTTTATATGATTTTGATTAAAAAAAGAAAAACCTACTACATACATAAATGTTTGATCCTCTCTTTTATTTTTGGAGAGTCAATTCTATTTTTTAGGTGAGATGTAGGGATGTTCGTGTTTTTGTTTGGCATATCACCGTGTTTGTGCCGTTTCTTCATTGTTAAAGTTTTTGGTGTGTTTCATTTTTATTTTTACTTTTTTAAGTGTTTTTTTTGTCTGTGTACTTCTTGTAAACTTTTGTATTTTGAACTTTTTTTTATCTTATCTCAATTTAATTATATTTTTTCATAAAAAAATCATAAGAGAAATAACTCTTTTGTATTTTACACATATTATGAGAAAGTGTCCCGCAAAATTTAAGAAATATAGTGTAGCTACAGATACTCTAGTATGATGGAGTTTAACTATTAAGATAAGATAAAAAAACATATTTTTAACGTCAACACCTATGTCATCAAACTTTCTCTCTTAACGTCTTGCGAAGTATTTTTGTCGTACCAAGTAAGGTTCCAAAATCAAAAGCAACAAGAAGAGAACACAACAATAACAATCACACAGTACCCTATGACAACCCACAACAAGGTCTCATAAATACTAAAAATTGAAACTCAAAACAACAAGGTCTCATAAATACTAAAAATTCCCCACAACACATGAACTCGTTAGTCCCAGATTCTTACCCTTTTCTTCCTCTATAAGCTATAATTTCAGTTCATGGAATTTAATCGATTAAACTAGTTACTTGTTTAGCATTTTTTTCAGATCTGAAGATTCAGTTAACCAACTTGTCGAACAGAAACAAAATAGAGATGACGAACATTTTCACAACTGTATTTGTCTATTCTCTGTTTACTTTTAGATTCATACGAATACGTTTGCACTATATTGAGATTATTGGTTTTCTACTATGAAGCATGGACACTAACATTAAACAGGACAATAACACTGACACAAATAATTTTTATAAGTTGCAAGAGTTCACTAGCGCATTATAGTTTTTGACCTACATTTTTAAAATTTTTGCAGTGACATTTGTTTCCGAAGATCTAAAGAGGCTCGTAGATGCAGAGATATAATGAGGAGAATTTCTTTGGCTAGACGAATCTGTTCACCATCGTATTTATCTTTCACTACTTTGTTTCCTTTTAAATTCTTGTTCCATACTTTGAAATAGTTATATTGGTTCACTAAAAGAGTATGTTTAATGACATTTGAATGCAACCTTTTTTCAGTGTGTTTTATTTTTTAAAAAGGAACTTTTTTATCAAATATTTGTATTTTAAACTTTGTTAATAAGTCTTCTATAAAAATAATGATTGTTGTCATTGGCATGTAGTAACATGCAAATAGGGACATGTTACTCTTGATCTTAGTCATGAGTCTATCTCAGAAGGATTTAATGATTCAAGTGCTCTTTTCAACTTGCAGTATCTAAAGAGTCTTAATTTAGCTTTTAATAACTTTCATTATCTGATTAAGTAACAAGTATATAATACTGATTAACGATTACAATATTTTTTTTTCACTTCTTTCTATCTTTTGTATGACTTATATTTATTTATATATAAATACAAACAATACAATAAGTAATAAATGGTACAATTAAGGAGAATTAACATTTTGAACATGCTACATGAATTTTCGAAAAAAATGACGAAAAAAATTTAATATTAAAAATTTGCAAGGAACAAAGTTCGTTGAAATTTTTTAGAGTGAACTAAAAATAAAATTAAATATATTTAACACTTTTGTCAAAAAAAATAATATTTAAAACTACTTTTTATGAAGAAAAAAAAAAGGTATAACTAATCATAATTTTGGATGAAAATTGATCTTTATCCATTTTTTAACCAAACCCATCCATCTCTTATTGTTGTCAAACTAATTAATTCCTCTTTAATGGTCGACTGCAACATGTTTAATGTTGTATTAAATATATTTTTGGAAGTGATAGGATTGTTTGACAACAAAAATTATGATTAGTTATACACTTTTTAAAACTTGTTTAAACATAGGTTTTTATCCTATGTTTAAACATGTTTAAATGTTAAATGGATATATTTAACACTGTCAAAAAGATTTTTGAACTAAGGGAGTAGCTTTCATCATTTCAGCAACAATGTTAAAAAGTTGCTTAGATGGTTTATTGCAGTAAAGAACCCAGGCAAAATGTCTTATTCTCTTTTCCTCGGGGGTAAGTTCCTGCCGGTCATAGTCATGTTTCTGTCGTTGTCAAAAGTATTAGGTCAACAAGATAGACTTATTCTTAATCCCAAACTAACCTAACCAACCACAACAATAAGGATTATGATCTGCTTCCAAACATGAAGCACTAAATCTTATTGAATATTATTTCTGATTACTTTAGTGACAATGTGCGATCCATATTGAAATTGGAAATATAACTTGTGTATGAGTTATACTACTACTTACATAAGGATCTTCCTGAAGCCTTTCTCTAAACACCTAAGAACAACATGCAAAAGAGACAAATAACATTAAGGTTAGTCATGCTCCTTAGCATGCATTTTGAAAAGTAAATTTCAATTAATTAAAGAGTTAGGGGAATAAATTAGAGTAATTTTGCTAATCCCTAACCCTAATCAAGCACAAGAATAAATTGAAATTGGAAATATAAACTTGTGTATGAATGAATTATACTAATTACTACTACTTACAACAAGTGGATATATCATGTTGAGCATGATCCAATGCCGCCATTGTTTTAAACACCTAAGAAGAAGAATATAAAATTAGGGTTGGTTAATGGTATCTATGAATGGAAGAAGAAAATGAGATAAATGATGACTCTCGTCATGGTTACATTTTAAGATAATTTCAATGGTATTTTAGAGGTGTTTTGATGTATTTTTTTATCATAGTTGAAGTGGTAAAGAGTTAGAATTGAAGATAACTTGCAAGATAAGAAAGAAAGTCAAAAGTCAAACTTTTACTCTTGTGAGTTTGTGCAGCGCGCAGGAAGTGGAGCGGCGCACAATGTTTTGCTAAAAACTACAATAACTCCCTGCCAGTGGAGCGGCGCGTAGGAACCTTTTGCGCGGCGCACAACTTTTGCTCTTGTGTATTGGTGTGGCACGCAAGAAGTTGTGCGGCGCGCAGCTTTTGCTCTTGTGTATGGGTGCGGCGCGCAGGAAGTTGTGCGGCGCACCAGATTCAGATTTTTCTCCTAGCCTATAAATAGAGATTTTTTATTCCTTTGAAGAGGTTACGAAAATTGGAAGGAAAAAGGGTTTTGAGCCATTATTGGAGCTTGGAAACTTGAGATTGAAGATGGAGAATCAAGATTGGAAGCCTTGGAGACAATATTGAAGATCCATTCTCATCCAATTTCATTTCCATAATTCATGTATCTCTTTTCTAATTCTTTTGCAACTTTTGTAACTATGAATTTCTAAGTTTTTAAGATTGGATTTTGTAATGAAGAACTAGTATGAATCTATGGAATAAATGTTAGTCTTGTATTAATTCTCTCATGATTGATTCAATTTACTATTCCATTAATCTTGTTCTTTATGCTTCATGAATGTTGACGAATGTTTGTGATGATTTCTAAATTCATGTTTGCTAAGAGATTAGATGTATGAATTAGACATAGATTAATGGTTGAATCTTATAATTGGCCTAGAGATAGGAAATTAAAGGTTGTGACTAAGGATTTAACGAACGTTCATGCCTATGTTAACTAGTAATTAACTTAAGAGATTAAGAGATTATAGTGAACATAGTGAGTTGTATGACCATGAGAGTGGGTGCAATGGTTTGGTTAAATTGTCGTGGTAATTGAATGAATCATGCTAGGGAATTAATCACTAACATCATAGTGACATGCTAGGGACTCATACAAAATCCAATCATCTTCATATTTCACTTGAAAACCAAAATCTCTCTTATTGTCATTTTATCGAACACTTGCTATACAAAACCCCCAATTGTCATTTACTTTCATGTTTTCTTTTGTAAATTTAGTTTAATTGCTTTGCCTTTGAGATACAACAATCCTCGTGGGATCAATATTTTTACTACTTGCGACATATATTGGTGCACTTGCCAATTGTCTATCAATAAAAATTAGCCCACACCTTTCTGCGGCGGTGTTTGAGTTTTAGTGAGGGAAAATTGCAAGAGCTAGAGGCATCGTCGTCGGTATCGGAGTTGGAACTATATATTGACGAAAATGAAGGCAATTCGATATATATATATATATATATATATATATCAACGTGCGTGCGTAAAATATGAAACGAAGAGAAGAGAAGAGAAAATAGCTACGTATACCTGTTTGATGATCTTGATCTTGTTCTTCTTCTCTCGTCGTGGTCGTCGCAATGGGGACTCGTTCCTGTAGTTGATGAATCTACTGATTCTAATGGGTAAGCCGCCTTAGGAGGAGTTGTTACTACGTCCATATGGACATATCAAAAGCTGTGATTATTGTGTTTAGTCAAAAATTAAAAAGCTGTGATGTGAGTGAAGAAGATTACGGTGAGTGACAATTAGTTATAATAATCAGAATTAAGAATTAAAAATATTAATAATAATAATAATAATAATAATAATAATAATCATAATATATTTCTCCTTTAAAATTTAAAATTTTATAAAATATTTCTTGAAATTTGAAAATAGACAAATACTCTAAAAAATTATAAAATGTCAATCAAATTATCTTCTACTCCGTTTATTCTATCAATGTGGCGCCACATTACATGAGAGAGAGATAGAGAGATAAGTGAATAAAATTTGCAAAATTAAGAAGCTAATTAATCAAGATACTGTTAAATTTAGCACTTGATTTTGCAAATTTTAGTCAATTATTTCTCCTATGACGTGTATCCTGATCACTTACTTCTTCCTCATGTGATACGACACTTAAGCTGTTACTAAGTTTCTTGACAAAGAAAAATCATAAAAATCTAGAGTTGTGTTTCTTGATAAAGTTTGACAAATAATTTATTTTTTGACAGTAAAGTAGTAAAGTTTGACCATGAATTTTTCTTACTTAAGCTGAATAATCTCATAAATTACTCGAGTCTAATATATATAGGAGTTAGAGTTCGAACTTAAAATATTTCACTTGTTGACCAATAAATAAATAATGGTTGAATAAGTTTGTGGATTAAAAATATTTAAATGGTTAAATATATTTTTTATCCTTCGAAATATATCAAATTTCATTTTTAATCCCTCTAAAATTTTCCTTTATACTTTGATCCCTCTAAATTTTCAATTTACAATTTTAGTCCCTCCATTTTTTCAAAACCTCACATATCATGATCCAAATAATTTTTTCCACCCCCTCAAATCTAAAATTCCTCTTCAGTTTCACATGAGAATACAGTTTTGATTCTACGATCTAAACTTTGTGGAGGTTTAACAAGTTCGGATTATAGAATCTGAACTTTGTAGCTAATTCGTAGTTAACTCGCAACTACGACAATTTTTGAAGGTAATTTGTAGTTAATCTATAGCAAAAAGAAGTTCGGATTCTGCGATACGAACTTTGTGAGATTTAGAAAGTTCGGATTATAGAATTCGAACTTTGAAGTTAACTTGTTGCTATGACGGTTTTTATAGCTAGTTAGAAGTTAATTTCTATTAAAAAGTAGTTCGAGTTTTACAATCCGAACTTTTCTTATCTTGAATTCATATCTAAATGCAAAAAAGATAATTTAAGGAGAACGAGACACGTGGTTATAGAAATTTTCCCAAAAAGAGAGTGGGTGGACGCATGGTCATTATCTCAAAAATTATTTGGTCAAATAAAAAAATCAGAACAAAAATAGAAAATGCATGTCTCCTTCAATTCATGTTCAGTTTTAACACTATACCAATTAATACAAAAATAAAAAAGCAACTTCAATTTTTTTGGTTATGATGGTGAAAAATAATGAAAATAATATGTGTCTATGCTATGCAGAGAGTTTGGATTATTTAGTTTAGCCAATGGCATTGACTTATTACAAGCAAACATGTCAAGTTTAGATTCACAAGTCAAAGGAATATTGTTTATACTATCTCCGTTCCTTTTTATTTGTCGTTTTAGAAAAGAAAAAAAAAAGACCAAAATAGGAGGAGTAAATTTTTGCAACTTATTTTCTTAGTATGCTCTTTTTTAAAATATATCATATTTTTAATCCATCAATAAATTCCTTCTTTTTTAGAAACATATCTATTTTCAAAAAAATTGTAACAAACTTTATTTAAAAACAAACAAAATTTGTATACAATAAAACAGATTTTACTGTTTCAACAAAAACAATTATACAAAATTTAGTCAATAAAACAAAATAAGAAGGAGAATATAATAGGCAAAATATAACCTAAATTGCTAAAACGACAAGTAAAAATGAACAAATATTTTTTTCTAAAACGACCCATAAAAAAGAACGGATGTAGTACTTGTTATAAAAACATCTATTTTTTCTAATTTTTTCACAAATTTTAATAAAAATATCTATTTTTTGATAATGTTTGCGAGTCTATATTTATACTCTTATATTATTACGGGAGATCTTTTTTTTTACGCATATATTAATAAAATTGTCTATTTTTCGATAATTTTTATAAAATCTATAGTTATACTCATATATAATTACGATGTCATAACTTTTTTTATGGTTCCTTTGGATCTACATTTTTATACATATATATTAATAAAATTGCCTGTTTTTTTGATAAAATTTTACAAAATCTATATTTAAACTCATATATTATTACGGGGAGCTAACTTTTTTTTATGGTTTTCTTCGAGATCTATATTTTGACGTATATATTTTACAGAGTCTAAATTTATACTTACATATTATGATAGGGATCTAACTTCTTATATGAATTATTCAAGATCTAATTTTTTCGCATATCTTAATAAAGATGTCTAATTTTTGATAATTTTTGCGAGTCTTATTTATTTTAATATATTATTACGAGGACCTAACTTTTTTGATGATTTACTTCAAGATCTATTTTTAACGCATATTTTAATAAAATTGTCTATTTTTTGATAATTTTTATTAAGTCTATAGTTATACTCATATACAATTATGGTGTCCTAACTTTTTTGATGGTTCCTTTGGATCTATGTATTTATACGTATATATTAATAAAATTGTCTATTTTTTGATAATTTTTACAAAATGTATATTTATACTCATATATTATTACGGGGATCTAACTATTTTGATGCTTTCATCAAGATCTATATTTTGACGCATATATTTTACAGAGTCTTCATTTATACTTACATATTATGACGAGGACCTAACTTCTTTTATGAATTGTTCAAGATCTAATTATTTCGCATATTTTAATAAAGATATCTATTTTTTGATAATTTTTGCGAGTCTATATTTATATTCTTATATTATTATGGGGACCTAACTTTTTCAATGATTTCTTTAAGATTTTTTTTTGACGCGTATATTAATAAATTTGTCTATTTTTTCGATAATTTTTATGAAGTCTATAGTTATATATTCTCATATACAATTACGATGTCATAACTTTTTTTATGGTTCCTTTGGATCTAGATTTTTATACGTATATATTAATAAAATTGTCTGTTTTTTGATAAATTTTACAAAATCTATATTTAAACTCATATATTATTACGGGGACCTACCATTTTTTTTATGCTTTTCTTCGATATCTATATTTTGACGTATATATTTTACATAGTCTAAATTTATACTTACATGTTATGACGGGGATCTAACTTCTTTTATGAATTCTTTAAGATCTAATTTTTTCGCATATCTTAATAAAGATGTCTATTTTCTGATAATTTTTGCGAGTCTGTATTTATACTAATATATTATTACAAGGACCTAACTTTTTTGATGATTTTCTTCAAGATTTATTTTTTAACGCATATATTAATAAAATTTTCTATTTTTCGATAATTTTTATGAAGTCTATAGTTATACTCATATACAATTACGATGTCATAACTTTTTTTATGGTTCCTTTGGATCTATATTTTTATACGTATATATTAATAAAATTGTCTATTTTTTGATAATTTATAAAAAGTATTTATTTATACTCATTTATTATTACGGGGACTTTACTTTTATTATGCTTTCTTCAAGTTCTAAATTTTGACGCATATATTTTACAGAGTCTATATTTATACTTACATATTATTACGGGGTCCTAACTTCTTTTATGGATTCTTCAAGATCTATTTTTTTAGCATATTTTAATAAAGATGTCTATTTTTTTTATAATTTTTGCAAGTATATATTTATATTCTTATATTATTACGGGGACCTATCTTTTTTGATGATTTCTTCAAAATCTATTTTTTGATGCATATATTAATAAAATTGGCTATTTTTCGATAATTTTTATAAAGTCTATAGTTATACTAATATACAATTACGTTGTCATAACTTTTTTTATGGTTCCTTTGGATCTATATTTTTATACGTATATATTAATAAAATTGTCTGTTTTTTTGATAAATTTTACAAAATCTATATTTAAACTCATATATTATTACAGGGACCTAACTTTTTTTTATGCTTTTCTTCGAGATCTATATTTTGACGTATATATTTTACAGAGTCTAAATTTATACTTACATATTATGACGGGGATCTAACTTCTTTTATGAATTCTTCAAGATCTAATTTTTTCGCATATCTTAATTAAGATGTCTATTTTTTGATAATTTTTGCGAGTCAGTATTTATTTTAATATATTATTACGAGGACCTAACATTTTAGATGATTTTTCTCAAGATCTATTTTTTAACGCATATATTAATAAAATTTTCTATTTTTCAATAATTTTTATGAAGTCTATAGTTATACTCATATACAATTACGATGTCATAACTTTTTTGATGGTTCCTTGGTATCTATGTTTTTATACGTATGTATTAATAAAGTTGTCTATTTTTCGATAATTTTTACAAAATCTATATTTATACTCATGTATTATTACAGGGACTTAACTTTTTTGATGCTTTCTTAAAGATCTATATTTTGACGCATATATTTTCCAGAGTCTACATTTATACTTACATATTATTACGAGGACCTAACTTCTCTTATGAATTCTTCAAGAACTAATTTTTTCGCATATCTTAATAAATATGTCTATTTTTTGATAATTTCTGTGAGTCTATATTTATACTCTCATATTACTACGGGGACCTAACTTCTTTAATGATTTCTTAAGGATCTATTTTTTAACGCATATTTTAATAAAATTGTCTATTTTTTGATAATTTTTATTAAGTCTATAGTTATACTCATAAACAATTATGGTGTCCTAACTTATTTGATGGTTCCTTTGAATCTATGTATTTATACGTATATATTAATAATCTTGTCTATTTTTTGATAATTTTTACAAAATGTATATTTATACTCATATATTATTACGGGGATCTAACTATTTTAATGCTTTCTTCAAGATCTATATTTTGACGCATATATTTTACAGAGTCTATATTTATACTTACATATTATGACGGAGACCTAACTTCTTTTATGAATTCTTCAAGATCTTTTTTTTTCGCACATTTTAATAAAGATGTCTATTTTTTGATAATTTTTGTGAGTATATATTTATATTCTTATATTATTACGGGACCTATCTTGTTTGATGATTTCTTCAAAATCTATTTTTTGACGCATATATTAATAAAATTGTCTATTTTTCGTTAATTTTTATGAAGTCTATAGTTATACATATATACAATTACGGTGTCCTAACCTTTTTGATGGTTTCTTTGAATCTATATCTATATTTTTATACGTATATATTAATAAAATTATCTCTTTTTTGATAATTTTTACAAAATCTATATTCATACTCATATATTATTACGAGTACCTAACTTTTTTTATGCTTTCATCAAGATCTATATTTTGACGCATATATTTTACAGAGTCTAAATTTATACTTACATATTATGAAGGGGACCTAACTTCTTTTATGAATTCTTCAAGATCTAATTTTTTCGCATATCTTAATAAAGATGTCTATTTTTTGATAATTTTTGCTACTCTATATTTATACTCTTTTATTATCACGGGGACCTATCTTTTTTGATGATTTCTTCAATATCTATATTTTTACACATATATTTTAAGAGTCTATATTTATAATTATATATTATTACGGTTACCTAACTTCTTTTATGAATTCTTTTAGATCTAATTTTTACGCATATCTTAATAAATATGTCTATTTTTTGATAATTTTTGCGAGTCTATATTTATACTCTTATATTATTACGAGTACCTAACTTTTTTAATGATTTCTTCAAGATCTAATTTTTTATGCATATAAGATTAAAATTCTCTATTTCCTAAAAATTTCTACAAAGTCAATATATAATATTTATACTCATATACTATAACAGGGACCTAACTTTTTTTTACAGTTTCTCGGGTTCTATGTTTTTACACATATATTAATGAAATAGTCTATTTTTTGATAATTTTTATGGGTCTATGTTTATATTCATATATTTTTTGCGAGTACCTAATTGCTTTAATGATTTCTTAAAGATCTATTTTTTGACGCATATATTAATAAAATTGTTTATTTTTTGATAATTTTTATGAAGTCTATAGTTATACATATACTCATATACAATTACGAGGACCTAAATTTTTTTTATGATTCCTTTAGATCTATGTTTTTATACGTATATATTAATAATATTGTCTATTTTTTGATAATTTTTACGAAATTTATATTTATACTCATATTATTACGGGGACCTAACTTTTTTTGATAATTTCTTCTATTTCTAATTTTTGACGCATATATATTAATATGAGATTTATATATTTGTTCATATATTAATAATAAATTTTGATTTTTTAGGTAATTTTTGCATACTTATATTTTCTTTTTTGTTACACTTATACTTTATAAATCTATTCACCTGCACGGGTCTCCTACAATAGAGCTCCTCGCGCAACACCTATGCAAGTACAATTACATATAAGCCTGAGATCCAATTTTATTTTTAAATTAATTTATATTACTTTTAATTGTCGAAAACTACTAATTTAAAATTAAAACCTAATACGGTGCGGTAACGCTACACCGTCCGTGCGTCCGCGCACGGGTATCCTACTAGTTCATATCTAAATGCAAAAAAGGTAATTTAAGGAGAACGAACTCGTGGTTATAGAAATTTTCCCAAAAAGAGAGTGGGTGGACGCATAGTCATTATCTCAAAAATTATTTGGTCAAATAAAAAAATCAGAACAAAAATAGAAAATGCATGTCTTCTTCAATTCATGTTCAGTTTTAACACTATACCAATTAATACAAAAATAAAAAAGCAACTTCAATTTTTTTGGTTATGATGGTGAAAAATAATGAAAATAATATGTGTCTATGCTATGCAGAGAGTTTGGATTATTTAGTTTAATTAGCCAATGGCATTGACTTATTACAAGCAAACATGTCAAGTTTAGATTCACAAGTCAAAGGAATATTGTTTATACTACATCCGTTCCTTTTTATTTGTCGTTTTAGAAAAGAAAAAAAAAACCAAAATAGGAGGAGTATATTTTTGCATCTTATTTTTTTAGTATGCCTTTTTTTAAAATATATCATATTTTTAATCCATCAATAAATTCCTTCTTTTTTACAAACATATCTATTTTCAAAAAAATTGTAACAAACTTTATTTAAAAACAAACAAAATTTGTATACAATAAAACAGATTTTACTGCTTCAACAAAAACAATTATACAAAATTTAGTCAATAAAATAAAATAAGAAGGAGAATATAATAGGCAAAATATAACCTAAATTACTAAAACGACAAGTAAAAAGGAACAAATATTTTTTTCTAAAACGACCAATAAAAAGGAACAGTAGTACTTGTTATAAAGTTATGTTAAATATCCTTAGAGAAGAGTTCTATGGAATAAATAAATAAATATTACTTGTTCTTATTTTCTATGCAATAAAATTTAGGTAAATTGAATCATCTGATCTCATTGTTGATGATCAAAACACGAGATTTTTATACTGACAACATAAAAATCTTTACAAAGAACACAAAGACACTATTGGATTAATAAGAAACACAAAAACAATTAAGCAAAGTGAGAAACTAAATTCCTTTTTACAAATTAAAAACACAAACAAACTTGTAGATCATCAAACTAATTAATTTCACTTAGCTTCTTATAACTTTGTAAATCAAGAAACAAAAAACATCATACTATTAAGATAATACATTAATACATGACCCTCGGAAGTGCATAAAATCAAAGAGACAATGAAAACATGTTTAACAACTTATAGCGCACGCGCGCATACACACACGATTAATAATTAATTTTGACTTCAATATTAGTTGGTTGTTCTGCAATTCTTCCTAATCTCTCCATTGGATCCAGTGAGAGGACTAATGTCTCCCATCTTGATCATAGCAGTGGCAAAATCAGACGAAAAAGTGCTTGGATTACTACTATAGCTACTCACTATGGAGTCGGTGGAGCCACCGTTGTAAAGTTGTTGATCAGAATGGAGAAGGCCCTTGTTCTGAACAAGATTCTTGTAGTAATCGTTATCAAAAGAAGTAGGAGTTTGAAGATCAAGAGGTGCCAAATTGTTGTCCCCTGAACCTGATGTGCTTGGGCAATTTGATTGTCTTGTGCTAGCAAATGAAGAATCTATGTTGGTCTCATTGTAAATCCTTGCTCTAAAGGATGTGCACCTTGCTTGTCCAATTGTGTGTGCACCTGGTCAAGTAAATAAGAAAGCGAATTGATTACTTGAAAATTATGTGCTCCTTTTTTATCAGGTAATTTAGTGGTTAGAATTCCACTTTTTAAAGTAGCCGGATAAGTGGGGTACCAAAATTCAAATATCGGTCTCTGTATTATCATACGATGTAACTTTACCTGATAATGTGACTAAGTCTTTTGTGGAAAGACCAACAGCACTAAACATTGAGGTAAGTGTAGTAAGGTTGGAAGTTGGTGCTGGGATTTTGGTGTTAGCAGCAGATTGACTAGCCGTCGTAGCGTCTCTTCTTCCAAGTTTTACATTCCATGTTGGGCCTCCAAGCTATCATGACAAATAAAATATTAATGAATTTACCCTTGCATGGTTAGTGTGCTAAATATTTGGTACATGACTATACTTACAATTGCGACAGAGTCTGCGGCAGCAATGGCAAGGATATCAGCACATGATACCACTCCGGGACATACATTCTCTACAGCGGTCTTTATGTCGTCAATGACGTCGAATCCACGAGCAGAGTTCCTGTTTGGGTTTGCATTCTTCTCCCCGGTAAAGTTTGATGTGTCATCTAGTAGAATTGACCCATCGCATCCCTATAATTACAAAATAAGAGTTAAAATGAACAATGAGATACTTGAATCTTAAAATGAACAATTGTATGTTAACGTTTTTTTAAAATAATGAAAAAGTTAAAATATTGTTTTCATTATTTCTGGAACAAATATATTCTCTAACTAACATTTCATCTTATCTTTATCATAAATATTCATTTCAATGGCTTACATCTTCTTATTAACAAGTTAAAATGAATAATCCATATTTTAAAAAATAAATATAGAAGATGTTTCAAACATAGTCTAAATTATTGAGACCTGATAATGCTTACATTAACAAAACAGTCATGGAAGTGCAATCGGAGGAGGGAAGCGCCCATTCGGGCCTCCTTAGTTATGGCGGATTGCACTGTGGATTTTACTGTGGAAGAGAGTTTGGGACAGGAAGTTGAGTAAAAGCTTGTAGAAAGTTGTGCATTGGCACTCCCCACTATGAGGAGGACAAAGAAAGCCAAACTGATCATAGAAGTAGCCATTAATGATTAAATTCTTTAATTAAGAAGTTTCACTTAGCTAGCTCTAGTGTTTCTATTTGTCTTTGAGAAGAGAGGTGTGGTTTATGAATTTGTAGAATTAGTTCCATATTTATAATGATTCTTTGCAATGCTTAGAGTTGCCTATGTCAAATGTTTAACACGTAGATTATAGACAATTCTTCTATGCATGGGCCGGCTCAATTAATTTAGCCATAAATTAAATTACGAGATTTAAAAAAAAAAATAGCATTGTGAAAATTTTAAAATATTGCCGAATGTTAGTTGACTTTGGATTTGATATGGAGGACTATAGTTTGATCTCCGTGCTTAGAAGAAGACTGAAATCATTTAATGACAGAACTCACCCCAAATCAGATTAAACAAAATAAAAAATTCAAAATGTTGCCGATTATAGCTGACATAGATGATTCAATATTCCACTCACACATGTTATGAGTTGAATTCAAGTTCAAATTTTACAATTAGTCCAAGCTTAAATTTACAAAATTAGTAAGTACCATGTACATTTCATCTTAAATATTCATTGAAATTTGTGATTCTTATGACTTTACATATGTGTCTTCCCTAATCTAAATTTTGTTTTGTTTTGTTGAATAGGAGTTAGAATTTCACCTTATAATAAAATGAATAAATATACATAATATAATTCAAACTCAAATTTCTACATATAATATACAATGAGTCAATGCTCACAAAAAATATAGTTTGAATTTTATATTATAAAGAAAATGTCAAATACCAATTAATTTATGATTACGATGGATTAAAGAAATGGTAAAGTATTTCTATTGTAGGTGTGCGTATGATTTGATTCGATGATCAATTCAAAGATAACAAAGTAGTACAAATTAATTAAGAAGCTTCATTTTTTCTACGAGAACCTAACTACTCTGTTCCACTCTTCTGTTTTGTCAAAGTGTTTACAATTGTTCATTTGTTTGGGTCCCATCAAATAACCTTTTAATAAGTCATATTTTGCATGCTACCTATATCCTTACAAGTTGCAAAACGACGGAATAAAAAAAAAAAAATGTTAATATGTGCCCTTGATGTATTTGTTAGTATATTAATAAAAGAAATTTAACGTTAAAACTTGTGCATTTCATATTTTTAAAAGTCAAATATTGTAAATTTCAAGATAAAATTACTATTTCAAGTATTCTTAAAATGTGCCTTTAGAGGACATGTTAATATGACCCTTGACTAACAAACAAAATAATATAAGTTCAGCACTTACATGAGTAATTAGTTACTATAATAGTAATGCTAATATTTTGGCAATAGTTATAGTTAATTAAGTGCTACTTATATCAAAATAATGATATAAAATTTGAGTGTGTTGATTCATATGATTAATCTACGTTTCAACTAACGCGGGTTTACTTTGTGGTGTGAATGCCAAGAGGGCAATCAAAAAGTTTTCAGCGCCTAATAGAGCCTACATCAATCATATAATAGACGCGGTTAAGAAAAGCATGCAATAAGAAACTTCTATGCTTGTCTCATTTCACTAATATGATATTCTCAACTAAATATACTACTCCAATTAAATGATATTGAATTTTTTAAAAGTAAAAGTATTATATTAAAAAATACAATAAAGTCTAAATGCATTTTGGGTCTTTAAGTTTTGCGTTTGTACCAACTATATCATTTAAGTTTTTCTTGTAGTTAGATAAGTTCTTTCAGTGTTTTTTTTTGTAACATATAGATCATTTAAGTGTTTAACTAAAACAGTAACGATGCAACACTTTAAACATTTAAAAAACTTATCTATAACATAAAAATTTAAAGGACTTTATTTGATATAAATCTAAAATTTAAAGGACCCATGAATGTCGTTAATCAAAATTAAATGTATAACTTTTGAGAGAATTAGTCAAAAAAAACTTTTGAGAAAAATATTATTATATTAAGTTAATTATCATGTGTTTTTAGGACACATGTTAGCATTTGTTATAATGAAAAGTTATTATCAACTAAATATGTTTTTAAGGATTAAATTTTTTTGTCCTTTTTTTAAGGAAGATGAACTTTTTATCTCCAAATATATCAATTTTATTTCTTTTAAATATTTTTGTTTTCGATTTTAGTTCATTTCTTCTATAATATTTCATGTAGCATGTTCTTAGTGATTTTTATTTTATTTTGATCAAAAGGAATTAAAATGACAAAAGAAAAGAAAAAATTACAAACAGATGAATTGAGTTCTTTGATTATCAGATAAATAAACGTTTGACAAAAAATATAGACATTTAGAGATGATTTTAATCTCCTAATTTGGCGATCCATCTGCACACGAGTTTCCTTCCTGTTAGGTATGAGTTAACACAACATTCCAATATCTCGACACAACGAGGAACATATGTATGTGTTATTAATAAAAGGAGCTAACATAAAGATGAGTAGGAAAAACTCCGTCCTTAATAAAAGTCAATACAGCTGGAGAATCTGACTCACTTATGATTTTTCGAAAATCAAAATTCCAAGTTATTTGTAACTCACACAAATCATTGTTATGACTTTAAAGTAATATATTAGTTTAATAATTTAACTATTTAATCATCAATATTTATTAAGTTATTTACAACTTTAAATTAAAGATTAGATTGTTATGTTAATGATGACATAATTAAATTATTGTTTAAATAATTAATTAGTCTGTATAAGTTCGCGAGTTTTTGAATTTAGTCTCTGTATATTTTTATTTTTATTTTGGATTTTATTCTTGAATGTTAAAATCATTTTAGTTTTAGTTTCTAAAGCTAAATTTCGCAAGAAAATTCGAAGAAAATGTCGCAAAAAATTTACAAATTTTCTTATGTATTTTAGTTTTAAGAACAAAAACCAAAATAATTTCAAAAAAAATAACATATAAGAATTAAAACAAAAATACGCGAACTTGCAAGAACAAAAAATCATTTCAACCTTAAATTATATTTAACTAATGATATTTTAATAATAACATGTCATTAAATAAAGTCACGTGGAACACACTAGCTACTTGAACTTTTGTATAAAAAGCTAAGGACTATAAAATTGAAAATAGAAATTTCAGAGGACCTAAAACTAATTTTTTTTTATAAAATAACTAAAAAAATATTAAATCGTATATTTAAAGGAGTACTAAATTTTGTTGAGTTTAAGGTTCAAATATAACATTTGAATTGTGTACGTGGTTCTTAAAACTTTAATTATTTGTGAGCTGGATTTTGAATATTTTTGGATGGAAAGTTTTGGAGGGTTAAATCTATAATATTTCAATCACACTTGGATAATTGAAAGAAGAACATTAACAATTGATGATATAACTTCAATAACGTACATTTGGATCATTTAAAATATTTTATACTGTTCAATATATTTAAAAATGAAATGAAACTCACACCTCCCAGCAAAATCGAGTGAAATATCAAATTCTCCCTTGAAATTTAAACATTTGTCAAATACCCCCTTGAAATTTCAAAATAGGCAAACACACCCTTGAAATTGTAAAATTTCAATCAAATTGCCCCTGCTCTGTTTGCTCCGTCTATTTTGATGACATGATCGTTAACTACATATGTAGCACCTGCTAACGTGGCACCACATCACATGAGGGAGGGGTAATTGATCATGATACACGTAACGGGAAGAGTAATTGCCTAAAATTTGCAAAATCATGGGTTAAATTTAACGGTATTATAGTCAATTAACCCTCTAATTTTGCAAATTTTTGTCCATTATCCATCTCTATGTAACATGGCACCACATTGAGAGGTGCCACATATGTAGTTAACGATCATGTGATCAAAATAGACGGAGCAAACAGAGCAGGGGACAATTTGATTGAAATTTTACAATTTCAGGGGTGTATTTACCTATTTTGAAATTTCAAGGGGGTATTTAACAAATGTTTAAATTTCAAGGGGGAATTTGGTATTTCACTCCAGCAAAATCTAACTCACAATCAAAATTTTAATGATTGAACTTACTTCAATGATATAACTAATACATTACTTAAATACATTTATTAATTGTAATTAGCTAGTTATCAAAAAATGATAATTATATTACTATAATTATCATCAGTGCCAATTCATCAAAAAAATGACATGTCATCAAAAAATAGGTCTAGAGATCTTTTTGAAAGTAAAATGAAAGTTCAAGGTCAATTTAAAAAAAATTAAAATATAGAGACTAATTAAATTCAAGTGACCCAAAAATACAGGGATTTTTTACATATTTATGCCTTTAAATTTTCATCATATATGTAAGTTTTGTAACATTTATTTATAGTCACATTTTGGCTTTGTATGTTTGGTGTTGTAAGTTTGTTCACATATTTATCATTTAATTTTTAACGATATTGAATTTGAATTGTTTAATATAAATCTACTAATTAAAATGAATAAATGTAGTATTTTAGTAAAAAAAAAAAACAATCATGTGACCATTACTTAATTTAAACTTTAACCGATAGTTTTCGATCATCATTGACTAATAAAACATGGTTTAAATTTTAGGGTGCGTTTGATTCACAACGTAATAAGTATTTGACAGAACAGTACATGATAGAACAAGATATACTAGTAGATAACAAAATAAGATAATATTGGACAGGATAAAATTATATCGAAGAAAGATAGAAATATATTTTTTTATATTTGAAAATAAAAAGGATATTTTTGTATTTTTTTTATAATTGTACTGTGGACAAAAAATTGTCATGTGGTTTAATGAATGATAATTTTTTTTTGAGTTTGTCATATTCTTGCTACCTATTTTATCCGATTTCATAACCAATTTTTAAATGAAACAGGATAAAACAAATTTGTCATATTCGGTCTTTTGTTTTTAACGGATCTAACACATCCTAAAGTGAGGATTTTCTTAAACAGGTTAAACAATGTTGTGTGCGGATAAGTGGACAAATACGCAACATATTTTGAGTTAAGAACACAAACACAATTAAACATAAAAAGCTAGCAAAACCTTTTTTTTATTATACTTGAAAATCACAAGTAAACTTGTAGAACTTCAAACTAATATACCTCTTCTTGAGACTAATCATAATGGCCTTTTCTTACAATTTGAAGAAAAACTAAAAACTAAGTAAGACGGTATACAACCTTCCAAAGCACGCAGAATAAAAAAGACAATGTTTAACAACTTATTGCATACACATATATCTAAAGCACATTTTTGTATGTGTATAGCTAACACCTTTAATATTAATTTAGACTTAAAATATTAGTTGGTTTTTCTACAATTCTTCCTGATTTCTCCGTTGGATCCGGTTAGAGGTTTAATGTCTCCCATCTTGATCATGGCAGCGGCAAAATCGGAGGAAAAGGAGCTTGGATTACGACTGTAGCTACTCACTATGGAGTTGGTGGAGCCGCCGTTGTAAAGTTGTTGATCAGAATGAAGAAGACCCTTTTTCTTAACAAGGTTCTTGAAGTAGTTATTGTCGAAGGAAGTTGGAGTTTGAAGATCAAGGGGTGCCAAATTGTTGTCTCCTGACCCTGATGCTTTTGGACAGTTTGATTTCCTTGTGCTAGCAAATGAAGAATCTATGTTGGTCTCATTGTAGATCCTTGCTCTAAAGGATGTGCACCTTGCTTGTCCAATTGTGTGAGCTCCTGATCAATTAATTAGTTGAAAATCATGTGTTAGTTTTTAGTTGAAAAATTATACACGTGACATACAAATTTGGATTTTAATGCATTTGACAATCGAGGTATCTATAGACCGTATAAATCAATTGTCAAATTTGCTTATAAATAGTGATCGGAGAGAGTAAAAGATAAGAGGAATTATAGTTATACCTGCCAGTGCAACTAGTTCTTTGGTAGAAAGACCAACGGCACTAAACATTGAGGTAAGTGTACTGAGGTTGGAAGTTGGTGCCGGGATGCCATTGTTAGCAGCTGATTTACTAGCCGTCTTAGCATCTCTTCTTCCAAGTTTTACATTCCAGGTTGGGCCTCCAAGCTATCATGAAAAATAAAAACAATACAACATTTAAACTATTGATTAACTTTCACTATATTAACATTTGCATGGTTAGTGAGCTAGCTAGATTTTGAAAGGTTATTAATTCATTGATATATGACTACACTTACGATCTCAACGGAGTCTGCGGCAGCAATGGCTAGGATATCAGCGCAAGATACAACTCCGGGACACACACTCTCTACTGCTGTCTTTATGTTGTCAATAACGTCGAACCCACGGGCAGAGTTTTTATTTGGGGTTGCAGTCTTCTCTCCGGTAAAGCTTGATGTGTCATCAAGTAGAATCGACCCATCACATCCCTGCAATAGAAAAATGTATGTTATATAATTCATCAATCATGATATTATTTAATTAGTTCGGTTAGTAAGAATTTGACTTTGTAACCTCAAAAAATAACAGTTGTAAACATGTGTTAGAAGGCTTACATTGACAAAACAATCGTGAAAGAACAAACGAAGGACAGATGCACCCATTCGGGTCTCCTTTGATATGGCGGATTGCACTGCGGATTTCACCGTGGAAGAGAGTTTGGGACAAGTGCTTGAGTAAAAGTTTGTAGAAAGTTGTGCATTGGAACTCCCCATTATGATGAGGACAAAGAAAGCCAAACTCATCATGGAAGGAGCCATTGATTAAAAGAAGTTTTACTTAGCTAGCTCTAGTGTTTAAGTTTGTTCTTGAGAAGAGAGGTGTGGTTTATCAATTTAGTAAACTAGTTCCATATTTATAATGATCCTTTGCAATGTCCAAAGTTGTCTATGTGAAATGTATAACACGTAGAATATAGACAAGTCATCTATCTATGCATGGGAAAATTAGTTTATTCATATATCATGCGATCTTTCAACAAAGTGTGTTAGGAAAATGGCATTTGATTTGATTTGATTCGATCAATTCAAATATAAAGCAAATTAAAGCAACATCATTTTTTCTACAAACCTAACAACTCTGTTCCCTCTGCTTTGTCAAATGTTTACAATTGTTTGGTAAACTAGTATTTCTAAGAGGGTCCCATTAAATAACACTTTTATGTGTCAATTTTTCATGCGATTTTCTTACAAGTTACAAAACGACATAACATAAGAAAACAAATAAAAGAAGCACAATTTTGACTACATAGAAAAAGCATAATCTTACTGTTTTTAGAAAATTAAAAGCATAATCTAGCTTACTTAATCATGCTTAATTGACTTAATTTAACAGAATAATAGTAATAATCATCTACTAGCTACTAGCTAGTAACGCGGTTCAACCTTTACCTTGTGGTGTGAATGTCAGGATGCTGCCTGAATGTTACCTATAGCAATCATAAAATTGCGTTTAAGTCAAGCATGAAAGAAACTTCTATTGATTTACCATGCTTAAAGTTGGCTATGTTTTTTTTTTTAACAGCAAAATATTATTAACGTTGGTAATTATGTGTAATCTGAAATAGTAGTTTCAAGTTGTATATGGTGTACAAGTCATGAGTAACATTACAATGAATATGTATCTTATCAAGTTCATTGTTGAATAGAAAATTTATATTAAAGTTATGCTAAACAGTGCCCCGAAGTACTTGTTAAGGATACCACAAAAGAAAATAAGAGAAACATTTAATATTATAAAGAGACAACTTTTTATATAGATCATCTACAAAAAAAATTTGTTGTGAAATTACAAATCATTTGATATATTATTGAGATTGTCGAAATAGAGGAAAAACTCATAAATTGATTATCGATCTTAATTAAATTTGTTGAAAATTTATTGACATTAATTATTAACTAAATCATGTTGATTATAATAATATCAATAATAATTAAATCGTACATTCAAAAAAAAAATTAAATCGTGTTTGACCCTATATAAGTCTACTTTTGCTTATTAGTAGTATCTAATAAGGTTCATCTTGCATTATTAGTAAAACAAAACTAGGTTCATATTACTTTCTCTGTCTACAATATTTTTTAAGTTTTTTAAGGATTCAACTAGAGATGGCAAAGAAACCCATATCCGCGGGCCCCACCCTAATCCGAACCCGAGTCAACGGGTAAAACCTGAGTTGATTGGGTTTGGGTTCGGGCGACACCCGATATTTTGGGTTCGGGTTTGGATAGTGTCAAATCCACACCCGAAACAACACCCGTTATATATTAAATTATATAATTATCTATCTTATATTAGCATATTGTAGACTATTTTAACGTTGTAGACTATTTTTCATCATTATTTTAATGTTGAAAACAATGTTAGCATATTGTAGACCATATTTTGTTGAATTTTCCGTATTTTTTTTTACTTTTGTTAATGTAAGTTCGGGTTTGGGTGTTATTTTGTCACCCGAAAGCCACTTTGGGTTCGGGTTCGAGTTTACCCGATATTTCGGGTTTGGGTAGTGTCAAACCCGCGCCCGACCCTACCCGTTGCCATCCCTAGATTCAACCTTAACGGGAGCAAAGAGTTTTGATTTTAAATAAAAGGGTAAATAGGTTAATATCCTCATATAAAGTATGTAAATTTTGTAATATCCTCTGTAAATTTTTTTTTTTTGAGAATTCTCCCCTTTAATGTTTGAATTTTTGCAATACCCCTCTGGACTCTATCAACTATAATAAAACACCCACTAAAATTGTTTTTTGCGGCGGTTTAAAATCCTCACAAAAAATAATATTTTGCGGCGGCTTTAAACCCCCGCTAAAATTATATTTCGCGACGGTTTTATTTTGCGGGGATTTTATTATGGTTAATTGAATCAATGGATATTGCAAAAATTCAAACATTACAGGGGAGAATTCTCAAAAAAATAAATTACAAGCCGGTATTACAAAATTTACATATTTTATAGGGAATATTAACTTATTTTCCTTAAATAAAATATCATCTGATAAAGTAGTACCAGTATATATAGTTGATGCTCACTAAGTTACTACTATTGAGGTAAATTAGTCAACTTTTCTAATGTTGTGTCACATACAAATAATTTTTTTATTGGTTATTTAAGTTTTTTTGTCTTGTATCCTTTATATTACATTTTGTTTGCACCATTATCTTTTAAGCTAATGTTTGTCTTTCATTGTCTTTAAAATTGAACTTGTCAGAAACGAAAAGGTTAAATGTTCAAACAAAATGTGTAAGACAAAAAAATAACATGAGATAAAAATAATTTAAATGATGAATCCAAAACAAATGTCAAACTTAAAAAACATTGCAGAAAATTTTGCCTAAATTTAATGACTGATATATTGATTTTCTTTTTCAGTATAGATTGAAGGTTTATTAGCCAAGATGAATTTTATACTTGTTTGATCAAATTTCAAAGGTTCGAGGGAGCATCTCACCGAACTGATTGGATTCACACTGACAAATGACAATTATTTGAAGTTTAAATTGTCAAAGGCATGTAAGTTAAAGCATGATGGATTAATGATTATATATCGTAGACTGTTGTCTCTCTTAGACCCAAATAACTAAAGTCATTATATATACTCCATGAGTTCAACTCATTTTATTTTATTGAAATATTATAAATTTTATATATGTAAGACTAAGACTTAGAGTTTGAATCCTTAATATAAAAAAATAAATTGTGTTCGTCATACAAAAATACTATAAAATAAAAATGTCATACAAAAGATGGTACGTAAACCCTTAAATGACAGAAAACATAAAACCAAAACGCTACTATTATTTTTGCCTAAATAAGAAAGCAACTATTATTTAAGATAAATGATTGTTTATTTAGTAAATTCATATTTTAGTTTTTCAACTATTTATTAATCAAATTAATAAAAAAAGAGAGTAAAATAATCAATTGCAAAAGTATAATTAAGGGAGTACTAATATCGATTTGTACATTGTACGGTATATAGCTCAATAAAAAATGTCAATATTATTAAATTAAACATCTTCATTTAAATTGAAACATAATTATTATTAAATTCAGTTGTTATGTTTTAGTGTTGATTGACGTTAAAATTGGTTGTAAAGAGCACCAAACACAGTTCAATTCCTTCACAACTATTTGATAATATAACTCACTCGGAACTAAATTAATTAATCCAAAACAGGATATATATTGATGGTGAAAAAATCATTAAACTGTGTAGTAACAACAACAACTCTAGGAAGTACTATGATTAGTGCATAATAATTCAACTAAATCGGTTGTATCTTGTATGTGGTGGTAGGTACTCGTAGTCAAAGGAGAGTTATTGCTTGCTTGCCATGCTTACTTTGTGTAGATTTCTAGAAATAGAAGTCTGACTTCGTAAACTGCTTTGGTGGGTCGGTTTGTCACCTTCCTATTTTGGTGTGGAAGAATTACCGAAGATAATTGGATTAAGATTTGGGCACCTTTAGTTTCTTTTAGTCTCTTGAATAATTTATTTTTTGATACAATTGATGTAGATAGTAGTATATTAAGAAGTGTGTTGGATTGACTCAAATTATTTGAATTCAGAACTCAAATTATAAATTATGAGTTATAAATAGAACTATCAAATAGGTTGAGTTGACCCAGTCTTATTTGATCCGTAAAGTTTTGAATTATATATAAATTAGATTGGCCGAACATTTTTTATTTGGTCATGCTTTAACGAGTTCGGCCGTGTATGAGCCCGACATGGTTCGATGAGCTAATGAGCTTGTCCAACCTAATTTATTTTATTTTATTTTTAATTTATTCGATTTTTTTTAAATTGACTTTGTTATATTAGTTATTCATAATTATTAATTTCATTGAGATATAAATGTATGCAAGGGTAAATAATTTTTACATCATCAATAAATATGCATTAATAATTTATAAAATCATTTTTTATTAAAATTTTAGGTAAATATAACTATTTTTATTAAACTTACACACGAAGCTATATTTTTTAAAATAAATTTTTAATTAGATGATAATATTTTATGTATTTATTATTGATATTATTTTTACAAAAATGACATAAATTTTTAGATAATGAGCAAGCCCAAAGCCTGATGGTCTAGTCCGACCCAGCTCAATCCTCTGGAGGGCTTCGTGGGCTTGGGCAAAAAAAAATCCTGAGTACATTTGGGCTGGTTTTTTTGAAGCCAGTCCGCCCAAGCATGTGGGCATTTAGACCGACTCATAAATCCGGTCCATTTTTTACAGCTCTAGTTATCAAGCCTATTTCCCCTTAGGAACTAAAAGGTGAAAACCGAAATTTTTTTTATTAAAATCATGGGGAATGATTGTTTAATGCCTTATTTTTTTTGGTTTTTGCGCGAAATATCACGTGTACTTTTCCTGCATTTGTGGTTGAGTGCTTCTTACAATACTTTAATGATTGAATATTGAGTTGCGGAGTTTGAAATTTTTTTTAAGTCTGGACAAAATTTTAGTTTAAGAAATAAATATCAGTTTTGTCTTAAATTAACTCTTAAAATTTCAATTTATCTCAATTTTAGAAAAGAAGTCTCAATTTTGCTCTAAATTAACTCTAAAAATCTCAGTTGTAACAAAAATATCAATTTTGCCCTAAATTAAACTCAAAAAAATTTAATTTTGCTCGAAACTAACTCTAAAAATATCAATTTTTTTTACCAATGCCCGGGCATGCCTGGCCTTAACAACGCAAGTGGATATATTGATTTTGCATATAAAATCATATGAAAATATTTTACATTAGATTGCGGTGTACTTATAAAAACTACAACGGATTTCGGTGCAAATATTTTAATTGATTTTGCATATAAAATCAACAAATATTTTACAATAATATTCATAATTTTTTTTAAAAATTTATTATATCAACTTTATTTATTTTTTAATAATTAAAAGATATAAGCATCGCACGGGAATATTTTTAGTTTGCTGTTAAAAATAATAATATTAAGATCATATGCATACATTCTAGTCTTATATTAATATTGGATATATCAATTGGTTTTTTTGAGTTATAATATATCAATCCTTAAATATATATATATATATATATATATATATATATATATATATATATATAATTGCTTATTGTTCCGAAAAGAATTCAGATTTATTCGTGGGAGATAAATAAGGGTATGTTATGACCCGATCTTAAGTTCACATCTCCGAGCGATTGTCCAATTTGGGGTTAATCCGGCACAATTTTGTCTTTTGTAGAAAAGACGCCTTAGTTGGTTAGAGGAGTGTGGCAAGCAGTTGTGGATTTGAGAACGAATTTTACAGTTCTCACAGACGGCGCCACTGTTCCGAACAAAATTCAAATTTATCCGCAGGAAATAAATGAGAGTATGTTATGACCCGACCTCAAGTTCATATCTCCTTGAAATTGTTCGCTTTTGGGTTAACCCGTCACGATTTTGTCTTTTGTAGAAAAGGTGTCTTAGTTGATTAGAGAGGAGTGTGACGTGTTATATATAAACTACTGTTAGCATCGAGTTCCAAGCAATGTGAGACTTGAAGTTAACCAGAATACTTATAATAGTAATTGGAAAATACTACTTTTTTGTAGTAATTATATTTACTTAAAATTTTAATAAAAATAATTTTATAGTTTATTAATTTGATTCAATTTTTTGTAGGAATGAAATTAGAATTTAATATATCTTTTTTTTCTTGGTACATCGGAAATACAAATTGCTCCCGCCAGAGATCGAACCCTAGACCTCCCCCTACTTAAATCATATGTCCTCTAGCTCTTACCACTCGAGCTATCTTACAAGAACAATTTTATGCATCTTTAGTGATGATGTGAAAAAATCATTTGCACTTGTATAAAATTATATTTCAATAAAATTAATAATTATGAAAAACTAATATAACAAAGTCATTTAAAAAATATTGAATAAACAGATCACACTAAACTCGTTAAAGTATAACCCAACAATAATTGGGTCGATCAGTCTAGTTCAAGCAAATCCCACCAAACTGGCTCAGGCCAACCCATTTGATAGCTGGACTACAATAAAAGAATCAAAATAATTATCTTCTATTTTTATTTTCGTTAAAATATCTGCACAATTATTTCCTTCAATAATGTGTCTACCCTACCAATAAATTTTCTTCTTTGTTCTATCTCTATTAGGATCACTGGGCCAATGTAACATTTACCCATGAAAGGTGGTAGAACTATGGGTAGAGGTAACCAAAGAAATGTTTTAGGCCTAATAATATTGGGCTAACTCATTCTGGACGGTTCAGTTTCCTTTCTAAAAGATTACTATTCATACTCTGCTTTGTTATAATAAAACCCTACATATATAGTTTTTTCATATTGCTTTTCCAAAACACTTTTGTTTGAAAATTAGCTTCTGAAAGCTATTGACTCAGCTTTTCATAAATTGAGTTTTTGAATTTTACAATTTTTGAAAGGTATGAGGTATTTTATTTTATGAAAATATTTTCTGTTTTCAATTTTTTTAAATGTGTTCATTTTAATTTGTTAATGTGAATATGTGAGATTTATAAAATAAACAATTGTAATAGAAATAAGAAGAAAGGTTGGTTAGAGATGATAAATTTTTGAAAATAATAGAAACAAAATTTTGGCAATTTCATTGTTTTCTTAAAATGCTCACAATTATTCACTTCAAGAGTTTATTATATTTTTGTTAACAAATAAAATTAACAGTAATCTTAAGAAAAGAAAATAGAAAATTAACATTTTTACAGAGTAAAGGAGGCCTAATATTTAAATTATTTGCTCCAAAAAAATTAAATCAAGTGGTTAATGAGTTTTAGTTAGCTAGTTAAGATCGAATTATTCAGAAGAATTTGAGTTTAAATTCTGACTGAAAAATTTTCTTGACCAAATTTAACTTAAGATCCATACGAATTTCAGATTACCAAAACATCTTTCTCTAAATTGCTTTTCTTTATCTATATATTGACTTGTGAACTAATTAGAAATGCTAGAAAAATTATTTCTACACAAAATTGTACTTGCTTAATATATATAGTTTCTCCAATAAATTTAAACTATGATAAAGAAACCAATGTTCACCTCAATGTTTGCTCATAGTGTGAAACACTTCAATCTGTTAATGTACTGCTTTAGAAGCTCCTGTAAAAAAATTGTCAACAAAAAATCTATACGGATTTACTTCTAAGTTCTAAATTGAAAGTTTTAGTTTAAGAAAAGTCTAAGACATTATTATTATTATTATTATTATTAAAGTTCAACATCAACAATGACATTCACTTATGAGGTACATGTATTTTCCTAAGCACATATATATGATAGAAAGCTCTTTTGTTGATCAATTATGATAAAAAAGCTCTGATTTGATACTTATCTGTAACAGATAATTATCATGTGCATGTGAAGCTTTTCTTACCAATAATAGTTCATTCTACTGTTGTCGAATTTCAATATCATTCACTTATATATATGAGGTACATGTATTTAAAGTTTTAAACTAAACACAGATTATATATGATAGTAAAAAGCAAAGCATAATAGTAAATCTAGGTGTCTGTCATTCAGGTTGTTGCCAATCCATGTTCTTACCACTCATGCATCTTCCTTTTAAGCTTATTCATGTCATTGTCACTATAAAGGCTTTTAAAGTAGTCTTTCTTCCCCCCAGCATGCAGCTATATATCGTGCTCGTGTAAAAAGATTGTCCCAAACACTTTTATGTAACTATATTGTAATCCATATGATTTTTTCCATTCAAAGTTTTGTACTTGTAGCAACCACTTATTGGTTCCACTTCCACCATAAAAAAGTAAGCACTTATTGGTTATATTATATGAGCACATGTGAAGTACTACACGGTAGACCAATATTAACGACCGTCCACGATACTCTTCAGAATTAAATACTCATGAATCATGATGCTCCTGGTCTGATGACCTGATTGATCATGTTGGTTCAATGAGTATTTACTTCTAAGAAGGCGTGTATTTGTTGTTGAAGTTTTAAACATTTTTAAATATTAGTATACGGTGGACCATAGTCCATTGTAGAATTTTAACTATAAGTATTGCGCGCATAAGTATGTTACAAATATTTCAAAAAAAAAAAGAGTATGTAACATGATGAAATAGATTTTTATGGGTTGATGAGGATCAAAATTAGTTAGACCATAGAGGTACTAAGGTGCAAAATCAGGTCCTCTGATGTTGATATTCTATTCCCTCTGCTCGATAACAGCTATGCAATAAAGATAAGCGTGGATTGGATTCTAAAATTATATATGTAGAATAAATACTTTGCATGAATACACTTTTAGCTTCATTTTATGTAAGGGCAATTTTAACTCTTTTTAAAGTTCTGTTGAAAAAAATACTACTACTATAACTTTTTCCAAAGTTTGTTTTTTGTTTTGACTAACTTTTTTCAAAGTTTTTTATTTGGATATGCCTCTTTACGTATTTGCATGGAACAGAGTTTTTACCGAGACTGATACAGAGTATTGTGGCCCGTTATAATAGAAAAAGGCTTCCTGGGCCGAAGCCATATGCTATTGCTACATAACCATCTTTCATTCAATTATGTACTACTACTATGTAGTTTATTTAAATGCAAAATGAAATTATTACAAAATTAAGATATTGAGATCTAGTGATTGATAAGTTTTATCAAAGGACAAAATTAAGAACTCGGGTCCTATTTTTGCATGAAACAATTTTTTAGTCAGACTTTAGTTAACTCACGATCGAACTTTGAACTATTAGGATTTATTATGCTAAAAATCATAGAGTTATTTGTTAAGAATATTAATAATCACTTAGAGATCAATTAATTAGTTGTCATCAAATTGCTCTATACAAGAGCCACTATTGTACTCGTTTCATTATTTTTTACCAACATGAAATCTTATCATTTTTACTCTCTCAAAGCTCTCTAAGCTCTTCATTTTCTCTGGAGATATGAAAATCTTGACAGTGACAATTATAAACAAAAAAATACTATAAAATATTGAATATGAAAAAACACACTTCCTCCATTGTTTAAGTATTGTCCTTTGTGGTTATCACACGGTTCTGTTTTAACTAATGCCCTTTTGGTCACAGTAATGTAAAATTGTATTGTATTGTTTGAGACTTTGAGCGGTACCGAATAAGTGGAAATGAGAGACATTGAAAGCGATGATGACCCCACATGTCCAGAAACGATAAGAAATACCTGAAGAATAATAAATGAAAAGGAAATATATAAGGTGCTTTTAATCCGTCAAAAAATAGAGAATTAGACAAAACATTTTTTGTATTTTGTTTTAATTTAAAAATTGGTTATAGAACTGGACAAAATAGAGACATGACAAAATTAAGAATTTGTGTCGTTCACTAAATTACATGACAACTTTTTATCCAAAGTACAATTATTAAAATACAAAAATATCCTTTTTATTTTCATATATAAAAAATTATCTCCTTATATCTTTTCGATACAATTTTGTCATATCATATACTATCTTATTTTATTTGATACTATTTTATTTTATCCTATATTATTTTGTCTAATACTTACTACTTTACGAATCATATGCACCCACATATGTTCTCTCTATCCCATTCATTCAAGATATATAAATATGAGGCTCACAACAAAACATGATATGAATTGAATTGTATCCCTACCACCACTCCAAGACCAAGAGGATATGGTTGCCACAAAATTGCTACATACGAGACGAGTTATTGTTCCAGCCCCTACCTTAACCAACACATTACTCTATCTATCTATCTATTTATCTAAACGCTTAATATAAATTTTGGTTACACTTTGGATAACCTTAATAGCTACCACAAATGTATTATTCGAGAAACAGTTTGTTGAATTTGTTTAAGTATTAGTGCTAGTTAGTCCCGCAGATCAATTGTAAGTTGGTTATTCAAAGTATTGATCCAGATGATGATTGAGTTGTTGAATTCATCTTCTTTTAATCAAATATTGATGATTTGATTATTATCTTGAATACATAACAATTTTAAATCTCTTAATCAATATCTCATCTTTTGAATATAATATGCGACTTTTAACATCTTCACACACCTCACGGCTCACGCTCAAGACTAGAAATAAAAAAATTACATAATTAAGTAGTCCTATTAACAGTAATTTAATAGTACGTGGATCAACGAAGCTTGGATAGACTCTATTATTATAATCTTAAAAAAAAAATTGGTTGTGTTGGATATTTAAAAGAAATGACTTATATTTCTAACATGAACCACTTATTTAAGAGATAATTTTACATTAACCAAACAAAAATCTATGATTTGTTTCATAATATAGTTGAATAATGTAGATGTATATATAATTAATTAGGAATGGAATCATTCACTACTTGACATATGCGTGTCAATAGTTTATGACAAGCAGTGAACGTGCCCAATTGATGTTACATCCACAAGGTACTAAAAAAAATGGGACTTTCTTTATGCTTTTTTTCCTTCTTTAATTTTTTTATTGTAGGACTTTTATTTTATGCTCAAACCAATAAAATCTGAAAGAGATATATGTAGGGTATATTGAAACGACTTGAAACCAACTTGTACTTCTATACGCCTCATTAATCTATCACTAAAAAGTTAAAAAAAATAAATGGAAAAGGAAAAGGAAAAATAGCCTTTTAAATTTCTAGTTCTAATCCATTAGAGTGAAGTGCTAAAAATAAAAAGAAGCTCCTAATTCCCATTTGCTTGAGGACCATTCAAACAATCACAGCATGGGACAGTAGGACCCAAAAATGAGAATAAATTAATAAATTTTGATGCTAATTGAATTTTGGGTTTGATCAAGAGTATTCTCTTTTATGCTTTGTCTAAAGTTGGTAGGGATTCAGTGAAACCCTTATGATTAAGGAATATAAGAAATGTCTCAAGAAATTTTAAAGATCCCCACTTAGACATGCCATAAAGCACATAATCAACTAAAGTGTCATTAATTAGTGATTAAGTTCATATAGTAGGATAAAGATTTAATTATAATTAATTAACATTGATTAATACTGGAAAGAACTAATCACATCTTATGTTTGCTACTTTCATGATTCACATAATATTATCAATCACTATCATAGAATTTTCATAATGAAGATTTGTCTGAAGCATTGCCTATAATGAAAATAATTCTCAACTTTTTTTTTGACGAAAAAATAATTCTCAACTTAAATTCAACCTTTTGCATGCTATAGGAGATCAATAAAACTTTAGACTTTGGAGATCTCATGTGGCTAGCTATGGAAACTATTTTAATTTAATAGAGAAAGGGAAAATACGAATAAAACTATCCCTTTTATACTTTTTACCGGCCCATATACTTTATAATTACTCGAGTGAGTGTTTGTCACTGATCATTATCGTTCATAGAAAATCATGTAGTGGCCTGTGGCCAGTAGTTTCCCTATACTAAGCCAACTTGCATGTTTATGAAGAAGAAATCATAATTGCTAGCTTCTATTACTTTACTAATTATTTTTTAACTTTATCATATTAATAGAGTTAAATAAATTTCGTGTCTACAAATATATATATTGATATTGAAGTTATTTGTTTGATATATATACATAAGCATTAAGCATCGACATTTACATTTACATTTACTTATGTTTTTTAAAATTTATTATTCATTTGAAATTATTTAATAATGTATCAAATAATTTTAGAATTTCTTAAAAATTTATAGAGTTAAAATCTATTCAATAAGAACTTTTAATTGGACAATTGGATCAAGAAAATTCATCTTAAATAATAAAATATTAAACAGAGTAATCTATCTCAGAGTTACTCCTGAGTCAATGGATCCCTCATCATATATATACACTCCTTCAGGTCTTAATTCTCATGGCCCCCACCCTTCACCCCTGTTTTTTTTTTGGCAATTGAGAATCGATTATGGCCTCCAGAGTGTTGTGGCAAGTGTGAGTAAGTCTCACATTGCTTAGAAAAGTGGAGGTTGAACACTTTATAAGAGGGAAGACCCATAAACTCATTGCCTTAAGGTTTTGGGTAAGAGTGTGGTGTCCGACTCTTATAACGTTATTCTTGGACCCAATGTGGATGATCCCCCGGCTGCCCCCTCGATTACCCAACAGCAATTTTGGCCTGCTATCAAACTAGACAATGAGTTACGACAATTGAGAATCGATTATGGCCTCCAAGGAGGATCGATTATGGTCTGCACTCAAACTAGACAATGAGTTATGGCAAATTAAGAATCGATTATGACCTTTAAGGAGAATCGTTTATGGCATGTTCTCAGACTAGACAATGAGTTCTGACAAATTGAGAATCGATTCTGGCAATCAGTGAGAACCAATTCTCACTGGTGAAGGGCTAAGGCCGCACGCGAGAAATTTCTTGAGGCGAGCGAGTAATTCTGGGGGTGGGGTCGTGCGAGAAATGGAGGTGGGGCGCGGAAGTAAAACATGTAGGAGGAGGTTTGCTAACTTCCTCCCACATTGAAGGAAGTTAGCAAACCTCATATATATATATATATATATATATATATATATATGGGGACTACTAACTTTCTCCCACCTAAAATCATGTGGGAGGAAGTTAACAAGCTTACTTCTACGCCCCCACTATATTTACTCTCGCGCTCCCCATCTAAAATTATTAATATTTAAAATATTCTTAAAATGTGCTCTTTAAGGCACATATTAACATAACGCATAAACTTATTTGACTAATAATTGTGATGACCGATTTATCTATTCACTCTTCTTTAAGAATCATCAATTGTACATGGTACATAAATCATTAGTGTTATGTCTACACATATTTGATGACATAAATTCCAAAATTTCAAACATATAATACATGAATTCTCCATAATCCTTCACAGAACATGAGTCTGTTCTCTCAGGCTGATGGTGAATTAGGCTCTTTAAATATTAATATTGCTATTTATGGAAGAGAAAAATGATTTTAAATTCCTAAATGTTCCACACTGTCCCTTTCATATATAATGTGGCGGATAAGGTAAACATTATGGAGGTAGCAGCAGCTTAAAAGTAAGTTTAGCACCTAATCCCACTGATTTTGAATTAGTGTTCACACAATTTTTGTCAAAAAGGTTTGGCTCTACTCATCCCATCAGTACCCTGTTTTCCTCAGCTAATCATATATAATATATACACATCCTTTTCGATGTCGCTCCTAGTGAATGACAGTTTATATCCATAATAATAATAAACAAAATTATGAAGATGCAATTCTTAATATATTAGTGTTTTATATATAGGCATAAGCTAGCTATTGATTATTGAAATTTATAAAAAAAAATTGAAAATATAATGCAAGTTCAATATTTGTCTAGAGCTTTTCTTAGCAACCAACCGATCAAGTGATCAATTATCGACTTTAATATCATTGTTGGATCACGAGGGGACAACTAGAGTATCATCCACTTCAGATCAAAAATATTAATACAAGTGAGTTAGACACTACATCATTACCCAAAATCTTAAGACATTGAATTTATAGGTTTTATCTCACTTATAAAATTTGTACTTCCGCTTTTCTTAATTAGCAATGTGTGAGACTCAACTCACCGGCAAATCTTGCTTTAAGTAGGGTTTTTTTTAATAAAAAAAATTCTTAACCATCCTATATTCATGACTCATGGTCTAGACTCTAGAATTTGATCCAAAATTATGTAAACTTTGTCCAACAATTCTTTCTATCAAAGTTTGAATTTGATCGTTCATCTAAATAATTCGTAACTAATTGGGTTAATAGGTATATATCCCCAGTAAAGTACATGATTTTTGTAATACCCCTGTAAATTATTTTTTTGAGAATACCCCCTGTAATATTTGCATTTTTGCAATACCCCTGGATTTTTTCAAACATTATATTTTGTGGGGGTTTTTTCTTTGCGGCGGTTTAAAACTCCCACTAAAATTATATTTTGCGGCGGTTTTTATTTGTGACGGTTCAAAACCCCCACAAAATGTAAGGGTTGAAAAAGTCTAGGGGTATTGCAAAAATGCAAATATTACAGGGGATATTCTCAAAAAAATAATTTACAAAAAGATATTGCAAAAATCATGTACTTTACAAGGGATAAATACCTATTAACCCTAACTAATTTTATTAACTACTTGAACTCTCTCATTTAATTCTATAAAAATGTTCGAGTAAGAGAACAATTAACCTTTATCTCATATGAGTTGTTATCCAACCCCTCAATCAAATATTAACATTTTCACAATTCTATATGCTGCAATATATATATTTTTCAATCATGTTATGCAGTACGAATAAAGTTCCAATTAGGTGCATATTGAAAAGAGATATGTAATGTACTACGTGTGTGTGGGTTAATTTGGTGGCACTTTATGGCTATATGATCACGTGTCACATTAACAATGGTGTCATTCATTTCTGGTGAGAATCCCACAATATATGCTGTACGTTCCTATTGAATGTAAACAAGAGTACCCTAACAATCTAGGAACACATATATGGAGCTAACGTACTACATGTGAATTGATATATAATTTATTTGACACAAAAACAAGAATATGTTCCCTAGTTACTAGCTAGCCTCATCCAATTTAATGCGTTTAATTAGAAATCAAATCATCAAACAGAATACACTCCAATTAGTAATTGGCATGCAAGAAATAATTAGATTGTGAGAATAAAAGTTTTGAAGCCAATTATGAATCTTATTGTAAGCAAGGAGAGAATCGTGATGTCCTTGTACGTTTGTAGTACGTGTTTAACTGCTAATTTTTTTGTTAATTTTATAGTTAACAGAAAATGCATTTTTGTTGCTTGTATTTAAAATGAGGTTGAGACAGGTGGATGGTATATCATCTGTGTTTGCTTTTGTTAATTCCCCACTTTGAAGTGTTTGGCTACGTAAATTTTCGTGGTGACACTACAAAGACATGGATTTATTATTATGAAAGTGTGTTTTCTTTTTTGTCATGTAATATTCCATGCATAGAGATAATCTTATTTATACCGACTCCAAGAGAGTTATCAAGCTCGTATCAGAGTTTGTTAATGTCTGATACTACTATATATGCGACTATCATTCATAATATTAAGAATATCTTTGTGAGAGATTGGAGGATTAAAGTTGTCCATATATTTCGTGAAGGTAATGCTTGTGTAGTTTTTTAGCGAAGTTTGGTGTTCGTAACATTGAGGCTTATTCTTCTATATCTTTTACGCTGACAAAGTTAAGTCTTCTCTTACTAGCTGATATACTAGCATGACTTTATTTTTTAGATAGATTTTTGTCATTACTTTCTTTTTATTTCATCTTCCCTCCTTGTACCAAAAAAAAAATAGAGATAATCTTATCCGAGATACAGATAGTCTTGTGTCGTTGCTCCTTCTGCAACTCTTTCAGACCGATCTTGATCATTGTTCAAAATATGTGTATGTTATTATCAGATTGATGTTATTTACGTTAATTTTATAATTTTGTTTTTAGAAAAATATCAACATTGAATTGGTTTGAGTGGTATAAATAATTTAAGTTCTTTAAATAAGTGGTTACGATTTCATTAGCATATAAATTTTTATATTTGAAATTGTCAAATATGAATTTTTAATTGCTTATATTTGATATAAGATGGAAAAGAGGTTAAAATAAACCACAAAATATATGTTGAAACAAAAATTATTACCTTAAACTTTAAAGTTCTCACGAGAATATCTCAATTATATTTAATATGGAGGGATCAATGTTCGAATTCTGGTACATATACTTATTTTACCTTTAAAAAAGTAAAATTTTAATCACTAAACTAATTTAAAAAAAGTTAAAGCTAAAAAGAAACTTAAATAGTTAATACTTTTTTAGTTTACAATATCAAATCTACCTTAAATTTTAAATCTTTGATTTAAGACACCAACTAAACTAGAACACACTATCTCATTTCATATTGTCATACCGACTTTAGCGTCGAAATATTTGTAAGTACACTCATCAACTTCAATTTTAATGAATTTCTGCTTGACGTATGTCACTTTTACTAAACTCTCTAAATTAGTATAAAAAATTGTTTAAAAGTGAACATATTTTTGTAAGAGTCTTTCTAACAAGTGTCATAGAGAATCTTGTTAAGAAAAATATATGACAAGTTTTGTCTAGAAAAATCCAAAATTCAAATTTTTTAGGCATTGAATATACAAATTTCAAGAAAATATTTATACATTTAATTTCTTATCTGAGGCACTTTAACCACTTGTTAGGGTGTCTTTGATCTATTAAAGAGTCAGTATTAGACAAAATAATATAATTCAAAACAACACAACATATAAGATAAAACGACACAACACAAGTTTTTGTGGCATTGAAATAATTTTTTGTTTTATACAATGTTTGGTAGAAAAAATGTTTGCTTGAAAAAATTGTATTTTAGACAACTTGTACTTGAAACAAAAGGTTGTATTGTGGTTTAGTGGATAACAATTTTTTTTTGTTTTTGTCTTATTCTTTGCCACCAATTTGTCGAGTCACTAAAACAGTTTTATAATCAAATGCAGTAGAACTGAAATTATCATGTTCAGTCTCTTACTTCTTAGCAAATCAAACACAACATTGATATTTGTTTTTTTTTCAAAGAGTCAATGTCTTAAAAGTATGTCAAAGTAATTAAATATAATTATTTTGAATTTAATGATATAAAAAATTAAACAAATTGAATGCATATATTCTAAAAATGATATTTGTTTTTGGTGAGAAAAAAACATGTTTTTCTATAAAAGATATGTAAACATGCTAACTAGTGCACTCCATACACTAATTAAACATACAAAATAAGTAAGTTTTATATTGAAAACAACACTTTTAATATTTTCTAAGTGTTGACTGCATAAATTTTAATGTATTTTTATTATATTAAATACTTTTAACTAGTGCATGAGATACAAATACACTATTTAGTAATTTTTCAAAAATTAAAATAGTAATTTTTCAAAAATTAAAATAAACTGAAAGGTGCTTAGGGATTAGGGAATATACATGGGGATCGAAGCCTTAGATGCACTATAGGCTTTAGCACAACAAATAAATCCAAACATTTTCAAACTATGAGCTAATGATTGAGACATGTTTGGAAGAGACCTTCATGTAAGTTTCTCATTTATAATTTTTTCCACTTAGGAAAAATCAAAGCTGTGTTACTATACGCAAAGAAAAAGCCAAATGGCATGTATTAACACCAGAATAATATTAATAAATCCCTAAACAAAAATTCAACCATGTGAAATAAAATATCAACAAGAGAATAGTAGCACATGAATATCACAAAACCCACGTAACCTATAGACTAAAGTACTTCAAGTTGTAGTGCTTTAGCATTTGGATTTTGCGAAGAATGTTGATTTTGAACCACTCCATTGACTTGAAGAGAATGAGAATTATTATGACTACCACTACTTGGCTCCTTTGTTGTAAGGAACCCAAAGTGCTTCAAAATCTCAATCCCCCAATCCCAAATGTTCAACACAATGTAAGTACCTATCCCACCAATAAGCCCATATGCAATTGAATACGTCAAAGGCATAAGTATCATTGTCACAAACGCAGGTATTGCTTGTCTCATATCTTCCCAATCAATCTCCACCACTGATCTCATCATCAAAACTCCCACTAAAATTAACGGCGGTCCCACCGCCCACGCCGGAATCGAAGCCAACAACGGCGTAAAAAACAATGCCATGAAAAAATAACCCGCAACTGTCAACGCTGTTATCCCCGTCCGTCCACCTTCTCGTATCCCCGTAGAACTCTCGATAAATGCTGTCACCGGCGAAGTTCCCAATAACGACCCCACTACAATTGACGTGGCATCAGACATAAAAGCGAAATATTGACCCTCAAAACCTCCTTTGTCGTCGGTAAAACCCGCGAAACGTGCCATTGAGTACAACGTTCCGGTCGTGTCTAAAATGTCTACGTATAAAAATGTTACTACAGCTTCCCAAAAAAAGCCTTTTCCTATGCTGTTGAAACTTAAAGCACCTGCTGTAGTTTTTATCGTGTGTATGTCAACGACCTTTTTGAAATATTCATGAGCCGAGTTACCGGCGTCAGTGTTAGGAAACGCCGTTACTTTGGTGTTTCGAAACCACGAAATGGCCGTCACAAAAACGATGCCATATATCATTGCACCTTTCACGTTCTTCACTAAACAGTATGCAATTATAATAAAGCCCACTAGGCCCAACCAGAGTGTCGGGCTTTCCATTCTATCATTTAGACAAAATATATCGCCGGAGACCGTTCCACCGGGGAGGAGGCTAACTGTGCCGTTAAGTGCCGTCATAACGGGAGCCAGTGAAGCCCGTGATGAGCTTGGGCAGCCACCGAGAGTTACCAAAGTGGAAGAGCTATACCCAACCAGCCCAATTCCTTGATTATTCTGAAGCCCAATGAAAGCTAGAAAAAGCCCAATTCCAGCTGAGGAGCTTATTCTAACGGGCTTTGGAACAAGTTTCGCCAGTTTTGCTCGTAAACCGATCGCTGAAACGAATAAGAAAATCATTCCTTCGATAAAAACGGCGGCGAGTGCGTTTTGGTAGGAGATAGTACCGGAACCGTGAAAGCCCACGACGGTGTAAGCGAAATAAGCGTTGGAGCCCATACCTGGAGCAAGGCCCAAAGGCAAATTAGCAAAAGCACCCATAATGAAACAACCAATGAGAGAAGAAGCCACGGTAGCGACGATCAAGTCTTTTCGGGTTTTATCAAGACACGCGGCGTAACCCGGGTTAACCGGGTCGAATTTACACGATATATCGGGCTGAATGACGTGTAACGACGGGCCAGTACAGTTGGAAATGGAAACAGAAGAGTCAGAACAGAGAGGAACACAATCGGAAACAGAGCAAGTTCCACCGGAATCCGTTAAAATGGAAGCGTTGACGGCGAGGATATAAGCCATGGTGAGGAAAGTGGCGGTTCCGGCACGAAGCTCCGTCGTAAAGGTGGAATTACGTTGAGAGAGTTTGAAGTATTTTCCTACTCTGGTGTTGGCTACGTAAGAGTTGAGACGAGAGATGGGCTTTGTGTGGGCTTGGTGGGCCGGGAGAGTGGGCCTTTGACCCTCCATTAGAATTGGAGGGAAAGAAAGAGTTGTATAGTTATCTTTTGTTGTTGTTGTTGATGATGTGTTTTGTTTATATAGGATTTGGATAAATCAAGGTTTGATGTTGGTGAATGTTTGGTGTTATGTGAGAAAAGCAGAGCACAAAACAGAGACAAGAAGAAAGAGAAGTGTTGGCAAGGTTTGATTTGTGGTGTTTGCAATTTGTTTATGCTTAGGATAGATTCCAAAGAATGGGATCTTTTCTAATATAGATAACTTATCAATTTTTTTAATTTTTAGAATTAAATTTGTTTTATTGTTTTCACTATCAGTTTAATCAAGTTCGAAAATCAGTTCTAGTATTGAGTGATTACAGCTCCTCCCAATCACAGTGACAGGAGATTGAACTGTGATCTTTCTTAACTTAACGTCAATTAACATTGAACAAATTAATGATTGATATTTTCATAATTAAATTTATATTCCTTCTTTTATTGATGGTGAAGTGATGATTAATGAAAATGGTAATTTCCTTGAGTCAAGGGACAATGGTTATGGTAACCGTTGATTCTTTTTTATTGCATTTTTCAAAAGTTGTTGTTTTTATTATTTCATTTATTAAATTGAATCTCTTGCTTATTTTATTCAGATATATTTCAGATCCTGTAAAGATACCACTTACCTAGTGGAGTTGTAACAATATCATAATAACGTGGGATCTATTGTTTCTAATTTTAATTTTGACCTATTTCATAAACAGTTGAAAACAAAATTGATCAATTTACAACCATAGAGGTTTTTTTGTTGGTAAATACAACCATAGAATGGCTTATGTTCTGTGTACACATGACATGATGAATAAACGGATAGTGTGCAAATCCCATGTTCATTGTAAGCATAATAATTTGGACATATTTGACTTTCTTGTTTGATTGAATGAATTTGACTATGAAAACATAAATGCACATGTTTTCCATAAAAATAAATTAAATTCTTAAAAGTCTTAGTTGCAAAATGTATCAAGTTTAAATATGAAATCTCACAATTATGTGTGTAAGTTTAATTTTAGTGAATTATTCCTTTATCTAAAAAAATGAAAGTAAATAATAGTGTTTTAGTTTTTTTCTCTTTTAATTAGCACCAATAAATCTTTAAAATTGCACAATAACTCTAAATATTACGATGTTGGTGCGTCTCTTAATGATGATCTCGTAACCGTCAAACTCTTTAAACTAATATTATCTCTATTTCTACATAATCGACACAACTGATCAATTTCATATTTGTCAATGATACAATTATAATTGTTAATATCTTTAATTAATTATTTACTAATTTTTGACACATTTAATTATTTATCTTTAAAATTTATAAAAATTGTATAATTTTAAATATATCCATCGAGATAAATCACATGTCTTATATGTATTTTTTTACGGTATTATATATTAATATTTACATTTACATATTATTAAAAAAATATGATCAAAGTATATTATGAATAGTGCAAAAAATAAAATTAGGTCATTTATTTTTCTTTTTTATTAGATAAGTATTTTATTTTAGGACGGGGAAAATATCTTTTTGTTTACATTAATACATTAAATAATTGAGTCCAAACACATAATTATTTTACAAAATTGTTTTATAAAGTCAAACTCTATATGTGAAAATGCTTTAGCTTTGTTGTCTTTTGCATAATGCAACCTGCACTACTTGGCCGCAAAAATCATTCTCAACTCTTAAGCACATCAATTCTTATTTTGGTGCCGGCTGTACGCTCTAGTTGTTTGCTTCCTTTTGTTTTGCATTTTTTAATTTTTTATATACAGCACTAGCTTTACAGAAAATTTACCTAATCAACCATTTTAACTTTTCCCCGTAGGTTTTCTCTGCATGTTGTAATCTTATGTAAGTCACTTTTAAAGATTAAATGCTTAAATGCAGTTTTAATTTTTCTATTAAAAAATCTGTAATTTTAGTCTTTTTTATTTTAATTTATGTTATTTTAGTTTTTTTTTTTGTCTTAGATCAGTGATGGATCCAGGAATTTTAAATAGTGGGGGCATCATATATATAAATTTGTAACATTTAATAAATTGAATAAATTTGTTTAAAAAATAAATAAACAAAATAAATATACTAAATTTCAATTTTTTAAATAAGCTAATATTATAATTTTATTATAAAAGTTAAGTCTAAGTATAAATGATACAAAAATACACAAGCTTAAATGGCAACCACCTAATGTAAGAAATAGAAAAGAAACAAAGACCCATAAAAATATCTAATAAACCAACACACAAAGACAATTTTAGAGCTAGGAATGTCTAGGCTCAGGCAAAAAATATGTATTTTTAGAGTTAGTTTAAGTTAAAATTGAGATTTTTAAGTTAATTTAGACAAAATTGAAAAAAAAAATTATTCAAAATTGAAATTTTTATTTAAAATTGAGATTTTACCCGAACTTTATATATTTTTTGGATCTGCCACTACAAACACAAATACACCTTATAATATCTCAATCAAAATTGAAACATAAAGAAATAAATATTGTCAATTTGTGTTTTCTTTCTTTGTTTTGAAAATAGTTTTTTTTTCTTTCATTTTTTATGTTTGGAAGTAAAAAAGAGGTGATATTGTTATCACTTGTGATAATAGTGTGGGCATAGACAAAAATATTGTGAAATATATGTAAGCCAAATAATTAAAATATCAATTTATATTATATATTATATATACTAAAAAAATTCTAAGAATCTTTGTGCAGGCAATTGCCTACAATGCCTTACACTTGCATCCGTCGTAATCTACTGAAATTAAATTCACACTCAATTATAAAGTCTTAGATTCGAACCCGGATCACGATGTCCAATTTAACAATTTTGTCCGTTAAATTAAGACTTTTAGACGCAATTTTATTCCCTCTATTTCTAAAAATTGTAACATTTAGTCCTCCACTTTATTTTTCTTCAATTTTGACGATGTGACATCTTATTAAATGGCTTGACACTTTATTTATCAGTAGCCCTCGTTGTAGAATTTACAAATTTCTTGCTAATAATATCTAATATGACAGTCACATAATCAACATTTTTCGGGGTACTGGTGTTAATGTAGTATCTTTAGTTGAACACAATATGTTCATTTCTTGGTTTTGGTTTGTATGCTGCTATGCGAGCAAAGTCAACGTTTCTTCTACTTATTGGTGTAACAACCCTTTAGATTGTTTTTAAAGCATCTAACTTTTTGTTCTCTTTTGATTTATATATAAACTCCTTTATAAATTTATGTTTTGTTTATAAAAAAAGATAAGAACCAGGGAACATGTGGGTTAAGTGGGGAAAATTTTAGAGTTCAAATCTTAACATGAGCAATTTATAAAATAAAAAAAAAAAAACTTTAATTCATCATGTCGTTGCAACCATTTTAAAATTAGATTGAAGTCTTCCAATCCAATTAATTTAAAGACTATACCGTTGATATTTTCCGATGTAACAAAAAAAGACTATACCGTTGATAGTGAATGACTGAATGGCATTACGTACTGCATTGAACAATACTAGTCTATTAGGATAGCATGGTTTCACACTTATATTTGTATATTTTTTTGGCCTAATTCTTACCAGTCAAATTTAGCACCTGTTTTTGACATTAGCTTATGATGTTATCTCACTTCTTCAACCACTCTTACAGCACGTAAAACAAAATTAAAGAGGCTAAAATATCACCTTTTTTAGCCGAAGTTTTACATAAGACAGAGTATAAAATATATGAATTTTATCTTGACCTTTTTTAGCTAATATATTTTTACTATAAAGATTGAAAATGTCAAAATAAAAAGAATAAACTTAGCTATCAAATTTCTTGTAAAAGAAGTTTAATCTATCAAGTGATAATTTTTTGTCCCTCATATTTCAACTAAATTTTCACAAATATACCTTTTTTACTTAGTTTTTTCTTTGAGCAAAACTCTTCTTTTTCTCTAACTTACTTTCCTCCTTCGTTCAGTATAGAAGGAGTGGTTTTGGCTCATTTTTTGGCCTAAAATCACCTTTCAATACCTTAGTTTTCCCTTCTTTTAGTATAAACAAGTGGTATTCAATATATCAAGTTTTTTATTTTTTTTTTGTGTTTTTTCCTGTAATTTTGTCGTCTTAATGTGACTGTGACGTTGTGTTGTTCGTCATCTTGTGCGGGACTATTTGTTTCCCGTATTATTGCGGTGTTTGTTTGAGTCCTATTGGAAGATCGACTTCAGTCAATTACAGATTCAATCAATAATTTAGACATCAACGTTGCAGATCTAAAAACATAAGTATTCTGGTTATTATTATTTTATAATATTATTTATAGTAAGTATTTAGCCATCTGTTTAGTGAAGATTGCTCCCATCTTTTCTTCTGTTGTTCTTTTGTTAATGGTGTGTGGGAAGAATTATTTTGATGGGTAGGCCATTGTTTGCCATTAGGTTTAGAAGGAGGGATTCACTTTTTTTTGGTTTTGGGAACCTGGTAAAATCAAAGAAAGGAAATCAAATTCGTCATTTAATTTGTCTAGCTATTACTTAAAATATTTGGAAGCTTCGTAATAATATGGTCTTTAACAGGCTCTTCTGAATATCTCTTCCTTATTGGACAACATTAAAACATTGGTTTTGATTTAGCGGTCAATGAGGACACTACTCCTCTATACTCATTATACTCCTTTATAATAAATTTTTTGCTTATCAACAAAAAAAAAAACTTAAATATTATAAACTTGTTCGCATATTTATCCGGTTGTAGCTTATAAAAAAAAAGTGGTCCACAATTTAACCACTTTTCAAAAAGTTCATATTAGATTTTTGTCAAAAAAAAAAAAGTTCATGTTAGATGTTAAAACCCAATATTTTTAGGCAAAAAATTCTTTTAGCCATACTTTTAAAAAACATTCTCTCAATTATGGATTTTTTTTTGGTAACTCTCTCAATTATGGATTCTAACGGAATAACTTATAGTATAAGCATTTTTAGTGGTAGTAAACTAAGTGGGTGAATTAAGTTATTTTTCGTGAGTCTAAAGTGATTTTTAGGATTTAAAAAACTTGTAATTAACTTTAGTAGTTTTTACTTTAATGGTAGTTGTTATAAAGAACCAAAACTTAACCCTACATATTTATATTTTTTATTCGTAAATGTTGATCAATTGTAGGATGGACCATATATTTCAGGTTGAATGATATAAAAAAATAATATTTTATGCTTAAAAATCAATAATTGCCGTTGATAAATTAGTTGATATAAATAGTAACTTAATGCACTCACTTACCAACTCATATGTTTTACAATAGAGGTTTCTTATAACTACCGTGATGTGTAAAAACTTGACATTTAATGCACCTGCACTAAAGGTGCTCTAAGTTAAAATTAGTTTTTAAATCTATACTTTTCTCCAAACACCAATAAATTTATAATTTTTTTTGAGTCATGTTAATGCTAAGTAATTCACACGATGCAATGAATAACAAAAAAAAAAAAATGGAAACAAAAGTAATTGTTATTAGTATATATGTTTTTTTAAAACGTGCACTACTTAACTTCAACTTTCAAAATTATAGTACTATTTATTATAGCTGTTAAATTATAGGGCCTTAACAAAATAGGTCCGGTTGTCAAAAAAATAAAAAAATAAAATAGGTCCGGCCCGAATAAAGATGGGCCAAAAATTTCATCTTAAAATAGACTCTATTTTACATGGGCCCTAAATATAAAAAATCCCATTATTTTAAAATAAGTCCTCAAGACCCAAGACCCTATTTTTTAAATGAAAAAAGTTGAGATTTTTGAGTTTTTGTCGTAAAAATATTTCAAAAAATCAGAAAAAAAATTGAGAACTTTTTTTTTCAAACATCAAAAAAAAATCTCAAAATCGGAAAAAACTCCGAGAATTTTTTTCTCAAAATCGAAAAAAATTTCAAGAACTATTTTTCTCGAAATTGAAAAAAACTTCAAGAATTTTTTTTCTCGAATTTCGATTTGGAGAAAAAAGTTTTTAGAATTTTTTCGATTTCGGGAAAAAAAAGTTCTCAGCATTTTTTTTTGATTTGGAGAAAAAAAAATTCGCCGTTTATTTTGGATTTGGAGAAACAAGTTTTCAGAATTTTGTCGATTTCGGGAAAAAAAAAGTTCACTACATTTTTTCCTATTTTGAGAAAAAAAGTTTCCGCCGTTTTTTTCGATTTTGAGAAGAAAAAAAATTCAACATTTTTCGATTTCGAGAAAAAAGTTGTCGGGATTTTTTTCGATTTTGAAAAAAAAAATCGTCGATTTTTTTTTATTTCAAGAAAAAAAATTCGGCATTTTATTCGATTTCGAAAAAAAAGTTTGTGGAATATTCCTTTATTCGTTTGACGAATATTTCTGTTGATATAAAATATTCATTTTGTTTGTTTCACACATTTCTTGTTTTTGGATTTGGGTTGGCCCAATTATAAAGCTCCATGAGGGGCCAAGAATAAAAATAAAAAAGGAAGTTGGGGCTCAACCTAAACTAATTAATGAGAGGGCCAATAATTTTAAGCTCTAATAGTGGGGCTTCATATAAGTCAATAGCTTGTTTCAAGTTTAGTTGCCGCCGCTCCCTCATATTTTCTACCCTAGTTTTTCTTCTTCTCTTCATCCATCCAAAAGGGGTGATTTTGGATCAATTTTTTATCTAAAATCACCCCTTTAATTTGTTCTTTCCCTTTCTTTTTATAAAATAAGTGAATTTCACATAGTATTTAATATTTTTCTTTGTGATTTCGTCGTCTTATAGTGCGATGTTTTGTTGTTCGCCGTCTTGGTGCGGCGTTTTGTTTTTCGTCATCTTTGTACGGCGTTTGTTTTGCTTTTCCATCTCGTGTGGTGTTGTGCTTGTTCGGTTCAAATTCTCAGATTATATTCATCAAGTGCAGATTCAAATATATCAATGACTTTGGCGTCTTCAACGTTGCAGATCTGGAAACATGGTTATTTCAGACACTCCAATTTTGTCATATTTGTAGGCATTTTGCCGTGTTATGCTATTAACTTGGATGATGTGAGTTTGTTCGCAGATTTATCCTTTTTAGTTTTTAGCAATCTTGAATTTATGTTATATGATGTATTCTTTGATTTTGAATGAATGAAGTTTACTTTTAGTAAAAAAAAAAATAGTGGGGCTTCATTTGAGGACCTTTAAATTAGGGTCTTTTTGACGGCTCTACTATTTATACTACTTCCGTTCCTTTTTACTTGTCGTTTAAAAAAAAATATTTGTTCATTTTTACTTGTCGTTTTAGCAATTTAGGTTATATATTGCCTATTATATCATCTTCTTATTTTATTTTATTGACTAAATTTTGTATAATTGTTTTTGTTGAAACAATAAAATCTTTTTTATTGTATACAAATTTTGTTTGTTTTTAAATAAAGTTTGTTATAATTTTTTTGAAAATAGATAATGTTTGTGAAAAAGAAAGAATTTATTGGTGGACTAAAAAAATGATATATTTTAAAAAAAGGCATACTTGAAAAATAAGGTGTAAAAATATACCCTTTTATTTTAGTCTTTTTTTGTAAAACGACAAATAAAAAGAAACGGATTTTAACTATTACTGTACAAAAATTAAGTTAATACAACCTACCCAAATGAAAAAATACCGATTCTCTAGTATCTTTGAAGTCATCTACCAAACACAAACAATGATCCTTTCAACTTCTATGAACATGTTCTCAATTGCAACTTGTGAGCCATATAATTGCTCTATTGAGGATGGAGGATTATTGAGAACATTTTTTTTAACACTCACTCTTTGATTAAATGAAATCAATATGTGTATTACACTTTTAAAAAAGGTTCCATCAAAATGGCGAGATTTGTATGAATTTTCTTCGATAAAAGAGTAAATTTTAAAATTAATATTGGAAATTGAAATGGATCATTTGCTACCTTTTGTGTCTGATCATCCTCTTGTGTTTCATTCAATACATGAGAATTCATTAAAAATGTTAAATTATATATTTAGCCCTTTAACTTATTTATTAATTGGGTAAATAGGCTAATATTCCCCTGTAGTAACTGTAAATGCATATCTTTCTCGAGTTAATTAAATCGAATCAATGCAAACATAATTCAAAATTTAACTTGTTAATTAATTAATGCTTAAAAAAAAAGTCAAAAATCTAAAACAATGATATTTTTAACAAATGAACAAACCATTTAAATCTAAAAAGCCGAATTGAATTTTAAACCGAATCAATTTTTATCAAATCAATCTAGCTCAAACAAGTTTTACTCGATTCATTTTCAGTCCTAATATAAGTTTACTCTATAGCATCATCACCATATAGGTTAGATTGATGTCCAAGGGCGTTTTGGTCAAATCAAAACAACCTCATTATCATCAATCATATGTCTTATAATAATGATAGTAATAATCTAAGACACATGTGAGTGAGATACAGAAAACAAAACAAGAGAATCAAACAAAGAAAAATGGAAAGTGTTAGTGACATTGGTTTCTCTTCAACATTCAGAGCTTCTTTTTTGAACACAGAGATACTTTCGAAGCATAGAAAACACAAATCACCATGCAGTTCTATGGTTCCTTTCAAGTACTCTGTTAGGATGAAGAAAATCTGTTGTAAACTTTCAGAAAATGGGATTGAAGAGAACCCTACCACCAAAAGGGTATCTAAATCAAAGGATATGATGGAAGAATACAATATAGCTATGAAGAAGATGATGAGGAACCCTTATGAGTATCATCATGATCTTGGTCAGTTTCATTTCTCTGTCTATGTGAATTCAATTGCAACTTTCTTTTTGATACGATTATCATTATAAGCACTTTTGAGACTTGAGGGGAAATGAATTCCCTTAGATACTGTTTTTTGTTGCTTACTGTTACATTAGATAGTGTTTGATAATCGATAGAATAGAAATATAATTGTATAACTTTTTTACCTTCATTGCAATTGGTTTATGCTTTGATATCTTCAACTATTGTATTGACTATTGAGTAATGGAAATATCTATAAAAGAAATAGAGAGCAAATGTACTCGTATTATGTTCGGTGGTAGAGCTTTTGAAAATAAGCTGAAAATAAGTTATGAAAAATGTCATAAGATGTTTTTATAGATTTTTCCATTGAGTCTCACAAAACTTATGCTAGTAGATAAGCTCGAATAAGTCAACCCAGACGGGTTCTAAAATGCAAACCCTATGATATATGTCACTGCATAAAGTTTTTTTTTTTTTGCAATTGATGTGAATGTCCCTTAAGAAAACTATTTCTTTTTTATTAGTTATGTCATGCAACTGATACTATCAGTGATGCCTAATTTCAGGTATGAATTATACAGTTATAACTGAAAATTTGATTGTGGGGTCCCAACCACAGAAACCGGAAGATGTAGATCACCTTAAGAAGGAAGAAGGTGTGGCATACATTCTAAACTTGCAGCAAGATAAGGATGCTGAGTTTTGGGGAATAGACTTGCAGTCAATAGTAAGAAGGAGTCGCGAACTTGAAATTAGACACATGAGGAGACCGGTAAGCAAACCCCTTTTTAGTATATCTATTTGAGAATATGCACAACATTATGTGATAATTTTAGACAATGTTCATGAGGCGTCAGCTCAGCGGGAAGAGTCTGTTCTTATAACTTCAAATCTCCTCAAGGACGATTGTAAAATCGTAATTAGCTTAGTTTGCATTAGGAAATAGGGTTTGAATTGTCATGGCTAATAATCTCTATGCACAATTAAACAATCATATACTTTTACTGCAATCGACAATATACAATCTCAGAAAAGTTGAGATCTTGAGATAGTGACAACTGACAAGTTCACTTTATGTGTTGCTTTCTTGTTCTTGATTGAATTATCATTTACATTTTGTTTATTTAAATTATTAGGCAGTAGACTTTGATCCAAACTCTTTGCGAAGTGCGCTACCTAAAGCAGTTTCATCTTTGGAATGGGCAATTTCTGAGGGAAAAGGAAGAGTTTATGTGCATTGTACTGCAGGACTTGGAAGAGCTCCAGCAGTGGCAATTGCTTATTTGTTCTGGTTTTCTGGCATGAATGTAAGTCTTAGACTTAAACCTTCACATTATCTTGGAATATCAAGAAACCCTTTCCATACCACTTATTCAACATTTCATGAGTGTTATTGTTGCACAAAACCTCTGGGTGATAATATTAATAACTAACAATGTTTTCCTTGAGCTGCTAAGAGTAGAAAAAACACAACTGCTTCTGATCGATTCGACCTTAAATGAAGTTCATTAACTACTTAAGTGCAACCACCTGATTAGTGCAAACTTTTTCACAAATGAATATGACCTTTTATCTTTTTTTGGACAGCTAAATGCAGCCTATGATCTGCTAACTTCAAAGAGACCTTGTGGACCAAACAAAAAAGCGATACGCGGAGCTACTTATGATTTAGCTAAGAATGATCCATGGAAGGAGCCATTTGAGAGTCTTCCAGACCATGCTTTTGGAGATATAGCAGACTGGGAGAGGAATCTAATTCAAAACCGTGTCCGTGCTCTTCGTGGAACTTGACAAATTAGGTATGCTAGTAGAATGTTTTTAATAACGGCGTATATGAATTAAATCCTAGTAGAAATCAGTTGCAGGTTATTGGATTTTGGGTGTATACATATATGTATGTATATATATGTACAGTATGTACTGCTAAGATGCAATGATACACTTGTGATTGACAGGTTAATGCTTATGGAGATTCCTACACAAGTTGTTGTCCTTGCATGATTGGTGCAAGATGCCATTGTAGTGCTCAAAACTAGAGACATTTTGAAGCATATTATTTATACAGATATATAGGTATATTGTCTGTAACCGGTACAAATATTCTATATATGTAGTATTGATTGGCAAATAAATCAACTTTGTGGTTTTTATACCATGATTGTAGAATTTAGATTTAGTAAATAATATTTGAGCATTTCCCTTCCATTGGATCTAAAGTGATTCAAGCTTGTGTTCTAGACCACAGCATTGGTAGCTATTTCTCTCATATGATTCTGATTGAAAGCTTACGCAATGAGTTGGTGTTAAAATTTGAAGTGTTACGGAAACAACCATGAAATAATCTTCTATGGCGACCGGTATTCGGTTCAATGCTCTTGTCGGTTCAATGTTCTGTTCGGTTTTTTAAAACATTTAAATAAAGGAAAGTAAAAAATAATGTTCCAAAACTATCTATAGAAAATATCTCTACTCTGAAATTTTCCTCCACTTAAATATTTAAGGTTTCAGAATAGCACGCGCAATCTAGCCTCAAATTTTGCAAATATTATCTGCATGCATTTTTCTTGGTTTTTTTTTCCTTAACAAAATTATACTAATTAGTATGTTAGCTCGTGCCGTGCACGGGATTATTTTCTTTTTAATATTATTTATTAATTCATTTTAAATTATTATTTTAAATTTATTTTAATATTTAATAGTGAATTTGAGATATTTTTTTGGTAAACCAAAGGTATCCTTCGCACGCAACTGTAGAGATTAATTCACTCGAGATATATGCAATCCATTTAAGGGGTTGACCTCTTCTAACAAATGTTTCTCCATACGCACCGGCTAGAGATCGAATTCGGGACAAAATGGTTAAGAGACTCAAATATCTACCACTTGTACCACACTATGTTGGTGTGAATTTGAGATATTATATTTTATGAGTTGTTTAAATATATATTGTTGAAGTAAATATATTGTTTTGACAGAAATTTAGAATAAATATATTCAGAATCGTATAAATGACATTGAATAAAAATAAAAGTTATATTAAAAAAATATTATTTACAAAGTTTTTTTTTTGACAAAATATTATTTACGAAGTTAAAAGTTGAATGTTAATAAAACAATTTTTAATATTTAGAAAAATAGGAAGTACTAAAAACATATTTAATATATTAAAATAAAATTTTAGATTGGAAATTGACATTTTAATCTATATTAAAGAAAAATAATATAATTTAATATTTTGAAATTTCAGTAATCTTGATTCAATATGGCCTAATTCCTATATATTATACACTAAAGATGCGTTTGTTTTAGATATTTTTGGAAAATATTTTTGTAGTGTATTGTTTTTTTGTTAAAAAATTTTAGCAAATAATTTTTTTTTAAAAAGTTTCAAATGAATTTTTTTTTATAACAGCTTCACATATAATGATGTTACTATGTAAATTAAGATATCTTTTTCCATCGTTGTCCCACTTTGTTTGAACTTTTTGTATGGTAATCCACGTGTAAATTTTAAAAACAAAAAAAAACAAAGAAAATAGATTTCTTAATATGACAAAACTTTCTCCCCGTAACATAACTCAGGTGGTATGAGCTAAGGGACGTATGGGTTGGAGAGCTCTAGGGATCAATTTCTGGGGGAGCAATTTATCTTTTCGATCTAACAAAAAAAATATATCACAAAACTCCCACATTGTGATATATTTTTGGTCCCTATAATTATTCTCATAATTTATCTTTTTATGGTTAAATATGTTTTTGGTCCCTATAAATATACCAAATTTTGGTTTTAGTCCCTCTAAAAATTTTCTTCGACTTTTAGTCCCTATAAAATTTTTCATCTTCTCTTTTAATCCCTCATTTTAAGTAAACTCATAAGTAGAATTCATATTTTTGAATAAAAAATTTGCAGAAAAGTTTTTAAAATTATAATGATCTCTCTAAAAAAAATTAGAATTTTTTAACAATTTAGGAATTAAATATGAATTTTTAAACTTTTTGTGGTTTAAAATTCATATTTAATTTATGTTTGGTTAAAAAATTCCAATTTATTTAGGAAGAGATTATCGTAATATTTTTCACATTTGTGCACAACTTCATTAAAAAAATAGAAAGGCTATATATGAGTTGATTCAAAAATTGGGAATGAAAGTGAAGATGAAAAATTTTATAAGGACTAAAAGTCGAAGAAAAATTTTATAAGGACTAAAACCAAAATTTGATATATTTATAGGGACCAAAAATATATTTAACCCAAAAAAATATCTAAAAAAAAATCTTACAGAAGCTTTAATTGAATGACACATAAGCAAATTTTCTTGAGAATGCATGAGAGAGCTCCATGGAACTATCGCAATGTATATAAATAGAGATAAGAACCTCTCCCACAAAATAAGGACAAAAAATCATGATAGGAAATATTTGAGGGACCATAACCTGTTGAAAATTGTTTTAAGGACTAAAAATGAAATTTTGTATATTTATATGGATTGCAAATGTATTTATTCCCAAAAAAAAATCTAAAAAAAACATGCTAAGAATGCAACTGAATTACGCTAAAAAAATATCTAAAAAAATATTAAAAAAAATCTTAGAGAAACTCTAATTGAATGACACATAAGCAAATTTTCTTGAGAATGCATCAGAAAACTCTGTGGAACTATCGTAATGTATATAATAGAGATATTGAAGACCACAAGTATTGCAAGCAATGAAAAGCTAAATCGGTCACATTATAAGTGTGATATTAGATAACCACATGCTTGACTTGACCAGATCTAACATCTTTCAGATCTCTTTTTTTATTAAGAAGAAAAGACAACAAGAATACAATCTTAAGCAAACAACTCCAAAAACATCAACAAGAGAACATGATGAAGCTGGTTGAGAAACAAACGGTCCATGACTTGAGCAACTTGTAACACATTTTTTGTATAAATAAATACACACTTGGTCAACCATAATTACCAATGCATAATTAAAAGTGCTTTGAGAACATGGGAGAGTATTTAGCTTTGTTATCTCATTCAAGTGAATAAACTATCTCATCTGAAACTTTATACTACTAATAAAGTACCACAGTAGTAACATGTTCTATAACACATCATTAGAGTCACTTAACAAAGAATCATGAAGGTGGATATTAAGTATTAACAAAACATTTTCATCAGAAACACCGCTATGATGGAAAGCAAGGGAAAACAATAAGCAACGCATTTCATACCATCAGAAAATCAAAGGTCCCACACTAGGATGTCAAACTCAGGTGTAATCAAATTAAATTTGAAAAACTTGTTTGGAAATAAGATGATACGGATTGAACATAACTGTCTCCACCTCAAAACCATGATTTAAATGAGAAGATCATCCAATCCTATATAAGCCCTCACACCGGGTTCATGAAACTCTTCTTGCACATAAATATCGGTAACATAATACAATATGTCAATAACCAATTGCAAGGGAAAACAATAAAATTTTCCTGCTTGGGACCTAAAACCACCCAATTGCAGAATTTCATTTAATATCATAGGAAACATTGTTACTTGGGTATAATTTAGAGAAATCTTCCCACTGAAGTGTGTTGTGTGAGCAAATTTTTTTCAGCTCCATCCATTGGACTAACATACAAGGTTTGCAATACGTTATATAAAATTGCCAATATGACTTGAGCTAAGCAAAAATTAACAAAGCAAAACTGTCATTCGTGTTTCCCATGCAACTTTATGTACAACTTGGTTTTGGGCAATTAAAGCAGCCAAAAAATTACATATAGAAAGAAGGGTAATTTAGTTGTGTCAAAAAAAAAGAAAGAAGGGTAATTTAGTAAAAGTGATATTCTCTCTCCTTCATTTCTACATTTTTCTTAAAGTGTGTGAATTGGTCAACAAAGTCAATTATTTTGGGACGGAGGGAGTAGCAAAAAGTAATAAACTCTGCATGTTCCTCGTAATAAACTCTGTATGTTCCTCATTATCGGCTTGTTTTAGCTAGAATTCAAAATTTCAAACATTAAAACAAACACTTGGTGAAATAGTAGTGTTAGGAACCTAGAGGTTCAAATATGAACTATGAGGTGTATACTCCATCAGGAATAGAGTGGAGGAGAGTTTGAGTAACTAGTTATACCAATATTCTCGCATATGAGACTGAATTGTCATTACAGTTTGATTGATAACGGAGCATTTCTCTTGGCAGAGCAATATATTCTAATTCTTCTATGTTTCTCATTCTTTTTTCCTTTTTATTCCTTCAACTCAATCATGAGGATCTATCAAATGGTCTGACCTGCTGTTTTTCGAGGGAGAGTCGGTGTGTGTCATTATGATTGCTAGAGTGGAGGGATTGGAGACTTCTATGGGTTAGTCGAGGAGATGACGATGCAGCATATGACCCAATTTCTGGACTTAAAGGAGAAAGTGGCCACTAAAAAGATATCAAGACACTGAACACTACATGGATGCAGTTGCTAGACCTTTTTGTATCCCCCTAGAACGCATTTAACATCGGCGTGTATCTGTGCCTGCATGCATTCTATCCATCTTTTTGGTATTCAGCTGCAATTGCCACATTACATAAATCACATTTTAGCATTTTGAGCTACATAAGTTATCAACTACGTCTGGCTTAAATTCTACTAACAAAAGAAAATCAGCATCAGTAAATAGCAACTAAGTAGTATACAAGTAAACCTGGCGTTTTGATACATGTTACAATGAACAAGTAATTATGTCTAAACTTTACTAAGTTTTGATCCTTGCATGCATAAATGCTAAAAAGGACGTGGACATTGAATAAAACCCCCGTGAATTATACTATTAGCAAGGAGAATTTCTCATTCAGAATCAGACGGTGACTATCCTAAAGAAATATGCCCTTACCTACTAGTGTATATTATGAGATATCACCACAACAAATGCTCGCATGGGAAATGGCAGTCTGCTTTCTGTATTCTAATTTTCTTTGCCAATATTTACTCAAGGCTCTGAGGTGTAAACAAAGAAATATACTGAAGCCTACAACAAACCGAAGCACCTCTAAAACCCCTACAATGAATGGCCTTCAGGATGTGATGACAATCATGCGGACAATAGAGCACAAAAATTTGCCGCGAGCCCCTGACAACATCAGCCCTGCAAGAAGTTAGGGAAAATGTATAGAAACACATTATTTGAAAATCAACATACACACAAGGGTTAAAGGGTACCTTTGGTTCTTCACAAAGTGTAGTGGGTCTCATGATTCACGACCATTGTCCTAACTGGTCACTGAAGAGCCACATAAAGAAACCCGTTCATATGAATCAATTAGTGTAATTCAATCTCTTCTGAGAACATTTTATTTCCTTTATTTTTTTTGGTATTGGTGTAAACGAGACACTGTCGGGCGAAATACTGCTGAATCTAAACGGTATCCAAAAGATTTCATCATGCCAATAAGATTAACAGCCCATTCCTTATAATCTCGGGAATCAAGAAGATGCACAAGGAGGTGATTACATATTTTTGGCCTCAACATGAAACCTTTGTCAAGACTGTAGAGAAATATTTTTCCTGCGTCATATAGCTTACTCTCCTTACAAAGACCTCTGATCAAATGAACGCAACTTGTAGCGTTGATTTTGATATTAAATTCATCAAGAACAGAGAATATAATTAATGCTTCATTTACTTTTTCTGCCTGACAGAACCCAATAAGTAGAATTGTATATGGAGCTAATTTAAAATCTCTGGCCCTGAAGTCCAGTTCAAGTAAACCTCGAATCGCTAGTTCCAATTTTCCTCCGACTAAATACTTCTCCAGAGCACTGATTGAATCGTTGTCCCTACTTGGGAGGCTCATCAAATATTCCAAATAAAGACTTAATGCCGCCGAAACCTTGCTATTTTTACACAACCAAGTCATAAGTGTTCTATAAACTGAAAGGGTAGGTTCACAGCCATCCCTCTGCATACTCTGGAAAATGCTAAGGGCTTCCTTTTCTCTGTCATCTACGTACAGTCCTTTAATAAGTGTCCCATAAGTAACACAATCGGGGGAGAGACCCTTCTTTTGCAGTTCTTCAAAAAGCCTGTAAGCACCGTTAATATCACGAGCCCTGCAATAGGCATTGATTAGAATGTTGTATGTAATAATGTCAGGCACAACCCCATTATCGGCAAGTTGAGTGAGAAAATTGTAAGCGTTCATAAATTGCCCTTCCTCACACATTTGCTCCACCTTTTTCTGGAGGAGACTGGCACTATCAAAAACCTGACCAGGACCCTGAGAAAGGCTTAAGAATAACCAAGGTTTTCTCCCAATCTCCATCTTGTAACGCAAACGGCTTGCTTCCTCAAGTTGTTGGGCTCTGCACAGTCCATTTATAAGTGCATTGAAGGTCACAACCGAAGGAATACATCCAAGCTTTTCGATTTGATTAAATAATTCTTGTGCTTCATCAACCATACCTCTCTTACACATTGCACATATGATAATAGTGTGCGTGCAAACATTGTGCTCAGAAATCTCAAGACGAAGAGACTGTGCTCGATCCAAAAGACCTACGTCACATAAACCTTTAATTATCGCATTGTAGCAATGAGCATCAGGAGTTAAACCTACCTGAGTCATCTCATCTAACATCCTAGAAGCTTCACCAACCCTGCCCTCATTGGACAGACCACGTATCATAATAGCGTAAGTAAAAACATCAGGCTCAATACCCTCCTTAAACATCCTTGTATACAACGCATGTCCTTCATTATATCTCCTAGCTCTAAAAAATGCATTAATAAGAGAACAATAGCCATTTCGATGAAGCGAAAAACCATCTCTCTGCATCGACCATGCAAAAGAAAGTGCTTCTTCTAACCTCCCCAGCCGACAATACCCATCAAGCAAAACATTACAAGAAACAACATCCAACAAACACCCTTTTTCTTTCATCACATTAAACAACAAATGTGCCTCATCCACATTTTTCGACTGACACAAACCATAAAGAATCGATGTAGACGATATAACATTAGGAGCAAGATTTTCCTTATGCATTTCATCGAGCATCTCACGTGCACCCTTAATGTTCCCACTTTTACAAAACCCATCAATCAACATATTATAAGTATAAACATTAGGATCAATATTTGATTTAACCATAGTATTATACAACGAAAAAGCAAGAACAAATAATTTTTTCCTCAACACATCTCTTAAAATTGTGTTATACATATGAGTATCAGGAATAATACCCAATTCTCGCATTTTACCAAAAGCTTCTATAGCTTTATCGGTTCGACCCACATGAGAATAAGATCTAACCAAAGCTCTAACAGAATCTGAAGTTAACAAAACACCTTTTTTGTGAAGAAGCTCAAGAGCTTCCCAATAAATAGAATGCCATTTCTTACGGGCAAGAATGCGATTAATCAAGTAATAAGGTTCATCGGAAAAAGTATCGAATTTGAGTGCAACCCAGATGCAGAAACGAAGACCTTGAAAGTCGGAAGCAATGGAAAACGTTCGGAGAGAATTGGTTCGCCGGAAATTGCAGGAACAAGGGATCTCGAATGCTTTCTTGAACTTGGAGAAGGTCGACATTGATTCTAGGTGGCGTTAATCAGAATCGAGAATCAAATTCGATAGAACCGAAACATCAAATCAAATGTACTAACAATGTTGGTGTTTCTGTGTCGCAAATGCCACAAAGTGTTGGTTTTTATTTTTCTTTGACAGCGCCACACAAGTGTTGTTGTTATTCGGGGGTTTAAGGGTTTGAGGTGAAGGGTATGTACACAAGTGTTGTAGCAGTAACTTATACTCTCTCCATTTCAAAATAAATGCGGTTTGAATTACGGTTGTATTGTTCATACAACATATTTTGACAATATATTTGGATTAATATATAAAAATAGATATTAGCATATATGATATTATTCAATTTGTCTTGGTGAATATTTTTAAAATATAAAATTTTAGAATTTTTTATAATACATAATTAAAGATATTTGTGATAAAAGATGTGCATTGGCATACGTAAACTAATCAATTGTGACACTTATTTTGAAACGGAGGAAGTATTAAATATTACTGTGTGGGTTATTCTTAAATATTACTCCCTCCGTCCCTTTTTATAAGACCCTTTTTGACAAAATTGCACTATTCATTTATTTTGTTTTGACCGTATTTTTTTAATAATCCATAGATGTAAATATTAGCATATAAAATCTTGTTTGATTTGTTTTGATGAGTACTTTCAAAATATCAAATTTTTATAATTTTTACTATTAGACAATCAAAGATATTAGTGGTCAAAATTGTACATTGGCGTAAGTGCAATGGTAAAAAATGGTCTTATAATTAAGGACGGAGGTAGTACTACATCCGTACAAAAATATATGACGTTTTTATCATATCACACAAATTAAGAAATGTAATTAATGTTGCATGGAAAAGAAAAATTATGAGTTAGTTTACAAAATTATCCTTCATTAATGGTATGAGAAACATAAATTGTAAAATTGAAAGAAGAAAGATAAAGAAATAGTTAAGGGTCTAATATGAAAAAGAGCATTAAATATTTTATTGGTAATGTAAAGTGACATATATTTTGATATAATTTTTTTTCCAAAACAACATACTATATTTTTATCTCACCTTATCAGAAGGATTGGTTGGTCGACTGCACCGTTGCATATGATTGTTGAAGCGGAGGGAGTTGTACTTGCAAGGTACTCCGACGCTCAAGTCAGTGATTTGAGTGAGAAGCAAATACAGAGGTAGAAGTTAGAATATTTGACCATTGCAGAGAATGACATGTATATACTCAGCGCTGGGTCAAGACCATAATGGGCAGAGAGGAGAATTCATCGTTGTCATCAATGGTTGTCAGGATTCTGACTTGCAGTCATCCTGATGTCGGACGTTACATAATTTGTATCGTTCCGTTGAGCTTAGCAAAGGACGGCGTGGGCTGCTGGCGTTGGGCCTGCTCGACGACATGAGTTATCGCCCTGGTCATCACTAGATTTGTCCTTGACGTCGCATGTTATGTGTAAGGATTAAAATTTGAATCCTAATACGTTTACTTATTCATTTTTAAGAGGTAAAATTTCGGCCATTATACTACTTGGTTCAAAAAAACATTATTAATCATAGTGTATTATAAATTTAGCTCGATTGAAAGGGATGTCACATTTTTATATGCAAGAGTTCGAATTCCAATAAATTGTATCAGAGAGTTGCTATTGTTTTACTTTTATATAATCATAGCAAAATTTTATAAATTCATAACTACTAATTTTTCAAAAATAAATAAATTCATAACTACTACAGTACTATTTTCTTACTGACTCATGGCTACTACTAAAATTATTTACGATTGCTATGGTGATAATTGCTCAAATTTGCTTTACCGTTGACAAAAAAACTCATTTTGATTTAGTGTGGGTTCAAATTTTTGTCGATATTCAAAACCAACTATTGATAGAAAGTTTGTTGATATTTGAACCTACCAAGGTGGTAAAATAAAATTAAAATTTTTATGTACTTGTATTTAGTTTATAACTTAATTTTGATACACATATGTGTAAGAAATTTTTATATCGCTAACAATTTAAAGTCATTCATATGTGTGATTTTAAAAGTGATTTTTGTTAAAATCAAATAGTTTTTATTATTTGAGGAGGACCTCAAAAGTATGACTAGAATACATATTTAAAGTCTAGAAGTCCTAGTTCAATTGACAAAAAATTCTGAAAATTACTAGGTCGAACGTTCATGATCGAAGTTTGATCCCTGATCACTCCACTTTGTGTTGGTGAGTGTATAGTAGCTTTGTCATCTCATCTATGTACCCAAAAAAATCCATATTTAAGTAAACTAAGTGGAATTTTATTTTACTTTAATTTATCATGTAATTTTTTTATTACATCATGTAATAATTATTAGTTTGTAATTGTTTTAAGTTTAAACCACAACACAATATAGTCTGTCGGCCCTAGTTTTTCCAGAAAACTTTCTCTCTACTTTTCTCAAGTTCTTCTACTTCATTGTTTATTGGAGGGGTGGTTTTAGGTTAGTTTTAGCCTAGAATCACCCCTCAACATTTGTTTTTTCTTATCTTTTAATATAAATTAGTGATTTCTCACATATATTAAGTTCAAGTTGTCTTTTTTGTTTTTTGTGATTTCGTCGTCTAAGTGCGGCGTTGTGTTGTTCGTCGTCTTGTGCGGCGTTTGTTATTTGTCGTCTTGTGCGGCGCTTGTTGATTTCCCGTATTGTTGCGGTGTTCATTTGCTCCTTTTGGAAGATCGGCTTCAGTTAATTACAGATTCAAATCATGATTTGGGCATCAACGTTGCAGATCCGGAGACATGGATATTCCGGTGATTATAATTTTATCATATTATTTGTAGTAGGCATTTTGCCGTTGTGTGCTATTAACTTGGATGCTGTGAGTTTGTTTACAGATTCATCCTTAATGTTTTTAGCGATATTGAATATGTGGTTGTATTTGATGTATTCTATCGATTTGAATGAATGAATACCATTTTATTTTTGTCAAAAAAAAAGTTTGTAATTGTTTTAATGTAAAATTAGTTGATGTCATGTAGGTGAATGTAATTTGTTTTCTTACATTTATTTTAATTTAGAAAAATATGATGTGGTTTTATATAAACCCAAAAATTTATATCATTTATGGCCCATTTAGATTTAAAAAAAAGGGGCTGAATTTATTATTTATTGAAATATCACTATTTTTTACAAAAAAGGGAGAGTGGTTTTTTATGAATTTATTTGAGCAACTTTGAAATTAAGATAAATTTCTCATATTGAGAATATGGTGAATGTGTTTTTTCTTTGATGTGTTACTTTGTTTGAAGAAATCACTTGGCAATATCATTCAATATCATATAAGGAAGAATCAAGTGATTGAGCCTATGTTGTCAATGAGTTTACCCTAAAACGAATTGTTCAGGAGAATATAAGTTTAGCTTAGCCTTTCCTCTTTCTACTGTTACGAGATGCAGCATCCTTTAACGTCTTTGCTTGCACGGCTTTCGACCGGGATAAGAAGAGGTTTTCTCGTTGCGTCTTTCCACACAACATTGGTTATGTCCCTTACCTTACCTTTATCGCCTGTCGGGCATCAAGGTTCGCATTAGATCCCCTTGTCTCTCGTATTTTTGCCCCAACAAAAAGCCCAGAGCAAGGGGGGCTGGGGAAAGAATTATGTATATATGGAAACAAGAAAATTCACATCATAATTGGACTATTATTATTGATTGATAATGTACATAAATTATACTAAAAATGTATATGAATTAAATGATTTTATTTAATTATATATTTGAAATCGTGATATCCTTTCGGTACAAAATATATACTAAATTTTAAGACATAAGATATAATATGGACATATGGTACATATGATAACATTATGTACATTAAATAAATTGTGTAGTAATATTATGACCACCTTATATGAGAAAGTTCTTAATGAAAGTAATGTAGTAAGTGACATTTTTCATGGATCATAAATTTTGAGGTAAGAAAAATAAAAGGTGAGCATCGCAAAACCAGGAGAATTTTAGTAAAGTTTAAATAAAAATAACTTACGTTGATTATTAGTTAGCTTTTATTTGTTTAAAACTAAAATTACGCCTCATATTCTCTTCTTCTTTATTAAAACTACAACAAATAAGAACATAACGTAGACCATCGCATTCATATGCATTTGTCATTGACATTCACAAACTTCAACATGTCCTCTTCAATTTTCATTTTGTTCAATTTTCGTTGACTCCTTTTCCATTTTATTAACCGAACCATATTCTCTCCCTATTCCTTTGGACATGGCCATAAACTTCCATCATGCAAAACCATAGTTTGTATTTATATAAAACAAGATCCTAAACCTTTTATCCCAATTTGTTGAAAATCACGCCCACACCCGTTTAATTTCACTCTCCTGTGTGAGTTTTTGTTTTCTCAATGCACTTTTTCATAAAATTGATAATTTGTTTTATGGGTTTTTGCTAACCTTGCATCCCTTCACGCTGTTTGTTTCAACATATAGTTTTATTGTTATCTATTTTCTTTTTCTTATTTTGGTTTTTGGAACATTTTGTGACTTTGTTGTTGGTGTGAATCTTATTTACTATTATTTTTTATTTTGTCTAGAATAACACATAAGAAGATGGGTGACGGGGAAAAATTCCAGTTGGGAACTATCGGTGCATTGAGTTTATCTGTTGTGTCATCGGTGTCCATTGTGATTTGTAACAAGGCATTGATGAGTACATTGCATTTCATTTTCGGTAAGTTCATATTTTGATTTGTTACTTGCATGTAGCTTCCACTTATTTGTTTTTTCTTTGTGACTCGATATATAATTCGATTTAAGGAATGATTGATAAGTATTTGGATTATGTTGAATCACTTCAAAGTGATTGAATTGATATGTGGATTCATTTCATCAACAACACAACTATTAAAGTTGAAGCCATCAAATATTCGTTTTGTAAAAAGTAACTCTATATTTATTGCTAATTGGTTTTAATACACAACTCATTGACAACTTTGTATCATTACCTTATTGATCATTAATATCAATTTTTAAAACAAATAAATCATTCATGTCTCGTCTACCAAAGAGCTAAAACAATGCATATGTTTTTTATAGCTAAAAATTAACCACGCCTTTGGGGTAAGACATGTTCACACTGGATACAACAAATTTTAGCTCTTGTTACTTGTAACATATGTAATGAACTAAAAACAGGGACATGCATACATACATAATATAATCATACAAATCAATGTATAAATCATTATGATAGAATTTTTTTATATGATATGTTAAATAACACTTATGACTAAGATTCATTCAACTAGTTTTATAATCGTAGAGGATCACAATCCTAACAACAACAAAATTTATTGAAATTTGTTTTTTTTTTTGAATTTGATGATTTTTTGTGCGAAATTATTCTTTGTGCTTGAATTTTTAAGAATAAGCTTTAATCTTGGACGCAATAGATGTTGTGATCTGACGATATCACTTCTTAATACAACTTGAAAATCTATTGTCTTTTCTAATTGAGATTTTCTCCTAGACATGTCTTATAAATGTGAACGCCTACATAAAAAATATTGATTTTTTTAGAGTATCAAATAATTTTTATCTTCCAATAAAGTAGATTTCTAAGGATTTTAAAGCATATTATTACAGCTACAACTTTGACAAGCTGGCACCTTCTTGTTACATTTTGTTCTCTTCATGTGGCGCTGAAAATGAGATTTTTTGAGCACAAGCCTTTTGAGCAAAAAGCTGTGATGGGATTTGGAATTCTAAATGGAACCTCAATTGGTCTTTTAAATTTAAGTCTCGGTTTTAACTCTGTTGGCTTTTATCAGGTTAGTGATTTTTGTTTGAGTTTTATTTTGTATAGTTTTTATTGTTGTTTACGCATTTTTTCTCTCAATATTTTCTGAATAAACTCTTTTATATATGCATTCAGATGACTAAGCTAGCAATAATTCCATGTACTATTCTACTGGAGATCCTTTTTCTTGACAAAAAATTCAGGTCTCATCTAACCTCTTGTTAATCTATTGACTTATCTATCAGATACTTTATAGTAGATTTTAAAATTCCAATGCGTCTAATCACATTTAAAACATCATGTACTTGTAAGCATGACAATTACCTTTATGTCTCATTCTTTGTAATACTCACAAGTTAACTTGAGTATGAGTATATGTAGTTTGCTATATTAACCTAAACTATTATTATTATTATTATTATTATATTCTCATAATTTTTATTAACACATAAAGATTCTAGATTGTATTTGTTAATATTTTAAATTATATTAACTAGTCTTATTTTTCTACAACTGCAGTAGAAGAATACAATTTTCCCTTGCAATCCTCCTTTTGGGTGTTGGGATTGCAACAATTACTGATTTACAACTTAATGCATTGGGATCTTTCTTATCTCTTTTAGCAGTGATAACAACATGTGTTGCTCAAATTGTATCCTTAAATAAAGTTCACTCTTGTTAGTTGCTCAAAATATTAATATAAATGTGAATTTTTTGTAATGATTTTGTTTGTTTGTTGTGCTTTTGTGTATGTGCAATGCTTATGCTTATGAAAATGTTTTTAACGAAAAATATTTTCCTAAATACATATGGGAGATGTTCTATAAATGAATTTTTTTATCCTATAAAATTGTTTTCATGACAATTCCATCACTGACTAAATAGAAGAAAAAAAATATGTCATATAAGTTTGCCTTTAGCCCATGAGATGATAATTTTCTTCTAAGTTAACACACATTCTATTTCACTTATAAGTTGTGTAAGTTTGTACAAGTATCACTATTATCTATAGTTGTATGCAAAATTTTGTGTGTGTGCGTGTGTTTATTCTGTTCATTGAATATCATTTAGAAGTATATATTTATGTTATGCTGACACCTTAAAAAAAGATGATACTTTTGTTTTATTTTTTTGGGTAATATACATTTGTATTTTTGTAATGTCTTGTTAAGATCTTAATCAGCTCATTTCAGATGACAAACACCATTCAAAAAAAATTTAAAGTTTCTTCTACCCAACTTCTATATCAATCATGCCCATATCAATCAGCAACATTGTTGATAATCGGACCATATTTGGATAAAATTCTCACAGACCTAAATGTTTTTACTTTCAAGTATACAACACAAGTGACGGTGAGATTTAAAAGAACTAGTGTGCTTACTATTGCATTCACACTTCTCCCCTCTACTGATTTATTTTTAACTATTATTTTCTACACTGCAGTTTGTCATTGTTCTTTCATGCCTTATTTCTATATTAGTAAACTTCAGTACATTTCTTGTAATTGGAAAAACGTCTCCAGTCACCTACCAAGTTCTTGGACATCTTAAGACATGCCTTGTTTTAGCTTTTGGTTACATTATTGTCCATGACCCTTTTTGTTGGAGGAACATACTAGGCATTTTGGTAGCCATGGTTGGGATGCTTCTATATTCCCACTTTTGCATTCTCGAGAATCAACAAAAGGCAGCTGAAACTACAACACAAGTATCACAGGTTTGTTTATTTACATATATAATTTTTCACGTCTTTCATTTCTTTTATGTTGTTCATTTAATACATGAAATTATTTGATTTTCTTTTTATGATGTTTGCAGACAAGAGAAGGCGAATCTGATCCCCTCATCAACGTGGAGAGTGGAAATACAATATTGAACAAAAGGCCCCCTATATGGAACAAGGATAAAGACTAATTCTATATGAATATTTTTCATCACCAATAGAAATATTATATCAACTTATGGAGGAGTTATATCTTTAGTTGGAAGTTTTATAAATTAAAACCTTAAATACATATAGTGATGAATTTATTCACTTAATTATATTAGTTTAGCATTATGTACATTGGTTGTAACAATTCAAAATTCTTGTAAATATTTATATGTATGTGTGTATATAAAAATATCTTAATATTAGTGTGACTAATTTGCCTTTTATGCGTATTTATTTTCATGTGATAATTTGAAGTGGTTACTTTAATAGTTAATATATACATGTAATTTAACTTCAATAACACATGCTCAAAACCTACATTCTATTGAGAAAAATATACTTTGTTAGCGTGATTGTGATATCATTGTAATAAATTAGTAGACCTTGCAATACAAATATAAGTAAAATTTAATGAACAATTCTAATTACAAAGTTGAGTTTAAGAGAAGCGAAACAAACATGGTCACCACACATTTGGTAGGCTTCATTTAAAATTATATTATCTATCTATATCTTAAATATTTACTCAACTTCGAGTAATTGTTTTTCATTAGTCCAAAAATATATTTTTATTTGTTAAAAAATGGCCAAAGTGAAAAAGGAAGTACAAACGTAACCAAACTTGAAGATGAAAGAAATCATCATTGCACTAATAGTATCGAATCATTCCACCAACTGCAACAAAATTTCATGTTTATCAAAACAATTACACTTTATTTATTATTAATATATTTTATATAAAAAAAATAACTTACTTTTATTAGTATTATCATCAATTAGTATTTTTTTTTTACAAAAACATTAACAATAATCGACACTACATTATCACCCATTTTTATTTTACTATTACATTATCACTAGTTTTATTTTTTCTCATAAATTATTTACATAATTAAAATACTATTCGGAAGTTATGTTCGTTAAATTATTCTATAACATTGAGTATGAAAAATAAGATAAAGTTAAATTATTTTTATATATTTTGTAAATTATTTCTAAACGTTATTATAAAAAATTATTAAAATAACTTAAAAATAATTTATAAACATATAAAAACTATTGTCATCTCTTAATTATTTATGTCAGGTAGGTGAATCTAAATATAAACATTCACTTGATAAAACAATAAACAATCAAATTAGTAATTAACTTTGTGAGACACTCTCACATTGATTTTGAGCAATATGAACTTATTAAAAAAATCTATAACTATTAAATTGTCCAAATAATTGCTACAATTTTAACATGTTTTATCAATTTGATTTTTTTAATATAAACATTTATATCCATTACATGCAACATGTCACTTATAAGTTGCATTTCATGCAATGCACTAAGTATCTAATATTTCACTTGCATTTCATGTAACATGCCACTTGCCATTTGCATTTCATGCAATACACTAAGTGTCCAATATTTCACTTGATCTTATGCAACATGCCATTTGTATGTTGTCATCTAAATGCATTTTGTCTCTTTGTATTTCATGAAAATATGTCATGTGTGGATAAATTATGAATGCACCATACATGCAACATGCCATGTGTAAATAAAACAGGAGTGAATCAAAACTTCATATTAGAAGAGACAATTTAAAGAAAAATAATTTGTCAACTGTACCCGTATAATTTGTCGGCATGTACCAATCATAACACAACATGTGTCCATGAGGTGTACATAAATATCCATTACATGCAACATGTCACTTGTCATTTGCATTTCACGCAATACACCAAGTGTCCAATATTTCACTTGCATCCCATGCAACATGCCATTTGTCATTTGTATGTTGTCATTTACCTGTATTTTGCCTCTTTGTATTTCATGCACATATGTCATGTGTAAATAAATTATGAATGAATCATACATGCAACATGCCATGTGTAGATAAGTTAGGAGTGAATCAAAACTTCGTAATAGAATAGACAATTTGAATAAAAATAATTTGTCAAATGTACCTGTATAATTTGTCTGCATGTACCAATCATAACACAACATGTGTTGATGAAGTGTACACATAAATTTCCATTACATACAACATGTCACTTGTCATTTGCATTTGATGAAATGCACTAAAAATCCAATATTTCACTTGCATTTCATGTAATATTTCACTTGTGATTTGCATTTCGTGCAATACACCAAGTATCCAATATTTCACTTGCATCTCATGCAATATGCCATTTGTTATTTCTATGTTGTCGTCTACATGCATTTTGCCTCTTTATATTTCATGGAAATATGTCATGTGTAGATAAATTATGAATGCACCGTACATGCAACATGCCATATGTAGATAAATTATTAGTGAATCAAAACTTAACAATAGAAAAGACAATTTGAAGAAAAATGATTTGCCAAGTGTACCTGTATAATTTGCATGCATGTACCAATCATAACACAACATGTGTCGATGAAGTCTATATAAATATCAATTACATGCAACATGTCACTTGTAATTTGCATTTCATGCAATCCACTAAATATCCAATATTATCTTGCATTTCATGTAACATGTCACTTGTCATTTGCATTTCACGCAATACACCAAGTGTTCAATATTTCACTTCCATCCCATGCAACATGCCATTTGTCATTTGTATATTGTCATTTACATGTATTTTGCCTCTTTGCATTTCATGCACATATGCCATGTGTGGATAAATTATGAATGAACCATACATGCAACATGCCATGTATATATAAGTTGGGGGTGAATCAAAACTTCATAATAGAAGAGACAAATTGAATAAAAATGATTTGGCAAGTGTACCTGTATAATTTGCCTGCATGTACCAATCATAACACAACATGTGTCGATGAAGTCTACATAAATATCCATTACATGTAACATGCCACTTGTCATTTGCATTTCGTAAAATCCACCAAGTGTCCAATATTTCACTACTATCCCATGCAATGGATATTTATGCACACCTCGTCACTTGTCATTTGCATTTCATGCAATGCACTAAATATCCAATATTTCACTTGCATTTCATGTAACATGTCACTTGTGATTTGCATTTCGTGCAATACACCAAATGTCTAATATTTCACTTGCATCCCATGCAATATGCCATTTGTCATTTGTATGTTGTCATCTACATGTATTTTGACTCTTTATATTTCATGGAAATATGTCATGTGTAGATAAATTATGAATGCACCGTACATGCAACATGCCATATGTAGATAAATTATGAGTGAATCAAAACTTCACAATAGAAAAGACAATTGGAAGAAAAATGATTTGCCAAGTGTTTTTGTATAATTTGCATGCATGTACCAATCATAACACAACATGTGTCGAAGAAGTCTACATAAATATTCATTACATGCAACATGTCACTTGTCATTTGCATTTCACACTTGCCATTTGCATTTCATGCAATGCACTAAATATTCAATATTTCACTTGCATTTCATGTAACATGCCACTTGTCATTTGCATTTCGTGCAATACACCAAGTGTCCAATATTTCATTACCATCCCATGCAACATGCCATTTGTCATTTGTATGTTGTCATTTACATGTATTTTGTCTCTTTGTATTTCATGCAGATATGTCATGTGTAGATAAATTATGAATGCACCATACATGCAACATGCCATGTGTAAATAAAATAGGAGTGAATCAAAGCTTCATAATAGAAGAGACAATTTGAAGAAAAATAATTTGTCAAGTGTACCTGTATAATTTGCATGCATGTACCAATCATAACACAACATGTGCCGATGAAGTCTACATAAATATCCATTACATGCAACATGTCACTGTTCATTTGCATTTCATGCAATGCACTAAATATTCAATATTTCACTTGCATTTCATGTAACATGCCACTTGTCATTTGCATTTCGTGCAATACACCAAGTGTCCAATATTTCACTTCCATCCCATGCAACATGCCACTTGTCATTTGTATGATGTCATTTACATGTATTTTGTCTCTTTGTATTTCATGCAGATATCTCATGTGTAGATAAATTATGAATGCACCATACATACAACATGCTATAGCCACACCAGCCTAGGCAAAACTATTTCTAAAAAAAATAGTAACAACTAAATTTTTTAGCCCCACTAAAATTCTATGTCTAAGTCCGTCATTTCACCTACATCTCATGCAACATATTATTTGTCATTTGTCATCTGTCATCTAACATAGAACATCAAAATAAATATTCACGACCGAGATTCAAACATAAATCTCTCTATTTTATATATATAAATTTTCAACGACTTGTCATTTTAAAATTGAACAAATGAACATGAATGAGATCTGTTTCTAGTGATGAAATGAAAGTCATTATTTATGGCAGTATACCAAACCCATTTCCCATCCAAATCCCATGCGTTCATTTTTATTATCACAAAAAAACATAACACTAATTTCCTTGATCACCGGTTAATGTTCACAAGCGCGTACACTCTCAAACAAAATAAAAACTGAAGTCTAAGCGCATGACATAGCATAGCATAGCATAGCATAATAGCACTAAATTCACAAATCTCTCTTCTTCTTCATTCCATCACAATGCTCTTCTTCTTCTTCTTCACACCAAGCACGTTTTTTCTCACCAACATTCCATAATCCAAACGATCACAATCAAAATCTCACTTCCTTACTTGATTCGATCTAAATCTCTCTTCTTCTCTCTCAAATCACAAACCCCTCTTTCACTCTTTTCTCTTCAATTTCCCCCCTTTACTAGGTATACTTCCAAATTCTTCTTCTATTTCATCTATGATTCACTTGAAATTGGGTTTTTTATTTTTTATTTAATTTGTTGAAATTGGGTTTTTTGTTTTTGTTTCAGTTGTTTAGGGATTTGAGCGAAGAAAAAGATGGGTGAAGGTGGTTTTCAGCTGGGTACTGTTGGCGCTTTGACACTCTCTGTGGTGTCTTCTGTTTCCATTGTTATTTGCAATAAGGCACTTATGAGTTCACTGCATTTCATTTTCGGTAACTTTTTCCCTTTCTATTATTATTGCAATTTCTTTTTCTACATGTTGTTAATTACTAAATATTTGTTTTTTTACCAAAAGTTAGTTGGTTTAGTGGTGATCGACCCTGAACTTGGTAGAGAGTACTACGGTTCGATCCCCTCCCTTGCAAGGAACTATTGTGTTCGGGAGGGGCTGAAGCCACCTGATGCCAAAACTTATCCTCGAACCAGATTAAACCGGTGGCGAACACCAAAAAGAATTTTTTTGTTTTTTGTTTTTTTAACCTCAATTATTGAGTCTTGTTTTGTATGATTTGTTGTTGTAAATTTATAATTACATGTTTTGAATTCATTGTACCTGCAGCTGCTACTTTGTTCTGTGATGCTTCTTGCCTTTTGCTATATTTTTCCTGTGGTTTGTTATGTGCCTGGTTATTTAGGTGGAATTTTTTGAATGAAAGTTACATTATACTTGCTTGGTTCAATAGAAACCTGAGGAGGTGGAAAATGAAGGGTAACTTGATTTTAACTCTTGTTCAACAATCATTTTCCACCAACTTTGTCTATCAGTATCACACCTGGAGTAAAACTAGAAGTATTATTTGGATTTGGGTTTGGATTTGTCGAATTTTGTAATCTATCATTTGGCTTTTATGTTTGGAATGTACTAATGTAGTTTCTTATGTACTCTTCATGGGAATGTGACTGGATTAATCAATTTGTTGGTGTACCTTCTTTTTCCAAATTAAATATTGGCCCTTTGGAAGTATAGATTTTTGTCGTATTCGTTAACCGTTACCGAATCTAGGATTATGTCCTCCTTCTGGAAACTGACACTGCAATTGAGTAATTGGAATAATAAGTTGCCTGATAAAGAATACCACTATTGATTCTTTTTCTTAAGTGCCTGAATATTCCATTGATATTACCCATTAATTTATTTTCCAATTTTTCAAACCTACCCACGAAGTAGGTAAATGTATCGCCTCATGAATGAGTGCATGCTGATGGTTTGGATTATTTCTCTGTTATATGAAAATTTGAGCTTTCCCTTTTATATTCAGTGTATTGTCCGAGATTACAAGTTAAAATTGTATTTTTATGCAGCTACAACTTTGACAAGCTGGCATCTACTTGTCACATTTTGTTCCCTTCATTTGGCGCTCAAAATGAGATTCTTTGAGCACAAAGCTTTTGAGCAGAAGGCCGTTGTTGGATTTGGGATTTTAAACGGAATCTCAATTGGACTTTTAAATTTGAGCCTCGGGTTCAATTCTGTCGGCTTCTATCAAGTATGATTTTTGTTTTGATTCTGTTTTTCTCACGTGTTGATTCGGTTGTTGTTGACTTTTAACGTCTTTGATATTTGTTTTCAGATGACTAAGCTTGCAATCATTCCGTGCACTGTGCTGTTGGAGACCCTTTTTCTCGGGAAGAAATTCAGGTTTTATTTAGCTTCCTATCCGCACTATGATTTTTACGACTGTTTGTCGTTATATACTTAAATATCTTAATGTTGTCGCTATATACTTAAATATCTTAATGGTGTCGCTATATAATTTAAATATCTTAACCGTAAAGTATGTATCGGTCAATAATTGTTTACTAACCTACCTATTTTGTCCCTTGTCTTTCTTGTTTTGACCTGAAATATTATGGTATCGGGTAGTCATGCACTCTGCTCATTTTTAATGCGGAAGTGTTGCCGCCTTTAATAGCTTTTCCATTGATTTTAATTTGTAAACTATATTAATAGATCTCTTTTCATTGCCATTGCAGTAAAAGAATTCAATTTTCCCTATCTATCCTCCTTATGGGTGTTGGGATTGCAACAGTCACAGATTTGCAGTTGAACGCTCTGGGATCTTTCTTATCTCTTCTGGCGGTGATTACAACATGTGTTGCTCAGATTGTATCCTTAAAAATAATCTGTTTCATCTAAATTTCATATCTATACTACGAGATGATTTTTGTGATAGATTGAGTAGAGCTATGCATTATATTATATCATAGGACTCTAAGTTTCGAATCTGTTTCTCGTGCAATATTTCTTCACCACTAAGATGTTTTTCGATGATATAATCTGATAATTATATAAGGAAAGAAACATCACACATTTGCCTTTGGGCACTTGAAATGATGACCTGTTCTAAGATACATGAAATGCACAAAGGGTTAACATGCAGGATGTCCCCTAGCCCGTCTTTTTAACTTGCAGGCTATCTTGCGCTCACTCTGCTTGTTTTTGAGCTAGTGTTTCTTTATGTAGAGATCATCATTTATGTTGTTTGAATATAGTTAGGAGAAAGTTATCTCTTTATTGCATTTGAAAGGCTTACGAAAAATGGTTGACTGATAATTTTTCACGGTTAGTCATTTTTTTTTCTCTTTGATGGTGTATTGTCCTTAACTAGCTGCTTTCAGATGACAAACACTATCCAGAAGAAGTATAAGGTTTCTTCCACCCAGCTCCTATATCAATCATGTCCATATCAAGCAGCAACCCTGTTAATTGCTGGTCCGTATCTGGATAAACTTTTGACTGACCAAAATGTATTTGGTTTCAAGTACACAACACAAGTGACGGTAAGAGTTAAAAATTATTATTTAGCTTCCTTTTTTCCACATAGGCTCTCTTAATAGTTTTCACAACTTCTTCATTGTTTCTTTTTGCTTTGTAGGTTTTCATAGTTCTTTCCTGCCTCATCTCAATTTCTGTCAATTTTAGCACATTTCTTGTAATTGGAAAGACATCTCCAGTCACCTATCAGGTTCTTGGACACCTGAAGACATGCCTTGTATTGGCATTTGGTTATACTTTGCTCCAGGACCCATTCAGCTGGAGAAACATAATGGGTATTTTGTTGGCCATGGTTGGAATGATTCTATATTCTTACTACTGTACTCTTGAGAATCAGCAAAAAGCCGTTGAAGCTGCGGCACAAGCATCCCAGGTTGGTTTTGCCCGACATATTTTATAAGTCGAGCGTCTTTGCACTTTGTATTATCATTTACTACAAGAACATTCTGTGACAATATTTCCTCTATATCTTTCCAGGCAAGAGAAGGTGAATCTGACCCTCTCATTAATATGGAAAAAGGAAGCGGTGCTGTGATTGACCCTGTTGGACACAAGTCCCCTGTTTGGAGCAAAGATAAAGACTAGTATGTTTATGGTCTTTGTTAAATCATTGTCGAAAAACAGCTATAGTCTTTATAGAGGGTTAAAACCCATAAACCATATGGAATTAGGAAGTGCTACCAAATCCGTCGTATTTTTAGTCTAGCGTTTTGTGAATCGTTTGCCAACTATCGGTATTAGGGAGAGGAGCAATTACATGGCCATGTCGCAATTCTCTTGGCCAAAAATATGGCTCATATTAGTAGCAGACATATCTTGGTGATGTTTTGACATCATGTTACATTCATAATTTTATATACATATCCAAAACCTTTTTTTTATCTTGCTTCTTAGCTTCTACTGCTGTTTTTAACTTTTGACAGAAGCCTCTACTGCTATTTGTTTTACTTATATCCTGTTTTGATTGTCATCTTTTCTATACCAAAAAAATAGTTGGGGGCTGCTTTTCAACCCCCACCCCCGACTTTTTGTTTATTTTGTGAATCAACCTCTCATTTTTAAAATTCTACACATATTTTAGAAGTGTATTTTTGGACGGCATAATGGCATAAAAGTGTCATATAGAGTTCGCTTACTAGCCTGCAGAGATGTTCAGGTAAATTTTATTCAGTTCGGATGCTGTCATTCGGTATTGGGTAAATGTTTAGGGAGTTGCAATTTGCACACTTTGTTTTTTGAGTTATTAAGTTTCTCTCACGCTCTTGTCAAAAAAGGTTTTCTCCTATACTAGCTGCTCTGCTCCATTTTATTTTCTCACAAAATGCCACTATCTAGAAGATTATACAAAACTTTTATGCACTATTTTTTTTGGTACAAAAACTTTTATGGATTTATATCGCCTTTTCCGGAAGTTTGGCTGTTGATTGTATAGTCTTTTTTATTTTATTTTTAAAGTGTATAAGTAAAGTTTAATTCGGTTGCAAGTGAAAAGAACTTCCAATAACTTCCAATTTCTAGGGGAACTAATCCTATGTAGTGTAATTTTCTGTAGTGGAATCTTTACCTTTGATTCAATACTACTTCTAATTAGTCATACATAATTGATGGTGAGATCGTCAATGACACTCTCCGGTGTGTAATTCACCGGAGAGGATTCACCGGAGAGGATCCACTCTAGGGGTCTTAGAACTTTAAAAAAGAGGAAAAGTTTGTGTTGCTGACTTGTGAAGGTAAATGATATGATACTCTTCTTTTTAGTTTTCAAGGAGTAATTAATACTAGTAGTACATACTACATACCATTTTTGGCCTACAACAAGTGATCTATTTGTTAAAAGTTTCATCCCAAAATAAATGAGTATTTTTATTTTTAATATAATGTTTTTTTTTTGCAATTGTGTCATTTAATTTTCCTTAAATGTTTCATTTTCAATATAATTCTTCTCCACCTGCTTGATATTTTTATTCACAAAAATTATCCTTAATCACATTCTTTTGTAGTGAAATGTTGACGTACAACATACTCTCTAACCACGGCCAAAAACTTTTTTTTGGTATATAACTTCTTATTCACAACACTAAATTTAATAAAAAGATTAAGGTTTCATAATAAATATTGTTCTATATGCACGGATTAGAAAACGAACACATGATATTATATTTTTGGTAAATTAGAGGGACTAAGCCCATCAAAGAAACAATTACAAAGGAATAAAAGAGGGGTCGCGATCCTCAAAACATATGCTTGAAAAAATGATTGATAAAAAAACATCCATCTGGCATTCCACAATCAAGAGTTGCTAAAGCATCCATACATTAATTTACTTTACGATACGAATGTTTAACAATGACCTCTCAATATAACTCAAAACCAAGAGTTGCTAAAACATCTATACATTAATTTGCTTCACGATCCCAATATAACTCAAAACTAAGAGTTGCTAAAGCATTCATACATTAATTTGCTTTACGATACGAATGTTTAACAATGACCTCCCAATATAACTCAATAAGTCAACAATTTCTTCATATTAAGGATCTCCCACTTGTGCTGCCACCATCACTCCATCGATCAGTAGTTGACTAGTGGTAAATTGTAATAGCTCTCAACACAATCATATAATCAACATGAAGCTCCTCACTGTGAAAATTTAATCTTCTAGCATACTTAAGCCCTTCGAAAATTCCTAATAACTCCACAATATACACGGTACTTTGTCGGTTGTCCTATGAAGTATGAACACATGATGTTTAAGAGACATGCCAACTGTGCCAAATTATATTTTTATTGATAACATTAATTTGATAAAATTATTATTCAATTTTATTTTCTTACTGAAATTATTCAATCTTTTATTTACTAGAATTAGAATTCAATCATACCGTAAAAAATAAATAATTAGAATTCAAATTTTATTCATGAGAAAATTCAATTTCTTTTATTTTTGAGTTACCATGATATGATATATGATATTAATATAAAGTTTTCACTGTCATTAGTGAAAATTAATTTTTGTCGGAATGAAATTATAATTTGTGCAGTGTCATTTTCTAGTGAAGTTATTGACAAAATATATTCCATTTATAAAGTCCACTCAACTCCATAGTATCAAATCCTCACTCTCGTATTCTGTTATTCGAGAACCTGCTGCATTCTCATCTTTCACCATGGCCGTTCGAACCCTATTCACAAGAAAAACCCTATCCTCTCTTTCCCACAACATTCCAAAACCAATCGGAGCAGCAACTCAATCCCATCGTGATTTACATGTCTTCACTCTACCCGATCTCGCTTACGACTATGGCGCTTTAGAGCCTGTTATCAGCGGCGAAATCATGCAAATTCACCATCAGAAACATCATCAGACTTATATTACCAATTATAACAAAGCTCTTGAACAGCTTCACGATTCCGTCGCTAAAGCTGATGCATCAGCCACTGTTAAGCTTCAGAATGCCATCAAGTTCAATGGCGGAGGTTTGTTTCGCTAATTTTCTTTTACGTTTTTTTTTTCTTCATTTTTTGATTAGTTAGTGAAAAATTAGGGCGAACGTGTTATTTGTTTATGGAAATTAAATTTGATTCGCTAATTGATAATCGACACTTATAATTACATTGAATTATATCAATTTTCCCAAAAATTATCCGTGTTGAGGTGTCGGTGTCTGTGTCGTGTCCATGTTAGTGTATATGCTTCATACTTGGAAGTGATTCGTGAAAGCAATGCTTTGTGTCATAGGTTTTGATATTAAAATCCTTTGGTATGTATCGGTAAACAACTTAATTAAAAACTTGTAGCGTAAGCTATTTTTATAACAAAACATGAAATTTAATTGTTTTCTTATAAGCTATAAGTTGTTTTTTTAACTATCGTGGAGAGTTTATGTGAATAAGCTGAAAATAGTTTATAGACATGTCATAAACAGTTTCTATAAGCTCTCTTAAACAATCTTACTAGTACTTATGCCGCTAGGTAAATTCAAATAAGTCGATTTATATTGCTTGTTTATGGAAAGGGGTTTCAAATTTACCTTTTGACGGAAGTTATGACAGGTTTTAAAATGAACTGAACAAATTTTTTGAGGGAGTAACATGGAAAGATTTTCCATGATTTTTATATGGCTGAATTTTGTTGGTGTATGATTAATAATCATTTACTGCAGGTCACATCAACCATTCTATTTTCTGGAAAAATCTGGCTCCTGTTTGTGTAAGTTAGTGCATTGATTCTGTTTCGTTGAAACAATTTTGTATTATGTGGTTCTTTTATCTAATAGTCACACCTTTTGCAGGAAGGAGGTGGTGAACCACCAAAGGATTCTCTTGGATGGGCTATTGACACACACTTTGGCTCTTTAGAAGCATTGATACAAAAGATTAATGCAGAAGGTGCAGCCCTTCAAGGGTCTGGATGGGTGGTAAGTTTTGTAGTTTCTGAAATTTACAGCATTTATCCGATTGTATACCATTAAGCTCAATGCTTGTATTTTTTTTGAAATACCCTGTTTTGTTTTAATCAATCTGTACTGTATTGCCAGTGGCTTGGTCTCGACAAAGAGTTGAAGAGGCTCGTGGTTGAAACTACCGCAAACCAGGTAAACTTCCTCTCTTCCCCTTTCACCTCCAACAAGCCTACCCATTTTCCTATGATGCTAAGAGGCAACATAGATCTATCTTATTTAAGAAAAATGGTAAAGTCATTGCTTTGTTTGGCCTCAAGTTTGAGGTTTGTTAGCTATATTTCTATTTCTATTTCTCTTACTTGTATATTTCACATCATTCTAGATCCTTTCACCATATATTACTATTATCAATGGTAATGTCAATTACATTAAACCAATGAGATCATATACTGCATATACTTGGATTTCTTGTTAACTTACATGTGATAAAAGTTGTTTTAGCCATATCAGTTCAATTTTGATGTTGATATAATGGTTATTTATTACAGGGACATTATTACATTTTTTTAAAATTCCAGGACTCAATTCCAATTTCAAAAGAAAAATGGTGTACCCATTTTAAATTTAGTGACATTGCTGTGACTTGGGATTGAATATATAATTATTTTTATATGCATTCTTCTTCTTATCTGGACTTTGAAATGTGGAGGCTGTGATGCTGATGATTTAGGATATAAAAAGATTGGGTACTTGTTAACAGTTTTCCCCTTCCCTCATGCTCATTATTCTAAACAATGTTTATCCTCTATGCATATGTATTGTTTCTGTTTATTTTCAAATGTAAATTTGACCATTTTATTTGCAGGACCCACTGGTTACTAAAGGATCAAGTTTGGTTCCATTGCTAGGTATAGATGTTTGGGAACATGCTTACTACTTACAGGTAAAATTTTGGACTTGGTGGTTCACTGATAACAGTATAATTGCTTTAATGACATGATATCATATCTGTTTATTTTCGCAGTGTGTTGATTATGACTTATGAGATGTCAAAAAATGTTGACTACTCATGAATTCCAACATAGTAAAATATTTATTTCTGGGAGACATAGGAAAATCAAGACCTCATGAATTCCGACAATCTTTAAAGGGGTAGAATATTTGTTTCTTCAAAGTAGATGCTGTGACTACTCATCATGAAACCTGACCTTCAAATACTTTTCCACTTCTTTTGAGAATTTATTTGCATCTTGATATTCCTGCATCAAATTATTTTGCTTTATGAACTCGGTGTAAACCGAAACAATAACTACAGTGAAACAAAGCATAGGATTACCGCCCTCTGCATTGTCAGAGGTTTACAATTAAATTCCATTAATTTTGAATAATGAAATTGTTAGACTTTATATTCAGCCCATTTCAATTCCTTAAGAGCCCATTTCAATTCCTTAAGAGTGCCAATTTTTTAAAATATATTTAGCTCGTGTGGTGTTATTTGACAATCAATATAAAAAGAAAAGAAAACACTTAGAACACTCTCTTTGAGATTCCTAGACACACTAGTTTTCTGAGGATTTTCTTATGTATGCTGTTGTTTTTGATATTGCAGTACAAGAATGTTAGACCAGACTATTTGAAGAACATCTGGAAAGTCATTAACTGGAAATACGCCAGTGAAGTGTATGAGAAAGAAAGCTCTTAATCTAAAGTGCTGCTTGGTGTGGAACTTGGGACAACAGGTTTGCAGCGAGGTTAGAGATGGAATAAATGATATGAAATGATAGACAAGACCTTCCTTAGGGTGTAGTAGGTCATTTTCTAAGTAATAAGAGTACATGTACTTGCACTTTAGAACCTCAAGTGATGTATGGCTGCATTCCTTGTAGTAACATACCTGTGATGGTTTGCTCATGCTTATGGGTTTTATGATGCTCGGTCGGAAAAGATACAATTTTATTGTTTGCTTCTAAGGTGTCCTCCTTTTGCTTGAATAGTTGAATGAGAGTCTTATGTGAAACTCTGGCCCCCTTTGCCAAGTTTCTTTTGTGATATGAAGAAGTTGGAGTTATAATTGCATGTTTTCAATTTTCTAGTGCAAAAACTATATACATTAAGTTAATACCTTTGTCCCTAAATTTGAGTTTAATTTGAACAAAAAAATTGTCTATAGATATAAGTTTTATTTCAAATTAATAGATACAATTCTTTTTCTAGATATGTTCATAACTAAAAAATCTTGAAAGATGAAAAGTTAGAATTGAAATATTTATATGTAAAAAATTATTTTCAAAATATCTATCTATATATAAAATAATCACATTAAATATTTTTTTAACAAAAATGTGAAAATTGCTAATGAGCTTAGGATTGAGATTTGCTCGTCATGCAAATGCGGTTTATATGATGAAGGTTGGTTTGAATCTCTCTAACTTAGAACAAATTACATGTGTGGTCAAGACTTAATTCCTAGAGTTAAGGATTCGAATGCGACACAACTAAGTCTCTGAGTTGGATTCTCTCCATTGTTTTTTTTTTTACTAAAACAAAGATATTCATTCATTCAAATTTGTAAATTATATCAATCAACATCATAATATATTCAAATTCGCTAAAAATTATAAAGAGTAAATCGGCGAACAAACTCACCGTATCCGAGTTAATAGCATAACTCGGCCAAATGATTAAACCTACAATTGATTTGACAAAATATAAGTGTTCGGAGTAATTATGCATCTGAATCTACAACGTTGAAGACGCTGAAGTCATTGAATCTGCTCTAAACCTGGATCGAAGCTAATCTGCAAATCTGAAACAAAACAGACATCGTACACAAAGACGGAAAAACAAACACCGTATAAAGACGGGAAATCAAACACCTCCACACGGGAGTAGAACAACACCGAAAAAAACTCAAACAAAACCTTAAAATATGTGGAAAAACACTTATTTAAATAAAAAAGGAAGCAAAAAGACGATCAAGAGGGGTGATTTTAGATCAAAATTGACTCTATATCACCTCTCTTTAAAGGGTAAAACAACATATTCTCTCCATTGTTCTTTTCTTTTGAATTTCTATTTTCATTTTTAATCTCAACTGTTAAAACAATTTTAACTCTCTATCTCTAATCTCATATGGTGTGTGGATGATATAGTTGGTGTGCGTTAAGTAAGACTTTAAAAGAAGGTCATCATTCAAAAGAGAAGAAATTACAAAGAAATTAATTGAGGAGAATAAACTCCAAAAATATCATAAATAATCAACTGACTAATTTGAGCAGGATATAACTCAAAAAATCTTCAAGCATTGTCGCCATCACATCTTATATTTGCAAAAGCATCAACATAACCGTTCGTCTCACGAAACGAAAGACAAATTTTGACCTCCCAAACTAGCTTTTAAAGATTACAAGATTTATCAATTAACCATCATCCCACAACACTAATAGGAATACCATATTTTAAGCTTTTCACCACTACTTCATAATCAACACAAATCTCCACTGCAAAAAAATCTCTATAATGAAAAGTTTTTAAACCTTCAAACACACTCTAAAAGCTCTTCAATAAAAGCATTACATGCCCCAAATTTTTTTACACTCCACATACCCAATTACCATATGCACCACGGATAAGACCTCTACATCCCAATATTAATCCTTCTCACCATCTATTACTTTTTTTTTATACATCGGAAAGATAAATACTTCCGCTAAAATTTACACTCTAGACTTTCTTTTATCCAACCTATGTCCTCAAGCTCTTACCGCTTGAGCTAATATTCAAGTTTATTTAATCAATTAGTTTAGTACTTACATTTTTTTTCCTATTTAAGGTAATATTAACAGGTTAAAAGTTAAAAACAAGGTTAAATATAACCTACCTTAGGGTGTTAAAAAAAATATGGATTTTTTGTTATAAAAAATAAACATACGAGGGTGCGAAACTTAAAATCCAAAACATTTGGGGACTAAAATATAAATATCACAAACTAATTCTGTCATATATATCTGCATTCAGTCTCCAAAGCTCATCACAGAACCCTAATCCTCGCACAAGAGTTCTCCGCCGATCAACCTCCGAGTTTTGGCCACAATGGTTAGTTACGATTCCTATAATCGGAATCTAAATCTCTCAATCTTCTTCATCTCTTATTCTCTTTCTCACCGTTCAATTTCTTCATTTTCAGACATTCAAGCGTAGAAACGGAGGTCGCAACAAGCATGGACGTGGCCATGTCAAATTCATCCGTTGCTCAAACTGCGGAAAATGCTGCCCTAAGGTAATTGAGTTTGAATTTGTGTGTTTGTTAATTGTTATTGTTGAATTGAAATTACTGAATCGAGTTTTTGTTTATGGAAAATTGATTAACAGGATAAGGCTATTAAGCGTTTTCTTGTGAGGAACATTGTTGAACAAGCTGCAGTTAGAGATGTTCAGGAAGCTTGTGTTTATGAACGTATTGTTCTTTACTCTTTTTAATTTGTTAATTTATTAATTAACTTATTGATTAATTGAATGTCGTAATTGTGTTATTGATTTGATTGATTGATTTTGTGTTTGTGATTTGTAGAATACACTCTTCCTAAGCTGTATGTGAAGATGCAGTACTGTGTTTCCTGTGCAATTCACTCTCATGTTGTGAGGGTTAGATCTCGCACTGATAGGAGGAAGCGTGATCCTCCCCAGCGTTTCGTCAGGCGCAGGGTAACAATTTTCTACCTTGTTTCTGTTTGTGATTTTGTAGTATTTGTTAAAATGGTCTTAAATATTATTGGGTAATATGAATGTTCAGAGGTTTATGACAATGTTCGAATTCAGATTTGTCTGTTTCATTATTGGATTTGGTTTATATAATCAGTGTTATAAAGTAGTGCTGACATGAATACATGATGTACTTTTACGGGAATATCAGTTTAAAATAGAAGAGTTTCGGTTTTCAGCTATTGATATGAGCAACGCTAAAAAATTGATAACTTGATTTAGACATTTGGAACATCGTTATGCTATCCATTCATGAATGCCATTGCCATGTTGATTTCACATTCTTTTGTAGACTGTTGTTGATGTCAGTTTCTTTAAATGTTGTTTGATAGTTATAGTCATTTGATAATGTGATTGTGAATACTAGTTTCCTCTGACAAAGAGCTACTATTATGTTTGTCAAAATGTTCCCCTTTAAAATTCATATTTTGTTTAGCATTCCTATTGGTTGAACTTAGAATTTGTTACTTGATTGACTATTAGCTGTATTTCTATGTTTATGTTTCTTTGATATATGATATGATATATTGTTTAAATTTTGGAGGATGTGCTATATTTGTATGAAGACTTTTGTTTTTATGGCTATGAAATTGTTGGAAGTGTGTGATTAGTAGCTCTGTTTCTTCAATATTCTTAATTACCCTATATATTTTGCTCGGGGGTGTCTGATTGGTTTATTTGATTCTTTTTCAAGGATGATGCACCAAGACCCGGCCAACCCGGTCAAGCTCCTCGCCCTGCTGGACCTGGAGCACCCCCAGCCCGTGTCTAGAAGGATGGTAGTCTGATGTCTGTTGGATCAGTTTTATATCAAGAGGATGCTAGTCTAGAAGATGCCAGTCTGAAGTTTATGTTGTTGAATCAGTTTTATATCAAGAACCTAATTTGGTTTGCTTAATTTTTTATTCCAGTTTTGTGTAGCCACCATATATTATATTATTGTCTACATTTGCTTGCGTTATTGGTCAATACCAACTTTTCAGATCATTTTAATTTTGAATGAGTAGACCTTGATGTTTAATAATTGCCTACAGTGTTTTAAGATAAAGTTATAAAATGTCGTGAAGTCTTGTTATATTTGAAAACTATAAATGTTAGACATGCTTTACCTGAATAAAATAGTGTCTTTGTCAAATAGTTAGGAAAAAATGATTCTTAGTATTGTGTTTTGAGGTATTTTAGAAGTAAGAAAAAGCACAGTACTAGTCACTTGATAACAACAGCCTTGTTTATTGTCTGTTTGATTCCTTTCTACAAGATGACTGCTCTTGTTTTTCAAGTTTGAGGGATTACTTCCTGTCCTTGTGCCGGTTTACTTAGCCAAAACATGTTCTTTACATCTTACACTGCCAATTTCTCCATTTTTTTTATAGAATATTTGATTCTTTTTGTTACAATTTCTGTGAATATATATTGAAATCAGCTTCATTTCGTTTTATCCAAGTGTCTTAACTAGACATTAGACAATACTTGTTGGATTGATAGATAACACAAGATTGACGCCATACAATTTTAAATATTGATCCTTGATCAGTCATCATCAATTACTTTTTTCATCCGTAACCGCCAAGATAAATTATGAACCTTGGAAATTTTGTCGTATGAAATCTGAGTTTGAACGCTTTGCAGCACTATGCTTTTGTATATAAAGTCAATGCAAAGGAATCATTGCATTTTCCCAGCTGTTATCTTTTCTACATTTGCTTCCGAAGTGATTGTAATTTATCTGTAGTAGTCCTTGTGGAAACAAAGTCCACTCATTTTTAAGCAGTGTAATATCAAAAACTTATAACTAACCAACTAGTGTACCTAATAACTAGTAGAACAACTAAATCTAAGTTGAAAGAGTGCCATACCAACTCACACCAGTGAAGAAGTCGGAGTTTGAATCCGGGTCATAACAACTGGCATGATATTGATACCATGATATAGTTAGCCGGGGTGGCCTAAGTGCCAAACAACCCAACGAGGGTTTTACTTAAGTTCCAAAATAAATATTTTTGACAAAAATAATTAAATTTTTTAGAAAGTAAAAATGTCCCATCCAAAAAAATAATTATTTTGGAAAAGTCAGATTTCCCATTATGAGTCAACCATAATTTTTTTATTATTTTCGGATTCTCTCTTCAAATTCACGTTAAATCATCCTCGTGAGCTTAGCTCAGGTTCAAACTCTAGTAAGGGATGAAATTCCAGTCTCTAAACTATCTGACACAAAAAAAAGCTCGCATTAGATCATATGGTTTGAATGTTAATTTTTGTTTGGTTTGTTGCTCTATTTTCACTAATGAAACAAAATAAGATATATTTGTTGCTTTATTATATCCCTGTTTTTGACAAAAAAATTCAATTTAATCTTTTTGAATGAAATTGAAAAACAATTGATAAATACATTAATTAATTTGAAATATTAGTTGAATAAAAAACCTACTCCCTCGATAAATACATGTCATTACATTTTATCAAATACATTCTAGATGATAACAGAAGCTTTTCTCTAAAAATAATATCTTTGAATTAATTATTTTTTGGACAGTGCTTTGAAATACTGCATAACTAAATATTTGTTTGATTCAATATTTTATAATCCATAATAAAGTTTAAATATATCCTAGATTTTAAATATAATTTGATTAATTAATATAATTTTAAATATATCTTAGCTTAGAACATCAATAATGATAAAGTTTATAATATGTCTTAAGCCATCACCAAGTATGAATTTCTAATTTAGACGCAATATTCTCTATATTCTATAACATCTTTTTGAGGAAATACACAGTTGTTGCGTTCTTTTCAGATGGACCAAATGCATGTCAACCAAATCAAATTTAACAATGTCTTGAATTTCTTCATCTACCACAAAATTGTTAAACATGAAAATAAAGATGAAGAGAGTTCTCAAGTAATTTTATTAACTGAATTATTAAAGCATTTTGATTGTGACAAATTAAATATATGTGAATACAATAGATAAGCTAGTTTGTTTGTGATCAGATATGGATCTTTTCAGGTATGGAGTTATAGGAAGAAAAAGTAATAGTTGATGAAGATGAATGAGTACTGAAAATGATCTTCATAGATGTGAATGAAATGAAGAATAATTTATATCTCGTTTCATTAAAAATATGGGTTATTTGAAGATTTGAGTAACGAATTTGATGAAAATTTGAGTTTCTTTGAAGATGATATGAATTTTCGGAGTTCTTGAAAAAATGTAAATATTTTATAACATAAAAGTCGAAATCGAGAAAAAAGGATAAAAGATTGAACTATAATCAGAAATGAAGTTAAGAGACCGCAAAAACAATTTTGCCAAAAATATTTGTGGTGTTACAGAAGGCATGACAGGTTTGTGAATGAAAAAGTAAGAAAAATAGTCACAATATAAATAATTAATCAAGTGAATGAACAAGTTTTGCAAAACAATTTTGTCAAAAACTAAAAAGTTGTGTAAAAAAATTGAATGCATAAAAATATTATATGGCAAAATCATGCATGACACCAACAATTTTCTAAACAAAAGTAACAATAGCCCTGAATGACTAACTTGAGATGGATTTCATGTCACAAAGCTTGATATAATGTAAGAAGTATAATGCATGTAATTCAAGCAATGAAAAACCATTATTTAAAAACAAAGTATCATATATATAGTTCATAAATCATAACAACAACATTGCAACCAAAAACAAGTCTTTCAAATTGAAGAGACTTTTGGTTGTCAAAGACATATTCATACATAGGTCTGAAGGTGAAATGCCAACATTATTGTATCACATACATCATAACTTACTGTCATGTAAAAGACATATCATGTACAACAAACATCATTGGACTTCAGAAGGATAAATATATGATACTGTCCCAACAGCCACAACAGAAATGGTAAACTCTTCCTACAGAAAGAGGAGAGCAAGGGATATAGAGTCAAAAGGCAGAATAAAATTTGTGAACATCCTTACCAAAGACTTATTCCCATCAAGTCTATAATTTATCACTAGCAGCAACCGATTCTAGTTTCTCGCAAAATCTACATCTGAAAAAGAAAGGATGAATTGACCAATGTCTTAAGGTTGGTATAGTCAGAGAAGAACCTGCAGTAAAAAGCATCACATAAGATGTTATCTTCAATATCCTACAAAATACCTATATGTTTTGGTTATGTCAATTCATCTTCTCTTCGATCCAGGGAAATTTCTCTTTTGCCTCCACTGCAAGACTTGGAGCTACTGGTGCAGCAGTGCCTTGAGAGGATGAAATACTAGAACCCTCTTTCTGATCCTTTGTTCCCAAGCTCAGTTCTGTCAGTGGTTGCGAGATACTGTAAGTTCCAAACTCGATAACTAATTGAGGTGGTGATGAATTCTGGTTCTGCTCAGATCGTTGGGATGCTGCGGAACTGGTGTTGTCAATGTTTTGGAGAAGAGGAAAATCTTCATTTGAGAACTCAAAATACTTGGAATTATTATTATCATCCATATAAGTCTCAGGAAGAACCTTTTCTATTGCGGAACTGGTGTTGCGAATGTTTCGGAGAGGAGGATAATCTTCATTTGAGAGCTCAAAAGACTTGGAATTATTCTTATCATCCATATCAGTCTCAGGAAGAACCTCTTCTATTGTGGAACTGGTGTTGCCCATGTTTTGGAGAAGAGGAAAATCTTCATTTGAGAGCTCAAAAGACTTGGAATTATTATTATTATTATTATTATTATTATTATTATTATTATTATTATTATTATTATTATTATTATTATTATTATCATCCATAACAGTCTCAGGAAGAACCTCTTCTATTTGCTTTCTCTCGGATGAATTGGACGATGCATTATTTCTATTATTATTATTATTATGACCATTCCCAGGACCGGATCTTCTTGTTGGCCTGAAACCTCTTGCACGGGTCCAGTAGGTAGTATGAGTCTGAGTCAGAAACATCCAAACATTTTGAGGATGATATAATGAGTTATCATAATATAATATAAAATAAATAAAGTTTGAAAACAATAGAAATTTACCATGTCAGGTATGTATGTGCCTGTTCCTCGCGATTGCCCTATTTCTTCAAGGCTATAAGTTGGTTGTGGAGGAGGAGCATTTTGAAGAATGAATGGCTGTGTCGGGACATATAAGTCAGCACCTCTATGATAACACAAATACCAGTTTTGTAACGCAAGCAAATCAGCCTCAAGTGGTATTGAGGTACTCGAAGGTGGAACAACATCGAATGGTATCAATGGGGAACTCAAATGAGCAACATCATCAAATGGTACCGTTGGGAAACTCGAATGTGCAACATCATCAAATGGTACCGTTGGGAAACTCGAATGTGCAACAAGCGGCATGACATGGTTATGATACGACTGAACATACTGTAAGCCACCATAATAGCTGTCACAATCTCCAACCAGGACAGGCTCTTCAGATCTTCCAGTACCAAATGCAGGAACAGGAACATCGATATCTGGCCTTTGTCCTTTCCCATTTCTATTCAAGGTATTCATGAAAAACACCTCAAGTGCTCCACCCATCCTTTGTCCTGGAAGTTTGAGGATATCATGAAGCTTTCGAGCACCGAAGGTAAGAGCAAATCTAATTCGATGCAAATTGCCTACAGGAAGAAGGTAAAAAGGTTGGCAAGTGTAAGCGAAGTATGCCTTTTGAAAAATGTAACCATTACAAACTTCAAATTGTTATACAATATTAATCTCTCATTTTTTCGGTATCATACATAGATGATAGAGCATTGAAGTCATCACAGGAGCATATGTCAAATATAAAATGTTTGTTTGGTCCAAATGGAACTAGACACGGATCCTTTAAGCAAGGTCTCAGGTTTGATTGTTTGAAACTTGAAGAAGAAAAAAATGTTTGGGAAGGGAGATCTCACTAATGTTGTGCATTTATGTAATGAATGATACTGGAGGAAGCCCTGATGCATTTGTCGCTTGCATGCAACATTGGAGTGAGCTTAAAGATGTTTTCACAGTAAAATATGAAGTTGGCTTACAAGCAATGAATGTGAATAAAAATATTCACTGTAATCAGTTCAGGCTTTTATAGGCAAAATTACCTTTGTTGACACTGCGGCCTAGGTTGTTGTCGTTTTTGAGTGGATCCAAAATGTTGATGAACTTGATGGGAAATTCACGGGTAAAAGGCTCAGATGCTTTTGGAACAGAGCACATATCCCTGTAGTTTTTCAGAAGCTCTTTACTGAGCAACAATCCACCTCGATCACATTCTGGTTTCTCTGGGATAAGCAAGTTGGATTAACAACCGAAGATTGATAGTAGTATAAACAATCCCATTAAATCATTATAACATTGAATAGCTTATGCAGCCCCGGTAAAACTTACCAACAATTTCTGGAAGGGAGGATAAGGTTTGTGGACCATCTATGGTGACATAATTCTTCTCCCAATCAAATGTGCTGTAGTAGTCCAAAAATCTGTACAGCACCTGCTAGTAGCAGCAGTTCAATGGTTTTATTCTCTATGTCGACGTAAATACAAATGATGTATGAATTCAAAAAATATTAAAGGAAGACTAAACCCACCTCTAGAGGACCGCGCAATGATGAATGAAAGCGATTGATAATATATAAAACTAATATTTCAACTGCATATGTTGAGAGCAGGCCATAGTGTGCACCAAGAATTCGGCTCTCATAATAGCACCAAGCTTTGACTAAGATTATACTGCGCTTGAAGACATGGTTTTTCCCGACAAGTTGGTCAACCTAAGATTTTTTTTATACGAAAAAGTATTAGCGAAGCCTGAATATGAGCCAAATGCACGGTGGAAGAGAATATAAAGAGGCTATATAAACAATTAACTCAATGTTGAGATTAGAGCACCACAAATTGTTCTGACTGAATAGAGGCACACAAATTTAATAGATGGTATTCTCTATACGATCTTTACAGATCCCAGAAACAAAGGTAATCAAGTAGTAGAAACTAGAAACGGTAGGAAAGGAAGCAAAATCAAATTATCAAATATATTAAACATTACAGGAAAATGAGTAAAAAATTAAAACAAGAAAGCTTAATGGAGGAAAATGTATATATAAATTTAATGTAAATGACAATCCTAACATGGCATATAATTTCATATATTTACTACTTAGACTAATAACCACATATTAGTTCTACTCAGTAATCAAGTTTCAGTTTTATATAAACTGTACAAACTATAAATTAATTAACAGTAACACGACCAAAATTAAGCTTATAGACGGTATATTGAACTCAGAGAACATAAACTAGTTGTAAATATTAATTAGCAAAAATAAGATTTACCTGCTCCAGAAAGTGCAAAGCATAGAGTCCAGCTATCTGGTTGAAAGAGATATCAACTGCTATATTTTTCACTGTGCACTTGACAACCTTAACCTGCAGTCCAACAACATCCAAACATAAAAAAGGAAATCTTATAAAGTTTAGAGATATAACTTTACTAAGAACATTAAACACAACATACCAATCAGGAAAACCAAGAAAGGGAATAATTTTTAACATAAAAAGTAAAGAAGCAACAACGGCAGTGGAGTTGCTACTTTTCACATAGGATTTAAACATAAATTCCAAAAATAATATATGTATATGTGTGTGTGTGTGTGTGTGTGTGAGGGAGGATCCGTTGACTCCGGGAGTAACTCTAGATATAGCATTATAACGTCGCTCTTTAACAACACTGGCTGCACTTCAAAGGTATCTTGGTAGTTGGTATCAATCTAACAGGCCAAGACTTCTTTTAATTTTAAGTTCCCTCCCTATACCTTTATGAAAAGCAAAATCATCTTAAGTCAATCATATTTAGAGGCTGTATGCATGTAAAGGAAACGGCAAGGGTAAGTTTCTATTGCCACATAATACATAGCCAAACTCCATATGCAACATCCATCAGTACATGAAATCAATTGCTCAAATTTCAATCCTTGTTCACAATAAGTCAAAGAATAAAAGGCATGCTTAAAAATTAAAATCCTTTTAAGCCTATTCCACGAACATGAATGACTACTTGGCTAGATAGCAGAAACTAAAATGGGGGGAAAATGAAGGCCTCAAAGCTTAATTGAAACCAATATGCAGGCCCAGAAGAAATAGAAACCTAATATGGTTGAAGTAGTAGTTGGAAATCATAACCTTCCAATAATAAATGAAACTAGGTGGCTCCGGATAGTTTAATAATTAATCGGCCCAATCCTTCATTTAATAGCAAACATATGCATGCATTGATAACAAAAATAAAATTTGATCTTTAACTACACACAAACATTAGCATTAATAGTTAGAAAATGGATTACTGATGTATGCATGGGACCTATCTTATCGGATTATAGCAGCTTAAATGGAAAATTTGATTCCAAACCTGCGCACGTATGTGATGTATGTCTTTTACTTCATATTCAAGGTCCTCTCCACTTGCTAGTAGATTGCATACTGCCTGTGGCAAATCCTCCTCTACACTTTCATGACTGAGAACTGTCAAGTCAATATCTCCATCTGGAAGATAGGTTTTCAGCGGGACTGATCCAAACACAAACACCTGTAGTTACGCACAAAAGATAAAACGTTCATTTATGGACACCACTGTAATGGTATATATATACATAATGAAAGCAATTTGTAAGGTGAGGGATGCCTCCCACTTATAAAACTCTTTCAGACCATATCTCATTCAATGAGGGACTGTTAACCCCCGTTCTTATGCCAGAGACTAAACTTCTGGAGGGACACCCGAGTAACCCGAAAGTGGGTGGCCCATGGATATTGGATAAACTCTGATACAGTATTAGGTGTTTTTATTGGGGTTAAATCATCGAAAGGGATCCCTCCCACTTATAATTAAAAACACGTTGAAACCAAAACTCATCTAATGTGAGACCAACACATCCTCTTATGCTCAAGACACGACATCAGGAGCATGACCCGAGTAGTCCGATAGAGGGTAGTCTATGGATCTCGGATAGACTTTGATAATGTATTATGGTTTTTATTGGTCCTAACTCATCCTTACAAAGTTAAGGCAAGAGATGACTCTCACTTATGTGATACTCTTAACAAAAACAAAACACATTAGGTTGAAAGTTGAAGCCAATAATATGATACTCTTAAACACATAAGTAGGATTATATGGATCTTTTGGGTTTGTGAAAGATAAATTGGTCTACCGTAATATTTAAGTTTAAATTCAAATAATACTATATAAATATATAAAAGAAAAATGTAGTAGGCAGAGGGATGAGTATAGGTAGTAAAATAGGTAAAATGACTTCATAAGGCAGTAAAATGATGATTGTATCAAAACAGCTCATAAAGGAAGGAAACATACAAAGAAAAAAGGAGTTTCAACCAATCAATTTTAAACAGCAATCAAAGCGGAACACGAAAAAAAACCCAACTAAATCCGTCGAAAGAAAGCAAGTTGATAAAAAGAGAATGACAAATGCATAGCCCACTTCTACAATCAATGGTTACAAGTATGAAAACTGAATCAAAAAATTCAAACCTCTCCCCCATAGTAGCCTCCAATCAGCCTGTGAACAAAATCAATAATCTGCTTTCTGTTCACCTCAGAAACAACATTAGGTTGAACTACACACAGTATTTCCTGGGCCCTCTGTTCAGCCATAAACCAAAGCTCCTCATCCATTGATAACGGCTGTTGGTCATGCGAGGAGGACAGTACCAACAAATTTTCTTGTACAGTATCCATTGCTGGCAGTATCAGAACTCAGATGTCCTGCAAATAAAACCAAGATTAAATAACTCTACAACTGCTTCAAAATGTTGAAAAGTAATGAAGCACATACACAAACAAAGACACCGAATACGACACCGACACATAGGCTTCAGCAATAATTTGAGAAAATGAAAGTGCACATAGATACACTTCAATCTGAAATGTCAGTGCTACATAGATAAAAACTAACCAAAAAATAGATGGAAAATGGGTTTGTTCACAACATAAGTAAAGTTTGTAAGGTGGAGCAATGTGAGATGAAGGTTCATTTCAAGGGTGGTTTTTTTTCAGAACAATCACACTAAAGTTTATGTATGAAATCAATTTGTAGCTGATGCAAACCTTCATTGGTGATGCATGTTAAAAACAACTTGTCAAAATGAAACCAAAGGTGAACATGAGAAAAACCCTAACCCAGAAAATGGTTAATCTTGAGAAATTTTTAGGACTGATTCAACCTTTGACTCATTCTTCTACAAGAGTTTTTGCATAAACAAGTTGACTCAATTTTCAAACCTAGAATTATAACCTCGTACAATTGTACAAGTCAGCTCAAAAATTTACCAATCATGGTTACAAAACTAGAGAATCAAAACCTTCCACGTCATTAAATGCTAAACAAGGTTTCAATTTCAGATGTCACAAAATTACACACCAGAAACCCTAGCCCCAAACCTAATACTACTAATTACTAAACAAAAACTAGTTTTTTCAAGCAAAAAATCAACCATATACTCAATCAATCTAAACAATGAGAAAAATATAACAAGCTACATTGATCATTGAAAAAAATTAAAAATTAATTTTTTTTAATTAAATAAAAATACAAACTTTTAGGTCACTGATGAAACCCATTGAGACAAATCACAAGAATTTAGCTTCAAAAAAACATAAAAATAATTTAGGTCACTAATCAAAACAAGTTCATAGAAGCAATAAAAAGAGACTAAATTTACCTCAAAAAACATAAAAAGTTTACAGCTTTTTTGTTGAACGCAGCTTAATCAGAAGCTCTTAACGGCAAAAGAGAAGGAGAATGAGGGAAAACCAAAACCCTAAACGATGAAGCAACCCCTCTTCATCAAATCAATGGGGCCCACATCTTCTTAGCAGCAACAAGGTTTTTTAGCTGCTAACTCTCATTCTCATATATGTCACAATCTTCATTTCTTTATATAAACCCAAAAAAGGAAAAAAAAAACCCAAAATCAAGATAAGATCAAAGAAAAAAAAATCTTTATTTTTTTCCAATTATGAAATTTCAATTTCAAAATCTCATCTTTTAATCTCTAATCCCTGAAATCCCTTAAATTTATTAATTCATACACACACGTGTAACTGTTCACAGCGTTTTCTTTTTTTCTTCATCGGTTTTTAAGAATAAAAAGACAAAATTTTCTGTTACTTTTCTTGCATCATCGTTGTTTTTCCGACGTAATGTTGTTGACTATAGCTTTTTCTACTCATTTTCCGCAAACCCATTTTCGGTGCCAATGTTGTAGTAATTTTGTTCCTGGAAATGGGTTTCAAGTTGAACGTGGTTTGGAGTTTGATACCGGCGGTGCATTTTACCGGCGAGAAAGTGCTACCGGAAGAGACCTTGGTGTTCTTGCAGCTTCCTTGCAGAAGAAGGTTAATGGAAGCTTGCGTGTTCTTGATGCTCTTTGTGGATGCGGCATTCGGTCGGTGAGGTATTTGAAAGAAGCTGAAGCAGATTTTGTTGCTGCTAATGATGGAAATGATTGTTATGGAAATACCATTGTGGAGAATTTGTGTAGAGTTTCTGTGAAAGAGGAGAAAAGATGGGTTGTTACTCATTTAGAAGCTAATAGAGTTATGACTGATTATTATGTTCAAAAGAGTTTTTTTGATTTTATTGATGTTGATTCTTTTGGAAGTGATTCTTCTTTTTTGAGGTCTGCTATCAATACTTTGAGATATGGTGGGTTGCTATATGTTACTTCAACTGATGGTTTCTCTTCTGGTGGACACCGTCCTCATCAGTAAGAATTTTTTCTTTCTTAGTGTTTGTTTAATTTGTTTGATATGATTTTGAGTTTTGTGATTTAAAATATGGTTGTGGTCGCGGTGATTGTCCTTAATGTTGTAGAGAATCAAATGTTATGGATATGGTTTCAATGACATTGTGGTTACATTGAATAAAATATTGATGTTGCTGTCTGGTTGCAACCTTATCTTAATACCATTGTGATTTTAAAACCATTGTGGTGTTTTATCTGTCCTTTTTTTGTGCTGTTAGATTTGTGTAGTGTAATTTGTTTGGTCTGATTTTGAGTATTGTGATGGAGTTTTTAGTTGCCATCACAGAATACTGAAGTGAAACAAATGCAGCAGGTGTGGCTTCAATCGCATTATGATTACATAAAAAACCATATGTCAATGTTGAAGACCTTATTTTAAAACCTTTGCGGTGTATTGTGACTGTCTTTTTTTGTTGTTGTTGTTGTTGTGCTGTTTGATTTGTGTAGTGTAATATCTGGTTGCATATTTGAAATAATGTTTTGCTGTAAATTGTAATGGATATGGCAGTTTTTAACTTGAACTTTTTATTGCTTAGTTCTTTAGCTGCTTATGGAGCCTATGTGCGACCTATGCCATATTCGAACGAGATTGGTTTGCGAATGCTTATAGGTGGGGTTGTCAGGGAGGCTGCATTGTTGGGGTATCATATAACTCCCTTGTTTTCGTACTATGCTTATCATGGACCCATTTTCCGGGTCTTGCTCAGATTGAATCGTGGGAAGCTTCATGATAGTAGGTGATGAATCCTTGTGTTTGTGTCACATCTTGTGATGTTCCCATTTGATTCTTATGTAGTTACTCTCTTGTTTATTACTTCTATTGTGATTACTGTAGGCATTATGGCTTTATTGGCCATTGCCACCAGTGTGGAAACTCCCATGAATTTTCTTGGGACCAACTTGGTCAGATGAGTTGCTCCTGCAGTGTTTCAAAGGTATGGTGTGGTTTGTTTCCAACTACCTCATTGAGGTTTCATAATGTCTATTTATTTACAAACTATCTTTGTAAATTGCAGCTAGTGTCGGTAAGGAATGTTGCTAAATAATTTCACGGATTAATATGATAACTTTTGTATGTTTTTTAATCCTAAATTCCTATTTAAACTTTTGTTGCATAAAATATGCTAAGTTCCAAGTATGTTAATTGCTTTTCCCTTCTGAATCGGCTTTTACTTGGTAACTCTAAGTTATTAATACAACTAAGGTTAAAAACGACCCTTTTGGATTCGTGTTTTTGACACGTTAAAATTTTTGCCATTTCTGTCAGTTGTTTTGTTGAATGATGTATGGAACAGGAATGCTGAAGCTTGTTTAATCAAATTACACAAAATGTTATTTACTATTGATTGTATAAAGTACCCTATTTCTCCATTTTTCAGGCTTCAAACTCCCTTAAGGTATCAGGACCTCTTTGGACAGGGCCTCTTCATGATGCGGCATATCTTACAGACATGTTAGATCTGGCCAAACAGTGGGGATGGATTGGCTGCGACGGTAATGACAGTCTTGAAAAGCTTATAAAACTAATGGTGGATGAAAGCGACCCCAGGTTGCCATTTGGATATATCAAGTTGGATGAGGTGATTCTTATATCTTTGTTGCATTGTAAATAATGTTAGCTACTTTGGTGAGAATAATGAGTTAATGGTATTTTTACGTGTGTTTATCCAGATGGCAAGCCGTGGAAAAATCAATACTCCACCTCTGAGGACCTTGATGAGCGTCATGCAAGAGGTACTCTAAAAAAATCAATAATTGTGTTAAAGGTTTGCATTTATATATGATCATGCTGCATAAATGTTTGACATTGTAGAATGATGTCAAGGTCAAGCTCATGTTTTCGATACTATATCTAATATAATTTATTCAAATGCGACAAACTTCATCTGTTTTTTATGTCTTAGGTGCGATTTTCTTTTGTTGCATGGTATGAAGTGTGTAGGTGGTTAGGTTTTATGGTTGTCATGGTGATTTATAGCCTGTTTGGAACTGTGTGAGAAAGACATCGAGCGCACATTTATTACAAAGCTTAGATTCGTAGATTTACAAAATTCCCGACAATGACGCATCGGGATGCAAGATACAAAAAGGGAATGTACATCCAAACATATAATTAGTAGTTTTTTTAACTGCTTGTTTTCGTGATGCATACGAGGAGTATCATTTTATTCCCTTATCTATATATCTTTCTTTGCTGCTTAAGAAAAACAATTAAACCATGAAAACAATTATGGTATAAAGTTCCGTTATTCATTCACATTACGTAAGGTATGCAAAAATAAAAACGAATGGAGTTACTTTTCATTCTGTATCATGTTATCATTGTCGATTTGTTTACGATGTTTGATTTGATGAAATATTGAATCATAGATACTTCACGTATGCAGAAGGGTTATGCTGCCAGCAGGTCTCAGATAGCCACAAATGCAATTAAAACAAATTGCCCCATGACAGAACTCATTAAAATAGCCAAAGAACTACAGCAGGTATCTGTCTCTTAATGGTTTAGGCTCTGATGGTTCCTCTGAGCATTGGTTAATGTTCATATGTGTAAAATGTCATATCTATTCTTTTAGCTGTATTAAAATTTTTGTTAAACAATAGTTATTTATAATTTAATTGACAATTTTAATTTTCAAGTGCCAATTGCATCATTCTAAGTCTAACTACTATTGTTGCTTAAGAATCAAGTTTTGAGAAATTCTCCTTTATGAATTGGACACTATGGAATGTTTGTGAATGTTTGTGAAGTTCTAAGTCTAAGTCTAACTACTGCTGTTTTGAATGTTTGTGTTGTGGAATATTTTGAAAGAAAAAAAGGAGGGAGACAAAAACCAAAATCCTCAAACAAAAATAAGAAAGAATTAATATATTAAAAGTCCTTTAAGTTTGTAATTTGTAACTTGTAACCTCTAAGTCCTTCTAATTATCCTCTTATACTTAAAAAATTAGACTTAGATGCTACAAATTACAAACTTAAAGGACCTATTTGTTACTTAAAAAAGTTAAAGGACCTATTTGTTACAAAAATAAAACTTAAAGGACTTATTTATTGCTTAAAAAAACTTAAAGGATTTATCTATTACAAACGTAAAACTTAAAGGACCTGTGGATGCATTTGGCCTTTATAATATATTATCTTTCTAAGTAAAACATTTCTTTATCTATGTCCAAAAGGAATTCTTGTTTGATTTTTTATATGAATATTTTGGAATTATTTTTATTTTTATTCATGAGAATTATGGAATAAGTTTTTTAGTCAATAGTCAAATTCACTTTTTAATTAAATATAATACTAACTATTTATTTATTTATTTATTTATTTTTGGTACATAATACTAACTATTTTTAAAAATGTAATAAATATTACATTTATGCCAAAAAATTACAAAAGTCAACAAAAAAAATAATACGGTCTAAAAGTAATACAACTAAATTTAAAAACATATCTCCAATATTCTACTTTCATTAAATGTAATATTTAATTTTAAAAAAGATGTAATAAATATTTCTTTTATACCAACAAATTATAAAAGTAAAAAATAATACTGCCTAAAAGTAAATCTGACTAAGTTTAAAAACATATCTTCATTCTACTTTATGATAAATATAAATATAAATTATATCATACTTTTATTAACAAAAAAAATTATTTTATACAAAAATGCATTCTAGGGATTCCGGCATTAGACCCCCTTTGACTATTACTTATACAAATATAACTGTTTATGACCCAAAGATACATCAACAAAATTCCTTCATGAATTAGTCAAAAAAAAAAAAATCCTTTGAAGACTATTGTTAGTTGTTACTATAATATTTAACTTCTTTTTTTAATTGTTAGTTTTTTTTTTTGTTCTCTTTTGACGAGAGGTCTAAGTTTTTGTTTTTGGTACAAGAGAGGTTTAAGCTTTATAAAAAAAAATAGAAAAAACTACAGAATTAGGTTTGATATTTAATTAAATCTCCCATCTTTATCGTTTTTATGGTACAAAACATATTTATATTGTTTACTCGTTTTTTTTTTTACAATAAAATCTCGTTTTTCAAATACATACATAAAAAATAGGTAAGAATTGTGAGACATTGATAGGGTAGGGGGATGTTCAGTAGTTTTTTCTATTTTTCTTTATAAAGCTTAAACCTCTCTTGTACCAAAAACAAAAACTTAGACCTCTCGACAAAAGAGAAAAAAAACTTAGACCTCACTTTTCCATCTCCCCTCATAACTTGAGTCTTCTTAGGCAAACCAAAAATTGCCTTGTTGTTCTTCAAATATTGAGTCTATTTCTTCTTCCCTACATCGAATGTGTAAGTTGCCATGTTTTTCTTTGTTGCCAAAATTCAGGCCGGTTCAAAAGTAAGACAACTCAAGCAAGAACTCTAGGCTTCTGAAAAATATAAAAAGTTCATTAAAGAAAACGACATCAAATAAGTCATAAGTCCTTTAGAAAAAGCCTAAAAAAAAATATATAAAGGTCTCTTAGAAAAAATATTATAGAAATGAAACAATAACTTTGCAACTTGTCAAGAAATTTTAAATATCTATATTGCGCATTTGTGCTCTCAAAAATATTTCTATTGACTAAATATTTTTGTGCAATCTCTCTATTTATCTAAACATGGTTTTATCATATGCTTGAGACAAATGTGAGATATGGGTTGGCCTGATGGGCAGACTCGTTAGCTCACATGCTTTGACGAACTATGCTTCAAAAAACCAAAGTTGAATGCAATCTTGTTTTTTGTTCCAAGACCATGTAGCCCTCATGTAGATCAGGCTGAGCTGGACTAGTCTATTGGGTTTCGGGCAAATCCATTATTAAAAAATTGATGTCATTTTTATAAAAATAATATCATTAAATGCATAAAAAATTATAATCTATTATTATAAAAAAATATAGTTTATTTTGTGTTATTTTACACAACAAATATATATATATATATATATTCTACTAATAATATGATTTGTATTATACTTTGCAATGTATATTGCTTTGTCTTTGTGCTATTCAATGTGTTTTTACCATAATAGATAAGATTTCTTTTATATGATTATAATTTGTATGATTTGTCATGCTAAACACATGTTGGCACTTTAACAATGAAACATGTTTAACTACCCATACAAGAGAAAGTATGTCATGCAAAAAAAAGATAAAAATTCATCATCTTTATTCAAATGCTTGATTTTCTTTCAATGTATCCTTCATAAATTTGACTCTTCATAGTAGTGAATACACGTGTTTAATAACATATAATAGCATTCTAATTGGGTATTATAAAAATTATTTTTATTAATTCCAAAAATGATTATTTTATATAAAATTAAGATTCTATGGTGCTCATAACTATATTTTTAATTATATAATTCCACTTTCATATAATAACACATGACAATGGCTCACTTTTAAAACTTGATTTTTGCCACAAAATTAAGTATATTTATACATATCCATTTTTTTATCAAAATTGATCTGCAATTAGTATGGGCAAATTTAGAAATGAAATCTAAATTATTTTCTTAGGGAGAGACATATCATCAACTCTCCTAACGCTATGTTGATAAATTGATATTTTTTACACGCGTAAATTATTTAAATTTAAGATAAAATTATTTTAATTTTATCTTTCAACCGCGCATCGCGCATGCATACATCTAGTTTGTAGATAAAGGGGAGATGGATGAATCGTTGCTCAAAATTCTGTGGGGGCATGTTGTCTAATGCTGAATTGGTACATACCCAACGAGTACCGAGTACATACTGATATCCGATAAGAAATTGTACATCTACCATTAATGTCCTTAAATTTATATTTTACTAGTCAAATTATGTTAGGTCTGGGACACTACACTAATTTATATTTTGACGTGAACGCAAATTTATCGAGAGTATTCCAAGTAATTAAGAGATCGCATGTCCAATTAGAGTACACAACTGGATTGTTTCATTTCGGCATTTTGGACAAGTTTGTCCTTGCCATCTCTATCATCATGGGTGCGAGTTTTCTAATTCATGTTTTCCATCAAAGAAGGGTTAGACATTTCACTTGGTTTTTTTTCCTCTTCTTTTCATAGATACATGTATTTCTTTTGACTCTCCTTTTAATATACATCAAATACACTTGGTGAGTTTCAAATCAATCTCCTATGATTTGCCTCTTAAAAAAAAATTAGCCGCGTCGGCATCCTTCTTAAGAGAAGTTAATTAAAAAAAAAAAACCACACATGTTGTATAACTATCAAATAATTTTTCTTCAATACCCTACATTTGTCATTTTCCAATGTTGAAATAGTAGTTATTAACTTTGAACTACTGTTCAACAAAAAACTGAGCTAAAATCCTCATAAGCGCTTCATAAGGATTTGCCCTCCTTAGCCACTCAAACACCTTCAAGTGTCATCTGAATAAAAAAAATAGTTGCATGATTAATTTTGATTAGAAAAATGTGCTTTAATTCTTTCTCCTATATTCAAACAAGAGAAGTTAATTCAAAAAAAAAAATATCACACATGTTGCATAACTATCAAATAATTTTTCTTCAATTCTCTACATTTGCCATTTTCCAATGTTGAAGTAGTAGTTATTAACTTTGAGCTACTGTTCAACAAAAAAACTGAGCTAAAATCCTCATAAGCGCTTCATAAGGATTTGCCCTCCCTAACCATTCAAACATCTCCAAGTGTCATCAGAATAAAAAAATAGTTGCTTGATTAACTTTGATTAGAAAAACGTGCTTTCATTCTTTCTCCTATATTCAAACAAATGTTTTCCCCAAGAAGGTTCTCACACCACACACCACCCTTCCAAGATCCTATTTGTGGAGTTGTTGCATTTTTTGTGTTGATATGAGGAATAACCTAAAAAGTTCTTTCTTTGTAGATTCTCTTAGGTCCCGTTTGACCCGATTCATTTTTTACTTTTTTATTTTTTTAAAATAAAATAGAGAAATATAAAATTGAATTTAACCATATTTCTCTTTAAAAGTATTAGAGAAATAAAATAAAAATATAAAAAATAAAGAGAAATAGAGTTAAACACAATTTTTTCCTTATTTGCTATTTAAAGTATAAAATAAATCGGATCAGACGTAATAGCCAAGAATCATACAAAAATAATACCAACTCTCCATTCTCTAACTTATTTTGTAAGGAAATAAGAAATTCAATCCCTCTTCTAACTCTCTCAATGCCACCAATATTTTTCCACCAAAGAGATGTAAACCTTGAATCTAGTGGCCTCAAGATATAAATTTGCCACCACATTATCACTATAATTTGCCACTATCACTCTCTTCCACAATGAACTCACCCAGTCACCCTCTCTAAAAGCCGCCACCTCCACCCTTTGTGAACCGTGATATATTCGCCATCCTCAAATTCGCCAGCTGGCCACTCCAAGAATGCCATCCTCTTTTTCCCTATATACCTCCGACTATGTTACCCAAGATATATTTTCTTATCCATCTTCACCCCACCCCATAAGAAATAACCTTTGAATTCTACCCAACACCTTCACTAGGCGTCATTTTAAGAAAAATTAATCGAAGACACAACACTCGCATGATTAAAACCAGGGCCAGCCTCATTTTAACATTTTGTTTTAGGCCTCGAGTAATGTTGGGCAGGGCGGGCAGGCCTTGCTAGGGATGTTGGGTAGTGCAAGAGCAAGGGAAACGATGTATATATCATGCATAACCACAAATAACATAATGATATATTTCTGTCAAAAAAAACATAATGAAATTAATTAAACATAGCTTATAATAAATCCATCCGGGGCCACATTTTGGACATAAATCATGTGATCATGATTCATGAGAAGGCGCACACCATATATATAGTACACAATTTATTTGAGATGGAAAATTTACTTTCTAGTTCTAGTAACAACAAATGATTTGGAAAATAAAATAAGAACAGAAAATAAACGAAGTAGTGGTTCATGTAGTTGGTGAAGAACTGAAGATGCATGCCATGCCCGTTTTGGATTTACAGATGGACCAAAACTCATACAAATTGGTCATGAGTGAAGTATAAGCTACTGTACAGAATAAGATGCTGTAGATGGAGTGAAAATGTACAATCGAGAATCATGAGAATCAACTCGAGCACTGATTGATGAAACGGCATCTCCATTTATTACCTTGTGCTGCAAGATAGTGAAGTAACATAAGTGTTTTTGAGATAACTAGTCCTTAAACGCAACAATTAGATTGTAGAAAATAGGAAAATCATTAGTCCAATAAGAACAAATAGAAAAGTTACTTAGAGCATTTTCACGCAAATAAATGATATTACCTGCCACAAATCCCTAACAGAAACATGAATTCCAGATGCAAGCCCAAGTGCTTCCCATGAAGCTGTTATCGTGGCAGCTTTTGAGCATCGATTCCACAGAGCAACGGCCAAACGGTTGCCTGATAAAGGACCTGCCCATACCTGTAAGTAAACATGTAAAGTTAAGGTCAGCGTACTTCAAGCTCCATAGCAATATAATAACTTTAAGCTGAGTATATATCTACTTAGGATAGCTACTAACTTCTATAATAGGAGATTTTCAATTAAGATAAGTTCATGGCCAGTTGCGGAAAATTCATTTCAGACTTCTAGATATTTTTTATGGATTAGTTAAATGAGATAGCTTCTGAAAATTTTGTGAAGTAGAAATTTATTTTAATTTAGATGAAAAGCTGATGTTTACAAAATTCAGTTTTTTTTTAAATTCATTGAGAATTTTATCAAAACTGACTCTTAGTCAACATACTTTTGACCTATTTGGATCGACTTATTTAAGTTTATCAACTAATATAAACACTTGTGAGACTATTTGGAAGGGCTTATGGAAACATCTTATGACATGTATGTAAGTTGTTTTCAGCTTATTTCCATAAGCTCTCCATCGTAGTTTTTTAAAATAACGCATAAGTAGGCGTAGCTTATATGAAAACAGTTTGACTTATTTTACCTTACACACACACAAGCACTTACTATAAGCTCTTAATGAATTTGTTTATTCAAAACAAATAAGAACAAGTGATTTGTAATTCTGAAGTAGCAATACAAGACAGTCTATACAGATGGTCCAAATCTATATATCAATCGCACACAAAATGCATAACATGATTCTTTTTTCAGTTTCGTCTAAGAATAGGTGTAATATCAAAGACAAACTCACAAGTTTTGCATAGCTTATGTTTTAGAAGGTAAAAGACGTACGATAGTGAAAGTATTTTCATCCAAGAAGAAGATGAATGCAAGTTACGTGATCCAGAAAGACACCATTAGAACTATGTACTGTGAGTCTGTGACTACAATATAATAGATTACCTGACCGCAACCATCTATTCCAGAAACTTGAACTTTCCTTCCCTGGACTCCAAGTGGGTCTGCAGAGAAACATAATAATTAGAAACCTTACTCATCTAACCTTTTTTTGAATAAGATGAATAAATAAAAAAATATATATGCACCAAGTAACAACAATAACATAGAGAAAAGCAATATGCATCAATTTGATTAAAAAAATAGAAAGAGGCGGTAGTACAAACCTTGATTTATAGCAATGACTTCTTTATTGGATAAAATCTCAAGTGTTTCAGCAGTCATATTCCGTACATCGCAACCAATCAATAGAGGAGCCTGCACACACAAGTTCACAATTTTGAACATGTAAAAATTCAGCAATAGTATTTGTATTATCATCTTTGCAAATCTATCTTCATGCTTTATTCACAAAAAATTATGGCTAATAACAATGAAAGTGAAGCGAGGATTATCATCATATCACAGATCAAACAAATTTACAAATTTAAACTATTATTAGGCAATATTAAGAAAAATGGATGATGACAGTCAAGTAAAGATCAAAAATTCAAAAATGCATGCATCATTAGTCCATGTCAAATCCCTACACTACAAAGGGAGGAGAGACAAATAGGAATTAAGAACAACACCTTTGCTAAAGCCCAGATGCTGAAGTGAGCACGGTATTCCTTGTAAGTCATTCCGCCATTGCCAACTTCCAACATATCTGGGTCTGTCCAAGAATCGTAACATGAGTGATAAGTAAGAATACTTATATATTTTCAACTAAATTTCAAAAAGTTGGGTGTACCATTCCATCCTCCAGGACCCGCATATGAAGCCCACTTGTCATTAAGATCGGCAATAGTTGTCATGCTAAACACACACAAAAAAAAAACATCATTCTCAGAATTAGACTACATTATAAACAAAAATTTAAGCAAAAATGATAGTTGATTAAAACTCCATATTGATGTTATTAAACTAGACATCCCTAATAAAACATTGAATGCACCATCTATAAGTCAAAAGTCCAGGATTTTAACCTTGCCCACGTATCATTGATGTCATCAGTTGTTCGCCAACTATTACCAACCTTGCCGGCCCATAAAGCAGGATCGTCAACACCCCTGCGAAAACAAAAAAGTATAGTGGGATGATGTCTGTCGTGCTATCAGTAAGTAAACTCGTAACAACAAACAAACACAACTTCTTACCATTCACAGATTGAATAGAAAATTTTGCGTCCAGTTTCATTGAGGGCATCGCGCATAGGTGGATATCTGGAATACATGCAACCACGTTGATTTAATTTTTATGGACAAGTTATTTTGACTTGTGCAAACATTGAGACAGATGAGAACAAACCGTTTTTTTGGAGGGATGCCCAGATTGTAACAATTATCGTATTTCAAATAATCTACGCCCTGGTAAAATGATACAATGAGGTGTGAAAATCTTTAATAAACTACAGAAAAATGTGACTCAGATGTTTATTTATGAAGTCGTGGTTCCGAAAAGCACTTTAAGATGAACCTACTAATTACAATATAAAAATATCCATTGACATATTAAAAGGGTGCCAATTAAAATTTTTAGTTAAATTTACTAGCAAATGAGACTAGTTTTTAGGTATCACTTCACTGTTAAATGACACAAAATTCAACCATATCAATGATTGAGAACTGTATAAGGCAACATTTTCCATAAGAACATTAAAAGAATCCCATTAAATGACTGAACATCGTATCTGGTCCAAATTCGGTGTTTATGATGTCTCAAATCAGCACTTCAAATCCAAAGATTGGTTTTATTTCCTTAAAAAACAAATTAATTCAACAGAAAAATATATTAGGCTGCAGAGCTAAATCATTTGCATCAGATATAATTTGAACCTGACACAGCTCAAGTAATGCATGCATAAAAGAGAAATGAATTAACACTACTTCTATTCTTAGGAGCTTCATAAAGTCCATGACACGTGGAGAGTATCTATCGCACTTTTGCAAATTATGAAAAGAGATATTGGAGTCTAACCCAAGAAGCAAATAAATCTGCATCATCATTTTCGTGGAAAATAGATCCTGGTCGAACTTGACATGTAAAAACCCTAATAATATTTGGAAGTGAAAAGAAAAAATCAGTTAGTCACAATGAGTAAAAAAATCTGCTGTAATTTTGCAAAAGTAGCCTACCCTGCATCAGAATATATGCCAAGCTTGAGTCCCTTTCCATGCACATAATCTGCAAGTGCTTTGATTCCTGATGGAAATGTCTTACGATCAGGGACAAGGTCACCCTGCATTTCCAAATCAAAAACAGTAAGGAAGAACATATATTTATTGAGAGAATATTTGAATAATTGACTTTTAAAACAACTAAATGACTAATCCACATAGAAAATGAATAGCGCGTGTATTCACATATAACATTCACGCTTTCCTGCTAGATTAAACATTAAAGACAACAAACACACCAACAGATTGGAAACATAAATGAAGTATTCAAATATGTCTGCCTAATGGTTTCTTAAATATATCCGAGAACATGCTATTTACATCTATTTTCTGCAATACCACCTAGCCAAAACACAACAGATGACAATTGAAACAGCTTTTCGTCATCCAATTGAAAGTCAAGAATCAAGTTAGACAACACTATATACAACAAGAGAAGATAATAGCACTTAAGTTTATCCAGTGATATTGAAAGTAACAGAATTTAACTCACCTTCAAATTTCTTGCCACAGAAGACCAGCAATCATCTGCACATTGTAAATTGTACCATCAAAATACACAAGGAATAGGTTATAGGTGACCTACCTTTAGAATTTGAGCAAACCATCAATTTATTCCCTAAAGTATGATTATCCCTTCAATTTAGTCCCTGATGTATATAAAATTCGTCAATTTATCCTCTAACAACTTAATTGCTGGGACTAAATTGACGGATTTTATATACTTTAGGGACTACTTATTATACTTATATACTTTAAGGACTAAATTGATGGTTGATTCGCTAGAATTTATATTTTGGACCATACAAGATCAGTACCTATATTGACGTACACATAACCTAACTCGGCCAATCCAGTTGATATCAGTGCATCGGCTGTAAGGACAGTATAATAATACATATCAGTACATCATATATGAATTCCAAAGGGAAAAAAAAACTAAATTTCTGATATCATTTGTAAAAAAAATGAATCATATATAAAGATATCAATGAGTACAATTTTTCCCTTGGAAATTATAAATGTAGATTTTTAATAAAGCCTATAATTTTTTTATATGGAGAAAAAATTATCACTCAAGTTTACCACATAGGTATAATAATAAACCAACCTGGGTGTCCCAGAATTGCGGTGACGCACCGTGATTTTCAGAAGGTACAAGTAGTGAATTTGAAGTGATGCTTCTACAACTAGATAGTAGTAGCAACTAATTAAGCAAGAAAACAAACAATACTGTACCTGTTTCCTTAATAACCGTTTCATTAATATTGCATGCAAAGAAGTTCCAGCTGTTCCATCTACACAACACCAAATAATCATCATATCACATAAATCATCTTCCTAACTTTTCTATCTATGGAAGCCAAAAAAAAATCATCATAGCAAATACGTGCCTTTATAATTTAAAAAAAAAATCATGATGAAATGAATGAACTTTATATTATTATTTAATGAATTGAATTTAGAAAGAAGAAAAAAAGAGAAAGATAGAAAGAAATACAAACCCCATCTGAGGAGTGAGAGCCAATCCATTACTGAGTTGATAAACACCATAGTTTGAAGTGTCATAAACAGTGTGAAAATTTGATCTGAAAATGGTATTTTCGTAATTTTGCAAGAGAGGAACAACAACTCTTGCTGACACCGAAACTGATGAAACAACACAAAGGAAGAGAAACACAAACACAAAAACAGTGTTGTTGTTCTGTATCTGCAAATTCGCCATTACTATCAGTAGCAAAGCGTTGCAAATTCGAAAAAAGTGAGACACAGAAACACGGTGGTCACCGGAGATAAATCAAAAACATAATTGATTGTTAGGAAGGAAGTGTCTGGAAGAGAAGACAAGTATTCAATTCAAACTTGTTTGTGAAAGACACATATATGCCACTCATGCTCCTTCATTTTTCTTTGTCTTAATTATCATTTTCGTTTCTGTATAATTTTTATTTTAAATAAGTCTTTGAATTAAATTAAACTAAACATTTATACTTTTGATTTTCAAAATTAAAATCTACATAAAAATATGTAAGAAAATTTATAAAAAATTTGTGAATTTTCCTGCAAATTTTAGTTTAAGAGATAAAAAACAAAAGGTTTGATTGATTTAGAATCTTATTTAAAATAAAAATTGATAGAGGGACTAAAATCAAAATTTTGTATACACACAAAAAGGAAAAAAATATTTAAACTTTTTTTATTGTTGAGACGATAAATCATCATATTGTAACTTGTTAATTTTATTTACAATATCATTTTTTTATGGTGTCAACTTGTGTACCCCACAAGATTTAGGGTATTTACCCCCGATCATTACAAAAAAATTTAAACAATATAATTTTTTTATAAAATACACCGTTGGATTGAAAATTTATATTGTATAGATCATTTTTGTAAAATTTCAGAAAAATCAAAAATCATTTGATATGTTATTGAAACACATAAAGATTAACGGTATTTAAGAAATCACGTAAAATATTAATTTTAATGCGTCTCAATAACATATCAAATGATTTTATATTTGTTTAAAATTTAAAACAAATGATCTTTATGATATAAACTTTTAATCCAACGGTGTATTTTATAAAAATTCATATCGGTTAATTTTTTTTAAGTGATTGGGAGTAAATACCCACAATTCTTAAGAGATAGAACAGAAAATACCTTTTTTATTTATAATATAGTTTTTCTTTAATACTACACACAAATAAAATAAAATATCGGAATTCAAACTTGATAATAAGTCTTATCCAACGATTTGAACACTTTCTGAAGTTGGGAAAATGATAATTATGTATTTTACGGATAAGAATCTCTCACATAATATTCTTTAAATTTGTTGTGATCAGCCATTTTCTGCAGCTTAACGTGTCAGTGTTGCAATTTTTAGGCATAATTAAATGGATTATTTATTATAATGAACTAGTCAATGTAAATAGTTTTATGTTCAATGCAATTCAAGTTCAATTTAAGCCGATTGCAAAATGCAGATTTGCAGTCAAATTACATTTAATTATTTTTTTTATTTGTTATTGTTATTGTTATGAATTCTTGTAGTAGGGAGGGAATTTTATCTATGTATTTTGTCCTTGATTTCGTGTTTCTTTCTATTAACTTGTCATTTTGGATCACTAATCACTTTGGGTATCGTTTCGTTTTTTTATCTTATTTTCAATTACCCTTATTCAACCAAAATAAGTTATTAACTTCGTACTAAAATATAAGTTGTTTATATATTAAAAAAATTTAAGTCGTTTTGATCATATTACATAAATTAAAAAATATAATTAATATTATATGAAAAACAGAAATTATGCGTTACTAATTTACAAAATTATCATTTATTAATAGTATGAAAAAGATAAATTGAAAAATTAAAAGAAGAGAGAGTAATAAATAATTAAGGGTATAATAAAAAAAATAACATTAAATATTTTAATAATATTGTAACTAACTTATATTTTAATACAATTTTTTCAAAATGACTTGTATTTTAGTAAATATGAACTATTTCAAAAAAAATTCTCATAAAGAAATTAAAATATATGATAATTGCAAAACCAAATGCTGGCTCAGTCCAGTCGTTGCATCATCTAATTCCAAGTCAAGCAAATAAGCCAAATGCTTAGTGACTTTTAATTAAATTTCAAACAGATTCTATTTGACATGAAGGACAAAAAAGTTACAGATTTGGTCATTAATTTTGATGGAAAAAAAAAGGCTGATTTACACTCATTTTCAAATGGAATTTTTTTATTACTATAAAAATAATTAAATTAATTTTAAACGATCTGTTTTCATTTGAGCAATCTAAGAGTTGCTAATCCGTTTTTGACAAGATCATGATGTTATTACAAAAACAAAAAAAATATGTCTCATAGTTTATAAATTTATTTGAGAAAAAAACTTGTTTGATAATTATTTTTTCTCAGAGCTTATAACCTTTTTTTTAAGGACAACTTATAACTTATTTTTATTAGTTTTTGATAAGTTAATTCAATATTAGTTTATAATTTGTCATATTTTCTTCAAATTTCGCCACTTGAATAAAATTAAGTATTAATTAAACTTATTTTTTATGTCATTTCATATTTATAAATTAGCTTATCAATCACACTTCAAATTCAACCAATTAATTTATTTGGGATTAAGATTTAGTGTAGTAGAGAGAGCACGCATTTTCATACTGTAATCAATCTCGACCATTAATTTCACATCAGACAGTTGATATTATATATGTACTAAAATAATCTTGACCGTTCATTGAAATCAGACTGTTGATGTTGTAACTGCGTCAACACAATTACAATAAAAAATTTGTTTTCGTTTGTTAACAATACAAAATAATAACAAAACACTAACAAACAAAGACAGCTAGAGTTTCATTCGAATATCAATAGCTTATATGATAAAATTTACAAACAAGTCATATAATAAAACATAATAAACTTAAACTATAGTAACTTAGAAAACCTAAAGGGCCAAATCCGTTTGTCTGCTATAAACTACAAGCTAGTTTATAAGCTATAGATTCATCTGCTATTTTATTATTGAGAGCCTAAATTCAAATTAATCAAAATGAATAAAATAATTTGAAAATAACTGATTTCATATACTCCTATAAGTTTACATTTATTCTATGATTACCCTTAAGTGTGATCCAACTTGTACTGTGTATGTTTCTATAAGTATTATAATCACTATTGATTAACGAATTAACTAATGAGTAATAAATTTTATTAGTTTTTGAGGTTGTTGATTCCTTTGCTTGGTCCAGATGGTGGAACTGGTCCCTTGGGAAGCATATTCAGGATCAATGGTCCATATGCTGCTGCTTTTCCAGTACTGCCTCTAAATCCCAACACTCGTTCCTTCTCCGGCGACGGCATCACCGTCCTGTCGCTGGGAAGTGCAAGGTTTGATGTGGCTGCAAGCTGGCTGCTGAAATCATTATTCAAAGGCCTAGCAAAGGATGAAGACAATAGTGATAACAGAATTAGCAGAGAAACTAGCAGTGTTGATGCAAGCTGAAGGAAGGGCTGGTTTTTCTGTGGGTTTACCATTTCTTTTCTGATGAAGTTTCTTATAGAGAGAGCAAGATACTATTCAAAAAACACTGTATATATATAGAGAAGAGATGAAGGTACTAGATGTTTTAAATTGTGTGGATGAGTAGTGCGGTGAGGTTTGGTTAATATCGATACTTATAAGAAGAGTATATATATACTATATATGGAGAGGGTATTGTGAAGAGAAACCGCATGGAAAGTATCATTTCTTATTAAATTCCATTTCTTCACATTCATGCCATGCCAACTTAATATTGGTCTATGTCTAGTTGTTGTTGACAAGGTCATAATAAATCTGAATAAAGTATAATAACTAGTTAAGGAATTAAGTAGATTATTCGTATTTAATTAATTGTATTGCTATTGCACCACTTAATTAGTTGCCCACTTTAATCCCTCATCTAATCACAAATCAACTAGTATTGTGGATAATAATTATGTGCTTTTATTAATTTGGATCAATTGGTTAAACTGGTTAGCTGTTGTCTTATACTACTACTATACTAGCTACCACTTCAATAAGTATTGTTAATTACGGTTTTAATTCCATAGGTGAGAACTAGCTACTTGACAATTATAAAATGTTAGTAGTATAAAGTTTTACATGCATATATAGAAGACATATTCAAAGTGGTTTGGAGGAAATATTTAGTAGTATAATTTTACATTTGACCAATATACAGCCAATCAGTATTTAATTTTTTTCAATATGAGTCAATATATGGTAGACCAGCTAGTACATCAGATTTCAACTAATGATCTTTTTCAATGCATTATTATAGAAAAGTTTAATTTAAAATTGTGCCTTCTTGTAAAAATAACAAAGTATATTGATGTATTCATCTATACTTTTATGAACATATTTATTTCTGATCATGTATACTCCCAATTTAAAAGTTGAAAATGCAAATTACTGAAACTAGTAGTACTAGTTTTAATTTGAAAGAAAAAAAGGTGAGTTTCGTGAGTGTGAAATGAAAAATAAATTGGAAGCGTGTTGAGCAAGAGATTGGGTGGTGTTGCACAGCACACACAGACACTAAAGTTAGTCAGCACAACAACACAGCACCGTCACAAGTAAGTTCCCAATTTCCACGTTGCTTCCTCCTCCACTCCTCCACGCTATATGGTCAAGTGGTCAACCCATTATCCTTAACTCATTGAGTAGTGATTTCAGTCATTCATAAACATAGTTATAGAAATTTGAATAGTGGTCCTCGTGAATTAGCTCAAGATTTAAACTCGGTATAGCGATATGTCCACTTATTTACTTTTAAAGGGTGATTTTCTAGCTGTTAGACTATCTAACAAAAAAAAAATTAAATAGTGATATTTTTTTATCAAGTATAGCGTCAATCAACAAATAAGTTAAATTAATTCTCTGTCAGAAAAAAAAAAGTTAAATTAATTCTTTTTACAATACAATACTATCTCCGATCTTTAATATAAGAAAAATTACTTTTAAATTTATCGGATTTATAATGTATCTAATCTATAATATGAGCTAAATACATTGAAAAATCACTAAATCTAAAAAACAATTTTTTTCTTATATCAAGATCAAGAGAAAACCAGTATTAATTTACTATAGAAGTTTTAAAGTAGGAGGTAAATTCTCACTAGTTAGTCTCCCAATATATATAATAAATTTATATTTTCTTTTTGTCATGATAAATTGTTGTTTTCTATTCACTGCAAAAGAGATATTGAGCCCGTTGTTTGAGTTTTTTTTTTTTTAAAAATATCACTTTTTTATTTCACTTGTGTTTGTTTTAGATTTTTCTAAAAATTGTTTTAGTGAAATAAATCATTTTTTCTTTTAAAATGAAAAGCTATTTTAAATAAATTTTTACAAAACCTATTATTTTGAACATCACATACCATATTCAATGTGAAGTTAATGGAGATAAAATAAATGTTTATGATTGTAAACAAATAAAAATAAATTTTAGATTTTTTTCAAAATCTCTACAAAAGAATCTCTAAGTTTGTTTAAAAAAAAAAGTTTAAGGTAAAAAAGAGTTGTCACGGTCTTCAATGGTTTATAAGTCGTCGATAATGCTATAATGAATGCAGATTTTATAAAATTTATTGTTTGATTTAAAATTTATATGATATAGATTATCTCTACAATTTTTAAAGAAATTGAAAATAATTTTATATGTTATTGAAAGTTGAAACTCATCAAGATTGACGGTTTATGAGTTTTTATTTGATATCGTCAATCTTCATGGATCTCAATAATATATCAAATTATTTTTATTTTATTAATACTTTACCTAAATAGTTTATATAATATAAAATTTCAATCCAACAATGAATTTTGTAAAATTTATATTCGTTATAATATTATTGACAATCAGTGCAGAAGACTTGGACAAATTTTCCACCTTAGGTAAAACCTTTAAAGTAGAGTTGGAGAAAAATATTTCGACTATGTTTAAGAAAAAATAATTTATATATGATAGTTGATAAGTTAATTGAAATGTTAGGTAAAAAAGATATATGTATAATTAATAAATTTTTTAAAGTAAAATGATAACCGTAAACTTGAAAGAAAAAATTAAAAACTAAAAGTTATAAGCGAAAAACTAACAAAAAATAAATTATAAGTTCATGTGAAAAAATAATTACCAAACAGACATTTTTCTCAATGATAAACTTATAAGCTATAAGTATAAATTGAAATTTTAGCATTGCCAAAATGAATTTTAGAGTTGTGCCATAAGAATGAAGATGTAGTCATATTAACACAGTCAAACAGTATATTTTAAAAATGATATTAATAAACGATTTTTTTTTCATACTTGATTTAAGGCCAGATAAACGCAATCATTTATAATGAGCTAAAGTAAAGCATAGAGGATGATGTGTATGCTCTATATGGTCAACAACTGAAAATAAAGTGGACACCAAATTTTATTATATCTTTAAAATATATATACCACTTTTTATAATATATGATCAAGATTTTGATTTTCTCTGAATCAAAAATAAATTATTTCTACAATAAGATGGATAAACATGAAGGGAAAAGTTGCTTTTTGACAAATGACAAAAGTTTCTTTTTGACGAATGACTTCTTCAAAAACATTTTATTTATTCCCTCCGTCTCATTTTAAGTGTCGCAGCCGACTAAATCACACACTTTAAGAAAAATGTGTAAATAAAAGAGAGAAAATATGACTTTTACTAAAATACTTCATATTTTTATTGATAGTTGACATTGAAATACTAAAAAGTAGGTGTTTGAGTGTATTTTTTCTCTCACTCAATGACTGTTTTAAAGGATAAAATAGAAAAAACAATGCCACTTATTTTGGGACGAAGAGAGTACAAGTATATAGTCATGGTGTGGGTCTTACTTTATAGGAAACTAATTATACTACATTACCTACTTTTTGGACAAGATTGAGCATGCTATTATCATAGTGTCACATAAATTATTCAAATGGACAAAGGCTTCAACAACTTTTAAAGTTATAATATGATCTTATGCACCTTTCTTACATGATAAAATGACTAAGAGAACATCGTCTAAGCTTAATTTTATGCTTGTTTTGCTACCACTTGTTCTATCTTTGATGTGCCAACAGACTGAAGCTTCAAGCAGATTAAGAAGCAAGGATAGCACTTGTACTTCAAATGGCATTGAATGCCATGTCAAAGTCACCTTGATGGATTACAATGATCAGGGTAATGGATCTCCACCTAGTGAAGATTATGGCTATGATTATGATTTTTATAGGAAACATGGTGATATTCCAAGTCCTGGTGCTGGTCACTGATGAAGCAGTGAGTATTGATCTGTGAAGGCCCTTTTGTTATTTTGCTTATTTACTTGTTTATAATAAAGGTTCTTATATATATATATATATATATATATATATATATATATATATACTTATATGGTATGTGGGTTTTTTTGTTGTCTCTTGATAGACTTTTACATAAAAATTTGTACATTTGTATGGTAAAATGTTGTGGATTTAATTTATTTATTCCAATACAGTTCATAACTTTATTGTTTAGTTTATCTTTGTTGATTAATTAGCTTGTCTTATTTAGCGCTGCTTTCTCACAAATTGCCACAATAATTATCTACAAATGACTGAATGTATGCATAGTTGGATTTACTGATTTAGCATTTGCCTTTAGCAAATGGACTAAATTATGATAGTATAGTGAACTAAAGATTGAATTTTAGTTGAAACTTGAAAGATGTGTTTGATAGTGCATCGATTATGATTAGCAATATAAAATTGAACCGGGAAAAAATTTGAAGAATGTTTTTGTTCCGTTCCATTCTCAAGTGTGTCATACCGTGTTTCGAAGTATTGTCCGCTTTGAGATGCTTTGAGCCCTCACAGATTTGTCCTTTTGTAAAAGGCGTCTCATGTGTGATATTATATATAAACTACCTTAGTCTCGAATTTGAATCCCAAGCAAAAATTCACTTTTAAGCCTATCTCATAAGTTTTAACACATTATATATATCACATAAGGTGACCCAAATAATTGAATAATAGATGACATAACAAATTGTTCCCGTATTATTTTTTTGTGATGAACTGACTTATCACGCTAAGTGTTGGTGATTAATATAGAAACATAATTATGGAGAAATTGGAGTAACAACTTAATTCCATACAAGTGAGACATATGCTCTATGTTTACCATAATTAAGTGACCTTCTTTTCTTTCACTGTCTTCTAAGTTCTAATTTGTAGTTTGAATATGTCGTTAAAAAATGTGTTCATCGATTGAATCACTGAGATATCAAATTAGGCACAGAGCAATGACAGAGGAACCCCTAAAAACAAAGCAGCATTGTCCTCCCTCATGATCCACTTTTGATTTCTCTAATCAAGACATGTTATATGTTTAGGGGATTACCATCTGATGACCCCTATACCATTTTCTACTGATTTGTGATGCTTTCAAACATGATGGACTTTCCGAATATAGTATCAGATTGCGATCTAAGGGATAACGCGAGTCAGTGGTTTATTGGATCAACCCACAACATGGGAACAACTTTGTTACTAACTTCTAGGCCAAGTATTGTCCTAATCCAAAATTGTTCATGCTTAAGAGTGATATGATCACATTTGTGCAGCGTAAGTCTGAATCGCTAGAAGAAGCCAAAGACCGGTTTGAAGAGTTGTTGAGCAATTGCACGGCCACGAACTTGCAGATTGCGATCGGGCTCCTTTTTTTTTTTTGCAGGGTTGACACCATCTAACCAATCCTTGGTTGATGTCACCATTAGTAATTTTTTTAAGAGAGAACAAACCTGCAAAGGCTTATGATTTCTTCATGATATGGGCTTTATCGATTACCTGTGGCAGCTCGACAGACATGAGATTGAGAAACCGGAGAAGCTGCCTGGTGTTCTAACTTCTCATTCAAACATTGGCTTCTGGAAGCAGTTTGAAAACTTAGAAAATGCAGTACAATTCCATATGACATTGCTCCAAAAAACATTATTGTGAATGACCTTTTTGTAGTAAAGTAGGTTTATTGAAACACTTAGCAAAAAAACGCAACTTAATTTTTATGAAAAATAAGTGGCTCATGACAAAGTTAATATTGGGAACTTCTAAATGCCTGTTGAAAGCTAAAACCCCTCTTTAATTTTCTAGATGCATAGCATCATTTATTTTATAGGCTATGAAGCACGAGTATGAACACGACACAGAAACACCGACACTATAATTTTTTTAAAAATAATATAATTTGATGTATTTTCACGGCAAATAGAGCCTTAAGATGCAAGAAACTCACATCATATTTCAAAAATTCAATAAAAATAAAATTGTAGTATAATATAATACTAATTCAAAACATTCTATTCTTTGATTTTTTCCATGTACCCATCCAGTTATGAAAGATAAAACAAAATAATTTTGGTTTTGCTCTCATTTCTTTATTTGCAGATTCGTCAGTGTCGGTAGGTACAGAATTTAACACTAACATAACATCCTCCACTTGCACTGTGTTCGTTTAATCAGAACATGAATCTGCCTTTACCAATGTCTTAATATTCTTCAAACCTTATAAAAAAATAGAATTAAATTCAAATCTTGATATGTATTTTGTCAGATTGCTTTCAAGTGCCAGCGTCAAAATATAAAGGGTGTCCAAGTTGAGCTTCCCGGATTCAATAAATTAAAATCTAAGTGCATGTTTGGTATATCACGGTAAATATGTCAGAATCAAAGTGATTCATCATAAAAGCTGCAAGTTATAGCTTATGCAAAATTATAGTGAATCGCTCTATCATATCTATTGTAATTTTTGGTTGCAGTTTTGCCTTTTTAAACGTTGATATAAACACATGTTAGTACTAAGACTACCCACAATGGTCTAAACATCATTTCCCCTCTCAACACCACTTTTTACACTACACATCATCTCTCAACACACATTCAACCCTTAACCTCTCCAATGGTTTTTTTTCATTCAACACTCTACCCCACCACTTTTTATTTCATATTTTTATTTAAATTTAAATTTTTGTTTTTATAATTAAATAAAATTACAATTATCGATTAAAATTAAATTAAAATAATAAACACTTAACAAAAAAAAATTAAATAAATTTTTTTATTTTGTTAACTTAAAATTATATAAAATTAACACTTAAACTTCAAAATTAACACTAATAAACACTAATAATATGATTAAGGAAGTAAAAAATTCGAATTTTTTTCTGTATCCAAATAAAATGAACCAAGTCTCTATTTATAGAGAAAAAAAAATTACAAATTTTGGTGAAAACATAAAAAAGTAAAAAATTAATTTGCAATGAAATATTGAGTTAAAAGATAAGTATATAATTAAAATCGCGTCAGCCAATAATACTAGGACACGTGTCCCACTTTATTTTCTGCGCCTTCTCTCTCCGCGTTCGCCTGCTCCAGACGCGCCCTATCTGCGTGTGTCGTGCACGCGCCTGATGGAAGCCAATGCGAGGCTGCCGCGTGTCCCTGTCCGTCGGTATAATATGTGTTTAGAGCTCTCATCTTCTCTCTCTTGAAAACATCACTTCTCAACTTATTTTAATATTTTTTTCTACTCTCAACACCCATTAAACCCACCATTGTGGGTAGTCTAATATCTTTGAACATTTTCACGTGACACATGCTGTCTACTAATTGCACGATGGGTTGTTCAATGAACGTGATAGAATGAGAATTTGATAATGAGCACACGTTTTCTTTACTCATTTGAGATTGTGTCCTTTATCTTGCAAGAAAGAAGTTGTACTATTTGCATAATTTTTCAAAGCCTGATTGAACGTGATTCATATCTATCGGATAGGATGTCACATTCACTACTGTGCGTTTGTTTTCACGGTGTTAGCGGTTATAATTGAGTTTTGTTTCTGTCTAATCCCATTTAGGCTTAGTTTCTCTGGTGTGGTGTGGGCGCGTTATGGTAGTCTAATCAACATTTTACACATATAACAAAGGATAATTTAATAATATTCATACACAAATAAAATATAATAATTACACTATCAACTTTTTTTAATATACGTAAAAAAAAGTCAGATGTGATGCCTTATATAATTGGACGGAGGGAGTACATTAATGGTCTCTTTATACATAAACTAGAGAGTAGCAATATCTTAGAAATTAATGACCAATCAAATCCTAAAATGGGCTTGAACTTAATTAATTTACCCTTGAGCTTAACTTGGACTATGCATTACAAGTATGCTAGAGGTTATGCGTTATCCTCAACTCCATTGTAAATAAAAAAAATTAACATTACAAAATGACCAATTTATTTCGTGGACTAAATTATAACAATATTAACGTTATTTTTCAACACAATGAAGTGTCAAACTACATTAGATTGATAAAAGAATTTAAAGTTTAATCTTTTTCTATATTTTTTCCATCTCAAAAATAAAAAAGAAATTCAAATATCTATGGGCTAACTCGTCCCATTTTTAAAACGGAATAAATAGAGCGGGCCGACTTAAAACACTGTGCCTAAAATTTTAACCCATCCCACAAAAATGGCGAGTTAAATGAGTCAGTCCGACGCTCTCGGCCCATTTTGCCACCCTACTATACTAAATAAGGTTAGGCATTAATGTGAGCGATGAAAACAGGAGAAAGACTTGGCAATGACATCATATCATATTTTTTCCTTGAAGGAAAGAAAGAAATAAGGTTAGGCATTAATGTGACCACTATAAGTAGTGGTGAGGACTGTGGAGAACGTTGAGTTGTTAAGGATTTATAGCCATTTCCAATTCAAATTACTCACATTTATAGTGATGCACATGCCTCTTGCTTATTGAGTAGCCCATAATATTACACTACAACAATATGATGGTCCATTCCATAATTTTCCTCCTAATACCATCTTCTCATATACCTTATTCTATCCATCAGTTTTCCCAATATAAAATTTACTATATTTATTTTGCTGATCTTGTTAACGCGTATCTTAAGAACACATGGTAATTTAACTTTTAGAAAGATAAATACACAATCTTATAGTCATATTTTTTTATTCCAATTTTTGCCATATTTATCACTATAAATTATCATTATGGTTTACCTACTTTGTCCAAATAGTTTAATTGGATGTACTCTCAGTTTGGTTTTCATCCAAGTAGGAAAAGGCCCATAAACATAAAGAACCAAAGAATTTCAAAAGTTAGGTAAGTGGGGAACTTTGAAAATTTCGTTAATTATTTTTATAGTTATGCATGCAATGTATGATTAATAAACAAACCATAAATAAAATGTCAAAATAACCCCAAATGAAAAAGTGTGTATGGAGACAACAAGACGGCAAATTGGGAATGATAAGTGGATCTCGATATCTCATAGTTACATTACTCTTTTTGGCTTTAATTATAAATAATTTTTTATTTTTTAAATTCATTAAATAATTAATGTATTTATTTATAATTAAAGTTGAATATTAATTTTCTAATGAACTTAAAAAATGGAAAGTTACTTATAATTACGGCCGAAGAAGGAAGTATTATGATATAAGTGATGTGAACTGTCTAATCTATAATCGACGATTGAAATAATTATTTATTTATAAAAATTATATTTAAAATATAAACTATTTGATCTTAAATTAATGATCGAGATTAATTAATATGTAAAATTCCGTGTTTATTCTATTGTAGGAAATTCAGATCCATTTATTTTTTAATGAATTTTATTCATTTTATAAAGTTTTAGGTATGAAACAATTTTTTATATCCAAATTTCATTTCTGATTTTGGATTGGTTAGGCACAAGATAACACAAGCTAGAGACAAGTGAATTTGTAAGCATTTTCCTAAATCACGTGATTACACTTTGTTGAGTCAACATCAATGAAACATTTCTCACATTGTATTCTCTGCTTATGATAATCACTAAACCGTGAAATTAGCTCAATTTTGTTTTCTCTTCTTTATCATTGTCCTAACTACCAACTCTAACACATATTTATTCCTGAATCATTCGTCTTGGACTTTCCAACTAACAGTAAACCATTTGTTTTCTTCACCATAAAAAAGCTCAACAGTAAATTAATACTTATATATACTTCCTCTTTCTCTCTCAAAATAAGTGATTCAGTTGACTAGTTCACGTTTGTAAAAATATAATTTTAATTGTTAATATATTTCATTATTTATCATTAAAAATTATAAAATTTGTACTCCCTCCATCCCAAAATGTAAAAGAAAAAAAATAAAAATCACATTTAATAAGAAAAAATAAAATATAATGATTAGATGCAAGTTTTTTTAGTAAAAATGTTATTTGAAAAGATGTTTAAACAATTTTGATTGGTTATTAATTATGGAAAATGTAAAAGAGAGAGTGAACTTTTCTTGGAAATGTAAAAGTTTGTGTTCTTTCTCTTACATTTTGGGACAAAAAAATTTGATTTATTTCTCTTACATTTTGGGACAACAGAGGGAGTATTATCTTAAGAATATTCAAAGAGATAAATCAAACAATATACTACTCCCTCCATACCAAAATATATGTCGTTCCGACATTTTTACGCATATTAAGAAATTTGTAACTTCTATGAATTTTGTCAAAATTATACATGTTTTTCTTCTTTTACCCTTTCTCTCTCTTTGTTGGTATATAGAAAAATAATAAAAATGGAGAGAGAGTAATGACTTTTGTTGATAAAAAGAGTATAAATGTATGAATAATTTAGGAAGATCAAGATTAATTTTACATTGGTATTATAAAACGATATATATCGTAGTACAATTTTTTTTCCAAAATGATATATATTACTCCCTCTGTCCCATAATGCAAGAGAAAAAGTTCAAACTTTTATGTTTTTAAGAAAAATTTACTCTCTCTCTTACTTTTTTATAATCAACAACTAATAAAAAATATTTTTACATTTTTTCATACAACTTTTTAAAAAAAACATACTCTCAATCATTATATTTTACTTTTTCTTAATAAGTGTGATTTTTATTTTTTCTCTTATATTTCGAGACGAATGGAGTATAATATATAAGGAATATTATATTTACATATTAATAAAAAAATACGATCAAAATTAGATAATTTGAAGCATAGAATGGTAAACACAGTCCCTTATTTTGAAAAGGAGAGACTAATAAAATAATGTGACAGTGCCACAGTGGTATACAACCAGTGTTCCATTCCATTTCCACACATTCTTTGTCTAATTGTCTGAGTGGTTTTTATTTTATCAAATCAACTTGTTGTTTCCTTTTTGAATCACTTTTTCCATTTTCTTCTGCACCATATCTTTTTTATTATTTATAGTAGTAGTATTATGTTATGTGAACTTGATATAATAGTTTAATAAAAAAAGTGTGTTCTTATGGTTTATCTTGTTTTCTCCTTAATTTTTGGGAAAAGAAATAATGTGTGCCCACTTTTCAAGATTTGACAGAGATATGGAAACCACCATGTGATGTGAATGAGTTTCATATTTAACTAAAATAGAGTGAGTGAATGTTTTTCTTTCTATTCTATTCTATTATTACTGTTACTTCGATTTTGGACACAGACAGAAAACAGACAAGATCAGTTTTGAGTGGCTGTAATTGTTGGTCTGAGATTTCTCTTCACTCTTTGAGGTTGTTGGTTAAGTTCAGATCTGCTAATAAACTGATACACTTTTTGTGAAGAACATTGAAAGAATGGATCTTGAACCTGGGAAGTGTTGGGACAACTCAAAGGTTAGTTTTTTAGCTTGAAAAATCAAAACTTTGTTGTAAAGATTTCATTTTTCTAATGTGGGTTTCTTCATTGTTATTTTGAGTAAGTTGTTGTTGGTATGTTTTGAATTTCAGAAGGGTTCATGGAAGGCTATTATGGTTTTGGCTTATCAAAGTCTTGGTGTTGTTTATGGTGACTTGAGTATTTCTCCATTGTATGTTTTTACAAGCACTTTTGCTGAAGATATTGAGCATTCAGAGACTAATGAAGAGATTTTTGGCACACTTTCTTTTGTTTTCTGGACTTTGACATTGATTCCACTTTTCAAATATGTGTTTGTTGTTCTTAGAGCTGATGATAATGGAGAGGGTAAGCATTTGAATTTGAACTGATTAGAGAAACCAATATGCTGATTTTTCTCTTTCTCTTGTTGATGATTTTCATTTTCATGTATGTTCTGTAGGTGGTACTTTTGCTCTCTATTCATTGATTTGTAGGCATGCAAAGGTGAGTCTTTTACCAAATAGACAGCATGCTGATGAAGCACTTTCTTCATATAAGATGGAGGAGCCTCCAGAGAAAGATAATTCTAAAGTGAAGATGCTGCTTGAGAAGTATAAAACTTTGCATACTGCTTTGCTGATTGTGGTTCTTCTTGGTACTTGTATGGTAATTGGGGATGGAGTGCTTACACCAGCTATTTCTGGTAACAATCCTATCCTCCTTAGTCCTTATTCCACAATGTTTTGCAAGTTATTTCATACTATGAAGCACCAACAAGAATACCAGACACGATACTGACAAAGACATGTTGACACTCCAGTAATAATTTGAGAAATTGTATAATTGAACATAATCAAATGTGTCGGTGTCGTGTCGGTATCAGACACCAACATGTGCCAATTTCAATATGAAGTGTCGTTGCTATATAGTAACATAGATTTCATATCAATTTGTTGACTAGCCTTTCATTCATGTAGTTTTCTCAGCAGTATCTGGTCTTGAGGTATCCATCATGTCAAAGAAACATCATCAGTGTAAGTTTCGCTTATAGCAATCTCTAATATTCCAACATAACATGTTAGCAGTGTTAAATTGAGTGAATATCTTTAAATTAAACGGCAAATAAGTTTGAAGATAACCAGAAAACTATTTAGTAGAAATGGTTAATTTGAAGGATTTCTTCATTGTTTTATGTATTTGAGTTTTGAACCTATTGATTTGTGCTTGCAGATGCTGTGATTCCTATCACTTGCTTCATACTGGTGTGTTTGTTTGCACTTCAACACTATGGTACACATAAAGTGGGGTTCTTTTTTGCACCAATTGTGTTGACATGGTTACTGTGCATTAGCACACTTGGATTCTATAATATATTCAAATGGAATCCGCATGTATATAAAGCTCTTTCGCCGTATTATATGTTCAAGTTCTTGAAAAAGACAAAGATAAGTGGATGGCTGTCTCTCGGTGGAATATTACTTTGCATAACAGGTAAAGAGAAGCAAATTTCATATATATATATATATATATATATATATATATATATATATATATATATATATATATATTTGTGTTATTCTCCTACTTATTCTTTAAATCCAAAACCTATCTCTATCTACAGATATGCATATCTTCTGCTGTTGTAAGACAGAATAGTATTATATCTGAAGCATCTTTTGAGAAACCTCAGAGTCAAAACTATGATATAATTAAAACATGGAATAAGTTCTCTGTGGATATATACTTTTGAACAAATTCTGGACTGCTGCTTTATTTATTATCTCCTTAAAAAAATAATATCAAATTTAATATATTTTCAATATGTCAAAGCTAATATATTATGTCCTCAAATCAGCCAATTTGAGTTTCACATGGAGTAAAATTTCTATAGTTAAAGTAGTTTACTTTATGACATACTTCTTATGTGTTGACCTTGTGAACAGGCTCAGAAGCTATGTTTGCTGATCTTGGCCATTTCAATTATATGGCCATTCAGGTTGGTTAAAATATTCTCATTTTCTGTTTTCTAATTTTATTTTCTCATTTTCTCTTATCGACCTAAGGAGAAGGTCATTTAAATGTGATAAGTTCTTCGTTTATGCTAAACAATTTGTCATGTGCAGATTGCATTCACCTTTCTGGTATATCCTGCACTTATATTAGCATATATGGGTCAAGCTGCTTACTTGTCACAGCATCATAATGCTGATCTCCAAATCAGCTACTACGTCTCCGTTCCAGGTATACATCGTCGCATCACTTTTTTATACAAAATTACTAACTAGTTGTATAAAACTATACATGAACTCATCTACAACGCCTTTCCTAGTTTTTAAAAAATTTATGGTTGTTATTTCCTGGTACAATAGCATATTATTGAAAACATTATACAAAATTTTGGGTGCAGAAAGCGTGAGATGGCCGGTGCTTATCTTAGCTATTCTAGCTTCTGTTGTTGGGAGCCAAGCAATCATCAGTGGAACATTTTCAATCATAAATCAGAGCCAGTCTCTTGGTTGCTTCCCAAGAGTTAAGGTTGTTCATACATCAGACAAGATACATGGTCAGGTCTACATCCCAGAAATTAATTGGATGCTGATGATCCTCTGCATTGCTGTGACCATTGGGTTTAGAGACACAAAACACCTGGGAAATGCATCGGGTATGTTACAATTTATGCCTGATTAACCGGATAATGGTTTTTGCCGTATTGTTGAACCATTGAAGTTTTCGGCTAATGACATAAAATCAATACTTTTTTATGCAGGGTTAGCAGTGATGACCGTGATGTTGGTAACAACATGCCTAACTTCCTTGGTGATTGTAGTTTGTTGGAATAAACCGCCGATTTTAGCCCTTTGTTTCCTTTTGTTTTTTGGTTCTGTTGAACTGCTATATTTCTCAGCTTCACTGACAAAGTTCCGTGAGGGCGCCTGGCTGCCAATCCTCCTTGCCCTCTTCCTAATGATTATAATGTTCCTTTGGCACTACGCAACGATCAAGAAATACGAATATGACCTCCACAACAAGGTTTCATTAGAATGGCTTCTAGCTTTAGGTCCAAGCTTAGGAATTGCTAGAGTCCCTGGAATAGGCCTTGTGTTCACTGATCTCACCACTGGCATTCCAGCAAACTTCTCTCGCTTTGTCACCAACCTCCCTGCGTATCACCGCGTTCTTGTTTTCGTATGTGTAAAATCAGTACCAGTTCCCCATGTAACCCCTGCAGAGAGGTACCTTGTAGGCCGTGTAGGACCAGCTGCTCATCGATCTTATCGGTGTATAGTCAGATATGGATATCGTGACGTTCATCAGGATGTCGATTCCTTTGAAACCGAACTAGTAAAAAAGCTAACTGATTTTATCCAATATGATTGGTATCGAACTCGTGGGAATAGCATGAGCATTGAAGACGATGGTTCACACTCAAACGAATCATCGAGTTACAGATTAACTGTGATCGGAACAACTAGTTTCTGCAGCCAACAAGGATACGAGAGTCAGCAGAGTGTGCAGCAAGGAAGTGTATCCGTTGGATTCCCAAGTGTACAAAGCATTACAGATGTTATCGAGATGGAACCGATAGACACGACAGAAAGACGAGTGAGGTTTGCTATTGAGGATGATCATGAAAGTGAGACAAGGTCTGAGGTCGGCGTGCAAATGCAGGAAGAGCTTGAAGATCTTTATGCTGCTCAAGAAGCTGGTATTGCATTCATTCTCGGACATTCTTATGTGAAAACAAAACAAGGTTCATCACTCTTGAAGAAGTTGGCACTTAACTATGGATACAATTTCTTGAGAAGGAATTGTAGAGGACCTGATGTGGCACTTAAGGTTCCACCAGTTTCTTTATTGGAGGTTGGCATGGTTTATATTGTGTAGAAAAACTAACATGTAATTAGCTTTCATTTTTGTTATTATTGTGTTTTTGCATGTAGAGTTATTATAACTACAACAGGCTTTAATGGCAGAGCAATGTGCAGTTTACAAAGACTTATGTTAATGGAACTGCGGGATAATTAATTATAGATATCTATATGAGGATTGTTAGTAAAATATTATTTTTTTTCCTTCCCTTTTGAGTTTGAACTACCAAATATATAGAAGAGTTGATTTAATTGATAAAAGACTCTTTTTTGTTGCTAAATTTAAAACTTTATGATTACTTTCAATAAATTCACTTTGCAAATGTGTCACTAATACAAAATTTTGTTAGATGTAATTGAATTTCATGTCACGTGATTCGAGCTTAATGTAGACTACTATTCCGTCTTAAAATATAAGAGAAAGTTGGTCAAATAAAATTAATATATTTGGATTAAATTTTTAACAGATACATCAACTCTTGTTGCCCACTTTTCTTTTATATTTTGAGACGGAGGGAATATAATTTACTTGCTGTCATCAACTTCTGGTGAACTCTATTCACCGCAAATCATATGAAATTATTTGTAAGATGAGAGTCGCATGTTAGAATTTCTTTAGAATCAGAAACAAAATTCTACTCTAAACAGCGGAAACATAAATAAAATTAAATAGCCGAAATACCTCCAACCATTGCTCTTGTTCAATGATTGATCTTGATCTTGGTTAAAGATTGCCCTTTCCTTTGACTATGTTGAGGCTCTTCTAAACCTTCAAGAGTCTCACTTTGATGGTGTAAGTTACCGAATAAGACCGATAGGCTTAGGGAATAGGGAACCAAAATAAATGCATTGCACGTCTTCTTATAACTTATGTCCATCGCAGAAATAATGTAGTGTGCAAAAGTAATAATTACCCCACTATCACTTAATGAGCCGTTACTATCATTAAAAAAAAAATAAAAGACCAATTTATACTTAATGAATAATTACTAAAATGTGCACCTAATAAATAATTACCACTTACTTAAATAAATAAAAGGAGATAAAACCAATATCGCAAACTAGACATATAATGTAAGTAATACACATGTATAATAGGCAAAATATATAATTATAAGAAATGTGATATACCAATACCATATGATTTTTTTAAAACCTTAAAAGGCTTGAACCAATATAAACTGGTTTTTGTGTAAAAAAAAATTAACATGTTGGTCTTAGATTCAATGAGTATCCTTCTTTGGAACCTAAAAAAGAAATTAATGATCCACATGAATTAAATAATTACATAGCATCAAGTTAAAGAAAATAGAGATCCAAACATTTTAAGAGCTTCCTAGGGTGCCACATAGTTCAATTGTTAACCACCAAGTTTTGTGAGTGACTATAGTGCTGTGGACAAAATTGACACCAACCTGTGGTTGTAATTTGTTACCACAAATACTAAAAGAATGAAACACACTCATATCATAAGCACATATATAACACACACAACACAATACAAGAAACAGTTTTAAAATTCATTCAAGGTAGTGAATACTCTGCTCAAAAAACTGAAATGGGTCTTGGGACTTTGCCTTTGACTCATCCTTGTTATACAAGTTTCTCATCAAAGTCAGGATTTGTACATAAAAATACCAATAGTTGCAATAGAAGCAAAAAATTCATAGTTTCAGCCAAACAAGAGAAAAAGAAGGAAGAAGAAGATAAGAATAAACAGTCTTTCTTTACTAGTGTAACCGATGCTCTCGATTTTGCTCAACCGCGATCCGTAGAAGATGCTCAGCTTATACAAGATGCTAGAGAAGCTACAAAATCTGGAGAAAAGATGAGCAGAGAACAGGTATATTATAATTCAGAATCTTCAAAATCATTGTTACATAAGATAGTAATAAAATAAAATTTGTTCCTATTTTAATCTTTAAGATTCTCAATTTTTTTATTACTTTTTAATGTTTTTGTAAATAATGTAGTATGGAGCTCTTAGAAGGAAAATTGGTGGAACATACAAAGACTTTTTCAAATCTTATGTTGAAGGTATGTATAGTTATTGTTATGTTATTTTTACTAATGAAGTTTTGTTCAAAAGAAACATGTGATTAATTAGTTGCATTATTGTTTGATTTAGAAATAAATTTAATGAAACATTATTGTTGTTTTTGTTGTAATGAGCAGTGGATGGAGCATATGTTGAAGAGGGTTGGGTAGACAAAACATGCAAGGTATGCAAAAAGGACACAAAGGGTGAAGCAAGACAAGTGGATAAGCTTGGAAGATATGTTCATGTAGCATGTATAGAAGAGAAAGCCAAAAGTGGAAACTTCTTTACAAGACTCTTCAATTTATGATCATCACAACATAGTGGAGAAGAAATGTTTTCTTATTATACAGTCAATACAAGAATTAATTGAACAAATTATTTAGTTTCCTCTTTGGCCAAATGAATTGTTGCAATCTTAGCCATACAAATTTTGTATTTGTATTTATCATAATATCATATGATTGTTTTGTAGACATTAATAGTGTTTTTATACCGGTCTCTTAACAAATGGAAAAAGTTAATGATTTATCTTTGCTGAAACTTTGTTAAGTATGATTTGTCCTAAAATTGGATCACAAGAATAAGCCTACAATTGTTTCTACTAAAAGTTTAATTTGAAATTTTGTCCTAAAATGGAAACTCAATAGAGAGATAAAAGATGATAGAAAGTGTTAAAACTTAAAACTAACTGTGTGTTTGGTTTTGGCACGAGCATAATTGAGTTTAACATAATTGATTTTGACAGAATTGAATTTAATAGAATTTATTTGTATTTGGATTCAATAATGCATAATCGATTAAGTAGAATGAATGTTGTTTGGATAATGTTGATCAAAATTGCTTTTTGAATGTATAATAATTATCAAAAGTATGATCTACAAAAGTACAAAATTAGAAAAAGTACAAAATTGAACAAAGTCCCTTTGTCCCAAAATAATTGATCTACTTGTTAAAATTGTTTGTTCCAAAATAATTGATTTCGACTATTTATAACATTATTTATTCCTTACCCCTATTACTTCAATAGTCTAACAATTAGGGGAGACAATGAAGTAACTAAAAAATTTACTTTTTAGAATTCAAAAATCTGCTTCTGATGAAAAAGAGAGATATTTTAGTAAAAATTATATTCTCTCTATTTCATTATTTTAGTAAAAATTATATTCTCTCTATTTCATTTACACATTTTTCTTAAAGTGTGTGAAATGATCAATTAAGTCATTTAAATTTGGGTGGAGGGGGTAGTAGTTTTGAATGATCCTCAACTTTCTTGTTTGAGAGATTCCAAAATTGGCGATTACTATCTTCATGAGATAAGCCTATGTTTAGACCGCAGTAGAACATCCAACATAAATTGGACTCGTCCGTCAAATATTTGTGGCACAAACATAAAATTGCCAAAGTGATGTAATACAATGTAAGCATGATGAAAACATAAATTAATTTCTCGGGTAGGACTACAAAGGGTGGTTAAAACTCTCCCTCAAGACAGTTTATTGATAATGAAGAGCTGGATTGTTTGTTCTCTTTTGTTTTAGGTTCAATTTATTCTTTTTTAATTTCGCGTGTGCGTGCGCACGTGCGCGTGCTTGTTCGTGCACAATTTACAACAACATAAGTCAAGCATTTTAGCACATCATAAATTTAGGTATACAACTCTAGCTACAAAATAAGATAGGAAAGAAACTTTTTAATTAACACATTATCTCCTTTATAAAACAAAAATAACAGTAAGAATAATCAATCCCCTTAACAGATGAAAGAAGTATTAAAATTATACACAAGTATATATCAATACATGATCTCACTATGTGCTAAGTTTCATAACTTATTAAAAAGAATAAAATAGAAACATCCATCCATAAACCATAAATTCAATACATGTTCTGTGAGAACATATGTCAATACAACAAAAATAACACATTATCTCATGACCTTATTATCATTGACTATACTGATATACATTGCTAATATAGTTTCTAGAATATCATTCATAATAAACCTAAAACGTGTGACACCAAGATGAGGCTTTTGTTTGCTCTGTGCTCGTCGACATTGCAAATGAATTAATGACACACTAGTCCAAACAATAGAGATACTGTAAATAGGTGCAAGATAGATCTAACAAAAGTTCAAGCAAGATCGTCTTGTACAAAGATTATGAATTGCTTTGTTGTCTTTAATTTGATTCATGAAATTACATGTTATTTATGTGTTAAGTAACAACGACAATGAAAGATGAAAGAATGTTTATGCCTCCAATAGTTTTAGAAGAAGCCCCATCATGTATGGGGGATGAATCTGGTTCCTTATAGTTCTTCCTGGTTAAGGCAGGTAGAACTTTTACATAATTGATATAAAAGCTTGAGAATTGTAACAATTCCCAAAAGTGTAACCATATAAGTAGTTAACTGTGATGGTAATGGTAAAAATGTTTGGAAGAATAAAGAATGGTTATTAGTTCATTTTGAATCTTGTAGCGCAATATAACGTTTCAACAAGAATATAAACTTAAGGAAAATGCTTAATGGTACAAAACACATTTCCACAAAAATATAAGAACATAAAAAACAGACTATTAACCTTTTAAAATTCTCTTTGATTTTGTTTTATTTTATATTTTATTTACAAAGTAGTTATAAACAAATAGAGATCAAATTGATTGATGCATTCAAAACAAATAGAGATAAAATGGACTACTAACATTTTTTTTTTGTCTAACCTAAATCTGAGATCAAATTTAAAATTTGGTTAAAAAAAAGCCACATGTCATCTCATTTAAACGATGCTCTGTATCTTAACATATTTAGATTATGTTTGTTTGTAAAGTATTGATGTCACTTTCTATAATTCTACCAAGTAGTTTTTTGGTTAAAACTAAAATATTCACCGTTGAACGTTGTAGTTATTCCTCTTGTTAGATTGGAGACACCTCAAAGAGTATGATAGTTGACTCAGAGATTTAAAGTTGTTCCGTATCTAAGACGATGATCAAACATTCAATTTTTAGTTATGAGATAGGAAAATCACAAGTTAAAAAGAGGATAAACTTTAACTCAACTATTCAACTACACTCTCTGACTTTCTGTCTCGCAGTTTAAAACATATCACATGGTAGATAGTTTAAAATATTTTTGAGGTAAGATAGTTTAAAATATATCACATGATGAATTTATAAAATAGAAAATAGGAGAACTAAAACCGCAATTAAGCTGAACAAAAACCACTCGGATTATAGAGGGAGATTAAGAAATGGCGGGAAGGATTAGCCTAGCCCAAGTCGTTTTGGCGGGAAAAAGAAAATCTACAAAGCTGTAGCAGTAGCGGCAGCAAAAGCATAGGTCGAAACTCAAAGAGAACATAACCGTTGCGCACTCCGATTTCCATTTCCCACACTCTTTCAACTCACGAATCACAATGGTGGGCCCACAGTACGATCTTCTCGCTAACCCACTCGGTGCGGTCAGATCCACCTTCGAAACCGCCGTAGCGTCCGGTTCCGATCCCACTTCTTTAAACGGCCGCGACTGGGGCGCCGTCGATCTCTTCCGCCACTTCCTTTCCGATGAATCTCAACTCTCTCAGGTAACCGTCACTCTCAACTTCCTCACTCTTCTTTTTCAATCACATCAAACCCTAATTATTATACCCTATGATTTGAATCATGTTTCATTAGGTTCCGCTTCTTACTCCCACCACCATCAGATACATCAAGCCCAATACTCTCGTTCGATACCGTGGAATGATTCAGGATATGCTTGGAAATGAATTTTATGTTGGTGTTTATAAGGTGCTTTTTTCTTTTTCTATGTATCTTTTTTCATTGTTCAAATTTATGTCTTAACTCTTAATTAAAGATTATTAATTTTGTGTGTATGAATGTAAATTGAAGGATGGTTCGGTGTGGCGGACCAATAAATTTTCGGACATTTCTCAATATCCTATTCCTATGGGTTCCTCTGCTGATACAAAGATCTGGGAACGCCGATTGCTTTACTGTGTTCCGGTGAGCTTTCCATTTCTTGCTGTTATGACCATTTCTAATGCTATCTTTCATATATTTTAGGTGTTATTTATGTAATTTATATTCATACACTTTTAGGACTAAATTGATGAAAGAAGAAAGAATGATACTTTAGGCTAAATTGATGGTTTACTCTAAGCATAGGGGCTAAATTATGTGACTAAATTAAATAGTAGCTTCAAGGTTTAACATTTATATTTATATATGTATAGGTTCCGGGGCTGAATCCATGGGCAGAACCTTTGCCAGAAGCAGTTGGCAATCTATCTATGGATTGGGCATCTGAACAAAGAGAAAAGAGAAGGAGAGGAGACGAAGAGTCTTCTGACATGCCTGTAATTTCTTACCTACCATTACATTAAGTTCATTCCCTTTTTTTTTTTGTGCCTCAAGAGAATTTTGATAGATTGAATCATACATTACAAAGTCATTCTGTTGGATTCCATATATATTGTGAATAATTGTGTTTATTCATATTTCTGATTGATTTGTTTATTCACAGGTTGATGGTGACGAGGTGGAGGGCTCTCCTAATTCTAAAAGAATGGTATGATTGGCTTACATTACATCTAACTCCAACTTTTGCGTTATGGATTTGATTGACACGAAAGAATCATCCGAGAATTATCTTTTTTGATATTTTGCTATGAAATTTATTCTATGCACGATATTTGATAGTTAAACTTTTGATGCCTATAGACCCTCATGTCTTCAATATCCTATTTAGTTTACAAGTTGTGATTTTTGAATTCATGAGCTGTTTCTTTAGTTTTCTATTCAGTTTACAAGTTCTCTCATTATGAAATTGTCTTGAGCAACTTTTGAGTTATACTGAATAACTGACTGATAGGTCCAGTGATATTTTTCCTGTTTGAGTTAAACATGTTTACTAGTTGATTTGTTTTTTATTACTACCATGTATTAGAATAGAGAAAACTATTTGACATTGCTAATTGGCGCAACCTTCTATTTTTGTTCATTTTAAGAATTAATCTAATTTTTTCTTTTACAGAGAGAAGGTGAAGGCTCTTCTCCTGCCTCTCAGTCTCAGGGAGCTGTACCTGAGATTGCTGGCTCTAGTATAAACTTAGTGCCTGGTCTCACTGGCAACTCATCTAGTTGTATTGTGAAGGTAAGATTTAGTCTGTTCAGGTTTTAGGATCTTATGAAATATTGACCTGAGATTAACTTGTTTTTTAATTTCATGGAATTATGTCAAATCTATTTTCTCATTTTTCTATGCTAGATATATGATACGCCTGAGTCTGAACTGAAGCTGAATGACATTTTTGAGTTTGTGGGTATCCTTACATCTGATCCAGAGCTTCAGGAGGACAATGAAGATAGTGATTTATCAAATGGATTTGGTGAAGATCCCTTGCATCATTTCCCACCTGGCAAGGTATGTATCATCCCTTTAAGGGTACTTGATCAATGACAATAGTAAAGAGCCTTGCATGTGGCTATTCTAATTGAAACTACCATAAAAGAAGCATAAATATGTATTTGTATATTGTTTCTATGTCCTCGCAGCTTCTGGTTTATAAGTTTGAACATGTAACCCTCTAAATTGCAGGTACCACGGCTTCATTGTTTTGTTCACAGGAAACTTTCAGTTCTGGACTTCCTTCAGAGGAAGCCTATTATAGAGGTACACACTCAAATGGATTTATTCATCTGAACAAATGGCTCGTGTTTAGCTGAGTCTTGAATCGGTATAGTTCTGAACTTTAAAACACCCTGATAAAGAAAGCATGTGCTTTTTTCTTACAGCTAAAACCTGACTTGGTCAAAGGTATCAGAGAGGCTCTTTTAAGACATCTCTCAGCTGTTCTAGGCAATGATGATGTAGCTGCTCATTTCATGTTGTTGCATCTCCTATCTAAGGTGTGCAGTTCTTAATTGATCATTCCCTTCTATATTTTCAATCATTGTACATGAGCTGGCTATTGTTTGTCTCACATGTTTCCCTTCATGCGTGATTCATTGTATGCATCTCAATCCCATTGCCCTCCATTCTTGAGAGTGTCTGTATTAAGGATTGATTTACTTTTGACCAGGTGCAAGCTAGGGTAGATGCCCTTGCTGTGGGAAAGTTTTCAGTAAATTTTACTTGTTTTAGCAAAGAAACTGCGTCTATATTTGGAAAGCAACTAAACCTTGCTGTCAAGAACCTCGTACCTTTCACACATTGCATACCCCTTACAGTGGAATACTTAAACACCGCTTCTCTTGCACCAAAAAAGAATTATGATACAAATAGGTAGGTGATCATATTTGATAGTCTTTCTGAACATTGACTTCTTACTAGTAGACAAATATATATTTACAAGTTTTATCGTCAATGCTCCAGATTAGAAACTGGAGTCTTGCAACTAGCTGAAGATTCACATTTAATTGTTGATGAGACACAATTAGAAGCTGGAACTCTCAATTCTGTGGGTGTAGAGAATGCAAGGTTGCTGAAAAATTTAATGGAGTTGCAAAAGGTAACTGTCTGCTTGTCTGGCTCTCCTATCTTTTGAATGGTCATGTGTTCTATCTTTTATCTGCATTCAGAACAATTATTTCTTGTTAAAAATCACTATTTTCCATTTTCAATTGAATTCTTGCAATGCTTTTCAAAGATGATGACATGCACATGGTATGCGTTTCAGGTGGAATATGATTTCAAGTACTATAAAATGGAAATGGCAACTGATGTCCAGCTACTAGTTTTGTCTGATGGGAAATCCAATATCTTGCCAGCTGATGTAATTGTACCTATCCAGCCTTCTGCAACCAATTGCTCGGAAGCTGTGGCAGCAGAAGCTTTGGAAGCTTGGAGGTGGTATATAGCTACGGTTAGACAACTGCCACACTCTTTTGAATCAGAAACGCAGAAGGTATGACTGATGCTAATAACAGGTTTTGTAAACAAGTTCTTTAGGGTTAAATTGAATCAGTTAAAGATTTGTGTTAGCTATTAGTCTTACTCTTGCATTCAAACTCAGGAACCAATAACTTTCAAAGTTGGGTAGAAGTGGCATTTTAGATTTGACTTTTACATTATCTACTGCAACATATCCGCTGCAACCTAGAAATATCTTAGCTTAAAGTACTCACATGATGCACAATTAGTATTTACAGTAGATGCTTGGGCGCTTACAGTTTGCATTACTATTGCAAATTCCTTTTTTTCTGATTTCTCTTGTTCCACCATTATTATTCGGAAAAACCAATTTTCTTAACAAAGACATCTAAATCGTACTCAATCTCTGTGAAGATGAAAATGCATATTAAGCCTACACTGTATTGGGTGTTTACAGATGGTAGAAAGTGATTTAGTTGCCGCAATACAAGCAGATAGGAGCTTGGATACCCAAGATTTAAGCAGGTCAGTGAGTGACTATATTACATGTATTGTAGCAATTTGTTTGTAGCCTTTCATCCCTGATCAGTTGTTGCCTTGCCTTCTCTGAATAGATTGGTAACAATGGGACGCCTGATGTGCTTAAGCTTTGGTGAGACCACCATGTCACTTGAACATTGGCAATTGGCCAAGGAATTGGAGAGACTCCGCAGAGAGAGGTTAAAGTGAAATACAGATTGAAAGTACACTAGGTTATTGTTAACGCCTTCTCAATACATGGTTACTGCCTTAATTTCTGTTGTAAATTTAGGGAAATGAATGCCAGTCCTACTACAAAGCATATTGAACTTATGAATGAGAATTAGAAAGTTGGTCCGAAGTTATGTATCTGGATATAGTCGTTATAAATGAATTTATCGTTCTCTTGCGATTAAAGTAACAGCCCTTTCCTACGTGTCATCATCAAACAATTATTATTGAATTTCAATTGGGTTCCACTAAATTTATATGGGTAACATAGTTTATTGTGATTCATCTGAGTTTAACTAATCAGAGTTTATTTTAGATGAATGTGTTGATAATGATAGCACTCCTTAAAAACTTAATAATCTTTTCAACAAAACTCAGGACCATTTTTGTGGCCAAAAGGACCAAAGAGCTGAGCTAGGTAGCTCACGTCATGGCAGCACTGTATGTAGTAAACGTATATTAAGACTATATTTATATAGGTAAAATGATTTTGAGAATAAAGGAATGAGAAAAGAATGTGAAAGGGATGTAGTCCTTTACCTTGTTTTGGTGACTTATTTATCTTCAAAAAATATGTATTCAAATAAGATTTTAGAGGTATTTAAAGTTAATTATCGTACTCTTCGAATCATTTTACTCTTTTACATAATTCTCTAAACAAACAAAATACGAAATAGCCCAATCTTTCCTCCCATATTTCAAAAGCCACTCCCTTTCTTTTTCTTTTTACTAAAACAAAAGCCTAAATCTTTTTACCTTTCACATTGCAGTTCTATTCTTGGTAGCTGATATTGATGGTCCAAAGTCAAACAAACAAGTTCCTCGTTCCAGTGATGCAAAAAGAAAGATGCCACTAATTCTCGCAATTCTTGACTTGAAAAATTATTATACACTTCTTGATCCTCTAGTCTCTAGTACTTGTAGTATATGTAATTAGTATAATGCAACAACCATATTCAATATTAAGAAATGGCACCACAAATTGGTTAATTTTTCCACACACTTAACAAACACATGACTATTGAGTACTAGTACCAAGAAAAATGTCGGTTTATGATCAATTGTCAACTTTAATTTAGTAACTGAAGAAGTAAAAGTTGAAACAAACTTGAATTTAAAAATCATCATCAAATTAATATGATAAACTTTCCCAAATTGGTTTTTTATACCATTGTTGGGATCAAATATACAAGGAGGTTAAAATAATCATCCCCTTTAATTACTTCATGAAACACAAAAAACAACTATATATGATATGATACTAGGCCTAGCGGGTGCCATATATGCCACCACAGCATTAGAAGCCAAATTTTGGCTTAAACTCCTCCTAATCTACCTTTCTTAATTTCCTCACACTTTCCAACTAAAACAAAGGAAACAATGCAATATATTACACACACACAAACTAGTTTTTCAACTGCTCGAGGGATTAGTCTCTACTGTTGCGCGCAAAGGATATCCGACTCAAACCAAAAAAAACTAGTTTTTCAACTTCAAGTTGAACTTATGTTTCTAAAACTGACTCCCTGTAAATGTCTGTCCAAATTGCCAATTACCAGGCACAACGTTGTTGCTAGTGATAGTTCTTCCATCACTTGTAGTAACTTGGAAAGAAAGGCTTTGACCATTGAGGTAGTTATTGCTTTGCCAATTTTGCCCCCAGTTTCTAGACATAGCTTGCCATCCAGTCTTTGATCCTTTGATGGATACAGAATGTACATCTCCAGCTCCACCAACATTTGTCACCAAAACTAAGTTGAAGTATGAGTGTCCATTGATTGTGAATCTGATTCCTCCTTTCTTCACACATGGGACTCTGTTTTAAATAAAAAATTTCATGTTAGTACATATGGTAGTAGCTTAAAATTGAGAGCATATGCTTTAAATTTTGCCATGTTGCAAATTGAAGACGTGTCTGGTGTCTAATATGTATCAATATCTAATACTGACACATGTAGTCAGTGGTCACACTGAATTACTTTTATTTTCTTAAATTATCATCAATGTTTACGTCTTAGTGTCATCTAATATGTATCAGTGTCTAATACTGACACTGTGACATGTGTATGTTTAAGTGTTCGTGTCATGTTTGGTATTTCTGTCTATGTCAGTGCTTCAATTTTGGGGTTTATATGTACCTTCTGAAAGAAATAGGAACAATTCCAGCTCTGTATTGAGCAATTTGTAAGAAAGCAGGCTCAGCAAGATCAAAGTGTTGAAGGGGAGGGTTACACCATCCACCATTGGTGTTAGATTGTGCAGGATTTGGTGGGCAGAAGTTAGTGGCAGTGACCATAATGCTACCAGGAAGGCACCATTTAGGGTCACTGTTACACTTCATCTCATAGCAAGATCCACAACTCAGTCCATTGTTGAAAAGAGCAGTGCTTAGTGCAGCAGTGTTGGTTCCATAGCCTTGACTATATAAATTTCCATAACCACAAGCCCCACCTGAAATAATCAAAACACCAAATAAGTAAAATAATATTTTGTACGAATCGAAACGACAAAAACTGAATCACTATGACTCACGGGACTAAAATGTCTTTATTGTAGTAAACGCGTTACTAACAAATATAGTACTCTAAGATAGTAAAATTTAAATAAAATATATTATTTTACTTTTTTGACAAGAAATAAAATATATTATTCAAAATATTTAGTAGTTTATAGTCTTTTATTTCAAAATAACAAATAATTTGAAAAATAAATAAATAATACAAATAGAAAAAAATAATAATGAAAAGGCAAGGTATTAATTTAAACTTACCCATTGTGCCTGATGCATCTCCACCACCATAAAATGTAGCATGAGCATTTTCCCATCCACCTCCATAGTCACCAAAAGTGCTTTTAAGGCATAAGCTAAGAAAAAGAAAAAGAATTGAGATGAATGAGTTTGCTACAATAGCCATTGTGTGTATACTACTAAGAGAAGAAGTTTAGGATTTTAAGATAGGAGAAGTAGCTTTAATACTTGGTGAAGCTTAATACATTAGCTAAGGTTAGTTTCCTTTATATAGGAAATATAAGCATAGGTTGGGGAGTGAGTAAGATATGGGGTAATATAATGTGTTAGAAAGAGACAATTTAGCATTTCTTTAGAGTCTAAAGAGAGAGAGAGGCAAAACCACAAAAAAAAAACTTATTCAAAAAAACTTATTCATATGTGCACATGCAAATGTTTCGGTTACACTACCAACTGCTTAATCTACGGTCCCACTTGGCACATGCAAATTTTCAACTGTTTGCATTTTTTATTTTATTTTTCATATTATAATATATGTTTGTTTATATTTTTCAAGTGGTCGTTACGTATGAAAGTGTTGTATTTATGTTATTAAAGTTTCCCTTAAATCACGGTTACATAAGTTAAATGGACACTAATTTTGGGTTATCTAACCGGCCTCTATACATATACGTCCAATTTGGTGTGCTGTTGAGGTGAGCACCAAACATAGTAGACTTAATGGCATCCATTTTCTGCAATTGATAGATGTGAAGAAAAAATTACAAAAGGTGGGTTTGAGCATTTCACCATGGGTCGTTAAGAGAATATTTTTATAAAAATAGATAAATTTGGATATAGTAAGTAATTCATGTATGTTTATAATGAGATCATACAACTTATATTAATAATGATAATATATGAATACATAGAATGTTTAGGAACGATAGTCTCATAATAAGCTTAGCTCAATTGGTTGGGCACCGCATTATATACATGAGACCGGGGTTCGAATCTCGATCATCCCACTTTTCCACTTTACAAAGATTCGACCTGAGGTCCTTCAAATTTGTTAGTAATTATGTCAGTTAATTGATCATTTAAACCAACAAATTTAAATGAATTTTATTTAAGTTTGTAAATAAGTAAAGATATTAGTTAGTTGTAGAACTAGCCCAATTTCAATTTTGGCTTCCACCCGCATACTTTGCATTGAATGATATATTTTATTTTTGGGGTGCAAATTCAATGAGCAAATCTACTTAAGGTGTAGTAGTTTTATTTTGTGTCTGCTACAATCCTATGTCTACTCACTTTCTCTATAGATACAGAATCCTTTCTGCGTTCTATTTGGTTCTTCATATTGTGTATGAAAAGGACCAAACAGTTACAATATTAAATTTCTATGCACAAGCATTTAATCAAATTGGAGAAAGAATCAGAGACATACAGCCGACTTTAACTGTAACACTCCATACAATCCAACAACACAAGTATATGTGTTTTGGTTTCGAAAAGTTTAATGGTGAAACTCACACACAAAATTCACTTGACGGTAGAAATCGCTCTAAATTCTAAACTAATAATGTCTCTTTTTCTTTTCCATGTGAACCAACCAGAGGATGAAAGAAATCAACATTATCTTGGATGTTGATCAACATTTCCTCCAATTTGGTGCTCTGATTCAAGGGAAATACAACAAGCGGTTTAGACACATTATTTGGCTAGCTACTACTTGGAGTGTTTGTTGCATGAGGAATAATTTTATTTTTAGAAGCGTTAATGTTGATGTTGATTATTTGTTTGGCCATATTCGTTATATTTATTAGTTCTGGTTTGTGGGTCATTCGAGCCTTATTACTGGTGTTATTTTCTCTGAATGGTGTTGTAATCCATTGTCTTGTCTTTCTAGAACAGTATAGTACTCTTTGTGAATTGTAAGGGTTGAGTATCTATTGTACTCCTTATAATTCCATTTTTTGATTATAAAAATAAAAAGAGGATAAAAGATTTTTTTACAGTATTTTATCATATCGTGTCTTTTGATTACACGTGTATCATTAATTTGCACAAGTTATAAAGGATTATAAAATCAATACTGATTTAAAGTCTACTATGATATGATTCTCCCAAAAACTTAAAAAAAGAGAAGACTACAAATTCTCTTTTGTCTCTTTCTTTTACTTGCATAAAATAGTTCTCTTAATCATAGCATTTAGTTAAATTAATATTAGACGATTTGTCATTTCAGATGATTAGTACTACGTAGAAAGAATCCTGTATTTTAATTGTTGGTTACCGTGATAAACCATATTCTAATAAGCAAGTTGTATGTCTCTATAATCGAAAAATATTGTCTATGCTTATTTGTACGGTGAAAAACAAGTATGCTTATTTGTACGGTGAATTGATTTTTATTTTAGTCAAGGTGAATTGATTTTTTATTATGATAAATTAATAAAAAATAATTTTAGTTTATTAAAAAAATTAAAATTAATCTCTAATTTATAACTGATTTTCCTTACCATTTCAAATTATTAAGAGCATTGTCGATATAAGAGTATGTCACTTAAAAAAAACAGTATATAATCATCAAATTTTTTGCTTAAATTCGTTTAAATATTATTGTGACACAATCAAATGGTGGAATACAGCACAAAAATCAGTAAATAAATTAAAGTTATATCTCAGCAGTTTATTTTTTTTAAGAAGTTAAATTAACCATTTAAATTGACACATGAGACTTCGAGGTAAAACACACTATATCATATCTCAAACGAATATCACCAAGTCAACCAAAGTGAATTGTTATATCTCAGCCGTTGTAGATTATAGTAGGAAAAAAAAATCACAAATGATTAACATTAAAAATCAATAAAATAACTTTTGATGATTTAATCATATATATTTAAATAATAAAATCATATAATCAATATTTAACAAAAGAAAATTACATCTCAACATCTTTTTAGAACATGCCAAGTTGACACGTGGTTGCGTAAAATTGAAAGACTTGTAATAAAGTTTAACAAACAAAAAACACATTAATACAAAGTTTAGTGAAGGGACATAAAGACGTTTAAACCATTAACAATAAACAAAGAGAATTAGAGTGGTTGATTTTTTGTTTAGTGAAACAAAGTTTTCAATGGTTTCAACTATCATATTATGATACTTGTTTTTGTATGCAGTATGGTTATGTAATTAATATTCAGAAAACCTTTTGACGGTGTTGTGAAGGGGAGATCAGATATTGGCCCTACCATGTTAGGGGCACATGCAAGTCCCATTCTTTACGGCCCATTGCATTCAAGTGTCATTTTCTGAATCAATAGATTAATAAATTTTATACATTTAACAAAGAAAATTAGTCTGCAAATTGTAATAAAATCATATTTAGATAATGACTTTCATAAAATAAATAAATCTTTTAGTGGTTAGTATATAACATCAGTGATTGGTATGCATTTCAAATAGATGGATTATTTTTATTATCTACTTAAAAAGACAGGACATACTTTAGTAAAAATATATTTATAATTGATAAAATGCACAATATAATATGTTTAATTCTTTTACTCTAGTTTTGGTCAGATAGTCTAGTAGTTAGAAATTCACTTTTTAAAAGTGAAATAAGTGGGTATATATGAGTTCGAACCCGGTTCACTTAGCATATAAAATATTTCATTTTTAATAAAATATACATTACTGTATAAAATTTTTACAGTGTTAATTTATTTAAACAAGAATTTTTACAATGTTATTTATCACCAGCTAAATTCTAAAAATCTTTATAATATGTGAATGTGAAGATAGGAAACTTCATCATGGGTAGTACTTACTATTAAATTAACGGACAGTAAGAACAAATAGGACAAAAGAGATGGTAACTATTTAGGGCATCAAATATTTAATGACAAATGTGACAATTAATATTAGGACACATATATAAACGTCCCTTTTAAATCACCGTAAGAACATCTTTTCATGAAGCCTGCAAAATTGTCTTCTTATGTCAAGTATTTTATCAAAATTAAATATAACAAAGGAGAGAGTGTTTATTGAATTAACCACTTCCTTCCATGAGTGGTTTTTCACCTTTTTCATCTTTTGTAAATTATTGGTAAGTTTCCATAAAAATGTAAAAGCTAAAGATGGAGAGACAATGTGATTATGATGCACTTATTTTTTGTGCTACAAGTTTTGATGAATAGAAAAACTACTATCATGTCCAAAAAGCTAAAGACCAAAAGGGGAATACAATTAAGTTCCCTGGCCAAACATTTATGACCATGTATGCAACATTCCACCTTTTCTTTAAATGAGTCTACAATAAAAGGGGGAAAAATAATGACAACAAATTATTGAAATTAAAATGTAGATAAGAATTGAGGTTAATGTTTGTCTCATAAATGTAGTTTCAGTAAATAGTTATTAGTGATATTATTTGAGATATACCAAAAAAAAATTATTTGAAGAGTTGAGATTCGAACTTCGAATTTTTTATTTCTCAATATTTAAAATATGTGAATCTAACTATTAGACTACGTACTCGATAAAAATATCAGTGTTTGAAAAATCAAACAAAAGAAATTCAAATAACCCCTCAAGGGAATGGTTGAACAACACTAGAAATGTGATCCACATAAATGGATAAGTAAATTAATTCCATATGATTTCTGTCCAAGGGACCATATACATGAAAGTGGCGACCACAAGGGTTGTCCCCTAGACCCACTTGGGCAGCAACAAGAAAATTAAACCTCAGAATATGGATTGAACTTGAATCATAACAAACACTTGTGAGGGGTCACTTTCTTTTGGTAGTTAAATGCAATGGTCTTATGTAGAACACAGATTAAGTCTAACAAAGAGGTAGTTTCTTGCATAGCTCAAACAACAGGTATTGAAACATGTTCCAAACCCTACCATGTGGATTTAAATGGGGTGCTGGGGGGGGACTGTAATCTAGTAGGTCATCATAACTGTTTGCAAGGGTGACCAATTGGTTACAACTTATAAATTTGGTGTCCCATATGTCTCTTTTCAGATTATTTCTCATGGGTTAGTTTCAATGTATGTTGTCATCTACTCCCTCTGTCCCTTTTTATTAGACCTCGTTTGACAAAATTGCACTATTCACTTATCATGTTTTGATTGTATTTTTTTAATAATACATAGATGTAAATATTAGCATATAAGATCTTGTTTGATTTGTTTTAATAAATACTTTCAAAATATCAAATTTTTATAATTTTTACTATTCAATAATTAAAGATATTTGTGATCAAAATTATGCATTGGCGTACGTGCAGTGGTCAAACAGAGTCTTATATTTAGGGACGGAGGGAGTAATTATATTAACTTCCCAAACCTTTACCTTTTAATCACATCTATTTATTTTTACAGTGCATGAGTTATTTATTAGGTTATCATATAACATTATTATACATCCCCTTTTTATTTAATTACTCTGAAAGTCCCTAAACTATTTGGATATTATTAAGCATACCCTTGAATTTGTATCTCAATGTCTTCTTATGTTGGTGTATTTTTTTAAGAATACAACAGTGCCGAAACCCAAGAAAAAACTATGTAAAACTAAGGAGAATGTATGTGGTCCTTCTGCATGGTAGAAGTTGCCTTCTTGTACTTTGTATTTTTTATAGCATATGTTTTGCACTTTTACTTGTTGATTCTGATTTATTTCTTCCTCTTTATCTGGCACTTGTGTTTTTGGTTGAATTGTGTATCCTCTGCATGCAACTGCAGAAAAAAATTCTTCGAGCCGGATAGGAACCACAAAGAATGACAAAGCACTCCTTTAAGAGAATAAAACACTGCTGCATTCTAAAGATTGGTTTCGATCCCATGACTTTCAGTTAAACTAGAAGAAATCCCTTACCATTATCTATCTAATGCTTGTTTGAGTGTCCTCTTTTATTTGCCTAACAGCTCAGGAGATTAGTTACTTGTGGTGCAATGATTTCAATAAAATTGACTATTTTTTTGGGGGGAAAATCCATGGATTTAGAGATCAAATTACAATATTTAAAAGTTCATGTTGAGATTGGCGTTGCATCACTGCATCATTATTGTAGTAATAACTTGTCATAATATAGTGAATGACCTCCCACTACTAGAAAAACATTGTATCGAGACTAAAAATCAATCATTATATTACAATAGTAAGTTAGTAACAAAGTTTTCCAGTTAGATTACGGTAACTGGCCTATATACCTCACTACATGCAAAATGTAGCATGCTATCATTTCTAGTTGGATGTATGCTTCGATTTTGCAATAGAATATAATGTTTGTTATTTCTCATTTTTAAATTACTTAATTGCTTAAACAACTCAAAATAGGTTTTTTTTTTACAGAAGAAAACTTAACTCATATTATTAAAAAATTGAGTAGCAATACATGGAGGAATATAATCAAAGACTTGGCAACTAGCTAGTGAATAGGCAGCCCTTGCTAATGAATGAGCCACCGAATTCGCTTGTCACCGAATAAACTGAACCTCATAGTTTGGATACAACATCAATAAATTCCTAGCATACGAAATTAACGAACTAAACTCAGATATTCCATTGCCGAATGAGTCTAACCAGTTTGGTTTCAAATAAGAACTCATAATGGGCCAACTTTTTAGATTTTTTTTCTCCCACTTCTTTTTATAAGAACATGTTCTTACTTCTCCATAGTGTCCATCACACTATTCCAATGCAGCACAAAAACTAAAACAGTTATAATGTGTTCTTGATATATAGGACACAAAATTGGAGTTGCACTTGGGTAATATGAAGCAAGAGAATATGTAAATGAGTTATGAGATCATTGAGAATAAAACATTGGTATCGATGTGTTGGAGAGAAAGTGCTATCAATCAAAGGGGTGCATGGGTGTGCCATTAACAAATCGAAGCTTACATCTAGCAAAGAAGAAATAAAAAGTTGAACCACAAGGATTTGTGTGTAGTTGAAGGATTAGGTAGAGGTTGTTGTGATATGAAGCTGAAAATATGTGTTATTTAAAAAAATTGTGCATTTTTTCCTGATTGGGATGGTAGTTAACCTAACTAAATTTCTACCGTGTACAATAACAATCCAAGAAATTAACTGAGTGAAAATGTCAAAACTCAAGTGATCACTGGACAAACTTTGCACTGTTAATTCTTAGAGACCCCTATATCATCTTTAGTAATGGTTTTTAATATATTTTTTTCTTATCACATAAAGTTTGCGTGAAATGTACTGAAAATGCAAAATATTGCTTCTTATTTGGTTATAAATAATGTTATAAAAATAATAATTTAAAGAGTGCATTTTTCCTTTAGCCTTAAACAGTAGTGTGTGTTAATCATCATCTATGGTTCTACAACAAACATAATCACCCTATGATCATTTGCTACTTAACATAACATGTAATACGTTTCTACTCAATCAATACTCCACTCTTAATCTAACCCATATATCTGCAAACAGTGTTGTTGCATCAGCTATCAAGCATATTTTTCACTTTTTTCCTTCAAAATACAGATGATAACACCAGTCTGAATCGTTAGTAGAAATTATTATTCGGCCTAGTTGAGAGAAATATATCATGCTATTCTTTCCTTGTTCAGCTGATGTGCTTGTGGCTTTGAATACATCTAACACTATACAATGTAACTCTTTCCTGCAAACTTATTTGCTAATGTAACACAGAAATCGCTTAAAATGAAAAGGGAAGGAAAACGAAAAATAGAAAGGGTAAATAAAGTGATGAACAACGAGTCAATGACAACACCAAGTGCTTGCCATTTATTTATTTCCTGCCTAAATCCTAACACGCGAGACAAAACTAGTAAGGTGGTGGGTACATGGACGCTCGTTCAAAAGGCTTCTTAAAAATATTGACAGGAAAGTTAAACAGCAAAGCACGTCTACATGTTGCATGCACAAAAAATGAACTCAACAATCTGTCCATGGCATACCATGTCCACATGTATGAACTACAGTCTACAGCAACTGAAATTGTTGACAAAAGTTTATTTTATGCAACCAGGTAGAAATGAGAACTGATACAAAGACCTGCTAGTCTGTGCCCAGTGCAGGAAAATAAGTATACAGATTGAGAAATGTTGTCAAATACAAGGTGCCATTGGGTACAGAAAATTGATGAAAAGTTCTGAAAAATATATTATCACATTAATGAAATATTGAGCAAGAATGACCAGAATGGATCATATACCTCGAAAATTAACAGTGACATTTTAATTTCCATAAATTAGTTTCAAGTCTAACAGAAAATTAGAAAAATAAAATAGCTCCTTGAAGATATTTGTTTCAATTTATTTTTGGGGAAAAAATTATCTTTCAAAATATCTCAAAAAGCGGTTAAATGAAGTACTTTTTCATGATAAGCTAATCCACATACACCCTCAATCAAATAAATAAATCAATATAAAACAAAAAATAAATACCTTTGGGTCTTACTCATGTCAATCTATGAACAACCCAATAAAAAAGGGTGGTGACATGTTAGTCAAATTTGCATCAAAAGGCGTTGTTGGTTTTATTAACAGAAATGGAGGGACCATCGGGCATCAGAACATGAGAAACCCTGTTGCCAATATCCAGCCCCTGAAACTGGCCGATAGAATCACTTGACAACATTTCTGACAAATCATATTGAGTAGGTAGATCAAACTGAGGATGGTGGGGAGCGGATGCGTTAGATGAGACTGAATGAAACTGTTGCATTTGCATGGCCTGAAGTTCGGTCGGACTCGGACCGTGTTGTGGTTGGTGCAGGAAGGATGAAGCTTGAGAATATGAAAGTTGAGGAATTCCCAAACCATATGTATCAGCATGGGTTGTTACCTCTCCAGTAGCAAGCTTGAGCCTATCAACTTCGTTCTTCAATGCGTCATTTAGAGCTGTACATTTTATTATAATTATCTTTTAAACCAGAGGTTTGAGTCATGTAATAAGTTGCATGTAACAACATATAAGCTAAACTTTAAAACACAGCAACACTACTTATAGGTTATTGATCATGTGCAATGATTTGAAAACTGGACTAGTCATTAACGTAGTGAAGGTTTTGAATCATGGTTCATTTGTTTCACCATGGTTGAAGTAATGATAAATGAATATGGTTTTCAATATGAAATAATATAGTATGTGATAAATTGAACTAAGTTTATAAGAAATCAAGTTAGGTAAAAAAATTTAAATGCTTCAATCACTGTATTTTTTTTTTTTGGGTACTATAGGCATCACTGTATTTTTATCCCTGTAGTTTGGTAGATGGGTGATTTTGGTATCTACAGTTTCAATTTCTTAAATTAAGCCACCCACACTTTTCAAATGAGAGAAAAATCTGGTCCAAGTGGTAATATACCATCCAATTATTAAGAAAGTATGCTAATATGAATGATATTTTGTGATGCGGCAACAACTTGAAATGACATGGCATGGCACAAAGGATTTCTGTGACATCCATGTCAATGTCATCCATGCTAGCTCATTTTGTTTGTAATTAGATACAGAATTGTATACTGAAATGGACTATCATGTCATCAGAGACAGTTGACATGTCACAAAATATCATCCACTTCGGCTCAAATATTAATAATTAGACAAAACATTATTGTTTGGAGTTTGGACTAAATTCATTGGATTGAAAAGTATGAGGATTAGAAACCGATACTACGAGATAACATATATACCCTAACACAATATAAATATGTTAAAGATATTTTTTTACATTCTAACATAAATTATAGGAACTTAAATCGTCCAACTGCCAAACTACACTGACCAAACATAAAACTAAGTCAAATTTAAATTACTGATGGTTTCATTAATTCTGGGTTAAACTAAGTCATCAGGCTTTCATATTATACTAATTCAAAACAACAAAAACCAGCAAAAGCGAGATGAAACAGAGAAATAAAAGTTTGGATTTCTGCATGATAAGACGTACCATCACATAACTTAGCTTGTTGCTCCATGGCTTGTAACCGAAGCTTCAACTCAGTATTTTCACTAGACAAACCACTTGTATCTCTCTGCGGAAAAAAAAAGTTTCAGAATGAATAGGTCTCACAAAGCATAATATGAAAGCCCACCACTAATATTTGAAATTTAACATAATGGAAACCAAGTTCAATCAAAGGAAACAATAGACCAACAGACCATAGGATATGATAACTATTCCTGATATTTACTACATAACCCATCTCTCATATTCATATATTTAAATTATACAGTACAGACACTCCTCAGATTAGACATGTTCAGGTTGTTGTGTAAAAGTGGATACTCATTCAAGTCTCACATCTAGTATTTGGAAGAAAAAAGAGGTAGAAAGTTATTATAGATATGAGATGTGTATGGAGTTTTATTTACCACAACATATTTAGGCTTTTGAGTGTATTGGGGGCTTTGGGTAATAAGAGCGTGGTGTTTGACTCACTTGCATCGATATTCTAGACCCAATGTGGATGATCCCACGGGCTGCCCCCTCGTGTCCCAACAAATGTGTCGGACACGCATGTCGTGAATGACACTAACATTTAAGATTACATTGAATTATATCATTATCTCACAAATTTAATTTTGTCAATGTGTCAGTGTCGTGTCATGTCCGTGCTTCATTGTACACAATAAACAACATATGAACCTCCAGTGTAACTAACCAATCTTATTAAGAAAGAAAAGACGCAGTAAATTGTTATTATAGTTATTAATAACAAGCACACATCACTTAACAACTTTACAATTGAAATAATTATACCAAACAATAATTGTATTCAACCTAAACAATGATCATAACTTAATAAGTAAGAACCTGAAAAAGATTTAGTTGAGCAGAAAGAGTAGTTGCTTCAGTTTGAAGAGTATGAATTTTTCTTTCAAGCTCAACAACATAACAAGCTTTCCTCTCTTTCGACCGCGCCGCAGATTGACGATTAGCCAAAATCCTGCATCAAATCCACGATCCATCATTAAAACAACTTCGTTTTAGGAAACAAAACAGAAAATTAAGCGATTGTATGTTATATATAGAAAGTAAAACCTAACCTCTTGGCTCGTTTGGGATCAACGGTCCACAATTGAGCGAGTTTATCAGGAGACATAGCTTTCTTAGATTCGATTCCTTCTGATAACAAGGAAGAAGATGTATCAGCGGAATTGCTACGGCGGTGACTAGGTCTGGCGGTGGTATCTACATTGGCGGCGGAGGGAGAATTGAGTTTGGATCCGGGATTATCGGAATCAATGTAAGAAGATAGGAGGTCGTCGTGCGGTGGTGGTTGTGGTGGTGGATCTTGGAAGTGGAGAGGAGATGCGTCGAACTCGAAGGGGTCCATTTCTAGGTCGAAATTGTCGGGGATTCGGAAATGTACCTCCGATTGAGATCGGCGGTGGAACGGGAACGACATCGTTTTGATCTTCTTACACACACACACTCTCGTGTTCTTTCTTTGCGGTTGTGTTAAACTTTCCAATAATAAAAAAATGGTTCAGATTCAGAGGGAAATCTCTACGCTACGGTGTTTGATTATCACTATTAATGAAAACTCCGCCATCATATCATATCATAATAACATTATTACAAGTGGTTTTTCTTTGTTTATTTCTGGTATTTTCCCTCTCCCTCTCATTTTTGTTTTTATCTTTTTAATAATAATAATAATAATAATATTTATAATAGTAGTAGTTCATTAAAAGCAATAATTTATAAGAACTAGTTCATTAAATTTACAAACAAAAAAAAGGTAATGGTCAACTCATAACTAGATGCAATATACTATAAATATAGTATACTTTAAAAAAGTCTTATTATAAAAATAAAATATGATTAATATATACTAGTGTGTGTCTAAAAATGGATTATTCCTTAAAAAAAAAACTTTTTGTCTAAAAATTGATTAAGCATTTAGGTGAAACTTGTTTTCTTTTGAAAAAAATAATCATTTATTTTGATTTCAAGTAAGTATCATGGCATTTATAAAATTAAAATTGTTATGGTTAAATTCAAGGTTCAATAATACTAGTTCATTCTTAAAGGTCCAACAATAAGGGTTAGTCACATCAACTACGGCGCACTAGCCCACAATGGATCAACACTTCTCGGCCAATTAGAATTGTCAAATTCATCTCAACAACTCTTTGTGCTCCCGCAGGGATGTCATGTGTTGTGTTTGTACAACAGAACCACTTATATAAATATGGCTTGTGGCACTACATTGGACGATCATATATAATTTTATCCTAATTCTTTTACACTCCATCTCATTTCCACTCTAATTTGTGTGTTAAACTGCTAATGTTTTTAGCAAGTACCTCCACAACGACCACCATATTTAGCCTTGACCTACCGTGAGACTTGCTACATAAGAAAACCTTTTTATTTCACATAGAATAAAATTTATTCACCATTTAAATTTAGTTGATCTACTTTAGATGTTGTGTGAGCCTTCATAATTCTATCCTTTATAAAATTACCTCATTAAATTGAAAAACGTAGCTATTATACATAAACTATATTTGATCTCAAATCTTAAAGAATGTGAGACTTTAAAATATACATGACATGAACACCATTAAAATTATTTATTAGAGGTGTTCTCCAAATGTTACTTATATAACAGAAAAGTTATACTATAAAATAAACCTATTAGAAAAAGAAAGAAAGAAAAAAGAAGAAGAAAAAAAAAAGCAAAATGAAGAAAGTGTGGCCTAATAACATGAGCACTGGGCTCAGAATTCCATCGATGCACGACTCATAACATATAAGCATGTGAGTTGGGGTCCTCAAGTCAGTGACAAGTCAACATACCCATGTTATTCACAGCAGGCCATAATCATATGGGTTTCACTTCACCTATTGATCTTATGTCAAGTGTTACTACTACTAGTAACTAATAACAACCAGCTACATCAACTTTGATTCTTAACAGACTTAACATATAGTGTAGTTGACGTTGCTTGCTTCCAATCAAATTCCTATTCCTCACGTCTAAAATACGCAATGCTACCTTAATGGCAATGCTTCATAGCATAAACTATGTAAGTATCAAACATTGTCCACTTATTAGTTACTACTAAATAAGTTAGATAGAAAATTTTCAGTCACAAAAAAGGTGAGGCTAGCAATTTACAAAGTTGCATGTGTACTAGCTGTGGCATGCAATTTGTGAGCGCGTCAATTCTGTTCCACCACTGTTCTAAACATTAATTCGTTAAAATGTGGAGGAGAACTGCAGTTGTGGACCCTTTTATTTGCCATGGAATGGTCCTTACCCTCCCTTTGGGGTTACACAGTGGCCCATCATGTGCCCACTCCTTTTCTCCTTGGCATGACACATACACACGTATAAGCAAACCTCATTCCAAATTTATAATAAACATCCTTCTTACCGCGATTTAACGTAACTTTTCATTGTCTGCGTGAGCTTAGTTCAGTTGGTAAGACATTACATTGCAATATGTAGAGACTGGAGTTCGAACTCTTGTACATCCACTTATTCATTTTTAAAAAGGTGGAATTCTAACCAGGCTATCTGACAAAGAAAATACGACAATGAAATTTGTACACTTAATTTATTACGACCATATATATGTAGACCTCTTTCGCTATCATCCAATTCATAACAGTGAGCTGTAACATTCCTAACTTGGACTAATTGTGCAAGTTAAATCAGCATAATGCCAATGAAAATTAAAATCAATGAAGTAGTATCAAACACTTCCATACAAATAACAATAGAATTTTAAGTTTTTATGGCTTAAAATAATGCACTCATCCAAAGGTTAGCTATAAATAGAATTGATGTTGTTAGAGGATATCTTAATCACAATGTAACAATGAAGGTTGGATGAGAATAAAAATAAATGAAGGGAAGAGATTAGTTTTTTTCAACTTTACATTTATGCATGGTTGAGTGGAAGAGTGGGGAAAGGATTTGGTGCTGAGAATAAGTGCTTATTTAGTTAAGCTAATTTTGATTAGGTAGGATCAGGTACCATAATTTAATTTTTTTTCCTACCTTGTTTATAAAATCAACAACCATCTTTATCTCATGTATTAATGTATTAATATCTCACTTCAATAATAGATAGAAAGGAGACAACAAAGTAGTTGTCCTGCTTTCATTTCCTAACATAAATATCCATGAAACTTTGTCTATGAAACTTCTTAAAAACACAAAACACTTCAACATAATCAATTCTTATGTGTCACAATAATTCTAAGTTTTGCTATTGAAAACAGTTCCGGCCTCAAGTTCGCTGAACTAATTTTTTCGAGGTATTGTCTGCTTTGAATCAGAAACTGCTGGTGTTTAAAGCGTAGGTGACGAGGAGAGTCCATAATGTCTCTCTGTCAACACCTCCACCGTCTTTTACTCGACACAGATTCAGCTTCAACAACTGCACCAGGTAACACGAATAGTCTAAGGGAATCTTTCACAGCCACAGGTGACTCAAACTTTGACACCAACATGGTGTTTATCTTAGCAGTTTTACTTTGTGCACTTATTTTGGTATTTGGACTCAACTCAATTGTAAGGTGTGCTATAAGATATAGTCGCAGATATGCTTTTGAGTCACAAGATGTAAGAATAACTCGTTTAGCATCGAAGGGCTTAAAGAAGAGCGCGTTGCGTAAGATCCCTATAGTTGTTTATGCTTCAGGTAGTATTAGTACTAGTTTTGCAGCCACAGATTGTCCGATTTGTCTTGGAGAGTTTATGGATGGTGAGAAAGTTAGAGTGTTGCCAAAATGTAACCATGGATTTCATGTAAGGTGTATAGATACATGGTTGCTTTCACACTCCTCTTGTCCTACTTGTAGACAGTCTTTGCTTGATTATCCAACTAGCTCTGAAGTTTCATCTGTAACTGTGATTGTTGCTACAGCTGTAGGGACTACGAACCAACGGCTTTAAATCAATGGCCGTGGTCGCATTGAGATATTTGATCTTACCTAGAATACCAAGTAAATGTAAATAAAATAGCCTCATTTGCGGTTGTGATATGGTTGCGGAGACATCAAAAACCAAGATTGTGTTCGCAGATCTTTTTCTAAAAACCTGGTTTGTAGTAGTACCCTTGAATGTTCAATGTGGAACTTTTTATGTTTATGGTGCACTTGTATCATTGTATGAAGAATTCAAGATATAGGTGTATAAATGTATATATTTAAGAGCAGAAAAAGTTGCTAGATGATAATTTCATTGACCCTTCAGTGTTTTTGCATGTTTTCCTGACCTAAGATTAGAATTAAATCTTGAATGTTTAGGCCTTTACTTATAATCTGAATTTTATTTGGTTTTCACCACCAGTTTTCAGCCCCCTTCTGAACATGGTTGTGCGGGATCGAATCGTGGTACTCCGTATCAAGTAATAATCTGAATTTAACTCAATTAGATTTTAGAACTGCATTAAGTAGTTAATTGCATACTTAAAAAAGTTTAAAGTGTGTCATCTGTCTAGTAAAATCCATTTCAGGAATCAATTTGAGGACTATGTTGTCCTGGTGACACCACCAATACAACTGAAACTTTGGAACCCTTTTCATTATTCTTTCATAGTACACTATTTATACTTGTCAATCAAGCAAAACATAATTCAGATGCTTTCTTGAAGAACAACTTAATTAAGATGCTTTCTTGAAGAGCAATATGAGAACAAAAGCATATAATTAAAACATTGTTACTTTGATCACATAATGGAATCTCAATGTTTCTTCATATACTCTAGTTAATATCCTTTGTGGGTGTCTAAGGCCCACATTATCAGGGAAAATTCAATCTAGCATTACCAGTGATTATGAATATGAACTAAGTTATGAGACCACTGATTTTGACATTTTTTTAGACATTATTCTAAATGGACCACTGATTACCACTGTCTCTCTTTCTCTTCCCTCGTACCCAGGTTGTATAGTGGCCTTCAAGCCTCACTTTTCTTTGTATCATTTCAAATGGATTCACTTCAATAGAAATTACAAAAATTTAATTTATTATCGAGTAAACCACCATTTTGGATCGTAAGTGTGTCTGATAAATGAGACTCTAAATATACGAAATATTAAATTGTTCGCCAAATTTTTTTAATGTCGGTTAAAATGCTATGCTCTCTCTATCAAATTGTTTTGTTAGAGTGATGATGTGTCACGTTAACTAACGTTGTGACTTATCTACGTTGTTCGCCAATGCAATAGGTCATACCAAATTGACGAATTTTATATACTTTAGAGACTGCTTATTAAAGAAAAACAAATTATAGAGCAATCAACAATTTTGCATGTCTCACAAGACTAACATTATTGCAATAAATTAAAAAAGCAGGAATCCGCAAACAGTGTAAAGAGAGTTCTAATTAGTACAGATTTGCAAAAAGTAGAACATATAGATTCTCATGAACATGATTACACAACATAAAGTTTTCTTCACTTAGACAATTCCTCCGAGAGATTGGCAGCCAAAGATGAAATGGTTGAAGGAGATATAGCCCTTGAGCCAGCAAGATACCATTTCTTGATTGTCTCTACTACATTGGCATTCTCTATTACATACTTTGTGTCTTCTTTGCCCTCCAAAGATACCGCAATCTGTATTTACAAACAACCATGCCGTTAGTTACTTATTGTAATTTCTGTTGGAATTAGTTGAAGTTGGTTATAGATAGTTTCAGTTACAATCGGTACAGAATGTCACCACAGTGGTAAGAACTTGACTTTGTAACTTCAAGCGACAGAGTTCAAATCTCAAATGAGACAGTTATAAAACGACAAATTATTGTCACCATTATTAGTAATAATTTTCTCTTTAACATTTTTTCTTTTAAAAATTTCAATTAGTACTAACAAACTTGTAAGTAACTATAATTAACTTCAAATAATTCTAAGAATGAATAGGATCAATTAAGGTAGCTATTAGCTAATGTTTAATGTTGTTTGCTACATTACCTCAGCAGTTGAAGAATTTGCAGGGAAATGATATGTGATGACTGAATTTCCCTTGAAGTACTTAGGCTGGAAAAATTCAACTACTTTTTCCAAAGCTTCTTCTTCTTCATCCTCGTATTTGTCGTCAGCTGCCAAACGATCCCTCACAGCAGTTTCAACCTGAAGACCATACTGTGCACCCTTAATCTCTTTAATCACCACAATTCTGATTACCTTCTCTACAGGAGCTGCACATATACACATCCACTTTTATCACTATTTATTATTCAGCAATATAGTTAGAGCGATGTTATTTGAATATCGAAAGATCAACATCGTATTTCAACACCATATATAAATGTTTATGTGACTGAAAAATGAGAGAAAAATAAGTATAGTATATGAAAATGAAGAAGTCTACTCTAATAGTATAATAGACGAATAGTATATACTAATGGACAACATTTTTGTTATGCAAATGACATTTATGATACAATTAACATTGTTGTTCAACTAATTGAGACTAGTAATAAATAGAAGAGTTCATATCAATGCTTTGTCAAAAATCATACACACTAATTAAGATAATATTGGATTATAAAAGGGATTAGAAGTTACCAGAAATGAGAGCATCAAAGAAGTCATCATTATCTTCCAACTCCTTGGCAGGTTTACCTTTCCACTGTTGCAAATGGCTTACTACTTCTGGTTCCAAATAAACCCCAATTGAATAGAATTTCACTTGGAGAAAATGGATCACCATGTCGCTAATCCCTAATCAAAGAAAGAAAATCAAGTTTTAATTCTACTTGCAATTATTTCTTATTTTGGTCAAGTAGTCTAGTAGTTAGAAATTTCACCCTTAAGGCGAATAAGTGGAGTATCTGGGTTCAAAACATGGCCTCTGCATATAAAATATGATGTCGAGGCCAATTGAGCTAAGCGCACGGGGACTCTAGTTGCAGTTCTATTGATCTATAACTAAAGTCTAGAGTCTATGATCTACAATCCCTTGCTTCCTTTCAAGAGAAGCATGCATATATTAGCATATAATTAGTAACTTTGACTTTTGATACTTGGATTTAAAGTTTAAACATAAATTAGTTACTTAATTAACAGAAACACTAATTAACAAGTGTAGACCATACACAATCTTCAAAATCAAATCAAGAAAAAGAATTTGGAAGAATTTCAAAAGAACTATGCATGTATAAGCAACTTACCATGACCAAGAAGAGACAGTGGCTTGGTAGTAGTGATCTTAGAAGGGTAAGAGATTTCATCAACCAAAACTGTTTCACTAGCCACTGAAATCAAATTCACAAAAACAAAGAATTAATCAATCATTAAAATCAATAAACAAGAGTTAAACAACATATTTGATTAAAAGAGAGGTAGCTCTTACTAGTTAGTTGTTGAAGATGTAGATAGAAACAAGGGAAGTAGAGAGAATTATGATCAGAGGGATTAAGAGAGAAGCTTTGAATGAGGTGAAAGAATGGTAGTAGAGTCAATAATATATAAGGTAGTAAGTTTGAGACATACATTAAGGTGGTAGGTAGATCGAGTTGACTGTTGACATACTTGTGACTTTCTCAAGTGGTATATTTGTGTGGTTAATATTATATCAATAATTTTGGTCCCAAACAACATAACTACATAAACTACATAAACTTAAACTCCTACCTAATCATCTTTTCAAACTCTTCTTTCTCTTCTAAACAGTCTGGGTGACTAAAATTTTACTCCCTCCCCGTCCCAAAATAAGTGTCACGGTTAATTATTTTGTACTATTTACATAATTAATTTTGACTGTATTTTTATATTAATATATAAATGTAAATATTAATATGTAAGATGTTGTTTGATTTGTCTCGATGAATACTTTTAAGATATACAATTTTTATAATTTTTAAAGATAGATAATTAAAGATATTAACGATTAAAATTATGCGTTGGCAACATGAATTGATCAACTGTAACACTTATTTTGAGATAGAAGAAGTACTTTTTTTTAAGTTCGAACATCAGTCTCTACATATTACATGTTATGTCTTTATCAATTGAGTTAAATTTCTGAGACTCATATCTTCTTTTTTTTACCAAATGAATATCTTAGTAATTTTTACATATAAATGTGGTTTAGTTTATGAATGTTAATGTTGGCATGTTGTTTCATTTCAAGTCAATTTCGTTGTCTTTGAATCCTTAGAAGTTCCACGGCCACCAATATGGTTGGTGGCACGAGCGCCACCATTCATTCTATCGGTACTAGTTTACTACCTACCCCCAGCAACATAAAAAAAGAAAAAAAGTGTACTATTAGCTCAATTTTGTACTCTTATATTCTTATGAGGTTTTCATATTGTGAAGCTATTGTTTATTATTGACCCTCCCCTAAAAAAGTGTATTATTGACCCTAAAATGAAGATTTCTGGTCAGCGCAATATTTCTCTCGTTGACTGTTAAACAAATTATAGGAAAAAATAAGAGTTAATTGCATTTTACCCCCTTGTAATATGTGTTAAAGTTGCTTTATCCTCTGTAATATTTTATTGATGCATTACCTCCTATAATATTATATTTTGTGTTTTAGCCCCTTAGTTTTAGTCAACGAAGGTTGACTGTGTATGTGGCACGCCACGTAGAATTTAATTTAATTTATATTTTTTTTAAAAAAAATTGCCAAGTCAGAATTTTATTTAATTGTTTTTTTATTTAGTTTTTTGTTTGTTTTTAATTAATAAAATTAGAAAATAAGAAAGAAGAGAACAGAGAACAGAAACACGTTCAAGCATCACTTTCCCATAAAATTAGATTGAACTCGTAAAAACTTCATCTTCTAAATTCTTTTCTGCATTAAATTCAGAAACTTCTTCTTTCTTTTGAAAATTAATTGAACAAATCCTAATATTCATTTCAAACCTTAGAAATCGATTTAACCTAGAGCTCATAAATCAATTGATGTTGTTGTTTGTGTTGTTGCGTTTCTGTTCAAAAAGTGATTGAACCTAGAGCTAAAAAAATTGATTTGATTTTCGTGTTGCTGCGTTTTTTCTCTCGGCTGATGTTGTTGTTATTGTCGTTTCTATTCTTGCGTTTTTGTTCATGTGTGTTTATGTTGCTGCGTTATTGATTGATTCTGACATGGGTTTTAGTTCTTGGGTTTTTTTGCAGATGTTTACGTTCATTCTTCTTCTTCATCATATGATTTTGCTTTTCTTAGTCCATGCCTTCCTATTATCTTCTTATTTTAATCCTTTTTATGTTTTTGCAGATCTTGGATTTTTGCAGATCTGGGATTTTAATCAACAAGCATCCTTTTCTATGTTTTTTTAACTTTTTTTTTTAGTTTTGTGATGGTTTTTTAGATTTTATTTTAATGGATCTTTAGCTGTTGTTGTTGTTGTTGTTGGTAAAGTGATGGATCTTTGCCGTCTCCGATCTCCTTTCAGAAAGAAACCAGAAAAAATTGAATAACAGTGAGAGAAAGTGAAATAAGAAAATAAATGATTGGATTTGAGTATGAAAGTTTTTTGGTATGAATTTATTTGAATGAGTTTTCTTGTTGATCTTGTTGTTGAAGAAGATAAATGAATTTAATCAATCTTTCTTGTTGAGTTTTCTCGCCTGTTCTCTGTTCTCTTCTTTCTTTTTTTTTCTTTTTTATTTTATAATTTTATTAATTAAAAACAAACAAAAAACTAAATAAAAAAACAATTAAATAAAATTCTGACTTGGCAATTTTAAAAAAAAAAATATAAATTAAATTAAATTCCACATGGCGTGCCACATACATAGTCAACCTTCGTTGACTAAAACTAAGGGGTAAAACACAAAATATAATATTACAAGGGGTAATGCATCAATAAAATATTACAGGGGGTAAAGCAACTTTAGCACATATTACAGGGATAAAATGCAATTAACCCAAAAAATAATATGTGAAATTTGATCATAAAGATGCAAAATAGATTACCTACTTTAAAATTATATTTTTAGATTACCTACTTGTAAAAAAAATTGGGATTACCCTTTCTATTGACTTTTTGCTTAATTGAAAGATAAAATTGAACCGCTATGTTAGCAGAAAGTCAAAAGAAGGGTAATCCAAAAACAATAAATTTATAGGGGGATAATCCAAAAAATTAAGTTTAAATAAGGTAAAACAAAATGTACCTATATTACAGGACTAAAAGTCTATTAACCCTTTAAAAAATTAGACGATTAACTTTTATCAATTAAGTTCTTATATTTTATCAAGTTGCTTATTTTCTAGTTTAGATTAATGAATATATGGTTAGAAACGATCTGAGTCCAAGTCGACAGCTTATATTCCTCATTCGTGGTCCGAGATCCACTCGCTTATAAGTGCATGTGGTCTTATATCTTCTCAATTGCTTTTCCCTTTATCTATTTCCTCTTCTGAGGTATCGAGAATAAGGGGTGTGCGTGGATAGATTGGGTTGGGTTTGACCAAAACCAAAATTCGAACCACTTAGAGTTTTGTGGGTTGGGTTCGGTAAAATAATCACCCACTTTAATATTGGGTTGGGTTGGACAAACTCACTAATTTATGGATTTGGTTGGATGGGTTAACGTTTTGTCCAAATTAAAACTTTGTTTTCTTATTTTAAATTACTATATCATAAATCATCGTTTTTTTTTTCTTTAAAAATACTCAACTTTTAATTTTCTTAGAAAATAATGCAACATATTTTTATTATTTTTTTAGCATCATAAAATGATAATATCATCATTGTTTTTCATAAAAATGATCTACTTGCACTCTTTTCAAATAATTATATTTTGCTTACATTATTATTTTTAAATGACATGAAAAAGTCAAAGATATAAATTCAACAACAATGATGAGATAATGTATTGAAAATGTAAAGTAATGAAGTATTTTTTCGTTTGAAATATACATGCATACAACTTGTTTTAGAAATTTCTATGTTGGACCGTGAGATTTTCTCTTTTAATGATCAAATAATAAAGCAAAATATTTCATGTTTATATGAAAAATATTTTAAAAAATCATAATATTACTAAAACAGTGGGTCAATGAGTTTTATGGGTCGTGTCTGGTTTTACCCAAAACCCGATTTTTTTTTTATGAATTTTTCATTTTGACATTCTTATCCACCCAATTGTCTGATCCAATCCATTTTGGGTTGGAATGGGTGAGTTTGACCGGATCAAATGAGTTTGCCCAACCTACGCACACCCATATCGGGAATGAAGGATCTTACGGGCCTATTCTCGAATATCATATCCTTATCTTAGCCTTTGGTGTATCTAAGTCCATCCTGTTTCGCCGGATCCAACTATCAATTCATTCTATAAATTCATGACTATATTTTATCCCTCTCCCTCTACAAAGACTGAATGATTATTTAAGTCTTCATTTTTTCACCCTTTCTGACAACACGTGAGTTCATCCCAAAAACTTTTTTGCTCCAGATTTTGAATTTTTAGTAACAGTTATATTCTGTTACTAAATAAAATCTCTTCGAACTTATAGTTTTATTCTAAACATTTTATTTTCTTGGTACGTGAAGAGGGAATGCATTTGGAATTTTAAAAATAGATTATAAAGATTATTTTTGTATTTGGTCAATATGAAAATTTAAAAATAAGTCAAAAAAATTTTGGCACATCAGAATAACGAAGGAACGGTTATTGATATGGTAAATTTCTTATCTTGCATATGATTTTTTTTTTTTATGAAATCTTGCACATGAATTAAATCCAAAAAGAAGAGTTCTTTTTGTTCATAAAACCAAGACGAAGCCTTTTCTTATTGATATTTAAATGTCTTTTTCCTTTGTCTTATTTTATTCATGTTTATTTTTTGTTTGGTACAATTTTATTCATGTTTATAAAACTCTTTTTTTTTATATCAAAAAAATAAATTGTTCTCATTAAAAATTGATTCTTAAATATACCCCTACTTAACTTATAGGTCGTTCAGTTCTTATCACTTAAACTATTCTACGAGAATTTTTAAAAACTGTAAAAATATTTTTCTACATCATGTATATATTTAGATACTTTAATATAGTCGATTTCAATATATTATGTATATGGGGTTATTGAATCAAAATTAATTCAAAATTTCAACTTTTAAATTAGAAGGATAATAGAAAAACACCTCTACACCCCGTCGCCACCCTCTTCTCTTCTCTTACCCTAGTCTCTTCTTTTGTCTTCCTCCACATAAAAAGCGTGTGTAAGGTCAATTCTTAGTCTGAAGTCACTTCTCTAATTTGTTTGTTATTTTTTTTATCAAAATAAATGATTTTCACATATATTTATTGTTCTTTGTGGTTTTGTTGTCTTAATGTGCGATGTTTTGTTGTTCGTCGTCTTATTGTGCTACATTTTGTTATTCGTTGTCTTAGTGTGACAATATTTTGCTTTCCCGTCGTGTGCTTTGTTTGTTATGTTCAAATTCTCATATTACATTCGATCTAATGCAAATTAACTCAATGAATTTGACGTTGTCAACGTTGCAAATATGGAAACATGAGTATTCTAGACAGTTTATTTTCGTCCTATTTGTAGAAATTTACCCCTTGTACATTATTAACTTGGATGTTGTGAGTTTTTCTCAAATTCATCATCTTTAAATTTTAGCAATTTTGAACTTGTACTATGTAATGTATTCTACAATTTGATCGAATGAATTTCACTTTGACTAAAAAAATTAGAAGAATATTAAATTTTAAACCGCCAAATATCGATCCAAATTATTTTAGTCGATACCAATATATCTGCCATTGACCGGAGTAATTATATCTCTCACTAATTTGGAGATACCTCAAAGAAAGGGATAACTTTCTTCATAAATTTAAAATTGGTCTGTATCTAAAGTAAAGATTAAAACCTCAAGCTTTCAATTATCGATCCAAAATTAAACATATATAATATCGATCTAAAGAACACGAATGTTATGGATTTGAATTTGAATTCTCTAACGCGAACTTAAAATGTAAAGTAAAAGGATCAACAGCTGAATGAGATCCCCTAATGGCCTAATGATCAATCAAAAATTAAAACCAATAATTAATTCAATTAAGTAACAAAGAAGTGGTGTTTTCAGAGTTTGATCAATCGATCAACCAATTCAATTAATAATTAGTGCATATAATATTGGCTTTAGCCCTATACAAATCCACACAATTTTATGATTATATTATAGCAACTCTGAAATAAATTGCACCCTAATCTGTACAATATGAATTTAATGAAATCGATTAATCAATCAATCAATGAATCACTGTCGAAGCAAATGACTCTGTAAAAGCCAACAATTCTTAAGTTGAGACTTCGCAGTTTCTCTAAAATTCTTCACTTTCACCAAACAAAAGTGGGTCGAAAAAACACCCATTCCCGAACCGGGTCCTGACCCGACCTGAGTCGTTTTCAATAAATAACAAACCGGGTCACACCCGGCACCTTTTCCTTGAACCACCACTCCCCACACCCTCGTCGTTCTTTCTTTCAACCCTCTTTCACCACCACCGTTCTCCGCCTCATCTTCACCCAACTCCTCCACAAATATAACCCCTTCCGGCATTGGCGTCACACCATTCTCCCATCTCTCCTTCACCGCCTCCCAATCCTCCATCACAACTTCCTTCTCCGTCACCAACGCCGTTTCACCTCTCTTCTTTGCATAAACCTGAACCATCAACGGTGCTTCGTTTAAATTCTTCACAATATCCACCACCGATTCCCTCATCCACCGATCAAGCTTCTCTTCAGCCTGAACAGCGTCTCTTGTTCCTCCTCTGTTCTCCCTCCGTTGTTCCACAATCACCCTATTATTCTCATGTCCTCTCGCCGTCGCCATAACCGAAATCCTCCCAATCTTCACCGTCGATTTAGACCATTCACCCACCGGAACAGAACACGTTTGCACTCTGTTCACACCACAAAAACTCTTCCGAATCCCGGCTGTAAAACCGTTGTTTCCTCCACAAGCATTGCCTAGAGACGATGAAGAAGCCATCATCGGAAGATGGCCGGAGAAAAGAAAAGAAACTTGTTTAACAAGAACGAGAATCAGAACAAACAGTGAGAAGAACAAGAAGGAGAAAAAGAGAATAAGAAAAAACGGAAACAGGTAGGTGATATTGTGCTATGTGTTGTTTTCGGTTAAAAAAAGAACAAGAACGTGAAAAAAGAACACAGATGAGAAGATATGACAAGATTATTACTAGTTTTTGTTGTTGTTGGTGTTGGTGTTGTTGTTGTTGTATAAGTGACGCGTTCAAATATAGTGGCTGATAATAAATAGAGTTAATGAAACGGTCACGTTTTAAAGCTGACTCGGAGTCTGACTCAGTTTCAATGTTGCGTTGTGAATTCAGTGAATTGTGATGGCAACAATGTAACCTTTTATTTAAGCGTGATAATATGAATGGCACGAGGTTTGATTACATGGGAACGTGTTTTAATGTGTTCCTCATGAGGTTTACACGAGATGAGGATATACACGAGTGTGAATATTTTGTTGCGGAAAGGAAGGATCGTTGGTTGTGATTACTTTTGGGGTTATGATTGGAATGGACGGTGAGGATGAGATGGGGTTTAAAAGGGGTTGGTGTAGGGGATTGGGAACGTGTTGGGGTGTGACGTGAAGAAAAGGAAGAAGAGAAAAGCACGAGAGAACACGGGGAAAGTGTATGGATTGCGAAGGCGGGCACACGCGGGACATTTGATTTTTGTAATGATTGGTTAGTAGACTGCAAACGTGGATTACACGGTGGAATTTTACTTCCACGTCAGATTTTCCGCCGTATTTTATTTTTAATATTTTTTTTACTGAAGCATGGTTGCTGTATTTACTGAAGCATTACTTTATTTTACTAAACCCAACCCAACCCAATATTTAAGTAATGTGGATTGAGTTTAGTAAAATAACCGCTCACTTTAATATTGAGTTAGGTTGGATAAACCCACTAATATCCAGATTGGGTTGGGTGGTTTAATGGATTATCCAAATAATTTTTATATTTTCATATATTAAATTATTATATCGTGAATACTCATACTTTTTTTCTTTAAAAATAACTCAACCTTTATATGTTCTTAAAAAATATCATAACCTATTTTTTTAACATCATAAAATGATAATATTATTGTTTTTTCATAAAAATAAAATACTTTCATTGTTCTCAAAGAATTATATTTTGCTTGCATCATTATTGTTAAAATACCTAAATAAATCAAAAGACAAAAGCTCGACGAAAATATTAGAGAATGCATTGAAAGTGTAAAGTATTGTAGACTAATTTATTTTTTGTTTGGAATATACAAGAATACAACTTGTTTTAGAAAAAATTTTGTTGAACCTTGAGATTTTCTCTTTAAATAATTAAATGATAAAAGTAAAATAGTTCATGTTTATATGAAAAATATTTAAAAAAATCATAAAACTACTAAGTAAGTGGGTCAGTGGGTTTTGTGGGTTGGGTCCAGTTTTACCCGAAACCCGATTATTTTTCATGGATTTTCCATTTTGAACCTCATATACACCCAATTGCCCGACCTAATCCATTTTTTTGGGTTGGATTAGGTGGGTTTGACCGGATTGTGTGGGTTTGCCCAACCCATGTACACCCTAATAGTAGTACACAATTATTGAATGTCTTGTACGTTTTTAATTAATTCCTTGTGACAATATATAATTATTGTGAAAGGGGATCTAATAAGTAATTTTATATTGGAGATTTTTATGGGTACTATACTATTCAACTAAAACTAGATCATTTATTAAAAAATAACCAGTACTGGATCATTTGCTTGTCAAAAGAAAATATGTATGTGTTAGTATGTTAGATCATTTATGAATATTCAACTAGTGTGGATCTAATCAAAATAAAATTTTGGATTGGAGATGAATCTGTATGTAAATGTTAATTGGTCTAGTAATAAATGACTTTAGATTTAGTATATATGATTACAGTTTGATCATTACAATTGTGTTTAGGAGGAGATTAAAATTACTTGATTTCATAACTCACCCCAAATATAGACAATTTGGGTTCTTTTTTGAGTTTAATTGATATGCACTGACAGTGTAAAATAATTTTACACGATCGTCCAATAAGAAGCTTTCAATCTTCCATGCTATATGAAGAAAGTGGGGTAAAGTGGGGTGACAAGGCGGAATACATTATTCTCATTGGTTGACAGTGTCAAATTATTTTACATTGTCGGTGCATACAAATTAAATCCTTCTTTTTTTAGAGATCAGAAGGTGAAAAAAAAAAGTGTTTGCACCATATTAATATTGGAATTGTCATTTAAACTAAAAAATATGGAATAATATAAATTAAATTTGTTAAGTTACAATAAAAAGTAACGAGTGTTTTTTTCTTTATTGTCAGTTTAATTTAGTTCGAAAATCAATTCTTGTATCGAGTAATTTCAACTCTCGCTTAAATATAATTTCTGATATTGAACCATAGTGTTCTCTACCAAATTCAACTCAATCTCAATTGCACCATTTTTTTAATAAAGAAAGTGACTAGTTTTGTTAGCAATTTTTCTAAGAGCATTGATTAAGGATTTTATATAAGAAAAAAGTATTTTGAAAATATGATTTTTCATTTTGTCTATGTAATAGTAATTGTTTGCACCATCATGTTTTAAAGTATAGTAATAATTGAAACTAAGATAATTTAGTCATATAATATGAAGTTTCAGCTCAACTAATAAAAATGTTAAAATTGTTAGTTAAGATATTTATGACCGGATTTAAATCTTAGTCCCTTTACTCTATGAATTTTTAATGATTTATCATTATTGGACGAACCTAACTTCGCCAAAACATCAGGAGAGTAATTACCCTCTCTCACAAGGTGATAAAGGATGACTTTCCACTCCAACTTCAAAATATCTTTATGCTAGCAAGGACTGCGGCATAACAATGGAACACATTGTGATCCTTAGAGATCATATCAAGAACCATCTCATAATACGAATATCAAATAATTCAATTCTAAGCAAAAATCATCACTATCTTCAAATCGTGGTAGATTTATGTTAATCCGATAAACGCATTATTAGTAATCTCAAAAAGTCATTAAAAATAATAATTCAGCTTCTATCCTCTTTCTGAATCAAACCTCCTAACCCCACTATGTCTGTCTCACCAAGAGAACTATCATCCAGATAAGAGCAAATTCATCCATTCTAAAAGGACGCTAAAATTTCCAACAAGAAACATTTGGAGTTAAAGCAAATAATTGTCTCTTTTTTTTTGTGAAATTATCTCATTTTCAACTTATCTTTAATTATTTTTTTTATTTTGAATAATACCTCTGATATCTCAACAAAAATGTCAAATGTGTATTATTAGAGCATCTCACTTGCTATCCACGTTGTCATATCTAATATCTAGAGGTGATTGCGGTGCGTTTGATTTGATTTTGAGTAAAACATCATTCTAACCACGAGATAAAAATGTATGCAGTTCGGTTTAGTTTGATTAGTTTTTAAAAAGTTATCCAAACCAAATCAATGCGTCTTGGATAGGTTTGGCCGGTGCGATTTATAGTGTTCCAAAATTACAATACAATATCAATAAAAGTTGTTTATCAAGAAGATGAAGTTGAAGTGAAAGATTGTAACGTTAATAAAATATATAGTTAGAAATATAGTGTTTGATAGTATATTTGTATTATTAAACTCATTTGCTAGAAACATCGATTATATTATAGGTGCAGCAGTTGTGTTTAAGTTTAAATTTCTTCACTTTAATTATTTTAAAATATGAATTTCTAATTATTAAACTACTTTTAATAATAAAATACGAATTAAGATTGAAAATGTAAAATCCATTAGATGGTCATCTTATCCACATGTATGATGTATCCTTCTACATAGATGGTGCTTCTCCCATCCCATGGCCCCCACCCCACATGTCATCCATCACCAGAAGTTATTGCCCCCACTTCATCAATTGCTTATATATGAATTTCTATTAATTGTTTTAAGAGATGTGTTAGAAATATGAAGGGTGCTTTAAGTAATATAAAAAGTGTATTAAGCAATTTAAAGATGCATTAAACAATTTTTATTACTTATGTGCACAAAGAAAAAACTTATGCACCATATACATCCGTTTAAAATTCATGCAATTTTTTTTTTAAGTTGTTGCATGATTTTAGATTATTCTAATAATGTCAAGATTGGCATATAGCCTTGAAACATTCATTTATAACAATATAATAATGTAAAAAGTCCAAATGACTCTACTTCTAAAATATATATAAGAAGTTGCGTACAATTATATTCAAGCATTTGAGATAAATGTCAATTTTATTGAAAACATGGATGTTGTCGAGAGGGGAATTAAGCAGTTGCTAAAAATGGATAAAAGAAAGAAAAAAAAGTAGTTAAAAGCATTTTCTTTTATTTATATTAAAAAGATTTAATTAATTTCAAAATATAATCCAATGTTGCAAAAAATTAGTTCTTATTAACAATTCTTGATCATATTTTACTTACTTTACAGCAAAACTATGCGTTACTTTGGTTATACAAACAATATATGGCCATCAATAATCAAATAAAATATTTACAAGAATACATATTAAAAAGATGCATTGGTCGGTGTAAGATATTTGAAGTTTTAACAAGCAATCTTTAGGATTAATAAGGATGTAAATGTGAACTGACTTTTCAACATCTATTAAGCTGGTAATGTGTAAATCACCCGCTTTTAGTATTTTGGTTGAACTGTGATCATATTGATAGAGTTCTACACTTCTACTAATGGAGAGGGTGAGATAGATTCAGCTCCACATCTTCTTCCAAGTTGCTTTAATGTTATCTTGACAAAGTCTCCTGAAAATCTTGTCCTTCATTCTCAACATGGAGTCAACTATTTTTCTAACTACAATGAACCAACTACCAAATCAAAGTTGACTAAAAATTAATCATTTTCAGATAAATGAGTGCTTGTTTGGCCACTACTCCAAAATTATAGCTTCTGTATTTTTCACATTTTGTCAGCATTGGCGCGAGAATATGAATGTCACCATTCAATCAAACATAGGCTAAATAAGTTAGTAGTCTCGGTGTTAACTTATTAGACCCGTTTTCCAGGTAGCTTCACTTTTTATGCATTGAACCCTTCCTGATTTAGAGGGAAGATGCGACCGCTGAATATCATACCGAGTATAAAATCAATTATTGAGTAACAATAATATATTAGGTTACAATAGATTACAATAGTTTACATTTAAATATAGTTCTGCTTCTGTATCTGAAACAAAATGGTTGCTAAGATACTATACTCTCAACAAACACAGATTCACAACTAACAAGGCTTATGTATTTACAAACTCTGCTAGCACATTTTTCTTACATACAACAATACAATAGTAGAATTACTAAGAAATTTTGTTTGGTGTGTTAAAAATAAAATGCTCAACATATAGTGGCAACTTATGCAGAAATTATCAACCATGCCTTATGATGTTGTGCGGCAGATCTGAAGCCAATTAGGCCCCATGTTGCTGGAGACAGGTTTTGAAGGATCGTCGGAAACCTTAGCAAGGGAGCGATACTGCAATTTTACACTCTCTGCATTGTCCAGTGTCTTCACCACATACCTGTACAAAAATAAGTGTTTTGTTAATGACAGAAGCAAGATTAACATAGTTCTCTGAAAGCAACATACAGACATGGAAGTACACATGACAGAAACCATCTAATTATTATGACCATGTTTCCACTATAGGTATTATCTTAAAGAGTGTTAGAATTTTATCATTATGCATGTAGTTATTTCCAAGTCTCAGCCCAGAAATGTGCCGTTAAATTCAAAAGAGGTCAAGAAAATTTAATTATCAATATCCCCTATTATTTCTAGATATATCCCCTTTGATTTCTGTTTTTATTGATTTCCCTATTTTTATTTCAGAAAGGCACCTTGGATACCAAATCCTCAAAAGATAAGAGAGGTGTTATTTGAACATCTAAAAGTTGACACTGTATTTGACAACGTATAAAAATACATCATTTATAACTATTGTTTTGACTCCGATAGAGAAAATGAGGTGTTAAACAACAATTGTGTGGTCTAAATAACATTTCTCAAAGATAATGCTGTTAAATCTTCAACTTTTTAATTATTATAACTAATAGTTCATTAAAAAAAATTATTACTAGTTAGTAAGAACAATGAAGTTCCCTTACACTAGATTCTATCAAGTCAGTTTTATTAGTCAATAAGTAAATTGGCATGTTACGATATTAATAAAAATAAACATGGCAAACCAAGATTTGATATTATTAACTACTGGAGAGAAAAAGTTGTAAAGTCACTGACCATCCATTCAGGCATTGTGTTGTTACAATAGCTTCACGCCCAACAAAGCGTTGTGGTGTCCTTTTGTTCCCCTGATCCATTTTCTCTCCAATTATTTCATATGTAAATTAAAAAAAAAATTTAAGAAAACTTTCAGAAGTAGTCTCCAGCCTTTTTATACACTACCTTTATGATAACCCGGTCCGTCACAGCAAATGGAAATTGAACACCTCTACTCCTCGATGGTTCAATAACAGCACACTCTCCAAAACCACCCTGTCCAATGTGAAATATATCTCATTAAAAAATAAGAGATGTCAAGGAAAAATATAAGTAACTTAAGCAGCCTACATGGTTCCTTATTTTCCTTTAATGTCCCTGTTTCTCTCTATGAATGTAAAGTATAAGTTTGGGCAATGAATATACACACCTGATCAAATCGCTCTCTTTTTCTTTTGGATGACCGGTAAAATTGTGATTCCTCTTCCCGGCGGTATGCCTGCACAGCAGCTCGAAGTGCTGTCAACAGCACCACACAAAGAAATTCCAGAAAGAAAGTCAGAACATTACAACAAAATATTTATATTACAGTTTAACTCTTATTATTTAAACTGTTTTAAATCTGGACCATCCGATCTTGATCAGACAGCCACATCTCTCTCCTGACCATGCAATCCAGATCCATGTTTATGACACCATATCATATTTGAATAGAGTTAATTGAATTTCTACGTTATTTACTTACAAAGATTTGGAGATATTGATTCCTCCAATGTGGGTTGAGAACAAGTACAACAAGCTTTCTGAAAGAAAAAAAAATATATATGCATCACGTCACGCTATATATGAGCTAGTCCATTAATCTTCAGCTCTCAAAAATGCAATATGTAAATGTAAAATTTTAAACAGGGAGGATGCATCTTCATCTCTAAAAATTTCTACAGCATACTATGGACAAATCCACAACCCAAGCATATAATCGAATGAAATGACCATAGTAACAGTCATTCGAATTTCTAGTCCATTAATCATATGAGTGAAGTATTTCCCAAGTCAACTTTGAATTATCTACTAAAACTCAAAAACCATAAGTAGAATTTGAGTCTTACAAGTAAACAGGAATAGTGTGACATAAAGCTACACAAAATCTATGTTGTAAATCTCGGACAGCATCGCAAAGCAGCAGCTAATATTTTTCATATTTATTAAATAATTAATACTAATTCCATATATACTCCACAAGGAAAAACTGAATGGATGGTTCAGGGTCTATGGAATAATATATTAATATTCCATTATACTCCATATATACTTTCCCGTAAAAACTGTGTTGTTCCTTCTCAAGGACTTTCAACATCTTGAAAACATATTATTTGGTGGTGTAGCGGTAAACCTGCCTTTCCGCTTCTAATTAGGACACGAGATTGAGTCTTGCTTTTAACATTTTATTTGTATTTTTCGAGTAAATATAAAAAGTACGGTGACATTATAAAAAAGGTGGAAACGTGATTCAAACCTTGGTCTTGATAATTAAAACAATCAAACCTTACCACCGGATCAATAATATAATCTGTATTTATTTAGAGTATATATTTTATTTGGTCTGCCCCCCACAAAAAAAATTAAGCTCCGCCTCTGGTCTCAACAATACCGCTGCTTCTTTTATGTTTTTATTAATTATTCTTACTGTGTAACTATTATTCGTTCACAACTACTGTTTGTGATTCTAGCCCCATTCTTTTTTAGTTTTTCCTCCCTCCTCCTGTGTTGGTCAGGAGGTAGCTAGCCTGTGAGGCTCAGCCATTGTAGAGTGAGTACGTAGGGGAAGGAATGCTGTAAGAAACAGTGAGAAAGTCGAAGTTCCCACTATTTTTTTTATATTTTCCTAACCCTCTCCTGTTGAGCGTGTTATTTACTACTATTAACAACCTAGCATATTGTCTATTCGCATTACATAATTTTATTAACTTTCATATATTCTTCCACTTGAACTTTTGATCAATGTTTATTAAAATCAGCTCCTATCTTCTCAAAATACAGTCAATAATTTTCCATATTCTAAAAAAAGGAAATTTGAATTTGTTACGATAAATGCTTAATCGTAATGTTATTAGTAGCTTTGAGTGTCCTGCCATTCTACTTTATGGAGGCATGTGCACGAGAAAGAGGTTGAAAATTACCAGATTCATAGTTATTAACATTTTTCAGATCCATAGTCACAGAAAAGGTCAGTCTGAAAATTATGGCATTTTGATGGCTTAGGACCCACCATTCTAATAACATGCTGTATTCCACCTCCACCGAATGAATGTCCACAAGGTAATATCATTGCATCATCCATAAGTGTTCCACTGTATTTTCAGAAGATGAAAAAAAATTCAAATATAACGAGGTACAATGATGAAGCAACATAAGAAACATGCAAGAATTAAGCAGATCACACTTATGTGATCCCTATCCTTGCAAATAAGGAAAGGGGTGTAAAAATACTAGATTAGATTTCCTTGTTCTGTATCACCGGTTTTAGTTCTTCATCAAGAGAAAATGAAAGAAATGTTTTTTCCAAGAAAATGCTACCAATAGGGCAGGCACAGAATTTTACTTAGCGATCAACTAATGTCAATAGATGATAATCTCAATATGTTGGAAGCTAATGCTTTCGTAATAATCTGAACTTAACCTTATTTTTATTGATCATTAAGCAAGTTTCGGTAGGACAATAACCCAAATTTTGAAAAATACCTTCAGGCAAAGAGTAAAAAAGGAGAAACGTATTTATAAAGAAAGTAGTACTAGCTATAATTTTCAGTAACGAGCTGGTGACTGGTGAGAACGAATTTATAGGTGCACAATGCTTTTCAGTTGTAAACATGATTTTTACAGGCCATTGTATGTTAAATCCGATTCAAAATAAAAACAAAAGAATGATGGAAACCATTACCAATAAAAAAAAGTTATTCAAATCATATTGCAAAATAATCATAAGTTTAACATAAAAGATAGATCCTATCACCCACTAGAACCCTTTTTTTATTAAGTGAAAGAGACTTACGTAACAGGATCAGAAAGAATTGCCCTCAACGACTCCCCTGATTCGCTTGAATACACAGCATCCTTCCTTCCACTAAACCCACAACCATTGTCATCCACCATAACTTTCTGCACAGAAGGGGAACCTTCCGCACCTTGAAGATAATGCGAATAATACTCCTCACAGTCAGTTTCACCCACAGTTACGGAGTTCTGAGTTTTACCTATTCTTTCTCGCTGATTATCTTCACCAACAACCGCATTGTTATGCACCAACCGTGCAATTTCACTTTCACCATCCTTTCCCAACATCTCTCTACCAGAAACTACGATTCAAAAAAGTTACCAAAATGTGTCAAAATTAAAATCTAATCGTTACATTCTGAAACACAAATGCTAATTTTTCGAAGCTAAAAATGAAAATATACAAAATCAAAAACTTTTCTTTCTCATATTATACCATAAAGAGAACGATGCTGAGCTTTCCCATTTGCAACACCGCCACCATTGTTATTGTTAACGTCAATCATAGCATTGGAATTGCGTTTGCTTCCGTCATCATCTTCATCGTCTTCGTCATCATCTTCGTCGCCTTCTCCGTCAGAATCATCGCTGCTTGAACTTCCCGCGCTCCAGTTAAGTACATCTGAAGCATCCCTGTGATCAGAGCGATCAGCGAAAACATTCCGGCGGAACTCCGAGGTCTGGGAGGTGAAAAATCGATCTCGATTGACGGTGAACATCTTGTCATCTATGAAACCGCCGACTTCCGGGGTTTTAGGAACCGGATCACCGACTTGTCTCTGCGGTGCGCCGCCGCAGCTGAAACGGAGAGTGTCGTCTTGGAAGACGAGAGGGGAAGTTAGGCCGTTTTCGATTCTCTGATCAGGAGGAAGATTGATGTCATCGGAGGACATGGTGTGAAACGCGAAGGTCGAATTTTGTGAATCGTGAAGAGATTGAATTAGGGTTTGGAGAAAGTGTTGGATATGAAGCGGTGTCGTTTTCTGTTGATATTCATGTGCGCGCGCTATCTTGTGTTATAGCGCGTTTTTGCTTCCACGTGACGAAGGATTCACTAGATATGTCGTTTCAAACGACGTCGTTACAGACACTTTGCAAAATGCAAACATTATTATTAATAGATAAATAAATAAGAAAAAAAGGTGGTGTGCTAATTTTAATTAGAATGTATTAGTAGAGTATATTAGAGAGTGTGACCATAACGGCATAACATTTCTTAGATTTTTCAATATTATTTATATTGGGCTACTTCACGTTACGGTTCGTTACTTGTTTGAGAGAAATTGACCTCTCATCCATATAATTAATCTTTCACCTTTATAAATCATTTTTTTTTTACGCAAATAAATTTATGGCATTTCATTCATAACAATAGTAGCAATACAATGAGGAATTACATCAAAAATACTGCGAGAAGCATGGGATAAAGCTGCTCGTGCGAGTGCATGAGCGCTACCGTTTGCTTGCCGCCTAGCAAAAACAACTATGAAGTCGTTATAGTGGTGGAGTAAGGTTCGACAATTTTGTATAATTGAACCATACTCTGAGTGGTTGATACTTACCCTGTTTACATCATCCACAACAATCTTGCAATCTAACTCAAAGACAACTTTATTATAACCCAAGCTAGCAACCCATTGGATACCTTTATGTAAGCTCCACGCTTCTGCTTCCGGCGCTGTCATTACAACATCTTCATGTGCTGTCATGGCCGAGATAAAACTTCCTTTGTCATCACGAAGACAAGCTCCCATGCCTATACGTTGTTCATGAGCAAATATGGCGGCATCAATGTTGCATTTGACAAAATCTAGCGGTGGAGGTTGCCATGTAACCTGAACATGTTGTGGTTGAGCTATATCAACTTTTTGACGTGCATGTTGCCAAGCCATGAGGGTGCCATTGGCGCGACCAATTACCTGTGGAATGCTCTCAATTTTTTGCTCCCATAATTTCAAGTTTCTTTTACGCCATAAACTCCAAGATGTCATAGCAAAAGAAACCAACTGTTGAGTGGTAAAATTGTGCAAAATACGCTTGAAAACATCAATAAACCCTTCAGCATTTTCCATTAAATTCTGTAATTCATTCCATAAGTTAAGTTGTCGCCAACAAGCTATACTATCTGCACAATCAAGAAATAAATGCCAATTGTATTCTGTGTATCTGTGACACACAACACAATTAGAATCACCATTAACTCCTTTGCTCATTAATCTTTGCCTATTAGGTAGACAATCTCTTCCAAGTCTCCACATAAAATGTTTGACCTTGGGAGGAATAGGTAAAACCCATAATTGTTGCCAATCTCCCTCTACTTTCCAACAATCTCTGTTGATCATCACATCCACACATACTCTATATGCACTTTTAACAGAATAAAGACCTTTTTTGTCAAAGCGCCAAATCATCTCATCTCTTTTACCAAGGTTAACAAGTGGGATCTTCAAAATTTCATGAGCATCTCTATCACAAAAAAATTCACCAACTCGGTTTCTATTCCAACAACCTTGATTCATGTCAATTAAATCACTAACCTTTGATAAGTTTTCATTGTTGAAAATGGGAGTAATGATGGTTGGATTATCTTCATTTCGCAACCAAGGTGTATGCCAAATTAGAATCAAAGATCCATCACCAATTCTCCAACGGTAACCTTCCTTTAACAAAGGTCGGGATGACAAAATGCTACGCCAAACATAACTAGGATTGTGCCTCAAGGACGCACCCAAAAAATCCCCATTAGGGTAATATTTAGCTTTGAAAATTCTTGAAACCATAGCATCAGGGTTGGTTAATAATTTCCAACCTTACTTTCCCAACATTGCCAAATTGAAGTCGTGGATACTTCGAAATCCCATGCCTCCCCATTCCTTTCTCATAGTCAGTTTGTCCCAACTCATCCAACGAATCTCATGCTTCCTATCTCCCTTCGAACCCCACCAGAAAGAATTCAACATCTTCTCAATATCATCAATGATGGATGATGGTAGAAGAAATACACTCATGCAATAAGAGGGAATTGCTTGAGCCACTGATTTAATTAAAACCTCTTTTCCTGCTTGGGACAACATCTTGCTACTCCATGAAGAAATACGATGCCAAATTCTATCTATGATGTAGTTGAAAATTGATTTTTTACTCCTCCCTATCATAGACGGAAGACCAAGATATTTTCCGGTACCTAAACACTCTGTAACTTGAAGAATATTGGACAAAGTAGTTCTCAAGTCATGTGGCACATTTTTACTAAAAAATATTTCAGACTTCTGCATATTAATCATCTGCCCTGAAGCATTGGCATAAACATCTAGAATATTTTTTAAGGCATTGGTTTCAGTATCATTTGCTCTGAAAAAAAGAAAGCTATCATCTGCAAAAAGGAGATGACTAACCGCCGGAGCTCTACGACATACCTTGACTCCATGCAATAAGTTATTCTGCTCGGCCTGTTTTATCAATGCCGTCATACCTTCAGCACACAAAAGGAAAAAATAAGGTGATAAAGGGTCACCTTGCCTTAGGCCTCGCTCCGGGATCACTGGTCCAACTCGATCTTCATTCATCAAAATATGATATTTGACATTAGTAACACACATCTTCATCCAATCAATCCATTTCTGATGGAAACTCATTCTCCTCATAATACTAAAAAGATAATGTCAATCAACACGATCATATGCCTTGCTGATGTCTATTTTTAGTGCTGCTTCTCCTTTTTTTCCTTTATTTTTACTCTTCAAGTAATGAATGATTTCTGAAGCCACAAGTACATTATCTGTAATGGATCTTCCTGAGATGAAGCCTGATTGTTCAATCGATATGCATTTGTCAAGGACTTGCTGCAGCCGGTTAGCTAAGGTTTTTGACAAAATCTTGTACACAACAATACACAAAGAGATCGGTCGGAGATCCTTCATACTTCTAGGTTGATCACATTTAGGGATGAGCACAATATTAGTGTCCCCTAGAGCATCTGGAAAGTAACCATCATGAAGCCATTTCTTGCAAGTACTCACAATTTCACTGCCACATAAAGACCAAAACCGTTTATAAAATGTCGAATTCAAACCATCTGGTCCAGGTGCTTTGTCAGAATGCATTTGGAACATTGCATCCTTGAATTCTTCAGCATCAAAGGGAGCAATAAGTAACTAATTGTCTTCTTCAGTTATGCGTGAATGGACAACTTGAAGAACAGGGTCTACCTCACATGTGGTGGCCTTGAAAAGAGCTGAAAAGTAATTTACACCAAGATTGCAAAGACCTTCTTGAGTATTCACTTCGATGTTATCATCGCTAATCAACTTTGTGATTTTATTTCTTTGCTTTCTTGAAGTTGATGCGGCGTGAAAGAACTTTGAATTCATGTCTCCGTCTCTCATCCAAAATGTCTTAGCACGTTGTTTCCAAAAGACCTCTTCTTGAATCAACAAGGAATTAAGCTTTTCTTTTAAAGTAATCACCTCGGCATCAATTCCATGGTTATTCAGCCCCTGTAACTCTTCTATTCTCTTCTTACAATCATTAATGCCTTCCTTGTACCGCCGTCTAAGAGCTTGGCCCCAATTATCCAGCTCCTCCGTGCATGCAGCAAGTCTGTCAAGCAACGGATCAACAAGGTTGCGCTTCCAGCCAACATCAACAATACTAGGGAGCTCTGGTTCTAGAAGCCAAGTGTTCTCAAATCGAAATTGCCTCTTATTATACATAAAAGTTTGTGGTTCAGTACATAAGAGCAGAGGAGAGTGGTCAGACGCCCCACATATTAAGTTCTTCAAGATGCAATGAGGAAATAAGTTCATCCACGGTTGAGTTACAAGTGCTCTGTCAAGCCTTTCTTCTACCACATAGTTCCTTCCCATTCTCTTTGACCAAGTATAAGCATGCCCTTGTAACGGTAGATCAATAAGCCCACAATCACTAACAACTTGCCTGAATCCATTGAATAACCACGTCGGATGTGGAACCTCACCTCTTTTATCATCATTTGAGAGGATATCATTGAAATCACCAATTATACACCAAGGGAGATTTGATTGTTGTTCTAGCATGCGTAGGATATTCCATGATTGTCTTCTTTGGCCCCTTTGAGGAATACCATAGAAGCCCGTGAGCCTCCATTCTTGATTGCTATTATCTTCTTTGACAATTATGTTGATAAAATTTCGTGAATAATTTTGGATTTCACAAAATCTTTCATGTCTCCATATTATAGCCAGACCTCCACTTCTACCTTCACGATCAACAGAGAAACAAGACTCATAATGAATAAGACGTCGAACTTCTTCAACTTTATTAGCATGACAAATAGTTTCACTGAGGAAAATAATATCAGGTTTATGAATCCGAATAAGGTCCCGTAATGCTGGAACTGTACTCGGGTGACCTAAACCCCGACAATTCCAACTCAGAATAATCATTGGCAGATGTGTCTACAGCTAGATACTCCATCACCCAAATTGCACCATTCCCAACTTAAAATGCACATAGTTTATAGCAACTTCAAGTTATGCAACTTATTTGTCTTCGAAAGTCTCAAAAACTCCTTATTAAAAGGGAAACCAAAACTCCTTATTAAAAGGGAAAATCAAAACTCCTTATTAAAAGGGAAAAACACAACTCCTTATTAAAAGGGAAAATCAAAACTTGTTGTTGAAAGTAAGCCAAGAACAAATGAATTAACCGGGCTTGACATTCTACACAAGCAAATTATCAAACAGTTGGAAGGCATTCTTCACAAGCAATTTATCAAACAGTTTGTGGGCATCCTTACTTAAAAGAAGAGGCTACAGATGAACACTGAAATAGAAGAAGATCATAGCAATGAGGGATAACATATTCAGCAAGCTAACCATTAGGAGAAGAGAGTGTACGAATTGGACGGTTGGGGAAGAGCATAATAGCTTGACAGTAGTACTCTTAAAGTAAATGATGATTAGTACTAGTAACCAAAATGATTTACATATGTTTGAGTGGAAGAAAAGAGTGGAATCATGGAATAATCATTCAAGAGCGTTGTTAGTAAGCCATTTTTCATCACTTTCATGTTTTATTATTTAGGTCTATCTATGATTAGAAAGGGAATATTACAACATTATATTAATCTATATTCTATGTCCCTTTATAAATCATTTGATAAGCTTATTTTATACTTTTTATTATCATATGAAACATTGCATATATTATATGCAAAGATTAGAATTCACTTATTTTGTACCAAAAAAAAAAAGAATTCACTTATTCATTTGATAATCCTAATTCACTTATTCATCCTATTTTACCCCTTTTTATTAATAAGCAACAATGAATTGCTTGTAAGAGTTTCAAGCCTTTTTAAGTAAGTGGTTAAGATTTTGATCTTTTACTCTTATGTATGAAAAACAATTAGTTAGAAAGAGAAAATTCTCCTTATGTGTTTCATAGATTTTCAGACAAAACTTAGTTACTATTTAACAACAACGGTGAAAACTTCATTAAATTTGTATTGGTGAAATTATTTGCTAAAATTATGTTAGTTTTGCTTAAAAATTTTACAAGTTTAAAAAGTTGTTTTAACTCCCGAAAAATCTTATAACAGTAAACCATTAAAAACCAAAATATTGTTTGTGCAAGTCTTTTAGAAGAAAATTTTATAAATCTCAGTGTACTTCAAGTGGTAAGAACTAATGAAAATATGAGTAGAGGTGAGCATGATTTAAAAACCACACCAAACCATATTTTTAATTTTGGTTCACAACCAAAACCATTTTACTAAAAAATCCTTTATTTTATAAAACTAATTTGAATATGGTTTACATCCGGTTTGAAACCAATTCGTAATTGGTTTATAATGCAAAATAGGCTACTCACTTGAATCAATTTTAAAACAATTGTTTTTAAATTCAATATAAATCGAAGTTAACAAGTATAACTCATATGTAATTACTACAGAGTGAAGGCACGCTAAAACAATAGAGGGCGCTAAATAATTACATATGAGTCACACATTGATTAACTTTGATCAGGTCGAAGTTAACAATCCTTACACACACACACACATATATATATATATGATTATAAAAATAATTACTCAAGCTATTTTTTTAATTATTTAATTATAAAAACAGATTAATAATTATTTTTTAAGCCCAAACAAATTTCTAAGCCCAAAAACTCTAATTTGTTTTAAGCCCAAAAAATTTTGTTTTCCTGATTTTTTTATGATTATTTTAAAATTTAAAATAATTTATTAAATATTAGATGTGGCTGGTGGCGGCCGGTTGCCAGAGTGGGTCACCGTAAAAATCGCTGTTCCGCAGACGTGTCGGCCGTTGGTGGTTCGGCATTGACCACCGTGTTGACCACCATCCCACCACCACCAATTTAAATATTTATTTATTAAATTAATATCTAGAAAATTTTGGTATTGGGCTTCAATTAGCTATCTACCGGGCTTCATTCTAAAAACCAATAATAAAAAATGGTTATGGTTTGAAATGGTTTTCTTAAAATGGTCTGATGTGGTTTTTTTTAAAGATGGACTGTGTTATTAAATTTCGATAAGGTTTGGTTAATGGTGTGGTTAAAGGTATCCATGTTGTTTGCACACGCCTACGACATATGAGTTGGTTAGAGGAATGTCCAAGGTTGAATCATTGGTGGGGGCAATCGATCTTTCCAATTTACCAAAAAAATAAGAAACTTATGAATCATCACATTGTTACATATATTTTATAAATCTACATAAAGTTTTAGCAAAATATTTCTTTCAAAATCTCATCTCATCTCCGTTAGATAATGAGTAATTGAGTTTAAATTATTTAATCTGTTAGATTTATAATCATTTGATGTTATTCAGGGCCGGCGCAGAGGCTGTGCAACAGCTTTGGGCCTCCAAATGAGGTGGGCCTCTATTTTTTTTTTCATACCCACACTAAATATTAGGTTAATTAAATAATGCGCGGATGATAAACATTGAAGTATTCTTTGGTCTAGAAGGAGGACGCGAGTTCGAAACTCGCCGGCTGTTATGTTTTGATTATTTTTTTTATTTATTTTAAATAAGCAACTAAGTAGTAAGACATATAAAAAAAAATAGCGGGCTTGCCAAAAAAAAACAAAGTAGACAGAATCAGAATCATATTAATAAATTAAATTAACATTAAATAATGATAATTAGACAATTATTTTTGATGTTATTGATGTTACTTACTATATTTAAATATATGGTTTTCGTTATTTTTGACAATAAATATACAACGTTGTTTTTATAAAAAAAAATTATTTTTTATTTTTTGACGAGATATTTTTTTTATTAGGGGGTCCATTTTTATTTTTTGCTTTGGACCTCTAAAAAATCGGAGCTGGCACTAATGTTATTATATATTTGTTTGTAACTTTATGTAATGTTAAGCCATTGATATTATAATAAAATTCTAATTGTTGTTCCGTTCTCTTCTGATTGTTTTGTATAGTATTGTTAACAATCTCATCTCATATCAACTAGCAACAAAGTATTGATAATTTCCAAAAACAACAAACTGTTGATATCAATGGGAGAATTTTGGTAAAGCACTAAAGCTTCATATTGTTACCGTGTGATCTCCCGTTTACATTTTTCTTCATTTCTCTCTTTTTTTTTTTGTTGACAAATCTTCATTTCTCATGTTCTATCTATAATTTCACCACTTTAATATCTACTCTCTCCTCTCTCCGTTTCAAAATGAGTATCGTTTTTGGTGTTTTCACACATATTAAGGAATGTAATCATTGTATTAAAAGTAATAGTACTTTTACTAAATTTAGCCTACTTTTTCTTTTATTTTCTTAGAAACAGTGTATAAAGTAATAATTAGTGGATAGAAGTGGAAAATATTGCATTGAGAATCAAAAAGTGACACTCATTTTGAAACAAAATTTTTGAGCTAAAGCGACATTCATTTTGAAACGGAAGGAGTAATATTTAATTTTCTATTCAATATTTTAAAGGCCTAACGAGTCAGCACGCATTACGCATAAGTTGATAAAATAAAATAAAACATGAAAAATCTGAGTGGGAGAGCAAGAAAATCTAAAAAGGAAGAAATCACATGGGAAGCAATGGGATAATGCAAAGGAAAGAAAGCTTCTATTCCGACACCATTACACTGGGCACTCCAATCCAATAATCGAGCTCGAGCATTTCTTATTCTTCTTCTTTTGTAAATTTTTTTATTGCTATGAAGCCCTGATACTGATACGGACCGATACGTTGATATAGACAATTTTTTCAAAAAAATAATATATTTTAATATAATCGTAAATATCGGTGTTATGTCGGTATTTGACATAATACATGTTTGACACCAAAACATGTCTATTCTGAGAAGTATTCGAACTAACAAAAGACTCACAATTTTTGAATATTATAAATATTTTTGCTACTCGAGAATCTAGGTTTTACATGAAGACAGAATTACTCGAGGCTCTTAATCACTTTTGACTTAAAGATGGGCGTTTCATTATTTTATTGTTACAACGCAATTGCCCAGATTTTGATAAATGAACAAAGAACACATACCTAGATACAGTCAAAACAAGTCAATAGTGCCAAGTTCATTTTTGCTAACAACAAGACAATTCCACCACATGGTTTCAAAAAAAAAAGAAGACAATTCCACCACATAATCCGGTTAAGAATGTAAGATGAAAGTTCAGGGTTAGATATCTTGTAGGAACACACATTTTACTGCAGTAATAGATCTTAACCATTGATTTAAGATCGAACAGTTTAGATTGCATATAATAAAATTAAGTAATAATTTAACTGTCAATTTATAATCAGGCATTCCAGATTTGTTACACCGTCATATTGTAACAGCAGAGAATCTAAACTCCAAAAACACTATTGCAGAGTTTTTAGTTTACAAAATTAATCATTCGGTAAATAAACACGAATTGACCAAATTGTCTCTTCCAGTTTAATCAGAAGTAGAAGTCGTGGAAGAATATTTTAGAGAATCAAACAATGTTAAAAATTTTAGAGGAAGAATTTTACCAACTTTGCGACTTTACCACCTTTGCTACTTGAGTGATTAATCTCTTCGGTCACGTGTAAATGATAGCCAAAAAATAATACTACTACTATACACACAAACAAAACTAGTGTAAATTCTTTTACAGTTAGGTAATTATTTTACTAATATAAAACATGCAAACTCATTAGAAAATCAAGTAAAAAAAAGTCATAATTGAAGATAGAATTATCTTTTTCCAACAAGATTCTCCACCAAACAAAAGAGATACTGATAATAGTAAAAAGACAGCACTAAATGATAACTCATGCATGCGCCTCACATAGAAAGTGTACAAAAATATAGTGGTCGTTTCCAGACATGGAAAAGTGAAAAAGCTGCTCAAAACAACAAAGTACGACAACTAAACAAACAAATTGGACTATGAAAATGAAACATCAGTTATTGTAATTGAGCAAACAGCAACAAACAATTTTCAAATTTGATCCAAGTTGGAACCCCGGTGAAAAAGAATCCAGCATCCTAAGTTGTAGCAATAGCATAATAACAGAGAAATCTTAAAGAGAACAAACTTAAGACTACTAACAAGAACAAATTTTACATTAAAAACAAAACAATTTCTCTGTCTAATTATAATTAATTCATAAAAACCGGATTCACCTTCGCCGAATAACCTGTTTCATTGTCTGTTCTAACTTCCTAATCAAGAAAACATCAAGTTAATTCAATTCAATTATTCATCCCAATAACTCTTCTTGTCCATCTGAGCCTGAGGGGCATCTGATAAGTTCCAATATGGTAACTACTTCTCCCATTTCTGGCCTATTAGATGGTACTTGTGAAGTACATACCAAACCAAGCTTAATCACAGGAATCACTTCTTCTACTGGGAACTTCCCTTGAAGCCTCTCATCAATGCATTCCTCTACCCTTCCTTCATCCAATGCTCCTCTAACCATGTCGCAAAGCACAACCACGTCATCCTCCATGTACTCTACGGGCCTCTTCCCTGTCACAATCTCCAAGACCAAAACTCCGAATCCATAGACATCGCATTTTTCTGTGATTTTCACTGTTTTGCAGGCGAATTCTGGTGCCATGTAGCCGAGTGCGCTTTGAATTTTGCTGCTCAAGACGTAGCGGTCAAGCATTGGTAGCAGCCTTGCTAGACCGTAATCCCCTACTTTAGGTTCACCGTAGCTATCGATAAGGACGTTGGTTGACTTTATGTTGTAGTGAATAATGTTGGAATGGTGCAAGTGAGATAATGCCTTTGCGGTTCCAAGAATGACATTGAATCTCTCGTTCCATGAAAGGAAGTTTTCGCTTGATCTTTCGTGGAGATGTTTGTAAAGGCTGCCGCGTGAGACAAACTCGTATATGAGGAGCTGCAGCGATGAAGTCCAATAATAGCCTTCGAGTTCGACGAGGTTTTGGTGTCTGACTTTTCCTAATTTCTTCACTTCCCTCTCGAAATCATCTTGAGACTTGACGAGACTTGACACAGTGAGCTTCTTTATAGCAACTGAACGCCCGTCTCCAAGAACTGTTTGGTACACAGCTCCGAATCCTCCACGCCCAAGCTCGCAATCTTTGTTAAGCAAAGCATGGGCACCAGAGCTGAAATCAGGTTCACCTGAAAACATGACAAGCTTGCCAGAGTTGGCATCTGTGGTTGGTGAACGGCTATACTCATCCCCTGCAGAAAAAGCAAGGGCAGCAGCAGATCGTGATGTCGTGGACCGAACACGTAGGTTGAGAACAGTTATTCCAATGACACCGATTACAATGAAAGCAGCTGCACCAATGGCAATGAGTGCTGAAATGCTGAGGATATTTCTCTTGTGACCCAACATTGGAGTAGGTGAACCCGGCTCGGTTTCTGGAGAAAAATTGGGATTCAGAACAATAGGCTTTGGGAGTTTAACAGGGCATTTTTTGTTCACAACAGAGCCGCAAATAAATGGATTGCCAGCAACAGAGGAAGGCGAAATGGTGTTGAAGAAACCACCAGCCGGTAGTTCACCCTCAAGGTTGTTGTGAGACATATTGAAGGTCAGGAGATTGGGAAGGTTGGCCAATTGCTTGGGAAGGTTTCCAGTAAGGTTGTTGAATGATATGTCCACAGTTTTCAGGTTGGTGAGTTTTGCAACTGCTGCAGGTATCGACCCACTCAGTTTGTTCTTCGACAGGATCCTACACAATGTACCAAAAAAGAAAGGAAATAAAGAAAAAACAGGAGTTAGAACCATAATAAAAATAAAAAGCAGGACAAATAGATGTACTTCATGATAATTAAAAATATAACTCAAGATTAAGACACTGATAAGATAGTGCCTGTTGATGAATAGAGTAAAAATACATGTAATTGTAATGACTAATAACAGATATTTGATGTACATATAAGAAAAGATATTTGATTTAGTAATTCAAATTGCAGTACAATCCATTTTCTCGATGTATTATGGATATATTTTCAAATTCGAGACTTTTTCAGTTAGTTTTTAATCATTAATAGAACGCGGAGGGAAAGAAAGACCACAAGAAAAGTCTTCATCAAAGGGCATACCAACCATAAACAGACATCTAGCTTCAGTTTAGGTATGTCTATCCAACTAAATAAGGTAAATTAAACACTTTCTAACCAAATATGTAGCATGCATATTAGTTAGACCCTTTTAGATTGGAACATACTTAAATTAGACACAGTAAATATAAGCATATCGCCGCATGTTTAAAATAAAATGTGAAAACAAATATGGCAAATTGAAAAGGAACTTACAAAGTTGTTAATGAAGAGCAGTTCTCAATTGAGATTGGAATTTTCCCAATTAGGAAGTTGTTTTCCAAAATCATCTCTTTCAAGGAAACAGCTCCACCAATTTCCCAAGGTATGCTACCGTTTAGCTTATTATTACTCAAATCAAGACTAGAACACATTCTTAAATCACCAATTGCACCCGGAACATGACCTCTCAGAGAGTTATACGATAAATTCAAAACACGCAAGCTGCTTAAACCCGAAACAGCAGAGGTGATTTCACCAGAAAATGCATTGTGAGATAAATCCAACACCTGAAGACTCTGAACAGCAACTTCATTCAAGGAATACAAAGAGCTTTTCACCCTACCACTCATTTTGCTTTCAGATACCAAAACCTTCTCTGTATCCGACTTGAAAATCCATGATGGAAGATCTCCAGACAATGAATTCTGGCTAACATCCAAGGCCAAGAGGTTTGAGCAATTCACCATAGACTCAGGAAGATTGCCGGTGAAACCATTTCCAGAAAGATTCAATGTTTTCAATGACCAAAGATTTCCTAAAGAGTATGGCACCAAACCAGAAAATCTATTCCGAGAAAGATCCAATGTCTGAAGACCCTTCATCCCTCCAATCCATTCAGGAACATCTCCTGAGAAAGCGTTTCCACTCAAACTAAGATAACCACACAACGCCAACTCCTTCAAATCACTAGGTATGTTACCAGAGAAAGAATTATCACCAAAATCAATAGACCTCAAAAGCAAACAACTTCCAAACCCACTTGGTATCTTCCCAGAAAAGCTATTTCTCGCCAAGTTAATGCTACGTAAATTCTTCATCGCCTCAACTCCTTCAGGAACCTCGCCTTCCAACAAATTATCAGACAAATCAAGAGACCTAAGTCCACTCAAAGTCCAAATCTCCTTAGGAACATAACCAGAAAACTGGTTAAAAGACAAATCAATACTAGCAATAGCTGAACATGAACCTATACTTGAAGGAACATTCCCTGAAAACATGTTTCCAGCCAAAGAAACAGCTCTCATAGACCCACATTGTCTAAAAAAATCATCAGAAACAACCCCTGAAAGATTATTATTGCTCAAATCAAGAACCCTAAGGTTATCAATAGTAGCAATATTAGGGGTTATGCTCCCACTAAGATTATTATTCGCCAAATAAAGCCGTCGAAGAAATTGCAATCGTTGCAAACCCCGACCAATCCTTCCAGATAAAGAAAACCCATTAAGGTTAACCTCCACAACCCTATTGGATCTAGGGTTACATTTCACTCCAACCCAACTACCTCCACAAGCAGTTTCATCATCTTCATTCCAAGATGCTAACTTTCCTTTCGGATCTTGTATATCCGCTTTGAAAACAATCAACCCCAAAACGTCGTCGTTTAAAGAAGGATTCACAGCTGTCACAGTCACCAGAAACAACAAGAACAAGCAGAATAAAAACACTCTCATTTTGGATAAAACTTGTTCCATTTTGTTCCAAACTAAACACCCATCTGAAATTAAGTATCAAAGTTTCTAAATTTAGATAAAATTAGTACAACCCAGGTTCTCAAATGAAGCTTTAACAAAAAAAAAGTTGTTTTTTTTTGTAATGGGTAGATTTGAAAATGAGGATAAAAAGGAATGGGTAAAAGAGAAGAATGTGACAGTAGCGGAATGAGAAAAAAGTAGGAAAGAGTAATGACCCTAAAAACAAGTTTGAAGAAAAAGAAAGAAGTTTATTTAGTAAAGTTGAAGAGAATAGAAGCAAAGAGTGTTGTGTTGTGTTGTACTATGAGACAAGATTTGAAAGAACAGAACAAACTTGTTGTTGTTGTTGTTTACCGGAAAAGTAACTGAACGGAGAAGTGAAGAGGTTCTTACCGGGAAAGGTAGAGATTTAAGAGGTTTTTCCGACAAGGGTGACCGGAAGTTAATTTAGTGGCGGTTGTAATGAAACAACGTCTCTCTCTCTCTCTCTCTCTTTCACTCTCTGCTGTGCTGTGTTGTGCTGTGCGTACATAGAAAAAATATTTAATGGGTTTATAATAACTGGAAAAAAGGGTCCTGGTTGGTAGATGAGGAAATAAATAAGAACTGGTACATGTGGCGCTACGCATGCTTTGTTGGAATCCTATGTGTCAGACATGTCATTATGGATTGTTTTCTTTTGACGTGGATGGCTTAGCTGGCAGTCAAACTTTCACGACTACCCTTTAGTTTTCCTTTCCATGTTTTTTCTTTACGTGTACATTTATGGTAATCAGATATCTCAACACTCTTCGATTTCAAGTTAATATCAAGATTCGAACTTCAAATATGAATGTTTAACTTAATATAGTAATTTTAATATTTTTTATTAGTTTTTTGTCAAAAAAAAAATTATTAGTTAAACTAACATTTATGAACTCATTTTTTACCACTTTATATATACAAATCTAAAATCTTCATTTCAAATATTTTTAATTCTTTTATCAACAAATATTAAAAAATTTATGTTTTAAAAATATTTATTTAAATAAATTGAACAAATCTTACAAATTTTGTTTCAACATTACTCTCTTCGTTTCTAAATAAGTGTCATTTAAGTTATGTGTGTATTGTTCATATAACATACTTTGACAATGTATTTTAATTAATATATAAAAATAAATATTAATATATTGTTCAATTGATCTCGATGAATATTTTCAATATATAAAATTTTAAATTTTTTTATAATACATAATATTTATGATCAAATATGTGCATTAGCATACATAAATTGATCAATTGTAACATTTATTTAAGATTAGAAATAGTAGAAAATGATCTAATTAAGAATACTAAATGAATAATTAATGTGCATATACTTTGACTCCCAAATGGATGTTAATTAAGGATAATATTGTCCCAATTTTAAGATACACGTATACATATCTACATGAAAACAATATTTTGTATTTATGAGAAAGCTACTCCTTAACTAATGGAGAATTTGCATGTATTGACTGAGGTGAGTTAACATATATAGTTAAAAATTAGTCTGACAATAATGGAAATGGAAATAATATAGATATCTTTATGATTATTGTTTGGTATAAAATTTTAAGCTTTAGATACATTTTTGGTCCCTTAACTATTAAAAGTTTTATTTTAGTCCTTTAATTTATTTTTTGATTTTGTTTTGGTTCCTTAACTATTAAAAATTTCATTTTGGTCCATTAACTTACTTTTTGGTTTCGATTTGGTCCATTAACTCTTCCTACGTCAACTACTTTGGTCTTCACTTCAAGGGACCAAAACAAAACCAAAAAAATAATTAAAGGACTAAAATGAAACCAAGAAAATAGTTAAGGGATCAAAATGAAACTTTTAATAATTAAGAGATCAAAATAAAACTAAAAAATAAGTTAAGAGACCAAAACAAAACCAAAAAATAAATTAAGGGACCAAAAATGTAACTTATAAGGAGAGTCTTTGACTCTTTGTTGTTGTTGTAGGGTACTTCTTTCACTTTCACACTGGTCTTGTGGTTGTGGATGTCATGTGATCTTAATTTTTAATGGGAATGATGGGGTAAAGCTTTTCTCAAGTAAACACTAGTTTAATTAGGAAAAGAGAAAAAAGGTATTTATTTGTAGTACTTTGAACAGTTTAGAGTGGAAGCTGGTTGGGTCCTGAAAAGAAAAAAAGAAAAGCAATAAAGGCAAGTAGGTGGCCATGGTGGGTGGTTGCAAGCAATTAAAGTAAAGAGAGAAAGATGGTGGAGAGTGAATTGAATGCTGTGGAGCAGTGTATAGGTGTTGTACATAGAAAATATATCCTTCAATCCTTTTCAGTTTCATCAAAGCAAACTGCCCTCAGGGCCACTTCTATTTCCTACCGGCAACAATTTTACTACTTCTGAATAACCTATTTGTCTCACCATTGTCTAAAATGTTGATGTTGATGCATTTTGTATTCATTGGCCGAGTGATTTTTTTATCACATTTTTTAAATATGAATTAGATACATTTTAATTTTTGAAAGAGTTAAAACAATTTTAAATGTATGAAATTGATTCATACGTGATTTTAAGACGTTTAGTTCTTCTCAACCAAAATTAATAATGTCTCCATAATTAATTCTAATAAAAGCTATAATTTATACTACCTCCGTTCTTTTTTACTTATCGCTTTAAAAAAAATATTTGTTCTTTTTTACTTGTCGTTTTAGTAATTTAGATTATATTTTGCCTATTATATCTGGGAAATTCTATGGTACAATAAATAAATCATCATGTACCGGTACAATAGAAGATTTAACCAATAAAAAACCACATTTTGTCCATATCAGCATTTTTATATTATATTTTAAAAATTAATTATTATCGCATGTCAAATATTATTCCACATGTCAAGTAATCATTGGTCAATTCATGTTATTGTACCGGTACATGATGATTTATCTATTGTACCATAGCAACACCCATTATATCTTCTTTATTATTTTATTTTATTGACTAAATTTTGTATAATTGTTTTTGTTGAAACAATAAAATCTTTTTTATTGTATACAAATTTTATTTATTTTTAAATAAAGTTTGTTACGAACCCAAGGGGTGTGGTTGAGCGGCATGGGGCTCATCCTCCCTTAACCAAGGGTCGAGGGTTCGATCCTCACCTTGGGTATGGAGCAGCTTTAAATCCTTGGGCCACCTATCCCACCCTTCGAGGTGCCTCCAATCTAGCGAGGGAATAGTCACTGCGTTCGGCGGTGGATACCCTGATCTCGACAAAAAAAAAATAAAGTTTGTTACAATTTTTTTGAAAATAGATAATGTTTGTGAAAAAGAAGAAATTTATTGATGGATTAAAAATATGATATATTTATAAAAAAGGGCATACTAGGAAAATAAGGTGCAAATATATACCCCTCTTATTTTGGTCTTATTTTTTCTAAAACAATAAGAAAAAAGGAACGGAGGTAGTAGCTTTTAAGTTTAAATTTGATTTTTATATTAAAATTTATTATTCAATTCATTTTTACATAAATATATTTTAATATAAATCAATTTTGTTAATTATATCTATATTCCAAACCAAACACACACTAAATTACACTGTAACTTTTTTATTTTATTTTATTTATTTGTAACATTTTTTTTTATTCTTCTATTCACTATGGATGAATGCAGCTGCATACTGCAGTAGTGGCGATACATTTTTTGGGTTACGTAGTGGCAATACATTGTCTTTTGATGAAAATATAATTAATTGTTGGATTATCGGAGAAAAGTCTTCCTCAAAATAAAACAAAGGGCCAAATGCTTGTGAATGGAATCAATGAATAGTAGATACATATATTGAAACCAATTTTGTAAATTTCGAAAGATTAATTTCTGTAATTGCATGCACATGATACTCAGTTAAATTAACAAAATGGATAGTAGATAAAGAGTGCAAACATTGTGTCCAATACAATATGGATGTGTTACCCTGCCCGTGAGTTCCATTTACATTTATATAGTTTTATTTTGTGTCGCTATGTGTTTGACTCCTATGTCCTATCCTATATATCTTCACCCCTTTGGCTTTGGGTTTGATTCTGACTCCAAACAGAATAAGACAGACACTCAACTTAATTCTATTTCTCATCCCATTCGTTCAGTTTCTCCGCTCCTGCGGTGGATGTAGTACTCTACTCATTGTCATATGGATTTACATTTCTCGTTTATAGCAAATGTATGTTTTTCCTTATCAAGTTCATGTATAACCAATGTTGATGCTAAGTTAAAGTAAGTTGTACATAGTGGAACATGTATATAGGGCCAGTGGACCACATCAGAGAATAGGTAATCAACACGAAGCAACTTACAATTGAATAAATCAAAAGTTTTTTTTTTTGTTTAACGTAGTAGAAGAACACTGTAGTAATTAAAAATGATTTTTGTGTACAGAGTGAGAGATTGCAGAAGAATTAGTGCACATTTGATATTATAATATAGTGTTAAAATAGCGGTAATTTACTGTAATATTTTACGTAAGTTATTGGCGGAGCATAATTGAGGTTGGGCTGCGACCCACTCCATAAATATTTATTTGATTATTCATGTACACAGTTACATTCGATTATTTCTTTCAATCAGCTATTTCATTGAATAAATTATTTTAACTTTTGAATGAATGATATTGTTTTTATTCAGTTACATTTGCAAATTCGAATATATAATAATGTATCATAATGTTGTGTTGTCAGTTAAATTAGTTTAGTGAATAAAAGATGAGTATTTGTAATTTTTTTGGAGGTAAATAAGATTTGTATTTTTTGTTGATTGTAATTGTATTTGTTTGATGTTAATTATGAATTTAGTTGATTTATTTGTTGTTAATTTTTAGTAAAATTGAAAAATAAAGATGAAGAATATGAAAATTAATTATTTTTTAAGTGGAACTTGATTTACGTAAAATATCATTTTAAACTATGTAGTTAATTTTTTTTTTTATAATCAACTTTTTTTATTTAATTCTTTTATAATCAACTTTTTATATATAGTCGCTTGTTCTGGCTCACTTTAAGTCTCACATTGCTTGAAACTCGAGTTTAATGGTAGTTTATATTCAACGTGTCACATTCCTCAAACCAACCGAGACGTCTTTTCTACAAAGGACAAAACTGTGACAGATTAACCCTAAAATAGGCAATCTCTCAATGATGTGGACTTGAATTCGGATCAGAACATATCCTCATTTATCTCTCAGATAAATCTAAGTTATGTCCAAAACATTACTCATCCAAATTTTTTTCCGTAGCTCCACCACTAACAAAAACAATACTTTAAGTTATAGTTTCTATAAAATTATAGTAGATCATTCGTACATTTGCATAGTGATGAATATAAACTTAAATGCTTTGTGAACCTTTATTTGTTTTTTATGTTTTAATTTCTTTCTTGCCTATTTCTATTATTTCTATTTCTGTTCAACCAAACACACTTTAAAAACCTTAAAAGAATTAGCCAAAAAAAAAAAAAAAACCTTAAAAGAATGTCAATGGAAGAGAGATGGTGATATAAGGTCCAAGTAGTAAACGACAAAACAGTGGCAGCGTTTGGTCCCGCTGAATTGCGACTTCCAAAAACAAAGAGGTAGATAGAGAATCTCACACAGCTTTGGAATTGGAGTTTGTGAGTGTTGGTCAATCCTTTATCTTTACAGCAATGCAATGCAATTTCTCCTCATTATTTGCTGCCTATGAATTTCATGTAGTCCTCCAATAATAGAATCTCAAGCTGTCTAATTAAAATTGTTTAATGTTTTTTACTTAACCTGTTTTGAATTTAAATCGTTTCATGAAATTTATCTTGTCTAATTTATCTTATTAAAATATTGTTGATCCAACATGAAGATAATTAAGATTTTTTAAGATTCAATATCCGATCTAAATATCGTATAGACTTATATCGATACAGAAAACGACATTAAGAATATTTGAATTTGTAATTTTAAGAGAAATATACACTCTAAGATCCAAACATTCACAATTTGGGCAACTCGTGCGCAGTGCCGGCTCAACACTATTCGAGGCCTAAAGTAAAATTTTAAAATGAGGCTTTTTTTCAAAAAAACTATCAATAAAAATTATTTGAAATCTTTTTTCGAAGTTTTTGAAACGCAAAATCATTTGGTCAATTATCATAATTAATTTCAATTACTTGAATGAATTGTTTATTGAATTGCAAAGTACAATATTGTGAGTTGTTTTCTCATATTTATAAAATTAAAAGAAAACTATTGATGAAATTGGAAAATTTGATGAAATCAAAAGTCTAACAAATTGAAAACAATATGAAGAGGTATGAAGATGAATATAGAATAGTGATATGTTACTCTTAATTGAGTTTTCACAAAACAAACTAAGTTTGAACTTGAATTTTAATGTGAAAGATAGTTGAGATTATTGTTTCTTTTCTTTACGTGAGACTTTAATTATTTTTACGAGGCATATTTCTTAGACTATTATACTCTACGTTATTGAATTTACATTTATTTGGGGCCTTTTTCCTTTAACAAAAAAATAAAAAATTCAGGGGCTAAAACCCTTGCTTAGGTGGCTTGACCCTTGAGCCGGCACTGCTCGTACGGGTAAAATGATTAGGATATTAAAGTAGGGTGTATACTAATATGAACCACTTTTACAAGTGATCAATTGTGGACAAATACTTAAAAAATAATTGGTTTAAAATACAAATTATATGTTTTTTTGATACCAAATGAGTGTAGAATTTTTTTACGACTAAAACAATTTTGATTTGAGAATCAAAAAATATGAAAAAAGTGGAAACTTTTGAGAGATCAACAAGAGAAATGTCGAAGAAGTAAAAGTATTGTATCTAAAAGCTGGCATAAATTAAGACATTTTATAAGTTATATTTCGAAACCTAATGTGTTCGGAGCATAACTTTTGAACATTTACAAAAATGAAAACTAGGATAAATTCATAGACATAACGGCGCAACTTGTTGTCCTGTTTACCTTCTATTCATTCATACATAATTAACTTTTAGCTATATATTTAAAATTTGGGCAAATTTGAACTTTTGGAGGGCCTTTGAGTAATGGGGTATAAAAAGCAAAATTCATTAAATTTTTTAATTTAAAACAAATCGACCCAAATTATTTATTATTGGGCCATCTAACTATACCGAAAAAGCCCAATATTGAAAATCCAATGGAATCTACTATACCTTTTCTGAATTGAAACAGTAACCAAGAACAAACAAACACACCCCAAAAGAGAAAATCAATCATTCAGAAACCTAACCCTAAAACCCTACAAATTCTAAAACCACAATTTCGTAAACACTAATCATCATTCAGTAATGGCTTCAGTTGACAACAGAAAGAAATCACTGGTTTTGGCTCTTTCCAAGCACTTTTCATTGGATCCTGTAAGTGCATTTCATTCCCCCAACATAGAATGACTTGATTTTAAATGACTTGAGTTTAGAGAACATTAGATTAGTTTTTTTTATTATTGCCGATATATTCGTCGAAAAATAGTATTAGTTTATTAAATTACTAGCTTGGTTCTTTCAACTTTAGTGTGATATATATTGTTTCATGCAAAATTTGTGAATTGTGACATTATCTTTGCTTGCAGAGTGTTATTTCAGTTGATAGTTTAGACACTGATATTAAGACTCTTTACTCAAATATCGTTGCGGCATCTGGACAAAAGGTTAATCAGTCCGATGAGGTAACTGTCTCTTCATTGTTTAGATTCTTGTTCTTTCACTTGATTTACTGGATGCTTCTGCATGCTGTAAAATTTGGAATTGGTTATGGATTTTGAGTGTTAATATCAAAATGTAAAATTTTGAATCGAGATTTAGTGTTTGTGCAAAAATTGTTATGCGCAAAAGAACTTATTTGTTTTGCACTTTATCGGTTAATAATTCTGAGTTGTACATTCTTCGTTTTTATTGTAGGTGTTGAAGTGGGTAGCGTTTGCAGAATCTTTGCCTGTGGGTCTTGATGAAAGCTTTGAGAGTTTCAAGAAGCTAAATGATGAACTTTCTGGGAAGTCTGTGCTTGTGGGCAATGGATTGAAACCTTCTGAAGCTGATATTGTAGTGTTTTCAGTGATTCATTCTTCCCTGGTATGGACATTGACTCACCGTACTTACTATGCCTTTAGCTTTTTAGAAGAGAGATCAGAGAATCGATTCTCATTCCCCTTGAACTAAAGACTAAAGAGAAGGCGCTAGTATAATTTTAGGAACAGAACAAAATACATTTAATTGGTTTGTTAAACAATGATTAAACTTTTAAGCTTTAACAGGATGTCTTTGGTTGCTTATTGCCAGATCAGCCTTCCAGATGCAAACAAGGAAAAGTTGCCGCATGTGTTGAGATGGGTGGACTACATCCAGGTATTCTTGATTTGCTGCCGCTTAAGTGTGCTTATGCCCATGGCTGTTTGCACTATAGAGATTACATTGCAATGTCACTAAGTAAAATTGCACACAATATTTATGTTGATTACTGATTAGTGCTAAATCCATTGTACATTTTTGTCATCTCAATAATCTGTGAATTATAGTGAATATGTTCTGTTGGTTTACAAGGCTGTGTATTATTGTCATGTTTTCATTCCTACAACAAATGGCAAAAATCAATAGCTAATGATCTCTTTTAATAGTAGAGAAAGTAGACAACCGGCCCTTGATACTTGATAATGAAAATTAGGTGATACCTTATTGTGATGTGATACGAAAAGGTGAAATACTATGTTTTCTGCAGTTTTAATATTAGTTAATTGAACTTATTTAATTACGTATGGAACCTAAGGCTATGTTTGGATAGTGGATTGGTGGTAACTGCAACTGGTAAAGGATGGAATGGAGTGGTAAGTAAACATGTACCATTGTTTGGATTTGTAAAAAATGAATGGAATAATATGATGGAACTCATTCCATCACATACCATCCAATGCTTCAATTTTCATCCCCCTTAATTTGGGGTGCATACAATGAAATGAGACATCATAATTAAAAACTATATAAGCTATGTCCGTATTACCAAGTTGACTAAATATTCAAGAAGTATTTTAACATGTATTTACAATATCCTCAACTTTAGACGTTAATATGCACTTGTCTAGCTTTTGTTCAATTTGCATTAACAAATATATTTATTCAGTTTTGTTCTCACTTCTCTTGTAAAACCACTAGTTAATTAACAATTTGCATTAACAATTGTTCTGAGTTCTGACTTTCTGACGTCTATTCTTTATTCAGCACAAACAGGAATTTGTAGGCTTATTTGAGGAAATAGTGTTGCAGAAGCCTGGATTTGAGCCTCCGGTAAGAATTTATTCCCTCGTTACTTCTGAGTGTTCCCTTCATTACTTAACAAAGACAAGTTCCAATGTATACGTCTGAAGTCATTTTAGGGACTGATTTTTTTAACATTTTTAGAAATTGCATTACAAATTGAAATATTATAAAGTTTATGCTTGAATGCATGTATAATACTTTTTCATCTGTTTGCTGTTTTAGATTCCTACAGTTCATCAAAGAAGTAACATCACTTATTTCAAATCAAACAAAAGTGAAATAAGACTTTATGCCCCTGAAAATATTCCTTAAATAATTTTCATAACTAGTTGGGTCCTATTTGTAAAGAATTTTGATGGTTCTGACATGGTAGTCAACATGATCCAGGAATTTGCTGATATCACAGTTAATCTCCATTTTCCATGTAGTACTTTAATTAGGGTTGGATAATTCTGTATAAAGTATGTCAAAAGACTAGTTAAATCTATCTTTTTTCATAGACTAAGGATACTTCATGTATTTGTGGGAGAAACACTATGACAATGTAATCTAACACAAAAAATTTAGTTATATTAATTAAAATATGAAATCAATAAGTTCTAGTTAGTATTAAGTTCTTTATTTGTATGTAATATTATTTTATCTGAGTATATCTTTAAAAAAAAATTTGTTTGCTAGCGAAATCTAAAACAGTGTAACTAGAAGATCTCAAATTTTAACATCAACTTATGACATTTGCTTTATATGATAATCAGGGTATCCTTTGAGAAATGCTAATGCAATTTAAAATGAATAATGTTTCCATGCCTGTCTTTTTGTATAAAGAAGTACTATTATGATTTATGCACCATTAAACATCGATATGGAGATTGGCCAAGTTTAATAGGTACTTACTTTGTATTTTAGGTAACAATATCTGTTGGTGCTGTGGAATCTGATTTAAAATCAAACAAGACTGAGCAAAGCGTAAAGAATGTGAACAAGTCCGAAACAGACATAAGCAAGGATAAAAGCAAAGCTGAGGTAATTCAATCTCATTATTTCCCAATGACCGGTTTTTAAATCTATAACTGTAGTGCTTTTATTTTTTTCTGCATGGGATGGCAACCTATATATTGAAGCCTGGCAGTTTAAGGTTATTAGTTTTATCCATTCGACAATGTCATACAGCCGTTTTTGGAGAAAGTTTTTATGTTATTCAATGTTGTACATGTTGGGTAGATAAGTGTGGCATATATATCCATTATCCATCTTGGTTCTTGAATCTATATGTAAATAATGCACAATACTTAATATTTTTTAAATTGAATCTATATAGTAATAAAATAAGAATAGTAAAGTGATCTAAATTCTGAAATACTACCTTAATTCCAGGCTGGGAATTGTTGATGTAGAAGATTGAAAATGCTGTTGAGTAGTAACATTTTTCGTTCATCGTATGAATTTCTCCGATGGTTGATATTTATGTGGAAAGTCCGGTATCTGTTATTGAGTGTTACAAGTTCCAATTTATCTTATTCTTTGTACTTTATAATTGCTGCTTAGTTCTTTGTACAGTTATTTCTATGGCTTTACAATTTCATTTCATTTATTTTTGTAATATTAAGGTAAAGTCAACAAGAGACACCGAACCTACTAAAGCCAAGGCAAAACCTGCTGGCAAAGAAGTGGCTGAGAAAGAGACTGAACTAAGTGTCAGTTTGCTTAATATTCAAGTTGGACTAATTCGGAAAGCCTGGAAGCATCCCTCTGCAGATAGGTCCTTTTGCAAACCTACCTAAGAATCCTTTTATAATTAAACAGAATGTTAAATCTTCGGCAATAGAGTTGATGTTTCAGTACTTTGATAAATTTAACATCTGTTTAGATAAATATTGACACAAATTAAACAATGCAGTTTGCTAGTTGAGGAGATAGACATTGGCGACGCAAAATTGCGGCAGGTTGTCAGTGGTTTGGCAAAGTACTGCAGTCCTGATGAGTTGACGGTAATTTTGTTCCCTAACAAAGTGTGTTGATTTTTCGCATTCATTTTGATTTGTAGTTAACTCTTTCTTGTATTGCCGTTTGATTTAATTGCACAGAACCGTCGAGTTGCACTTATTACAAATGTTAAACCTGGAAAACTACGGGATGTGGTGTCTGAAGGGCTGGTATTTGCTTTATCTTATTTTGCCCTTGTTACACAAGTTACATTGTTTTCCTGTCTGTATCTCATGATGGCCAATTAGTCTCAAAGGTCAGTGTATGTATTTGACTTCTCCTTTTCCAGGTCTTATGTGCTTCAAATGAAGGTTCCACCATTGTGGAGCCCTTGCTCCCTCCAGAAGGTGCTAAAATTGGGGAACGAGTTTCTTTTGCCGGGTATGCTATTCAAAATCTTTTAGACCTGGCAGTCATACACATATTTCCTTCTTGACGTGACATGTTTAATCCTCTAGAATCTAGATAAAACATTTGAAGTGAATATGACTATTTCGTCTAATTGTGTTAGCTGGTAGCTTGGAAGTTTAACAGTTCGCCAGTCTTCTAGTGCTTCTAAACTTTATTATTTTCACTTGAAATTGGGCACTGGGCCAAGCTGGTCTGGACCAGCTTATCCTGAAATTGATATTGGTCCTATCCTGAGCTATATACCAGTGTTCAAAGATTTTCATCATTATTACCACTGTATAGCCATTACTAGCCTGGATATCGTTCAAAATTTGTTTGTCTTGTTGTGCCCTCGACATAATTTCCTCTTCTGGATATCTTTAATTTTAGTCATACTTTGTTGTTATTATTCAAATTCAGGATTGATGGAAAGCCAGAAGATGTACTTAACCCAAAAAAGAAACAGCTGGAGAAGATTACACCGGTATGTTCCTTGCACATATGTTTATTACATGTGTGTAGTTATGATGTTCAGAAATCAGAAGCTCATGCATATTCTATTTTGCCCGTGCAGCATCTTTTTACTGATGACAATGGTGTGGCCACATTTAAGGGGATACCATTTATGACTTCTGGTGGACCATGCACATCGTCCATTTCAAGAGCAACTATTAAGTGATCAAGTTATGTCCCATTCATTGTTGTTGACCACTCAGATTGTTACTACCACAATGTTTTTAATGTTTTGAACAATGTGATTAAAACTTATTAACATTTATGTTGCAGTTGCTTTAACATGGTCTTAAATGTTAGTACAAATATGATTTTGAATCCAATGACTTTCAAAAACATGCTATACTGTAAAATGCCAAAATCTTGTGTGGTCATAAGAAGTAGGTACACCATTTAAGTTAAAATTATAATAAATGCAATTTGAAGAGGTACAAAATGAATTTTTTATTTTTTTAGAGACTGTTCAAATCAAATATGTCAAAATTCTATATAAAAATCAGCTAAAAAAAAATCAAAAAAGCTGTTGCTGTGTCACTTAAATTATATAAGTTCTCGTTCAATTGGATATTTTCTTTGTAGATTTTGACAGCAAGGTTTTATAAAATGTTTTTAGGTATTCCTTTAGTATTTCATTAAAAAAGAATAACTCTGAATTTTTTTTAAAGACTATTTTGTTGATCAATTTTTGTTAACTAAATTTGTTTTTCATATTAATGAAATGACCATCAATTACAATTTTTTTTTTACTAAAAAAACAATGATATTCATTCATTTAAATTAGAAGAGTACATCAATCAATATCATTACATATTCAATTTCACTAAAAACTAAAAATGATAAATCTGCGAACAAGCTCACAACATCCGAGTTAATAGCATAAAATGTGACGAAGCCTACAATTGATATAATAAAATTCAAATGTCCGGAATAGTCATCTTCATGCCTCCGGAACTTTATCTTTAAAGGTGATAAAGTCATTGAATCTGCACCGAAAGAAAACTGCAAATTTGAACAAAATAAACACTGTACCGAGACGAAAAGTCAAAAGAACACCCCAGCTTGGTTAACTAAATTTTGTTTCCATGTTTAAAAGGTGTTTGGCGAATCTCTGTAATATTCATATTCCTGTGCAACCGCAGCTTGGTTGGATAAGACTTTAGTTGTATGTAGTTGTTGTAGGCTTGTAGCTTGGTTGTGTCACACTTTAGCCAACTTTATCTAGTTGTGTCATTCCATATTTAGAAATGAAAGTAACCAGCCGTGAGTGTTTATATACCTCAACGAGTGAAGATTCCGCCAAAAGAATAAAATAATATATTTTTTATTTCAAAATAATTGTCACAATTTTTTATTTTTGATAAGAAAAATAATTGTCACAGTTTAATTATATCCATTTTTTTTACATTTTTTTACTAATATATAAATATTAACATACAAGAACAGAACTTGTTTGATTTCTTTCAATGAAATTTTTTACTAAATTTTTTATAATAGATAACTAAATATATTAATCATTAAAATTATGAATTGATATATGTATTACAATTATTTTGAGATGAAGGGACTATTATTAGTAAATGGGTCTTCTAACTAGTCCTTGGGGCACTAATTAAATTTACCAAAAAAAGTAGGTGCCAACTTGTGTACCCCATAAGATTTGGGGGTATTTACCCCCATCTACTATAAAAAGTTTTGAGCGATACATTTTTTTATAAAATACACTGTTGGATTGAAAGTTTATATCATATAGATCATTTGTGTAAAATTTCAGACAAATCTAAAATCATTTGATATGCTATTGAGACACATAAAGATTAACGGTGTTTAAGAAATCACAAAAACTGTTAATTTTGATGCGTCTAAATAACATATCAAATGATTTTAGATTTGTCTAAAATTTTACACAAATGATCTATATGATATAAACTTTTAATCCAACAGTTTATTTTACAAAAATTTATATCGGTTAAAAAAAATTTAAGTCCTTGGGGGTAGGGGTGATCATATCCGAACCAATCCAAAAGTAAAACTGCAATCCGAACCAATCCAAACCGAAACCGCATTTAATTAAAACCGCACGAATCATTTTTCTACTAAACCGCACGGTTTGGTTTGGTTCGCGGTTTTCATTTCATAAAACCGAACCAAACCAAACCAAACCGCAATACTTAACTTAACTATATCAACTATAAACAATCAACCTATTACACAATCCAACTTAACAAGCTCAATCAAAATTGAGTCTATAAAATAGTAGATTGTTAAAATATGTCAGTTTACACGATTAAGAACTATAATGTTGTTATTAAAAATAAACTCTTTTTATAAAATATAGAAAATTTTTAGGATATATGCAATTTCTGTATATACGTATTATTTCGTGTAAAAGTAAACAATAAAATACTAATATTTTTACGTTTATTTTGTTATAAGTTGATAATATTTTCATATTTTTATATCTCGATAAACCGCGGCGACCGAACCGCACCAAGCCGCATTGGTTTGGTTTGGATGACTTTTTAAAATTCAACCAAACCAAACCGAACCGCATGTATTTTTATCTCGCGGTTCGGCTGATTTTTTTGGTCAAAACCGAACCAAACCGCACCGCGATCACCCCTACTTGGGGGTAAATACCCTCAAATTTTGTGGGGGTACACAAGAATAAACCAAAAAAGTAATATTTATATTGGAAATTGTATTTTATTATTATAGAAAAATACATTGCACAAGTTTTAAGAGTATTTTTTCTATTTTTATTTCTTTAACTATTGCTCTAAGGGCAATGTTTATCATTTTCCTTAATAAATTACTTCCTTTCATCCGTATAACATAAATTTTGATTTTAAGATTCCTTTATAATAAATGTCACAAGCATTTAAGGGTTCCATCCCCAATTTCAATTTGCCACATACATATATATGATGAAAATATAAACAACATCTGACAAAAACAAACTTAAATTTTGTCCATGCTTCTCTCAAAACTGATATGCATAGGTAAGTGCTGATGATCAGTATAGTACATGGATCAGACTTGAAAAAATCTTTATCCATATTTGCACTTCACCATGGATTCTGATAAGATGGAACCATGACCTAAACCATTTTTCCCCAAGTCAAATTATGTTTTCGATGACTGTTTTAAGTGTTTTTTGACTTACTATTGTAGTACTGTAGTATAGTGTACGTAGACTAGTACTAGTAATACTATCAATTTACTCATGTTGATTTGGCTTGTGTGTCTCATATATTCTTGCATTTTTAGAGTTTTCTTCTATAAAAAATAGAAGCTATAAATAGAAACTAACTGTTGAATTTTTTTTGGAACATTATCAAAATAACAAGTTATTGAAAACTTACGCATAAAATAGAAGACCTGAATCCCGATCATAAACATATAATTTAATAATTTCGGTATTTTCTACCAATTGAATTAGGATTTGTGGAGGAAACAAATATTTCTTTAATAAATCTAGAAAGAAAAAAGAAAAATTATACTCCCTCTATCCCAAAATAAGTGTCTCACTTGACCAGTTCACGTTTGTTCACGCACAATTTTGATCGTTAATATATTTAATTATCTATCTTTAAAAATATTAAAAATTATATACCTTAAAAATACTCATTAAGACAAATCAAACAACATCTTAAATATTAATAAAAAATACGATCAAAATAAATTAAATGAATGTCAAAATGGCCAACTGTAACACTTATTTTGGAACGAATTCAGTAATAAAATTGGAGGGAGTGTATCCAAATCCAAGTGGATTTTACTTCAATGAATCTTGCTAGGGGTAGGAATCTAGGAATTAATTAATCAAACCCTTTTATCTAAGAACCTGTTCAATGAATTCTTGTTGACCTGGAAAGACCACTTGGACACGAATTTGATTTAGATTCTATGGTGAATCTTTCTCTGTAAATGTAATAGCATTAGCAGCAGTTTGATGACAGAATCACACGTTGATCACATACTAAGGTGCAGTCCGTACTGTTAAACAGTCACTAGAATAAACAATATAATGATACTATAAAAAGAAAATAATATTATTTTTGTACTAAAAAGTCATATGCACATTTTATTATGAAAAATGTAAATTAATGTATCTGGTGGTGTATTAGTTAACTAATTAAATATAACAAAAATTTCTTAAAATTTGTGTGAACAATTCTTAAAAGTATAAGAAATATATATATTTTTTAATGTAAAATTTGTTTTTTATTATTTTTTAATCTCTTGACATGCAAAAACTTGAGTCACTTGATATGCATAGATTCCATAGCAGCTGGATACGATATCTGATTGATATATAGAGGAAAATATGAAAACATCAAATCCTCCATATATGTGCCTATGAATCTATGATCCAAAACAGTTTGAGTGCAATCCAATCATCATATCTAAAATATATTGTGATGTATTTACAGAGTTGTATAACACAAGTCATTTCGACCTAAAAAGACAAAAGTAGAACATGCAAATTACTATCTTTAATCATAATCATAAGTACATGCTACTCACATTCTCACCTTAATTAATTATTTCATTTTTGTTACTTTCCTCCCATAATTCATATTTTGTGTTGTATGTTTCTCTAACCTATAGATTTGATTCGGCCTCTCTACTCTCTAGGTTATCTTGAGTTGACATTTTTATAATAATTCCAAAAAGGTGAACTTTGGTGATTAAATATAAAGCCAGTAGCCCATGAAATTGTTGTTCATATTGGTGGATAAATTAATCAAATAGTACTCCCTTTGGATGAAGTATAACTAAAGTTGACCAAATTATGTGAATTAAGAAAAATAGTTGATCACATGAAAGTATAGTAGTCATTGAAGTTTGAAGGTATAGTAGTCAATGAAGTTTGAACTTTGAAGGGAGTATTAGATAATTGATTTTTTTTAATTAAAAAAAAGTTTAGTGGTTATAAATTTCATCTTTAAAATAAATAGATGAGATGTCTGAAGTTCGAATTATAATTCTGCAAATAAAATGTAATGTTCTTGCTACCTAAACTAAACTCACAATGACATTAGATAATTTAATTAATGATTGTTGATGATGAGTTACAATATATATTTATCGATCATATTTTATTGAGCGAGATTAGTCATATATTTAAATTCTATTAACCATTTAATCAAATTTGCTCTAAAATCTGATTAATAGTCCAAATAAATCAACCATAAATTTGATTTCAAATGGAACTCGCGACATCATAACTTACAAAAAGATGATGATCTTTTGGTTCCTCTATCAACCCACAAGGGCGTTTCCCTTCAATGGTGAGGGGGTGCAGGTGCACCCCCTGTAATTTTAATTTTTTAACCAATACTTATATGTTTTGTGCATTTTGCACCCCCCTGAATTTTTTATTTTTGCATCATTCATTCAAAAGTCTAAGCTATTTTTTTGAAAGAAAAGTTCAAACTATCATTCACTCTAGTCTTATTATTTACTTTCAACCTTTCTATAAACTTCTCTCTAAAATTAGATCTCTTAAGCACAACCACCACCACTTAACAATCGGTTTAACAACCGAGACAAATAGTCGGTTGTTTAGCTTATTTGTATGACTTGTTTGTGTCCAACCAACTTGTTCTCTCTTCTTTTGACAAGGAAAAGTTGATTAGATTTGTAAAGTTTGATCCAAAAAAAATTGTTCAACTAGTTTGATGATGCTTGATAATCAACTTGAAACTTACATCATTGATATGCGGAGGAGTATTGAATTTGCAACTAGTTTTCGGCTATAAAGATTGTGAAGACTAAATTGCGTAATCGAATGAGAGATGATTTTTTTATCGATTGTCTTGTAATTTATGTTGAAAGAGATGTGTTCAACAATCTAGATAGTGAGTTGATTATTCAAAGATTTCAAAACATAACTTCGCGTAGCGGACAATTGTGATATATATATTATTTTTTGAGTACAATGTAATTTTTTAATATATATATTAAAAAATTACGAGCAACGCCACTGCCAACCCACTCAAAGAATCCGAGTCGATAGTAATAATAACTCTATAAGAGCATCTCCAATGGTAGGTGCTTATCAAGTAGTACCTAATAAGAACTAGTACCTATTAAGTACTACCATTGGAGTACATATAAAAATGGTACCTATTAAGTACCTATGCTTAAATAAACATTTTCTCTTTCATGGTGCTTAATGGGTCCCACATGCTTTAATATAATAAAATAAATAATTATAACATAGTAAATAATAATTAGTTATTAAATTAAATGATATATAATTATTGGTGGTACCATTTAAGAACTTTTTAGAGAAATGTTGGATTGGAGGATATGGGTGCTTATTAGGTACTATTATTAAAAAATTATAAATAAGTGATGTGTATAAGTGGGGCCCTATAAGTACTCTAAAATGAGATTCTCCATTCGAGATGGTCTAAACTAAATTTACCCTTTGTTGGCAGTCGATCAAGTAATAGTCGCCATGAGAACACAATCAGTGGCGGAGCTCTGCCACGTTGGGGTCAGAGGATGCAATTCATGCAAGTGATCCCCCTGAATTTTTTTATTTTAGGCTAATTATTTTTTATTCATTGCACCGGTGCCACCAATTCATCTTTCTTGCTATATCTGCCTTACACTGCTATGCTGGAGGCATTTGATGGGAAAACCACATCTACTATCTAGTGAAGTCTACTACTGTGTACTACATTACATGACTATGAGCTTATAAAAAGAAAAACATTACATGACTATGAAAATATACTCCTACAATATTTGCCTAAAGGTATACTACTCCATTAAATTTGAAGTAAACAAATTCAAAATCAAAATATAAGCCTAACATAAACTCTATTATTATGATTATACACGTGCTGTGACTAATTGCTTTACCGTCAAAAACAAATTATGACTAATTGCTTGATAAGTGTAGAAGTTATAGTTAAGTTGATAGAGATGCTACATTATATATATTGACATCGAATTCTAATCTCAGAAATTTGACTTATTTATATAAAAGTGAAATTTTAGTTATTAGTCTACTTAACAAAAAATGTATAATACAAATCGAGTACAAATAATTGTTTGAACACATATTACTTTAATTATAATTATTAATATTAATTAAAATTTAAAAGTTTGAACGCCTCCTGGCAACGCCACTGAACACAATCACTTTGGGAGGAACCTAAACTCTTCCAAGTTTTGCTTATCACTCCACCCAAATTGGTACTGAAAGAGGAATAGTTGACAAAGATAAGAATGCATATCACTTACCAAAAAATTGCAAAGCCACCGTTTCTCTAAATGAGAAAACTCAATCGAACTAGTTAATTGAAAAAGAAAAGAGTATATACTTCCTTTGTCCTGAAATGTAAGAGAAAAAACAAAAATCATATTTATTAAGAAAAAGTAAAATATAATGATTGAGAGTATGTTTTTTTTGAAAAAAGTTGTATGGAAAGACGTAAAAATAATTTTTATTGGTTGTTGGTTATAGAAAAAGTAAGACAGAGAGAAACTTTTCTTCAAAAATAAATGTTTGAACTTTTTCTCTTATATTTTGCAATAAAAAAATTGAATTTTTTTCTCTTACATTTTGGGACGGATGGAGTATATCTTTATCCAATGAGAAGAATTTAAGACATGAAAAACGTCATTGCCAACTTTTGAACATATTAGGAGTGTATTGCCTACAAATGCAAGTAATTGTAAATCATCAATGCTAATAAAGCGATTGATTCATAAAACAATAGAGAAACAATTGGTTTGATTTAATGGTTAAAAGAGTGGGAGGTTCACAGTTCAAAATATTAATAAAGAAAATAAAATTAATTATAGTTAGTTATTAATTTTGACCGGTAAGAAAAACACAAAACAATAGAAGAATAAGGATAAGGAGGATAGTGGTTCTTATGCAAAACAATAGAAGAATAAGGATAAGGAGGATAGTGGTTCTGATGCATAAGTTTTTTTTTTATATACCGTGTATAAATAATGAAAATTGTTTAATACACTTCTAAATTACTTAGCACATCTCTCAGATTATTTAACATATCCTCCAAATTTCTAGTGCACCCCCTAAAAATTTGGAGGGTGAACTAGAAATTTAAAGTACACTAGAAATTTGAGAGGTATATAATTTAGGGTATTTATACAAGGTGCATAAACATATGGCTTATGCACCATAACTTGTGCCGGTAAGGAGTATACATAACAATCAACTATTCAACTTTGTTGATTTAGACTGTTCCTCTTCTTTTTCCATCGTCGGCCCTAGTCGTTTTTTAGTTTCTTTCTTTATCCATTGTTTTTAGGGTGGTTTTAGGTCATTTTTAACCTAAAATCACCCTGTTCATCTTTTTTCTCCGCTTTTAAATTTAAATAAGTGATTATTTACATAAATCGAATTTTTAATTATTTTTTACTTTGATTTCGTCGTCTTAGTGCGACGTTTTGTTGTTCGTCATCTTGGTGCAGCCTTATTTGATTTTCCGTCTTGTTGCGGTGTTTGTTTATTCATATTGAAAAATCAACTTCAATCAATTATAGATTCAATCAATGATTAAATCGTCAATGTTGTAGATCTAGAAGCATAGATATTCTGGTAACTTTAATTTTTTTTTTAAACCTTGTAACTTTAATTTTATTATATTATTTGTAGGCATTTTGCCGTTATATGCTATTAACTTGGATACTGTGAGTTTGTTCAAATATTTCTCTTTTTCGTTCTTCGATCAGGTTGTTGTGAGTTTGTTCTCAAATTCATCTTTTTCATTCTTAGCGATGTTGAATTTGTATTTTTTTTTTGTATAGAAGCTAATAAAAAGAAGGAAAAAAAGAAAATTAAAAAGAAAAACTAAGCACGAGGGAAGAAAGTTCTCATTGCGTCATTCCTAAGAAGTTCACGAAGGCCTTCTGGAGGTGATGTATGAGTCACGAGGTCGGCATATGATGATGCTCCAAGTTTAGCGAAAAAATCTGCATATCGATTCCTTTCTCATAGTGTGTGATGGCGAGCACCATTGGTTTGAGAGAGCAACTTCTTGATATCCTGGATCAACGCAGCATAAATATGATACTTAACTTGTGGGACTTTAATGAGGTTAACACAGAGTAAAGAGTCAGAGTAGCAGACAAATTCATTAATATTCCTGTCTTTGGCCAGCAAGAGGCCCCTAAGGATAAAAGTCAACTCCGTGAGTAAAATGTCAGATGATCCTTGAATGAAGCCTACAAGATAGTGATCGAAGGTGTTTCTAATGATGCCGCCAAATCTAGCTCGAACAGGAGTACCGTGGCAACTTCCGTCCACATTTAGAATGATACAAGAACAGTTGTTATTGTTCCACCTGATATGTCTATCTACTAACTCGTCGTTAGAAGTGGGAGAGAAGCAATTTCTAAAAGTTTCGACCATATATAGCTCGAATGTTGAAGGAGAGTCGACTTAAGGACCAAGTCTCATTGTTCAAACACATCAAATTTCGGTGTCTCCAAGACCACCAAACAACGGCTGAGAAAGTGAGAGCGTGTGAGAGCGGTGGTTGAGTAAAGAGAGGGTTGGCGTAGAGTTGTGACAAGCCAACCAAAAGAAGAATTTGATCTTTTCGGGGAGTTGAAACTTCCATATCCAAGACAAGTGTGTACGTAGAAGGTTATTAGACGAAACCGGATCCCTCTGAGAGAGTAGTCAATTATAGCCACTTTTAGTAGTGTAAGTGCCATTTTTGTTGTTAGCCCAAATGAAGGCGTCTTCGATAGAGTCGTTGAACCTGAGGTTGGTGTTGTCAATGACTTCATAAATCAACGGAGGGAGTTGGGTGTAGAGACAACGAGTATGCAGGTTTCCTGTAGAGAACACATCTTTTACCGAAAGTTCCAGATCATGTATATCCACATAGGGGAAAAGAGAACTAAGACGACCGAAATCGGTCCAAGGAGTGAACCAAAAGGAGGAAGATCTCGAAACTCCACGTCACGGAAATCCATCTTTGAGGACGTTTTTTGCTCTAATAATAGAAGACCATGTTGGTGAGCCACTAAAGGGGTTATTGAAGAGGAGAAAATTTTGTCATTCAGCAGTATAGTTGCTAGAGAGGAGGTCAACCCAAAGCTTACTCGAAAATTACATCATATTCCGGACCATTTTTCCCAATAGTGAGATATTTGCATCCCGAGCTGGTCGGACACCCAAACCACCAAGTTGTTTAGGACGGGATATTTTATTCCATCCCACTAAGTGGATACCTTCGTTGTTGGAGTCCCTCCAAATAAAATTGTGAGTGGTCTGATCTATGCTCTCACAGATGCTTTGAGGGAGCCAAGCAATTTGCATGTAGTAGGAGGAGATTGAAGTGAAGACAGAAGAAGCTAGCGTATCAAGCGACCTGGTTTGTTTAGCAGCTTGTTTTTCCAAGAAGCAAGTCGTGACTGCATCTTGTTGAATTTGTATTTGCATCTGATATACTCTATTAATTATTAAAATTAATGATTATTGTTTTTTTACTTGAAAAAAAAAAGGGTGAGGAGTAGGCAACCCTTTATTTCCAAATTAAATGACTGGACATGGGCAGTTCAATAATTTTTCAATAGTGAAGTTTTAAATTATTTTTTAACTCAAATTTTAATATATTTGAAGTCTTTTATGGTGTATATGTGGCATTTTGATTTATAAAATTTAATAAGAAAATATTTTTTTTATCGCTAGACCTAAAATTAGGATTTTAGTTGTCTTACTCTTATGTTAGTCTTACGACTGCAACCATATATTGAATACATTATTTTTAACAATATAATGTGTGCGATAAGTAATACATACTCTAATAGTTTATAATAAAAGTTTATTTCACCCACATTGCTTATATTAGTAAATAAATTTTACATTGACATTGAAAGAGAAATCATTTGTCCTCGTAGGACAACTTATGTGATAAAAATTGAGGAATATATGGATTAGATAGGGGAAGATCAATAGATCAATCTCTGGCGGAAATCATTTTTTCAATATTATATTACCAATTTTTACGATACACTTTTCTTCATTTTTTGATTAAAATTTTAAGTTACTCTTTTTGACCGAATTTTTAAGATACTTTTGAAAATAGAAAGAAGCGAAATTTGTAAACCTTTATTCAATAGAATAGAAATACTAAGTTTTTATCGAATTTGAATGTAAATTGATTTATATTGATATGATTTAAATTGTAGTAATAACATGATTTATCGGAATAACAATAATAACTTAGTAAATTAATCCGTCAAAAAAGAACTTAGTAAAATAATTTCAACCAATTTATTTATTATTTTTCTCAATATTCGTAAAACAAATCTCAAAAAATAATTCTTCATTTGAAAAAGAGGAACCTAAATATTTTAATTTGTAGTTTTCTTAATAAAACTTAACTAATTTGTTTTAAAACCTATGGGCGAATATTTGGATTATGGGCGAATATTTGGATTAGTAGTTTTACAAAATCACGATGATACGATATTTTGTAACTTTTAAGCTTAAAGTGTACTTTTTCCGAATCAAGATCACATGTTAATTAAACTTTCACATAGTTTCACGTGTTATTAATATAATAAATCTCAATTATTGATTTGAGATCAGACGATCTAGATTATATATTCAACTTACACAGTAAAACAATCTCAACCATCAATTTAAATCAGACGGCTGAGAGTTGTAATTGCATGATGTCGCTTTTCGATATGCATGAATGCTGAGAACACACAATCCAGATAGTGATGCTGAAATTTCAAGAAGTGACACAGAAAAGAAAAGAAAGAAAGTATACATATAAATGAAATGAGACAAAAATAGAGAGTGTAGGATTTGGTTAATGAATGCAAAGGGTATAGTACAAGGGTGGGGACTGAATCAAATCCTTAGATACCCGAAAAGGATCACGAAATATCTGTGACCTGCTCTCATAATCTCTTTCTCTTTTACTATAAGTTTTTTTATTTTTTTCCATCTAAAATTCCTCACCCACCAACCAATCCACCTTTCAATTCATTTGCATTTCTTTTTCTCTGTTTGCATCTATATATATATATATGTATGTAAGACACAACATACATCATTCATACATCTCTTGTGACTTTGAAGTAAGTATATTTGTTTGTTTTTTTTATGTTTTCTCTCTTCATTTATATTTGTGTCTGTTTTTCTTTTTGTCTTATTCTATTCTACATTAAATATTATAGTACTATCCTCTATTTATTGTAACTCCGTTTTGTGTAACATATACTATTTCAACCTTCTTCTTCTAAGTCATTTATTCTTGTCTTTATTAAGATCATGTCTTCTGGTTCTTCTTCTTCATCTTCTGCAAATTGGGTTATGGAAAGTGGTGACATTCCTCATGTTCTAGCTGTTGATGATTCTCTTGTTGATCGTAAGCTTGTTGAGAAACTTCTTACGAATTCTTGTTGCAAAGGTATACTTACCTCTCACTCAACCATTTTTCTGTTTTAGTTATTACACGTATCTCATGTGTTGTCAAAAGAAAGGAAACAAAAAATATGCTTAGTTACATCACGTTCTTTATGTTTTCATGCTTTTATTATATTTTGGTGATTCTGTTTGGGGAAGAGTTTTTAATGGCCTTTTTTGTTTGGGCTATGGTTTTCTATATTACAGTTACAACTGCTGAAAATGGGCCCAAGGCATTGGAGTTATTGGGCTTGTCAAGTGGTGAACATACCACCTTGAATGAAGTAAGTCTTTTCTTGTCGAGTCTTATTCGTAAGAAATTTCACCTGAATAAGTGATGTATTCTGGGTTCTAACCCCGTCCTTGCATATATATTGAGATGTTCCTATCAAAATAAATCAAATTTATGTCTTTGTGCACACGTTTTACCAAAATGTTACTCATTGTTAAAGTTACGTGTTATTTGAACATTAAAATATAGATCTCGTATTGTTAAACTATATTTTTTTTTGTCAAAAAAATAAAATATAGATCTCGTATATTTATCTCGTACTTTTTATCTGCTACTACTCGTACTTGTTTCAAAAATACTTAGAAAAATTAAAGAACAACGTATTTTACATAAAAATTTCTCACTTGCTAACGCTAACTAGTTACACTGTTTGGTGTTTTTTGTAGAGGTGCAAAGTAAATTTAGTTATCACAGACTATTGCATGCCAGGGATGACTGGCTATGAGTTGCTTAAGAAAATTAAGGTATCTATAGTTTTGTTTTGGTTTGGTGGTTGCTGCAAAATTTTCTACATTATTAATTAATACAGTACTAGTGATATACAATATACTAAATAAAATATGATATAATAACATTAACCTCCACAAATTGGATATTTTTTTCAGCAATCATCTGTCATGAAGGAGGTTCCAGTGGTGATCATGTCATCTGAGAACATACCAACAAGGATCAACAAGTAATTTATCTCTCTAGCAAACTAATTAACTTTGTTAATCATCTTTTAATTTTTTTTGAACGGAAAATATATTATTAATAATAATAAGGTCTCATAAGACGAATAGAGACCGACAAATATATTGTTAATCATCTTTTAATGGTATTTGTCTCTTGGATAACTTCTATTGTTTAACTTAATCATTGTTGTGCTGAAAAACAGGTGTCTAGAAGAAGGAGCTCAGATGTTCATATTGAAGCCCCTCAAACAATCTGATGTAAAACAACTGACATGCCAGTTAAAGAATTTGGGAAGGTGAAGTTCCAACAGACAACATTGTAAGAGTTGTAGTTCCAAAACCTCACCCTGAGGCCTAAGCTAGAATTTTGCTAATTGTAGTAGCTTAGGAGTTTTGCAATGTTCTAAGAAAAAACAGTAGTTTAAATTAGGAGTATGAATGTTTATCATTGTTTTGAGGATGTTGTACTCTAGTACTTTTTTATGAATACCAATTTATGTCTTTTTAAAAATATTGGTCTAATTGATCTCTGGTTAGGCATCTTTCAATGTCGGACACGCGTCGTGTACGACACCGACACTCACGATGATTATAATGAATTATATTATTTTTTCAAATTTTTATCTGTGTCGATGTACAAGTGTTTGTGTCGTGTTCAATATCTATTAGTGCTTCATAGACGAATATCAGAGACGACACAAACAATGATACATTGACGCATGGGCGGAGGTGTGGCTATAGCCTCACCAGCCTAGCCAAATTTTTTTCGAAAAAAAAGAAGAATATTTTTATAAATAATTTTAAGTCATTCTATATACATATTCATACGGATATTAGTGTAAATATTAGTTTAAAGTTTATTATTGACTACTGTAAGTATTTGATACATATATTAATTTAAGTATTGATACAAATATTAGTGCATAATTTATGATTGATGATTACAAATCATTCGCTATACATAAAATATTATTTTAAGTTATATAATTTAATTTTATAATAATAAATATTAATTTTATTTGTCAAAAAATGGTAGATAACTAAGCGAATTTGTTGTACTTTTTTGGATATACATGTTACTTTTTTTTTGAACAACCTATACATGTTATACTAATAATAATTTTATATATTGTTTATAATTAAACTAAATTATCAGAATTTTTTTTTAGTAGTGGCTAAATTTTTAGCCCCACTGAAAGTTTATGTCCAGGTCTGTCCCTGCATTGACGCATAATTCAATGTAAACACAAGTGTTGGTGCCGTATCTAACCCCAACGTGTATTCGTCATCGGGTCACGTTTAATCCGGAAAGTGTTTGTGGTTCATAGACCTGAACAAATTCTCTCTTGAATCTGAAAATCAGACATGAATTTCCTTTACCATGCTTTTATCTATTGATGAAATGAAACACAATGTCATGAACAAAACATGATCAAAGGAAAATTCCAACATCTTACAACATTCCAAATCGTATACTATAATAATAAAACAAAATTGAGAACCATTTTATTGAACCTTAACAAAATCCTTACAAAGAAATGAATAAAATTAGTGTTCACCAATCAAAGTGTTTTCCATGGTGATGATGTTTATGTTCATCCAAATGAAAACATTGAAGAACAGGGTAACAAGTAAGAAACACGCATCTCCCAATACCTTTATACATGCATGATGCCACACGACAAGGACATGAACAGCATCTCATTAACTTGTTCTTTCTCTTCACCTTAATGCTGCTTCTACTACGGTTTTGTTGCTCCATTTTTATCAACAATTTTAGCTGAATAATTAACAAAAATTCCATGCATAAATATGAGAAATAGAATTTGGAACAAAGAGACATCAAAATCATTGAATTAACCTTACCGTGAATGGAGAATGTGGCTTTTGGAAAAAAGAAAAGAACAGTGATTATCTATTAATTAAGAAATAAGAGTGAATATTTAGGCAAAGAATATTCTTTTTGAGAGGCTTTCTAGTGAAGAGGATGTAGCTAAGCATATTGGATATGGTTTATTGTGGCGTGGCCTAACCTAACTCTTAATGATTTATTTAAGTTGCAATAATGCAATTCTAATTAATTTAGCTGTTTCAACTTAACCACAATTAGAGATATAAATGCGTATGCGGAGTATTAAAGATAGTATGATGTCGGTTCAATGACAATGAGCCAATTTTATTTTTTTTTCAAGTAATCTAGCGGTTAGAAATTCCACATCAATGAGCTGAATGTTAGTGGTGAAAAATAATAATAGTGTCCACCATGTGAATAAATATAATACTACTATCCGTCATATATTCATTTGATCATCCACTAAACTAGTAATCTAAGGGTTTTAAGATAGTTTTAAAATAAGTTACTATAAGTTAGTTATTTAAATTATAAGCTCGTGTAAAAAAGAAGTAATACACGAGTAATTTTGTCATATGAACTTAATTATAAGTTATAAATTCGAAATTTGATATTGTCGAATAAAGTTATAACTTAATTATAAGTTTTTTTAGAGCAACTTAATTATAAGTCATAACTATTTATATTTCTATATTTTCATCTACAACCTAAATAATATGTATAGAATTCATCCGTTTTTGTTTGCGAGACATAACTTAACTAGCAATTGGCAATATACTGCTAGGTTGAACTTTTCATCCAATTGTTTGTTTTTGTTTGTGTATGTGATATTTTTTTGTGGCGATTGTCACTTTTTGTGTGTGAATAATTTTTTCTTCGTAAAATAGTGGAGTTTTATGCGCACAATTTATCTTCTTTTTCTTGTGTTCTATGCGCACCATATATTAATTTTTTATATACAATCATTTTTATCATTTGCCAACCTTTTAGAATAGAAGTAAGAGGCATGTGTCACAGGGGCGGACCTGTTCAAGGCTAGGTGTGGCTATAGCCACACCAGCCTAGCCAAATATTTTTCAAAAAAAAAGAAGAGAATATTTTTATAAATAATTTTAAATCATTTTATATATATATTTATACAGATACTAATGTAAGTATTAGTTTAAAGATTATTATTGATGATGGTAAGTGTTCGGTACATATATTAATTTAAGTATTGGTACAAATATTAGTGCATAATTTATGATTGATGATTACAAACCATTCGCTATACATAAAATATTATTTTAAGTTATATAGTATAATTTTATAATGATAAATATTAATTTTATTTGTCAAAAAATGGTAGATAACTAATCGAATTTGTTGTATTTTTTAGGATATACATGCATATGTTATACCTTTTTTTTAATAGCCTATACATGTTATACTAATAATAATCTTATATATTATTTATAATTTAACGAAATTATCAGAATAATTTTATTTTTAATAGCCGTTAAAATTTTTAGCCCCACTGAAAATGTATGTCCAGGTCCGTCCCTGATGTGTCATCAAAAACCAAAAAATAAAAAATACAAGCACTGTTACCAGCTATACTAGCTTCGAGTTATCATATATTAACCAGATTCAGCAATCAAAGTAGATGGATGTTTAGCAAATTCATAGAGAAAATAAAATTTCGTATGTAAAAGACCTTAATTCATGTTCAACATGTTTGTATGTATTGACCATAGTTAAGTGGATTGGATTGTGCTCTGCATGACTGCATCATCACTCTCTAATGCTTTTCAATGACAATTTGAAGATTGAAAAGTGTTAAAACTATGGTTTGTTAAATTTAGATACATTATACGAATATTTTTATTTTTTTTTGACAAAAATAAAAAAGTGTTCATTCATTGAAATAGATAGATTACATCAGATGATATTGCAAATTCAACACCGCTAAAAACATAAAAAGATGAATCTGCGAACAATCTCACAACATTCAAGTTAATAGAATGTGATAAATTTAAGGTAACCGGAATATCTATGCCTCCGGATCTGCATCGTTGAAGAACTTGTCACTTGTTGAATCAGCTGCCAAACAAAGTTGATATGTCTTTCTAAACCAAATAAACACCGCACAAGACGGGAAAACAAAATAACGTCGCACCAAGACGACGAACAACGAAACGCCGCACAAAGACGACGAACAACAAAACGCCGCACTATAAGACGACGAAATCACAGAGAAAAATACTAAATAATATGTGAAATTCACTTATTTTAATAAAAGAAAGGGAAAGAACAAGTTAGAGGATCTAAAATCACCCCCTTTAAATGATGAAAAGAAGAAGAAAATTAGGTTAAGAATTGTGGGAGCGACGACTGATATTATACGAATATTCTTAAACACTAATTCCAACAACTTACTACTTGTTATTAGGTTGAAATTAGAAGGAGTTGGGAGTTTCGGAAAATGAATATGCATTGGTGAAATAAAACAAGAGAAAAACTAAATAAAAAGAAAAAATTCCGAAGCCAGGACTCGAACCCGAAAATTCAATCAACGAATTTTACCATGTGAGCTACTTCGGATGACGTGTCTATAATAGCGCACGTTAATATAAATTCCTAAGCATATGCATTGGTTAAATAAACTAAAAACTAATAAACAAAATTCCGAAGCCAGGAGTCGAACCCAGAAATTCAATAAGCGAATTTAACCATGTGAGCTACTTCGGAGTACTTGTACATTGGTTCGGCATAAGTGTATATTAATGCATAGATGCTTAGAAACTACAATCACAATTAGATCTACATATATCTAAAAAGAGATCCACAAAAAATGTAAGTGTTGTAAATCCCAACTATTTCTTTTTCTTATCACAAAAAAATATATTTCTCTATTTATAAGACGCGCTTAATTAGAAACTCATTTCTTTTGACTGTAACGATATGTAAAAGAAATGTTTATGTTCAATTTTTTGTTTTGTCTCTTTCAAATCATCATTACTCAATCCATCACCGTCAGTTCGCTTTTTTTTTTTTTTGTTGCTCAGATAGCCTAATGGCTAAAAATTCATCTATTAAAGATGAATAAGTGGGTGTATTGATCCCGACAATTTCGTTCAATATGTCCAACCAATTAAGCTAAATTCATGGGACACTCAATTCACTCTTTAGTTTTATCTATTGATATGTTTTAAATCTAGCAATATAATTATTACTAGTTGTTTATATAATTTTTTTAACAATTAAAATATATTTTTATATTTACAATTATTTATGTATTATTTATTTTAAAACCAAACAAATAGAATGAAGTACACCGCTTAAAATTGATTATAGTATTTTTTTAGTCTTCTAAAAACCATTTCAAACTACATACTGTACTCGTTTTCTTTGATTCAAATGATTCAAATCTCACACCTTACAATTAAATTCTAAATATCCCACCATGCTTCCCAAACCCCACACCCCAGCTAATAAAAGTAACCATACTTATTCAAGTAAAAGGCACAATATCAATACAAGTTACAAATAAAGAAAACTTATGACACTCTCTTGCCATCATTCATCAATAATCTATTGAAGCTAAAATAGTTTCTACTTGTTTGAGAGAAGTCAAGTCATATGCTGAATAGCTTCTTCCATTAGTGTACATAATCTTTTATTTTTAAATTATAGATAAAATAACAGTTATTAATTTTATTTTATTTTGGTACATAAAGAGGGCATAACTCAAAAAAAAAAACTACTAAACGAACAAAAAATATATAAGTGGCTAAGACTCCTACATTATTCAAGTAAAAGATACAATATTAATGCAAGTTACAAATAAAGAAAACTTATGACAATATCAATAATCTAGTGAAACTAAATTCTAAAATAGCTTCCACTTGTTTCAGAGAAGTCAAGTCACATGCTGAATGTGTTCAAGTAGATGTCTCCCTATCGATCCATTTGTCTTAGAGATTAAATATCCTTTTCAAATGAAATGAAAACTTAACACATAGTTAATATGCAATTAAAGTAAAATAACAAGTTGATGCAATTGATTAATTTATGTAAGCATAAGCTCAAGTCAACTCTTAGATCATTTTGGTTATTTTAACCTAGCTAGGTCTGCTCTCTTAAACCCTTTTGCTTATGTCCTATATTCTTTTGTTAGTATTAATTAGCCTATTAGGACTTCACCTTCATCTTTGGTCAGCATACAAAGGCATATTCTTTTGTCCCATATTCTTGTGTTACTAGTATATTGAGGCATCATCTACCCTGTATCCCCTCTCCTCTTACGTGTATGTCAGAATCACGATGATTTATCATAATTTTTGTAGAAATTGCAATCACATAAATCGTACACTATTGTAAACTAAGGTATTCGTGTACTATCTTACAAAAAAAATATCAAGTTTTAAACCACAAATTGGCCAGCATATGAAAACATATTGAAATAGTTCTTGATCAATAATGTCTGTAGACAAAAACAAAACCACAGGACACTATTGGCACATAGAATTTGATAGATTCAATTATTAATGCAATGCAAAACTATCAACCATAGCCTAGCCTACCATGTTTTGTACATTTTTCATTTCTTTTATGTCTTATACACTACCTTGATTATGATATGTCCTGCAACTTGTAATTATAAGGCATGCCCCCAAAAGTTAAATGACTCCTACCCTACAACCACCAATAATAGGTCATTGAGACAATTCTCAGGCACATTTAATTCATCACTTGCTCTGCCACCACTAGATTAACAAATTGATAGAACAAGACAAATGTTACCTTTTTATAATTTTTCAATGTAACTGCATTTACTTCAATAAACAAGTAAATAATAATCATTCTTTCAGAAAAACACTATATACTTTGTAAGTTAATTAAAAGTTAATTCAGTAATTAGTAGTATTGTTTAATGTTATTGATTTGAAATGGCTATTTCTTTCACATGAATTATTTATAAAGTGTCATTCTCGTTGTCTCTGTCATAAGTTTTGGCTTTTAACCGTTTATTTTATAAATTTTTATGTTTGACGTACGACATTCTTACAAAATAGACTTGTAAAATGTAATATGTCGTTATTTAATAATTCAGTTCAAATTTTATCTCTATTTATTAAGAGTTGGATTTTTTTCCAATAGTTTCTAACAAACATGCACCATATTTTACTTTCACCATATATTGAATCAGTTGTGTTATTTTTTCCTATAGTTTCTGACAAACATGCACCATATGTTTTTGTCTCTATTTCACTTTACTCTTTATTTGTATTTGACACCAAATTTTGATGTTTAAATTAAGGACCATTTCCCTTAATTACATCTTGAGGGAATGTCCTTGAACTCCTCCACCCTTCAATAGGGCTATATTTCTATCCCACTTGCTTAAATGATCACTATGTCATTTAGCTATAGATATCATAATTTGTGTGGACCAATTGTCAAGTTTTGGTTTGTAGCATATCACTCTCATTTTGCTTTATCACAGTCATGTTCACTCCCCCAAACTCAAAATTTGGATGATTCATGATTGGATACATGTCCCACAACCTTTAATTTCATTGCTGTTTTGTGGAGGCCATTAATTAGCTCATCACACACATTCCATTTGCAAGGATATATGTATATAAAGAAAAGCAAGTAGTGCATATATACATGCATACAAACATCTATATCTATATATAAGATAATGCAGATTTAAACTTACAAATGGTAAGTGATTTATTCTAAGTACAATCTTTCTAAAGCACATTGTAGAAAGACACTACTCTACATCAAATTGACAGTTCAATTTAAGTGATTCTGTCAAAACCAGAAGCAAAATCTAAATAAGTACACTCAAGAACCTAACTAAAGTAACTGACTTTCATCAAAATATACTAAATCATTGCTGAAATCAGAAAACAACCCAAAATCTATTTCAAGATTTTGAGATTCGGTACATGAATACACATTATCTGCATTATTATCAGACGGCGCCACGATATTAAAGCTTAAAGTGGCAGGTTTGGAGAGCTCAAAATCCTTAAAATCAGACCACAAGTTATGATCATCCAATAAGTTGTCTGTAAGATCACTCCTCTGAGTAGTATTGTCGTCGTTGTTCGGATATTCTTGTTTTACGGTTGGTCTTTCTGAGCTAATAATAGGTTGATCTTGTTGATCATAGTTTACTAGAATTTCCTTTGAGTGAGGATTAGGATTCACAGGAAATGAGTCCCAATTAGTCTCTGAAGAAAATGTGACCATTTGTGGAGTCTGTAGAGAGGCTTTGCATGTGTGAAAGCCGATATACGTAATTTGGTACATATCTGGATTCTCTTCTACCAATTGCACCTGTTTGGTTGCTTTGCAACCTTGATCAAACTTCCTAGTGCACCTGAAGTAACTCCTGTAAATTGTCAAAAACGTTGCTTAGAAGACAAGTTTTTTATACACAAAACACAAGTTGAACATTATGTACCCGTCCAAGTTAATCTAGTAAATTTTAGTGTCAATGTCCTAATTAAGAATTATATAATTAGAGATCTCAATTAACAGCAGTGGTTGTTTGATCTGAACTGGAGTATAAGAAAATATAAGAAAATGTAAGTCATTCTAATTTGGTTTTTTTTTTTTGTTACATCTTTCTACCACAATTCAAAACAATTTATCATTCCAACCATTTTTCTTACTATTCCTATTTTATGTTAGAGGTTCGTATATTTGGAGATAGAGAAAGTACTAAGTACTACTACTTCGAAAACATTATATTCTACTTTAACCAATAGTTAATAAGATTAACTTAGTAAAAATGTCATATCTATTGACAACATCATTACATTTTTTAATATGTGCAAAAACTTTAAACGATATTGCCGGAGAGAGTAAATTGGAACAGGTAAATATTTTCTCTTTTTTTGGTAAAGTAACTTAGTAGTTAGAAAATCCACATTTAAGGTGGATAAGTGGGATGAACGGAGTTCAAACTCCGATCCTCAACACACATAAAACAATGTCCTGTCAACTGAGTCAAGTTCACCGGACAGGAAATAGTGTCTTTAAATAGGAAGGAAACGAAATCAATAGAAAAAACAGAGGAAAATAATGATTACCTAGGGAATTGAGAATTAAGGATTTCCTTTTGTCCATACTTTCTCCAGGAATGAATGTCACCAGTGGTTTTAGAGACTATGGTCCTTGTCTCATCAGTTTTCCTGCTCAAAAATTTAGGATAACGGTTAATTTCCTCCTATTATAAAATATGTAAATAGTGCAAAAATAAGTAGTATATGAAAATATAAGACAAAAAATCTACACATGAAAATGAACATGTTTTTATTCTCCTACTAAAAAAACATGTTTTTTCTTTCTGTCCGTACATATCCCAATTCAGCAAAATCCATCCAAAAACTGAAAATTCTTTTTGACTGAAGAAGTAATAAGCTACTATAAATATCACTACAAAAAGAATTACTAATTAATAGATTAGATAATTAATGGAAATTAAAGAAAAAATTATATTATACCTTCTTTTATATGAACCTCTTCTATCCTTTGTAGTAGCAGGCAACAATCTTTTCTTACTCTCACTTGAATCTTCAGACTTAACATCATCATTACAAGAAGCTGCAGCAACCAATGAACAATCTTCCCCTGAATTAGTATTATTATTCAAAACTTCATCAAAATTGCAATCTTCAGAAGAATTCACCACAGAAATAGTCTCAGAGAAAGTTTTCAACACATTGGCTAATAATTCCTTAACAGAAGATGATGACCCATCAGAACAACAACCAACAGAATTCTTAAGAAGAAACTTGAGTTGAGTAGCATATTCTTTACCCTGAATAAGCTCTTTTATGAGTAACTCTTTCTTCATGGCAGTTTGAGTAGTTTCAGGTAAGAAAATAACACTCATTTGCTAAATTTGGATCTGTTTGTGTTGTGGATTGGGTTATGATGATTTGGGAAATATTATAGTGTGGTGGAAGAAAAGGGTATGGTTTTGCTAGGAAAGTGGGATGTAAATGAATGGAAAATATTGGGAAGGAAGGTTTGATGTTGAAATGTGAAAACAAGATTATGTTATATTTTTCCACACAAAATGATAAGTTTTAAATTTGGCTTGGCTTATTAAAGGGAAACATGACGTGGGTATGTGGGTGTAATCATGACGTTTTTTTATTTGGATTTTCATACTATTATTAAGCAACTTGTATATAAGTGACAATTAACTTCTTTTTTGTATTATTAATCTAAATCTATTACTGTAGTTTACTACTGTACTGATCCACGAGTGTCGCTGAATTACACTGTCATTTCTGTGATTACCACTTTTTAATTCAAATTAATATACTACTACAGTGCATGTAATTAATGCTAAAACGTGGCTACTGGCTTACTACCAAACAAAAGGTAATTTTACTTGCCCACCAACTCAATTATGAATTTTGTTGTGTTATGCAGCGCTCTGTCCGGTCATAAATATAAGTAAATTTGACCAAATACATTAATAGTCAAATGTATAAAAAAAAACTCAAATTTACTTATATTTATAGTCAAATATAATACTACTATAACACAATTTTGATACAGAATTGTAAATGAATGCATACATCAATTCTGAGGGGAGAGAACAATTCCTCGACGAATGGAGAAAAATTATCTATAACTCGAAAATTATTGGTAGATATGAAGTTGAAATTGAATTTCATATTAATTAGATTATTGAACCATTACAAATATAAATGTATTTGTGCACCTTATCTTTTAAGTTAACTTTTAAATTGTTATCCGAGTTCATTTAATATAGTATTAGAGTGAGTTAAGGATTGCGATATGCTATACTCTTTCTAGACTTAGACTTGTGAAGAAAACATTGTCATTATGCATTTGTATGTATTCAAGTAACAAGTATTCTGCTAATTATAAACGACCCACCACTGTGGTGGGCGGCTCAAGTAGTGCACATAATCCACATGGAGCCTACAATGAAAAGAGAAAAAGGAAAGATGGATAGAGAAATTTCATTGAATTTCATGCTATATGTTTATGTCCCCATTACAAAGTTTCGCACTTCTTTCATCTGATTAAGAAATTTCGTAGCATATAGTATGTTCTCTTATCACCTAATTAACTGTGGTTAATTAATTTCAACATATATTTTGGAAACATTATTTTTACCGTCCACCACTCTTACATAAAATAGCATCGGTCATATAATTGTGTGACAATTTTTTTTCTTTTGGACTAAAGCCATTTTATCACATAAAACACTTGAGGTTGTCTCCCATTTTAACCACCTCGTTTGAAATTGATTAGTTTAAATTTTGATCCACTACAACAGCTTCATGTAGATGGTTGCCGAGTTATTGGATCTAAATTTGTAATGTTTCTATTAGACTCAATTATTCTTCGACATATTGAACAATATATCTGTTTTTTTTTTTCTGTTACAAAATAACAGGTAAAAAAAACAATAAAACAATAAAAAGAAATTAAGTTCTAAGTTTATCTCTCAATATGAAGGAAGTTAGGCGGGGACAATTTCAGTAGGCAGAATATCTTGAATGAAAATCCTCTTTTGCGATAAAATCTGAATGTTTTCTTCCTGAAGAACATGCACTAATGTAGTGTTACCTTTCATGTGCAAATCATCTTATATGAAAGATTTCCATAGCATAAAAGCAAGGTATTATCATGTCCAATATATAACAAGTCAATAGCTTCCAAGCAATCACTCTCACAAATAATGTTATTATAACTCTTGTTGCAGCAAAATTTAAGGTCCATTTGGATAGCACGCAACTCAGCCAACAACGAATCAATTCTAATTTCATAGTGAGAAAAGCCAGCAACCCAGTCACTTCGATGATCACGAACAACTGCATTAACCCTCAAGCACAAAGAGTCTTCTAGGAAACTACCATCAATATTTAGTTTGAAAGTCCCTTATAGAGGAGGACACCAATGAAACAAGAGGTGTGATGAATGTGAATTTATCTTAGAATTTAGATAGTAAGAGTCATGCGTTCATCATGTAAGAAAAGTTTTTCCGCACCACCTCATGAATATGCTGTTGTTGTTAGAGCCCTAAGCGCCAATACTTTTAAGTACTTGTATTTGAATTATTTATTAATAATATAATGTTTTATTTATTAATTAATAATATAAGGCACTTCTTTATTATGTTTGTAGGAGTCCAAAATAATAAAGTCCCTAGAATAGATAGTCCGTTTAATATTAAGTATGACTTAATCATGAGACTAAATTAAACATAAGGACACTATTCTTAAAGTATCCGTATTCGAGCTTTAAGGTGAAATGGGATAACCTAAAGCATAAAGACTATTATGAAGATAGACTGATGATCGCATCTCATGGATCATAGGATAAGGAGTTATCAAGTCTTGACATAGATATAAATATTAAGAGTAATATTTATATTGGATTGACCCGCTATGAGAGAACTACATGGAATGTTATGTAATGTGTCATAAGTTACTTTCATGGTGACAATGGTGTAAACCACCCTTCGACCTGAAACCACTATGTACCCTAGATGAAGAGATAAGTGCCTTATCATTGATCTAACGTTATCCGTAACTGGATAATAATGAAGGCAGTGGATAGGTACTTTTACAAAGCATGCTGAGGGATAGTAGTGACCTAGATGGAATTTGCCAATCCTACATAACAAGATAAATGTCTATGGGCCCAATATTGAACTGGACAAGGATGACACAGTCTATGCCTTGTGTTCAATATAGACATAAGGGCAAAGGGGTAATTGTACACAACAGATATTGTCACTGAATGTTTTTGTTAAGATCACATAAACGTTCCGTAATATGGGTAGCATTGATGTATTGCTAGAGACCACTCAATGTTTATAATATTAGATAGTTGATTTAATATTATTGTCATCGTTACGGAATCCTACAGGGTCACACACATAAGGACAGTATAGTGTGAGAGATAGAGAACACCGTAAGGATCTCTTAAGGAAATTTTTTGAATTCCGCTGCTTTTACTATGTCAATTTTCCTTCATATGCCAATATTGGTCCTCAAAAATAATACAATTTCTCCAACACATGTCATAAGCCTATAACAAACAACATTGAGGAGGTACCATGTGTGACTTGTCATCTCATAAATTTAAAGTTTAGCATTAGTTTGAGAGAAAAATGAGGGCTCCAAAAAAATTATAAGTAGTAATATTAGTATATATAGAGATGTAAAATGTAAAAAATATCACTAAGGTTTAAGTAACTGACTCAAGCAACCAAGCCCAATGATCCAACTGAAAAAAAAGAAAAGGAAATGAAAAATACGAATTTTTTTTGTTAGTTAGAATGTCTTATTTAAAGCAAACTAAAAGATATTATATAACTAGCGTCTGGTGGACCCAAAAAAATTGTGAAGTCCGAACAAAATCTCAATTACAAATAAAATCTAAGTTTTACAGGGAAAAATTTCAATTTAAACAAAAAAAATGTAAAATTTACTCTAAATTACTTCTAAATAACTCAATATCCACCTATAATAATCCTAAAAATACCAACAATTTTGGCCAACTCTCAGTTTTAAACAACAAAATCTCAATTTTATTCTAAATTAACTCATAAAAATCTTAGTTTTCGCCTAAACTAACCCTACAAAATCCAACACTTTTTTTACGGTGCCCGAACTCAAAATTCACCCATATATTATGTTGTTATTGATTAGAATACGAGTATTTTTAAGTTAGTTACACAATTATTATTTTTTGCTATTATTTGTAATTTAAATTAAAGTTCATTTTTATTTTTAATCAATTTTTTTCACTTTTTTTTTATCAAGGGCCCTTTTTAAAGTTTTAAACAAGGCCTCTAAATATTCGGGCCGGCTCTGTATTCATGTAAGTAGTGAAAAATATTGTCCATACGTGAAGAACAACGGATGTTGCTTGGAGAAGTTATCATCTGTCGGAGAGAATACATATTACTCTTTCATATCCTTATAATATTTTATACTATCTTCATTCCTTATTATAAGAGACAAATGCACTTTATAGATTCAATAAAAAACTAATGTATTTTATTTATTAATGAATTCATATACATTTATTTTTTATGAATTTAAAAAATGCATTTGTCTCTTATAATAAAAATGGAGGTAGTATAATTTATGCGCCTGTTATTTTGTAACATTATATTAAAAATAAAAGAAAGCCAAAAATGTTTTTAAGGGAAACATATACTTCAAAAGTTGTAGTTTTTTCCTTGTATAAAGATTGACCAAAAATGTTTTTAACATTATAATTTTATATTTAATTATTGAAAATTTTTTATAATAAAAATTGGTGCAAGTATTTTGTTTGAGTTTGACCAAACTCATAAATTATCACATCAAAATCCATACCACAACTTTTATATACTATCTTCTTTTCTATATATAAGAAAAAATTGGCCTTTTAGATTGGTCGTAAAGTTGATGTACCCAAACTATAATATTGTCTATATACAACAATTTTACAATGAATTTAAAAAATTAATTTTTCTTTATATATAAGGTTGCTAACTTCCTTTCACTGTCTCACATTTCTCTTATGTCGGAGGGAGTTAACAAATCTTCTCTCGCATGTTTGACTTTCACACCCCCATTTATATGGGGAGCGCGCAAGAAATAAGGATAAATGGGGGCGCGCGAGAAATATGACGGTGGATGGGGGTGCGCGAGAAATGACTACATATATGAGGGCGAATTAGTAAAATACGTGGGAAGAAATTTGCTACTAACTTACTCTCACATGAGAAAAAATTAGCAACCCAATATATTTTTTGTCTTCTGTCTATTGATAAAGTGAATTAATCATTTAAATCCAATGACTTAGTTCATTTTGTTACCCAAACAATTTACTGTTGGAATTTAGACATACGGATAAGCTATCCTTTGCCCAAAAAAAAATGTATAAGCTATCCCTAAATAATTCAATTTTTGCTCATCGAAAAAAAATTAATTAATACAATATTACAATAATACTATAATACTGTAATAAATAAATAAATAAATAAAAATAATAAATTCTATGACCATCTGGAATTAATTGAATTGAAGTTGTGCTCCTAGGGTTCGCTTTCGCATTCGAGATTTGACATTTGGGAAAAATGGCCGGCTTACCTGCGAAGATTCGTGTTCAACCCTCCGACGTCAAAGCCGCTGCCTTGTGGGGTGTTACCGCCGCCACCGGCGCTCTCTACCTCGTTCAGGTAACCATCTTTATTCTCCCATCATAATTCTTATTCTCATTTCTTATTTTACTTTTCAATTTCCCTTCAAAAGATTATATATGATGTTAAGGATTCACACGCTATAACTTGTTTCGATCCTCACATTCCGTCGCGTTCTATACTGATCTGAAATTTTGCTTTCGATCGTCAATTTCTGTATTTTCTTATCAAAATTCATGTTCGACTTGTGCCTTATTCGTAGAAATCCATATTCTGATTTTTTTTTTTTATGAATCTTTTTACTTTTATTTATTGGAATGTTCCTCACCATAATAATAATAATCACTGAAATGAAATGGACCTGTCGTGTTAGTTGAATCCATAATCACGTGTTAAGATTCACTTTATGTTTTATATGTTGCAAACATGTCATAAATTTCACCAACGCGTAGATCTGTGGCCGTTGGCACACCATTTCTGATCATAATTTTGCATCATACTAGTATAAGATTAATTGGTTTTTGTTTAATATCATCATATATTTAATCAATGTATTGTACAATTTTAGTTTCATAAGTTTTAAACTTTTCGTTATGCTTTATTGTGGATCAAATGTGATAGACATTAAAAAATTGATCTTTGTTCGCAATCTCATTATTAGTCATTACATGTTGTTGTGCATCCTGCTTCAAACACGAGGTTCGCAATCTCATTATTGTTGTATGTCACTAACTATGATACAGTTTCTTTTTTAAAGGTTTTACCTTACCAACAAAAACAGCAGAGACTAGCTCCTTACTAGAAGTCTAAAACTGAAAAAACTGAAAAGATAAATTGAGTTATGCAGATGCATCAGACTTGTAGCCCAAACCCTCCATTTTCCTATCAATTCATGCCTATGTTTCTACTTATCCTTCTTGTATTCTCATTTCTCCCCATATGAACTTGTACCTACCACCAATCTTTTTGAGACCACCATTTGATCATGCTTTTGAACTTAACAACACGAACATGCCTTTCTATTTTGTCCTCCTCATCCTTATGTGTGTACCTTCTATTTCCCACCCCTTCCCTTGTAGCATATACCTCAGCAATAAGGGTCTACCACTTAACTTGTATATCTGTATATATAACCTTACACATGGATAAAGCCCTGCATAGGTAGCTGTAAGAAAATGACTATGTTAATGACTCCAAATAAATATACTCTAAGGTGGATTAGATATGGGTTTTCAAATAGAATGCTTTAATGAGGCAAGTAAGTTGGTAGAGCTTGTCCCATATTCTTTGTTTCACTGGTTCTTTTAAGCATTTTCAGTGATCCTGGGGATGTTGGCATAAGTTGGCTTATACATCTTGGGTATGTTTCCATAAGGGGTGGGAAATAGACGGGTATATGGATTTTAATGAATTTATCAACTTTCGTAATTTGTGGTGATATGCGTGTGACATTTTGTTTTTACTTACGTATTCATATATGGTTTCTTGTTTAATCTTAGTATAGCTCTAAACTTTTTTTTAAAAAAAAACTCAGTAGTACAGTACAGTTCTAAACTTCTTTCTAATGCATTTTTTTGTTTAAATCATTTATAGCCTTGGGGCTGGTTGAAGAAGACCTTGTTCGAGAAGCCAGAACCTGAGGAAAAATGAATTTAGAACTGAGAACTGAGAAGAATGATTTGAATTTTTGGATTATGTTAATGATGGGTAGCTGAATAACAGTAGAATTATGTTGTTTTCTGCTGAATTATGTTTCTGATATTTTACTGTGGTTTTGGATATTAGTTTTAATGTTATCTACTGGTTGTTTTTACCAGAGATTTTTCCATAAACTATTTTATATCGTCTTCTTCGCTTATCTTGTAGAGCCATAGATTTGTGTCAATGACTCAATTGTGATCCTTTACCGAGAATGATACGCACATGTATATTTGAGGTATAAAGAACCATATTCACAGCTTAAAAGACTTGATTTGGGATATAAAATCAGAAAGAGACGGGGGTGTGATTAAATGCAGTGATATTTTCATTTTATTTTCAAATAATTGGGTTTAACGAATTACTACTATAATAATCAATTTAACGAATTACTACGGTAATCAATCATCATATGTACATAAATGTAAAGATCTAAACAAATTTACAATAATTATGATTTATACAAATTAAATTCCTTTGAACTCTAGTGTGTTGTTTCTTTACTAAAAAATAAGCATGTTGTTTTTTTGCATCTGAAATTATAGTAAGTTAAGTATTTGGGGTAAAAAAAAGTGAGATAAATATTTTCTCTTTCAAGGTTATTTTGTTTGTAGCTCTTTACGACTTTACCAGTAGCCCCCGCATTTTAAGTACTAGTTAGTTGATGCTTTGAACTCTTGCTTGGCACGCACAGACGCAGTATCTTTCAGGTGCTTTGCTTTTAAAGTACTTAACTGAAAAACCTACCTGATCGTAGATACGGGAGGGAAACCTACCAAACTACCCCTGGTTATTAGTAAAAGCAATATTTGTTGAAAAATATCCTTTGCTAAAGAAAATCTTTCTTTACTAGATTCGGACGGCATTCACATGATAAAATTATGATTTTTTATGAGATTAAATTTAGCGTGAGAAGATAGTTTTTGTTATGAGTTTAAATTTAGAGTGAGAAGATGATTCTTTTACCTCTTTGAAAACACCAAAGGGGATAAAATTACAATTCTTACTAAAATAAAAATAAAGCAAATAAAATTATAATACAACATTTGTTGTCTATCCATGATGTTTTATAAGACTTGTGTCTAAAGTTTTAAAATTGAATTTAATTTATATGCACCGACGGTGTAAAATTACTTTACACGTGCATCTAATTAAATCACGCCATGTAAGTATTTATGGAGATATTTTAGGAACTAACCTATAAAAGTGACATTTTGTTGTGTTTTGATTGGATGCATGTGTAAAAAAGTTTTACACTGTTAGTGTACAACAATTAAACTCTTTAAAATTTAATAACTCTTTAAACAATATTAGTTTTAATTAGTAAACACCTCTACGATATTCTTTTGAATTTTATTTTTGCCCATAGAAGAAGTGAAAATCATTAAGTAAAATTCTCACGCAAATATATGGGAGTGATTATGGTACATAAGTTTTTTTTTCTTATGCACCGTGCATAAACAATGAAAATTGTTTATTGCACCCACAAATTACTTAACACGTTTCTCAAATTGTTTATCACACCCCCAAATTCCTAACGTATCCCCTACAAATTTAGGGGCGCACTAAGCAACATGGGAATGCACTAAAAATTTAGAGGGTGAATTAAACAATTAAGAGTATTTTATGCACAATGCATAAACATGTTTTATACATCATAACTTGACCCAATTATAAGGGGTGAAATTTTTCAGCGTTGACATTTTTTAGTTGAGATACATCTCTATGATGTTTAAAATTGTAAACAATCTAAGAAAATACTAATTATAAAGTCACATATATGAATGATTATAATTTACGAATGATATATTTTAATTTTTACAATGTAAAAAATTAAACTTTTTTTAGTGTAATTTTCATCCATAAACAATGATCATAGAATTACTTATAACATAGATAGAAAAATATTATTTTTTTACATCGAAAAGATAAAATATCATTTTCATTTAATGAATTAACAATTTTAGAATTAACTTCAATGTAAAAAATTTCTTTATAGTAACAATGCATATAAATTAAACATATTATTTTTTACCATATATATATATATTTTATTTTTAAGAGATATCTTTCTGTTTTTTGATCACATAGTAAAAAAAAAGTAAAAAAAAAAAAAAAATCAAAGATAGATTTATTTTACTTGAATAAAATATGATCTGAATTACCGGATCGAGAAAGTTCTATACCTAGTTTACACACACCCAACACAAGACGCATTACCAACCGTCCGATCAAGTTAATCCACGATGATCCTTCGTTTATATGTATCATCTCTTTGTAATCTATGTCCTTTTCTTTTGTTTCTCTTCACTACCAACACAACCGCAGCCGCAGAAAACATCAAGTTCAATTCAGGTGTGAATTTTCACTCTTCTCATCAATTCTCTCTGTTTTTTCGTTCAATTTGTGACATATTTTCGTGTAGGAAAAATTGGTTAGGTTCGATGGAAAAAGAGAAGGAGAAAGAGTTGGTCGAATTGTACGAAACCGCGAAGAAAGCTGCGGATGCGTCTACCTCAACCGATAGCCCAAGCGAAGAAACGCGATGCCTTGATGCGCTCGAACAGCTCAAAAAATTTCCGGTCAATTATAAAATTCTCGTTAATACTCAGGTTTGTTTTTTTAATCTTCACATTACACAATTATAAGAAGAAAAAAAATTAATTTTTTTTATTATATCTGGTAAATTTTTTAAGCATTATGAGAATCTAGTTAATGTTGAGTTAGGTTGATATGATTTGCATGTTATAATATAATTGGTTAGGGTTCAATTGAAAGGAAGATATAGATCAACCGTGTTGAAAAATATGGACGGGGTTATGGACGGTGTTTGAGCGTTGATTTTCTTCGATTTTGGGTCTGTTTGAAACAATTTTGCTTTTTAGTTTTTAAAATGTGTTTTATAAATTAGTTTTCAAAAATGGTTTTTAAAAAGTAAAATATGTGAAACCTATTTCTGTTTTTTTTAGTTTTTAAAACTATAAAACTATATATATATATATATTTATATATATATATATATATATATTTTTCAAAAACAATTTTTGAAAAGAGATCTTTCAAACATGTTTTCAATTTTTTAATTTTTAAGAGCTTAAAAACAGTTTTGGAGAAGTCGTTCAAACAGTTTTTGCGAACCACGTGTTTGAAAAGAAATAGGTTTCACATATTTTACTTTTTAAAAACCGTTTTTGAAAACTAATTTATATAACACATTTTAAAAACTAAAAAACAAAATTGTTTCAAACAGAACCTTTGTATCTGTTTTGCACATTAACTAATGAATTTGTAAATTTGGATGTGCTGTGTAATGTTCAATTTTAGCTTTTTCTTTTGGGGAGAGAACTTATTCTAGAGATTTATATCGCTTGATCTGTTATAAAGAAGCTTCGGGTTAAATTGGGTCCTTGAGTTTCTGTTGATGTTAATTTAAATTTGTTATTTTTCAACAAATTTGTCATGAGTTTTGACTTTTGATTGAACCGTTATTTGAGTCTGGGATTAGGTTTGTGAAGTTTCAAAAGATGGATACAGGTATGGAACTGTTACTGAGGGTTGGTGTAGGTGTGGAATTTTCTAATAGAATAGGGCACTGAAATTCTAATATAAAGTTCTAAAATTTTGTAATTTTTTATTTTGCGATTAAGTTGATGTCGCATAGTGGTTGGTTTTTCTTTGTTTCCAGGCAGAATATACCACTGTTTCTGATATCAAATTTGATTGTTTTTCATTTTTATCTCCACAAATATTTAAATCAAAACAAATTCTAACATATCCTGTCCATATTTGATAGCAATATTTTAAAACTAGAGGAAAATATTTGACCTGTGAAAGAACTAGTTCATATTTTTTGGTCTAATTGTGCTTAAAATTAACTTCAGATTGACTAATGACAAAATATTACAAGTATTGCATGTGGCATGGTGGCTGAATGCGCTCACTATGCAGGAAAAGGTCCCAAGTTAGATCGTGGGATAGGCAAACCTTGTTTATGGCAGCTGTCCCAGCCTTGTTTTATTCTTATAGATGTTATGATATTCTGAGTTGTGATGCTGTTCTACACTGATCCGAGTTGATGTTTACAGTCATCTGGGAGGGAGACTGAGACTGACGTAATCGAGCTTCATGCTCCTGCATGGGTCTTTGTTAGGAATTCAATTCGGGGGTGTAAATGAATAGCGTTGTTGATAGATTGAAGTAGGCAAAAGAGCTCTCCTTGTAGGGTTACCTACTTGATAGAGAGTACAAGATTAATTCTCCTTAATTTTAGGAGAAAAATATTACAGAGGAAAATATAACTAAATCATAAAAAAATCTAGAATCTACTAGAAATAATAAAAAGAGATTAAATATTTTCCAACACTGAGTAATGTCCATAATCTCTGATCCCCCTATTTATTTATTTATTTATTTATTTATTTATTTATTTATTTATTTATTTATTTATTTATCCGATTAACCACCACTCTAGTTAACTAGCTACTCCAGCCTCGTCTGTCCTAGCTCCTAATAGTCTACATCAAGTAGTCGGCTTGTTAGTACTTGGGTGTGTCATTGTTCAACACGCAAAAAGACCTTGTCTGTCCCCAGACTTGGTAGAGCACCCACAAAGATATGTGCATTTGTGTGGTAGAGAACTTTAAATAGAACTGCTACTTCCGTATGTACTTTTAATTGAATGAATCAATGAATTTTATCTGAGAGGTGGTGGTGAATGGCGATTATTATTATTATTATTATTATTATTATTATTATTACTACTACTAGTCCGTCTACCCGTGCGATGTACGAACTTGACTTGAGAAATTCTCACTGCTAAATATTTATCTGTACATTCTCAATAGTGTATATTTGTTTACATGAGAATACTACAGTCATTGAAAAATGAAAATTCATATTAATTGAAGGATTTATCTATTAGGATCACTATCATTTAATATATTAATTCTGTTTTTTTTTTACAGTTTAATATAGTATCAATTACTGTTAACTCACACTCCCTCCCTCCAAAAGTGTACTTATGTATTATGTTTTAATATATTAAGGATTAAGGATTATTATTATTATTATTATTATTATTATTATTATTATTATTATTATTATTATTACCCCAATCTACATGTTCTTCCTTCCTCTCCGATCTTGGGAAGAATCTTGCTTTTAACAACATTGATTCCAAATCCAAGATTTGGTTTTCATCTCTTGCTTCCCTCCCTCTTATTTATGTTTCTAATTTGAACGATATTTCAACTTCTCCCTGTTGTATTCAACTATTTGATGGATTTCCTTTTTCTGTTCAACAATTAAAAGTTCACTACTAGGATGGGTTTGTAGATGTGGAATATTTTGTTTGCATGTATGAATTGTGAATTAGTGCTAGAGCATGTCACAATATACCAGTGTTTTGGCTTATGCCCCATAGTGACTACACCAGTGTTTTGATTTTTTATTTTCTGATGTAATCTTTCAGGTGGGAAAACATCTTAAAAGCCTCACCAAGCACCCCAGACAGAAAATTCGGGGTTTTGCTATTGACCTAATTGAGATATGGAAAGGCATAATTATCAAGGAAACAAGTAAGAATAAGAACGGGCCCTCAGATTCTAAGGTTGAATCATCAAGTGGGGAGAGCGCCAGAGCTGGGAAATTGCAAAAGAGTCCTTCAGTAAAGGTTGAGAAAGGAGAAAGTGTTAAGGTGGAGAAAATTAATGGGAATGGTACATCAAAGCTGAGTTCCGGAAATGTAAAGGCACAAAATATGGATGTCAAAGTTGAGAAAATGGATCGTACTTCAAGCATCAAGGGGGAAAAGATAGCCAAGGAGGAAAAACCAGTTTCTGTGGCCAAGAAAAATACTTCCAGCGCTGCCACTCCACCAAAGCTGAAGACTATGATCAAATCTAATGATTCAGCGCGAGACAAAATAAGGGAACTTCTCCGAGATGCTTTATCTAAGGTCTTTGAAGAGGCAGATGAAGATATGATGGATGAAGTTAATGCATGTGACCCTATTCGCGTTGCAGTGACACTAGAGTCTGTGTTATTTGAAAAGTGGGGTGCTTCAAATGGAGCCCAAAAGGTCAAGTATAGGTCCTTAATCTTTAATCTGAAGGATCAGAAAAACCCAGATTTCCGAAGAAAAGTTTTGCTCGGTGTTGTGGAGCCACAGCGGCTGGTCAACATGAGCTCAGCAGACATGGCTAGTGAGCAAAGGAAGCAGGAGAATGAGAAAATTGAGAAGAAGGCTTTGTTTGAATGTGAGCGTGGACAGCAACCAAAAGCTACTACTAATCAATTTAAGTGTGGTCGGTGTGGTCAAAAGAAAGCCACCTACTACCAAATGCAAACTCGCAGTGCTGATGAACCTATGACAACCTATGTCACTTGTGTTAACTGCAACAACCGTTGGAAGTTTTGTTAGTGCCGTGGTGACTGGTAAGCCTCACAAGAGCTGTTATCAGTTATTACTGATATAGTTTATGAACCTGTGATATCATTGCGGTTCCGCACCGCACTACTGTAGCACCAGAATGTTCTGATCAGACTGTTACATTTAGAAATTGTTTAGGCACAACTGTGCTTTTTATTCTTTTAGCTTAGAGTGTAGCATTTCTGTAGTTTGTTGTTATTTTACAATTTATTTATCTCTTATAAAATTTCACCGTTGTTTATCTCAGATTTTACTAATGAGTCATTGCAGTATTTAGTGGCATCCAACCCTTCTGATGACATAACAAAATGGTCAGCTAGAATGGGTACCTTAGTCAGTAGACTGAATTGCAATTTTTGTGTTGACCCTTGTTTTCTTTGTGCAAGTCCAGTCATCTGGTTCTAACATTCGATAAAATATGTGCATTGACAGATGCACATGATTCTCCTTGGTTTACAATTTTGTAACTTTGTATTAACGATGAGGAAGTTTACTGGAAGCGGCTACGACCCTATATTCTATAAAGATTAACATGATGAAATTCAAGGCAAGATCATTGTTCTGAACCCTGTCATTTGACTGCCAATCTTCTTTTGCATGTTCATATCAACTTCCAGTTATATCTCCAATTCCGACATCCCAACCCAAATCTATCATTTCTTTGCTGTTGTACTTGAGACGAAACATAGGCCTAGAATTAGAATGGTCGTCAACCTGTGTGATTTTCAAATTAAATAACCAAGATGGTAGATTTGCTCAAAGGAAGAAGAGAGTCAGTAGAGGCTATGTGTATTAGCAAACGCATGAATTCAATATCTAGATGTTGTGTGTATTAGCAAAGACATTTTCTTTTCTTTTACGAATAACTTATTTTGAATCTGAATGTTTTGGACTGAATTCTATATCTAGATGCTGTGTTGTATTGAACATATACTAGTTGGTAGGCACATCAGAAGCTGTATTTGAACAAAGGTAAGCAATGGTTAAGAAATTAAAATATGAACTTGTATCAATGGCTTCTGAAAGTACACTACTAGATAAATTTTATTTTGAGAATAAAAAAGTATAGACTTCGTAAAGACGCAATAGCAAAAATAGAGGAGCGGATGACAATTATTTATTGAATTTAATTTATATGCGCTGGTGGTGTAAAATTATATTTATATGCACTGGTGGTGTAAAATTATTTTACACGTGCATCTAATTAAATTACGCCATGTAAGTATTTATGGAGATTTTTTATGAACTAACCTATAAAAGTGGCAATTTTTTGTGCTTTGATTGAATATATGTGTAAAAAAAAGTTTACACCGACCGTCAGTGCATGATAATTAAACTCTTATTTATTTTGTTATATCATCACATTATAAACACCTATCTTAATTGTATGATATATTAAAAAATAAAATAAAAACATTGTATGATATATTGGAAAATGTTTGAATTCTATTGAAATGTTAATAAAATCAGTTTACACCGAAAAAAAAGAATATATCCATTAAACTCTTTGTTAAGTATTCTTCAATTGTAAGATGAGTGTAAATTTCATTCCCTTATCTAAAAGGTATAAAATCATACTTATAAAAATAAGGTTTCAAAGAATCAAAGTGTCGTAAGAATATAATAGGTGATGTATGATGTATCAAATCCATTCAATATTACTTTCCGATATACCAAAATAAAATTTTCATTCAATATATAACTAGAATAATCTCCATAAAAACATGTTTTAATTCTAAAGTTTGAATGTGTAAAATCCAAAAAATATGTATAGATATACAAGTTTTAAAACTTCAATGTGTAAATTACATGTTCGAGTTCTAGGGCTTAAACGTATAAAATCAAAAGTTTTAAATATGTATAGAGGTTATTCGAGTCATAATAAATTTTTTTTGACAAAATTCGAGTCATAATACTTAAACGTGTAAATTCGAGTCATTTTCGATTGAACATACAAAATACACTCTTGAGTTCTAGAATAGGAATTTCAAGGACGCGAAAATATTAAGGGGCCGAAAAAAAGTATTAAAATAAAAAATGTTTATTAGTAATAATGTATAATAATATGCTTCATAAGTTTAGTTTTGTTGGTTGGACATTTGTACATAATGTGCAAGAATCAGAGGAAATAATATCAATGAATTAATATTATGGGTGCGTTTGATTCGCAAATTAGTAAGTACTGGACAAAACAGTACATGACAGAACAAGACAGTACAGAACAAAATAAGATGGTACAGGACATGACAAAATTGTATTGAAGAGATATAGGGAGATAATTTTTTCATATTTGAAATTAAAAAGAGTATTTTCGTATTTTTTGTAGTTGTACTGTGGACAAAAAGTTGTCCTGTGGTTTCGTGAGAACAAAAATTCCTGATTTTGTGCTGTCCCTTGCTACCTATTTTGTCCAGTCTCATAACCAGTTTTTACATCAAACAGGGTACAAAAAGTTGTCCCGTCCAATACTCTGTTTTTTAGCAGATCAAACGGACCCTATAAGTTTAAACTTGTAACCTTAATGTCAATTAATATCAACGAATTTGCTATGCAACACGATTGATCCACTTTTTTTTAAGCTATTTTCTTTATTTACCATAATTTCAACACTGTCAAAATATTTCTCACACACCTATCAATTGGTGAACAATAGAAACAACAATATTTTTTGTGGATAAATTTTTGATATGTTTTTCACATTTTTTTGACTATAATATGTATTTATATATAGACATTTTTTTGAACATTTAATATACTCACATCTGTCAAAAAAAAAACATCATATACTCACATCTTGAATATTAAAGGGTTATAATCAGTGCCGGCCCCGAGTTAATAGAGGTCCAAGGCAAATAATAAAAATGAACCCTTAATAAAAATATATTTTTTTAATAAAATTAACATCATATATTCACTAATAAAATAAAAAAGATCATCGTATATTTAAATTATAGTAAATATAATAAACAATATCAAAAGTAGTCATTATAACATCTATAATATCAAAAAAATAGTTAATTATAATTTTTTGAAATATACATTTTATTTTCAAGGAAATAATATTATGAAAGAAAACAGTTTTTTAGTTTTTTTTTTACAAAATTACTATTAAAATTTAAAACAGGAAAAATAAAATAACCAGCAAATTTCACTCCTTAACTCTACCACTACACCAACTTAGATTTCATGTTGATGTTATTTAATGTGTGCCAATAATATTTAATCTTATTTTCATTGTTGGTTCAGAAAAAAAAATTATTGAGGCCCCAATATTTTCGAGGTCCAAAGCTGTATCACATCCCATGAGCCGGCCCTGATTATAACATAGACTAAAAATAAAACAGAAATTTTTTAAAGGATTAAAACATGTGATTTTTCAATCCTCGCAATTGTGTTTGGAAAATGATTGAAATCACTTGATGTCATAACTCGTCTCAAACTCTAGACTATTAGAACACATTCTCTTAGAAATCAGAGGATAAAAACAAAACAAAAAACAAGTGACTTTTTATAGAGACAAAAATCAAAATTCGTTAATTTTATAGAAATAAAATATATATTTAAACCTTAATTTTTTTTAATAGTTCTCATAGTATTTTTATTAATTAATTATGTTAATCTATTAATGTAAAAGTTTGTTTTAGTCGATATCATAATGTCGATATCATATCATTATCCTTTTTGACCTACCTCTACATAAAACCCTTTGTAACAAAAGCAAACTCTGTCCTCTGCCACCGAATAAAGACGCCGGCGGTTGGTTGTGACGACTGACAAGTAACCAGGACCACTACCTACTTGCTTCAACCGGTATTCCTCTAATCTCTAACTTTTTCAAATCCAAAATCATGGCTTCAAATATTACATGTGCAAAAACAAACCTAATACAAATTAATATTTATTTATTTTACACGATTTCTTCAATTGAACTGTTGCCAATATAGTTTGTGTTGATGCTATTTGTTTTTTAAATTTTGTGTAGCTATGGGAGGAGGAAGGAAGAATTTGAAAAGGGCAACAGAGGAAAAACATGTAACTCTTCAAGATGGACAATGTATCATGCAGGTTGTTTCTCTTCGAGGTTCCAATCTTATCGAGGTATTACTACTAATCTTCATGTTTTTCTCTAGAGTGTACGCAATCCGTATATTTAGTCCCCGGAAGAATATGAAAATCTGTAAATTTGCTCCCTAACATCTTAGTAAGAGGGACTGAGGTGACAAATTTTATGTATTTTAGGGACTAAATTGAAGGTTGATAACTGTCCTCCAAGTGTTTGCTGAAATGCCAATGTGTCAAGTGGTTGTTTGGAATGCCAATATTAGTGGGTGCACTCATAATAGGCTTGTAGTTGTTGAATTTGAATTGTCCCTGGAATTGAATAAGATGCATATGATTCCTGGTTTTGCTTTGTTAAGGCCTCATTTTTATGACTGCTTTGTTATGGAGTGTGTTGGTTCAATTCCAATTAATAATGATTCCTTATCAAAACAACTAGTCTTTGTATACAAAGAAGTTATATGGTTTGAATTGATAATAATAATAGCCAATGCAAAACTGGAAGTAACTTGTCCACGTGTTGGTTCTTTATAGCAAGATGTTCAACAAGGGAAATGTTGTAGTCATTAAGGTTTTAGCTGCAAATCAGTTGTTCTTGCTTCGGCCTTTATTAGGTCCTAATTTTTTTCTTTCAAGTATTTCATGATGCAGTGAAATCTTTCAAGGATTTGTTCACCTTGGTATATGGGGAAGTGCATAATCAAGGTGTTGGATTTTATCGATTCGTCCCTAGAATCCGTTTTCCCGTCTCAAATTGATGGCTTATTTTTTACTTGTGAGTATATAGTTCTTATTGATCATTCTATTTTGATTTCTTACAAGGTTATGGATGCACGCGGCGAGAAATCACTAGCTCTATTTCCTGCTAAATTTCAGAAAAGCATGTGGATTAAACGAGGTTGGTCCTATTTAAGTATCAATTGAATGCCCATTGTCCTAATTGAAAACACATTTAACAGAGTTATTTACATACTTTCTTTAACAGCGATAAATTGTCCCCGTATGATAGCTCAAGTGGTAAGAGTTGAGGGACATATGGGTTGGGTAGGGGGAGGTCTAGGGATCAATTCTTGACGGGAGCAATTTATCTTTCTGGTGTACCAAATAAAACAGTGACAAACTGTTTTACTTGTGGCATTTTGTGTTTGTCTTTGTGAACTGATGATTTTTGTATTATCATTGGAGATTTTGCCGAGCTTTTGATTTTGGTGAAAGAATTATTGGCTCAATCGAATGTATAGTGACTTTGGAAAAAAAAAATCAAATTTTCCGCGCTGATTATGATTTTGTTGTAACTGATTTATTTGAAAGCTGAGTGAACTCCACTCCCCAAACCCATTTTGTCAAAAAATCCCTTCCCTAAACATCAAACTTGGAATATTGTTTTGGCTTTTGGCGAGTTCACTGCAGATCTCTGTTTCGTGTAACTTCAGCCTGCCAACATAAGAATTTGATTGAAATCCTGTGTATTGGTTGGTTTTGAAAACCATTTTCTTCCTTGGTATGCCATTACTTCATTGATAAACTAACCGAAGTGTTTTTCAATCTTCAGGAAACTTTGTTGTAGTTGATGAAAGTGGAAAGAAAGAGGCTCTTGAATCAGGAAGCAAGGTTGGATGTATCGTTGTTCAAGTTCTTGTCTATGCACAAGTCCGAGCATTACAGAAATCTGCAGAATGGTGAACTCTTGATAATAACATCTTTGATTTACAAAGTTTTACTTTATACTTTGTTCATATTCTCTATATCAAACCTGGATGTTATATGGTAGCATTTAATGGTAAGCTCATTCTTAATCATGTTTTATGTATAGGCCTGAAATTTTTAAACATGATTTAAATGAGAGAGCACCCGTTCAACAAGAGAATGAGACAGATAAGAGTGATGATGATGATGATGATGATGGACTACCTCCATTAGAAGCCAATACAAACAGGATAAGACCTTTTGAGCCGAATGGGGATGAAGATTTAGAATCCGATTCGGATAATGATGATTATTTTGTTGGCTCCAATAGTTCAACCAACACTATGTAAAGAATGTCCTTGTACTGTATCCATGTGATGATTCTCCTGAGTATTTAAATGTTTAACTCTCCCAAAGGGGTTTACATTAGCATGTCAAATTATAGAAAACAAACAATCATTTGTCTGATTTATTCCTTAAGTTTTTTTATCCGGGTTAATTAAAGGACAAAATTGTAATTGCTAATGGGTACATTTCATTTTACCTAACATATTATAAGACTTGCCTAAGTTGTTAGTAATATTTATACACCAAATGGAAATATGGAAGTTTATATATAAAAAACATTTACTGAATTAATGAATACTTCAGAATACTTGCATTTAATATTATACAAAAGATATTCAAATTAATTAATGTATACACCAAAAGAATATCTTTACAACAATAATCTTAATATATGTGCATTACAAGGCACAACACCTATTTCAGAACTTGTAATCTAGTATATACATAAAATAGAATAAAATAATGTAGCTACTATTTTAAAATACACCTATTGCTCATTTCAGAGGGAAAAATACTAAATCACAAATTTATTAAGAACTCTCTCATTCTCTATCTTTCCAGCTTCAGTTTGGATTCTACAAGCATTTGCATTTCAGTTGTAATGTGAATTATGACTTTTCATTTACTCATACCATTTTCTGAATTGAATATGAGCTCCTTTGCCTTCAACAAGATGTCCCTCTTACCACTTGACTTGGTGTAGAATAACCCATTAGCTTATGAAGTGTATTTTTTAGTGATAACCTTGCCTCCTTTTTTGCTGATAATTTTCTGGTTTCAGACTTAATTGGGGAAAATTCAGCTGATTCATCTGTCTCTATTGGACCTGGACCTGCAATTGCACTAAAATATCTTGAAGCAATAATGTTTGCCTTAACTATTGAGCTAGGAGAGACGTTCGGGTTATCATATTCACCGCCATTCAAGGAATCAAATTGTTGTTCAAGAAAAATAGGATCTACTTCTGAGGAGAGGCTTTGAGAGACAGAAAGCTCATAATCATCATAATATGAAATGGGTTTTGCAGGTGAATAATGGTAATAGTTGACATGAGTTTTTGATGGTAGATTGTTGCCGCTAATCATGTCGCTTTGATGGTGAATGTCGCGAGATGGAAGACGTATAGTATTTGATGAAAAAGGTACTACATGACTTCCATTTTTGAGTGAAAATTTGAGTAACTCTGAACATTCACCGCATTTCAGCTTATGACATACCCGTTTATGAAGGAGAAAATCAGCAGGTAGCTGAAGAAGTTTTGAACATTTATGACAAGTGATGAAAGGAGCTCCACCTGCTACTGGCCTGTGATGTCGTTTAGCCAAGTTCTGTCTTTCCCTTAAATATTTCCTCGCCGCTGTAGCCCTATGCCTCTGATCATCAGAATTTGTTTCACTGTCATATAATGGGAGTTTAGAGGCTGTGAAGTTTCGTGGACTTGAAGAGCAACAATCTTGCCCTTGGCAGGATCTGTATAAATCGTTGTGTTGGAAACGAACACGTGGAGACAAATCTGCTGAGACATGGGAACAACAATGGTAACAAGAATGATCAACATGGTGTGCACAACTAGTTGTCTCAGCTGAATAAGGTATCCGCGAGTATTTAGGCCTTTGGTGTGACGTGATTCCATGATTACATCTACCATTACACCTAGTGTGATCAAGATTGTGAGAAAACCTTCCCCCATGAAGGTCATGGCTATGGTATTGGTATCCATAACGATGGTTTCCCTTGTAAGATACTCCATTGGACAATCTTCCATTTTCTTCCTCACTCAGATAGCGAGTCTTGTCGAGTTGATCCTGCAACTTATGAATCATTCTCAACAGTTTCATCTTCTCTTGGTCAGTGTTCGGACGGGAGTCACACAAAGGAAAACTTGAACTCTGATCATACATTCCATTTGTTGGCCTTCCAATTTCATCGTGCGATTGGTAACCACTTTGATGGAAAGGAATTCTCGGTGGAAACTCACGATCTCTATTTGTTTTCATCAAACGTGAATTACCATGTCTTGTATTGTCCAACACATTGTTTTGATTCCTTCTGCTCTCTTTCATGACATGATTCTTATCATGTGGCATATGTGATTGATGTTCTGTTCCAAGATCACTATTTACGGAGCTATTAGCAAGGCCTTTACCTTTTCTGTTCCTTCCTTCATCAACGGTGTCAGTGTTTATCAAAGAACCTAAATGTTTGACAGGGAAATGCTCATTCATTCCCTCATGTGAAGAAAGGCCGTCATCATAAGCATAAGAGCTTCTGGCGGCTGCGGATTTAGACGTAGACAATGTGCCTTTTCCAAGAACAGCAGTAATCTCTGAACTATGATCTCTGGTATCAAATGTATTGACATTCTCAGTGCTTGGAACAGATTTCGCACCCTCTATAGCTGCTCCCTCTAGTGGCCATTTTCTATTATTTAATTTTGCTCCTGATATAATGTTTCCAGTAATTTCCCCTTCAAGGTTTCGGCCAACTAGAGCTGATTTATCATTATTTACATCTTCTCCATCAATTCCAGAATTTAATTTCTCCAGTGGCAAGTTGCCATTATTCAAGTCTTCTGCTCCTTCAGGATTTGCACCTGCTGTAACTGACTTCTCTTCATTGGCAACTTCTTCATCTAATCCAGAAATCACACCCTCTAGCGACAAGTTTCCCTTATTTAACTCTTCTGCTCCTTGAAAATTATTTTCAGTAATTTCCATTTCAAGTCTGTCCCCTATCAAAGCTGATCTGTCATCATTGCTATCTTCATCATATGAATAAATTATTTCCTCTTTTGGTCTTTCTAATGAAAAGTCTCCATTATTACCTATCTCCTCAATCTCACAGTGAGTTGTCTTATTTGAACCATTTTTGTTCGACACTCTACGCCTTCTGAGCGACAACTTAGGGATATCCAACTCACCTTCCAGTTCTTCTTCGTCTGTGAACTTGAACGGTACTAAGTGACCCCCACTGTACTCACTGTTTCCTTCCAAATAAAATTCTCTTGAAGAAGCAGTTGCTTTAGCCTTCAAACTATCTTTCCGGAAAGGAACCTGATTCTTTCTACCGCTACGTTGTTTACCTTCAGAAACATTATCTAATGTACTTCCAGGAGCTGCATCGATTTCTTGTATACGGGAATCTGAGTTTACAGCCATACTTCGTTTCTTAGCTGTGAAAAGAAAAACAAAAGAAAATGATATCAGCGACTCCGAACAAAAAATCGGTAGATATACAGAATGCAATAGACATTTATATCAATCAAGCAGGGAGAAAGAATGATATATATCAGAAAACATAAAATTGGCCTGAAAAACATAAAAGTGTAACAGCGATAAACTTCGCAGCGGATTTTTATATTTTTCTGCATAGTTTTGTAACAGAGTAAACTTTGGAGAGGATAATAATAGTATACAAAAATTAAAATAGATTTTTCACCTTTAAGGTTAGTGCCACATTCACCACACTTGTACACATCATATCCTTCAGGCTCTGGAAGAAGCTGGCGGCATTTAGGACATTTAACTATCCGAATTTCGGTAACTACTTTACCAGACATATTTCTTCAAATATATATGTAATCAACTATAGTCTAAATATTGAGCCTTGGCCACAAATTTTGCAAGTTATTAGTGTCAAAGGTCAAGTTCCCAATTTAGAAAATAAAGCTCTCCCAATACTCTCACTGCCTGCATACAAAAGAGATCAATAATAATAATAATAATCAGAATAAAACAAAACAACTGTTTAGTTAATTATGGAAGAGGAGAAACAGCATGATAGTCAAATAAGTGAATATTGTAACAAAAAACTGCATAAAAAATCATAATAATATTTATCTTCTAATCTTGTGTGGATAAAAGGTAACTAGCCATTCTGGCACAACTCAAAATGCTAAAAGAACAGGGAATTTCAACGCTAGACTACTAACACTTAGGCTCTGTTTGGCAATTACAAGTTTTGAGCTTATGGCTTATAAGCTCATTTGGGAAAAAAAAAACTTGTTTTGGTGATTTATTTTTCTCGTGAACTTATAGCTTATTTCGATAAGCTAATTCAATTAGCTTATATCTTACAGCTTATCATTTTTTTTTTCAATTTTACGCCTATCATCTCACTTAAAAACAGTTAAATAGGAGTATTAGTTAAACTTACTTTTCATGTCATTTCTTCATATCTATAAACTAGTTCAATCACTAATTTTACCAAACACTACCAATTCAATCAACTAACTTATCCACTATAAGCTATAAACTATAAACTGATCCGCTATAAGCTAGCTAATCGACCATGTACTATTTTTTGCTAAACATAGCCTTAATGTGTGTGAATTTCATCGCCAGACTTTTAAAACAACAGTAAGAAGGTAAAGTAGGTAGCTATATATTGCAAAAAAGACAAACAGTAAAACAACAATCAATCAAACAATCAAACAAGACATAATTAGGTCTTAAAGGTACATTATAACAAGAAGTTTAATCTCACGTGCAAACACATACACATCACAAGCAATCATGATAGGCACTATTATATATATATCTCAAATATTTTAAATAGTAAAAGTCTAGCTTTATTATGCTGCTTGAAATGAAATATATAAATAAGTCACTTATACATGGTATTTGTGTATAATATACTACATACCTTGGTACGTATAGTTGCAGGTGAGAAAATCAAATATGATGGAGGAAATAGATAGATGAATTTAATTGAAGATGATGATGATGAGAAAGTGGAGAAGAAAGAATGAAGAATGGAAAGAGGGTTAGAAATTAGAAGGGTGAAGAGAGGAAGGAATGAAGGAACATGTTTGGAAATGAATGAGAAAGACAAGAACGAAATTAATTAATGAGAATTATAATAATGTGAAAGTCTTGTATGAAATGTTGTAGTTATTGCTGCTGCATAGAACTGAAACAGTAACTAACAACAAGAACAACAAAAGAGTCTTTGTGTTTTGTTTTGTTTTTGTGTATGCTCCCTCCGTCCCATTATATAAGCACTCTTTTAAAAAAAGTCTAGTCCCAAAATATAAGCCCTTTTACAAATTACTATGTGCAATCATTACTTTTTTCTCTACACATACCCCTAATTATTACACTAACTTGCATTGAAATGTGAAAAGTCAAATTAAATACATATACAAACAAAAGACAATTTAATAAAATTTACACACAAACTAAACATAATAATTACACTACCAACATTTCTTAATAAACGTGATTTTGGTCAGAGAGACTTATATAATGGGACGGAGGGAGTACATTGATTGATTACATAGTCAACTCGTTTGTTTGTGTGAGAATTTGTCTTTCTTTTGAACACGCGTGACCAATAAAGTCAGCGCAAAGTATTTTGGGTCCCACCTCGTCTTCTCACTCATTAAGGGGAAGCAAGCAAGGAATATATGAATTGGTCCAGTCCAGGACCTTTTATTCTTCTAGATCTTACAACGAAATTGTCAAACTTATTTTTTTTCTCTCTATATTTATTTATTACTATTTCCTCGTCCAAATTTATTTATCACACTTAACTAAACATATACTTTAACAAAAATGTGTAAATGAAAGAAAGATAAGATTTTTATAAAAATATTTTTTTTTTATTGATAGTAGACATTGAAATACTAAAATATAAATTTTTTAAAATTTGTTTCTCTCACTTAATAATTGTTTTAAAGAAGTAAAATAGGAAAATTTAGTGTTATAAATAGTATAAGTCATCTATTTTTTGAATAAACAAATTATCAAGTAGAACATTTATTATATGACTGTGGGAGTATTGTTTTGTATCTGTATATCCCACAGATAAAATATAATATAAAAACTTATATTTGAGTTTATTGATATTTAATAATGTAAGTTGAATAGCAAAGAATTTAAGGTAAAATATATAAGAAACTTTGGAAGACGGAATCAGAGTTGGAAATTGACTTTGTCATAAATCTTAGTAGTGTAGATTGGACTCTTTATTTCCTTGTAAGTTCTAATGAGAGGAAGATAACCACACACTCAAAAATCAAAATAATTAACAATTTTTTTTAAATAATTGAGTTGCACATGTGCTCAACAAAATTATTAACAGTTTTGATAAATATAATTGTTAAGAATTGAAACACAAAATATATATTCCCATGGATGGTTTTCTTCATACACTGTGATAATGTGTGTAATTTAATTAGTAGAAATCAGGACTATAAGATAAATGAAAATAAAAACTTCACTGGCAATGTATAATGTTTGAACTACTTCAATCCAATAAGAAAGAAGAAAGATACTAATTCTGCAATGTTTAGGTGCATAGCAGCAGCACTGATTAAGAAACAGATATAAAAAACTAATAAGAACCAAAGACCTATAACAATAAGACGAGACACAACTAATTAATGTAATCTTAGGAAGCTATAACGGCACGTAATTCTTGAAGAATTTCATTATATCGCTTAAGTGAACAATTTAGTTGTCTAATTTCCTCCTTCATATCTGATATTTTATCATCGCGGGAGCATATCTCAGCATTAAGATTATCAATCTTGACATTCGCTTGATCCATTTCATTCATTACCATGTCCAATTCCTTATAAACAGCTTCTCTATCATCTGCTTCCTCACGAAGTTCTTTCCAAAAATACATGATTTTATCTTCGAAATCTATTAGTTGAGTAGCGTGCAGTTCTTCTTGTTTCAACTTTTCTGCTTCAAATTGCCTTAGTTTGTTTTCTAATTCCTTGTTTGTAGACTCACAATCTTCCAGTTTAGAAGTCAATTGTATTTTCATTTCGGACAAACTTGCAATATCAAAATGCAGCCCATCTTTCTCCAAAGAGAACTTGGCTTGCGAGTCAAGTATTTCCGACCTCAATTTTATAACCAAGTCTTCTAGCCTTTGAATAAACTTTTTATTAAAAACTATCTCCAATTCTGATCTGGCCATATTTCCTTGTGCGACTTTAAGCTGACTTTGCAATTGGCGAGTCTCGGATGACTCCATCCCAAGTTGATTTCTTACCATTATAGTTTCACCTTCCGATAACCTGAGCATTTCACGAGCTACCTCAAGCTGTTTCTCACTTTTCTCAATTTGACTCTTCAACTTGAGAATCTCTTTTTCCGGAAGCTCCTTTTGTATATTCACTTCCTCCTCTTTCTGATCCAATTGTTCCTGCACATTATAAAGCTGAATTTCACTTTTCTCATTTTGATACTTCAACTTGAAAATCTCTTCTTCCAAAAGCTCTTTTTGTTTATTCAGTTCCCCCTCTTTCATTTTCAATTGTTCCTGCACATTATCAAGCTGATTCTGACTATTCGCAATTTGAATCTTCAACTTGAAACTCTCTGCTTCAGAAAGCTCTTTTTGTATAATCAGTTCCTCCTCTCTTAGATTCCATTGGTCATTCAGAATATTAAGATGAATCTCACTTTGTGCAACTTGATTCTTCAACTTGCAAATCTCTTTTTTGGAAAGCTCTTTTTGTGTATTCATCTCCTCTTCTTTCAGCTTCAAGTTTTCATTCACAATATTAAGCTGAATTTCACTTTGAGCAATTTGAACTTTTTGTTTATGCAACTCCTCTTCTTTCAGCTTCAATTCTTTGCTCATATTATCAAGCTGACCGTCACTATTCTCAGCTTGAACTTTCAACTTGATAATCTCTTGTTCCGAAACCTGAAGTTTAAAATCGGAAGATCTTAGCTCTTCCTCCTTTTCCAAGAACTTTACAAGCAACTCCTCATAACTTCTATTATCCATCTCCCACAATAAACCATCATCAGTATTTTCCACGCCAACAAACTGGTTTTGTTCTTCCATATCAAGATAGTCCTGTACTATGTTAATACTCCGAATGGATCCTTTAGGCATGCCATCAGAACTGATTAAAGATGGAATATCAGTTTCAGGTTCAGAATCCCAAGATGATATAGGTGATTCACAACACTCATTCACTAAATTCACTGAGCTATTATCATCATCATCAGAGATAGCGAGTAAATCAACATTGAGAGGTTGAAGTTCAGATTTTAACAACATCAGCTTCTGATTCGGAGTAACTGATACACTCTCTCCATCACAGCCTACATTAGAATTGCTAGAGCCCTCCATATGAGATTCTGCAATGATAATAACCACAAAAAAACAATAAGGAAAAGTTATGAATAAATAGATAGATATAATAACATGAACTATAAATCTAAAATCTATCTCGACTGCAATTATACATATGTTATGATTGAACTTTTTAAATTTTCTGACTCCGCCACTTACTGCATGCATCATCAGCATACAATACCACCTATCCTATGAAGCTCCGACACTCCTTAGATTAAGCGTGTCCTGGTGTCAGATACGTGTTGTGTCTCACACCGACACTTTCAATTACATTGAATTACATCACTTTTTCAAAAAATTTATGTGTATCGACGTGTCGGTGTCCATGACGTATTCGGTGTCCGTGTCAGTGTCCGGACTTCATAGCACCTATCATATTCTGTGACAGTCAAATTTCCAATGCACTTGTTCACAAAGCACATGGAATTCCTGATTCGATCACTAATTTTATAAACTCTAAATCATTAAAATTTAAGACCAGAATCAAGTGATAATTAACATGTACTTTTTAAACATTTAAAAATTTAAAACATAGCCAAAAATAAGAACTAAAAAAAAAAAGTACCTGAATGAATGTGAGAGACGTAGTCTGAATAATGATCGCTTCTATAAGGTGATGGCACCGTACTTGAATTGAAATACGGATGAGAAGAATTTAGGTTTTTATTTAGGAAAAATAAATAATTTTTTACCAAAAACAAAAGGAATTTAGAGTCTTTTTGAAAAGATTTATGATCACTTTTAAAGTTTTATCTTTTTGTACGTATTTACGCTGCATATATTTATAGTTTGTTTTATGATTAATATTTTTTTTGTGAAGATATTATTTTTATTAAATTATTAATAAAGTCTTTGTTATTACTTTTACAAAAAAAAGTCTTTATTATTACTAGTTATAAAACTTCGTCCCTAATTATAAAACTCCACCACTATATCAATGTACAATTTTGATCACTAATATCTTTGATTATATAGAAGAAAATTATAAAAATTTGATATTTAAAAAATACTCATCCAAACAAATCAAACAAAATCTTATATGAAAATATTTACATCTATATATTACTAAAAAAATACAATCAAAACATGATAGATGAATAATACAATTTAGTCAAATAATATCTTATATTTAGAGACGAAAGTAATACTTTATTTTATTTTTAAAGACATTCTCGAGTATTTGAAATTGATCTTTTTATGTAAATAAAATATTCAGTAATTTACCAAAAAAATAAAATATTTAGTGGATAATATAAAAATTATATATAGAATCATGATTGATATAATCAATTTAAGTCATACAACATATTCTAGCTTACCAAAAAAATAACAACATAAATATTGTAGAATGAATTAATATCTATGCAACTAATACTCTTACTTTTTTTTTGTCAGATAGTTTAGCGGTTAGAAATTCACCTCTAAAGATAAATAAGTGGATAAATCAGTGATCAAATCCCTATTCCTACACATTACGTGTAAATGTCCACTCATCTGAATTAAGCTTATGGAACACTAATATTCTTATTTTATCTCTTTAAAATTGAAAACACGGTATGATTTTGTATTATTCAATCTATTTTATGGAATTATGATTCTCAATTATTTGTAAGAAAAATTTAGCACAGGTAAAACAAAAAGGGTCTTAAATGTTAATGAAGAAAACATTTGTTAATCATAAGAATAAGAACTAAGACCGGTCATTTTGAACCGTCAACCGAACCGTTGTATTAGTTCTCGAACCAAACCAATTTATGAATGACGGTCTCTATCCGTGAACCGAACCGTTAGGTTGTTATGTTTCGGTTAGAATGTTTGGTTAATGGTTCGGCTAGTGGTTTAGTTCGGTTTGACGCGTATCTTGTATACCAATTTTGTAAAAAAAAGAAAAAATGAAACGGTTCGGTTCGGTATGAAATGGTTCACCAAATCAATAAACCGGTACGATTTGGTTCATAGAAAATAAGAACCATGATAACGGTTTAGTTCAGTTCTTATGAACTGCAGATGATTCTGTAAAGTTTAATTTGGTTCGGTTCTCTACTGCCTGAAGCATGAACAATCCTAATAAGAACAAATGAAAAAGCTATTGCAGTACTTCAAAAATACAAACATTGTAGTACAAATAAAAGAAAAAAGATGAAATGTGCATAACAAAAAGATGAAGAAACAAAGTGAGAAGAAGTTGAAGAAAAAAAAAGGAATGGAGTGAGTAATACACTCCCTTTAAGTCTTGTAAGCTTTTACTCTCTATAATATAAATAGTGTATATTTTCTGAATTTTGATACATAAGAACAAACTTAAGGACCAAAGACTTTATATAGGCTTTATTCTACCATCAGAGCCGGCCACAACATTTAGGAAGCCCTATTCAAATATTAAAAATAGACATTTTATAAAAAATGATTTTTAAATTATGGGTTTTTACTTATAATCAATGGCAAAAAACCACTATATTCTTACAATTACTAGATCAGGTAACTTTGCATAAAGTTTACTGTATATATTATTCAGATCCGGTAAAAAAATAATTTCAGTACCTTACATATAAAATATAAAAAATTTAATTGTTGTGTATCAGTACCTTACATATAAAATACATTGTCATTTCATATTTTCAATTTAATTTGTATGTAAGTTGAGAGTACTAAAGAACTTGATGTAAAACATACTTTGGAAGTTCCATTAGAACGGAGTTAGTTGGAAATTGATGTGCCAAAATAAAAGTTGGAAATTGACCTTGACAAAGTCATAATCCTTAGTGATCTAGATTGAAATTGAACTCTTTATGATGATAACCACATTTAAAAACAAAAATAATAAACAATTTTTTTAAAATAATTGAGTAGCACATGCAAGCTACCATCAATATGTAACCAACAAAACTTTAAACAGTTTTAATAATTAAAATTGTTAAGAATTGAAACACAAAATATATATTGCCATGGATGGTTTTTTTCATACAATGTAACAGGAATATAAACATGTACTTTTGTACGATATCATGATGTAGTGTGTGATAATGTGTGTAATTTAATTAGTAGAAATCAGGACTATAAGATAAATGAATATAAAAACTTCACTGGCAATGTATAATGTTTGAACTACTTCAATCCAATAAGAAAGAAGAAAGATACTAATTCTGCAATGTTTAGGTGCATAGCAGCAGCACTGATTAAGAAACAGATATAAAAAACTAATAAGAACCAAAGACCTATAACAATAAGATGAGACACAACTAATTAATGTAATCTTAGGAAGCTATAACAGCACGACTGCTGCGACGCCTTTAACCATATAATTCTTGAAGAAGTTCATGATATCCACTCTTATAGTACTCAAGTGAACAATTTAGTTGTCTAATTGCCTCCCTCTTCTCCTCAGTCATATCCGAGATCACACCATTCTGTCTAGTAACCTCTTTTTCAAGTTTTTCCACTTTCAGTTTCAACTGATGTACTTCATTCAGTGTAGTGTTATACTCAGCCATCATTTGCATCAATGATGCTTTTAGCTCCTCGGTATATTTCTTCATATTTGATATTTTATCATCCCGGGAGCATTTCTCAGCATTAAGATTATCAATCTTGACATTGGCTTGATCTTTTTCATTCATTACCATGTCCAATTCCTTATTCACAGCTTCTATATCATCTTTTTTCTGACCAAGTTCTTTCAACAAATACTTGGTTTTATCTTCGAAAATCATTAGTTGAGTAATGTGCAGCTCTTTTTTTTTCAATTTTTCAACTTCATATTGCCTTAGTTTGTTTTCTAATTCCTTGTTTCTACACTCACAATCCTCCAGTTTAGAAGTCAATTGTGTTTTCATTTCGGACAAACTTGCAATATCAAAATGCAGCCCATCTTTTTCCAAAGAGAACTTGGCTTGCAAGTCAAGTATTTCCGACTTCAATTTTTGCACCTCTATTTCATTATTCTCGTACTTTATAACCAAACCTTCTAGCATTTGAATAAACTTTTTGTTTGAAACTAGCTCCAATTCTGATTCGGCCATAGTTTCATGTGCGACTTTAAGCTGACTTTGCAATTGACGAGTCTCAGATGACTTACTCCCAAGTTCCTTTCTTACAATTTTAATTTCATCTTTCGATAACTTGAGCATTTCATTAGCTGCCTCAAGCTGTTTCTCACTTTTCTCAATTTGACTCTTCGACTTGAGGATCTCTTTTTCCGGAAGCACTCTTTGTATATTCAGTTCCTCCTCTTTCTGATTCAATTGTCCCTGCACATTATAAAGCTGAATCTCACTTTTCTCATTTTGATACTTCAACTTGAAAATCTCTTCTTCCAAAAACTCTTTTTGTTTATTCAGTTCACCCTCTTTCAGATTCAGTTGTTCCTGCACATTATCAAGCTGATTCTGACTATATGCAATTTGAATCTTCAACTTGAAACTCTCTGCTTCAGAAAGCTCTTTTTGTATAATCAGTTCCTCCTCTCTTAGATTCCATTGGTCATTCAGAATATTAAGATGAATCTCACTTTGTGCAACTTGATTCTTCAACTTGCAAATCTCTTTTTCGGAAAGCTCTTTTTGTGTATTCATCTCCTCTTCTTTCAGCTTCAAGTTTTCATTCACAATATTAAGTTGAATCTCACTTTGAGCAATTTGAACTTTTAGATTATGCAGCTCCTCTTCTTTCAGCTTCAAGTTTTCATTCACAATTTTAAGCTGAATCTCACTTTGAGCAATTTGAACTTTTTGTTTATGCAACTCGTCTTCTTTCAGCTTCAATTCTTTGCTCATATTATCAAGCTGACCGTCACTATTCTCAGCTTGAACCTTCAACTTGATAATCTCTTGTTCTGAAAGCTGAAGTTTAAAATTGGAAGATTTTAGTTCTTCATCCTTTTCCAAGAACTTTTTAAGCAACTCCTCATAACTTCTATTATCCATCTCCCACAATAAACCATCATCAGTATTTTCCACGCCAACAAACTGGTTTTGTTCTTCCATATCAAGATAGTCCTGTACTATGTTAATACTCCGAATGGATCCTTTAGGCATGCCATCAGAACTGATTAAAGACGGAATATCAGTTTCAGGTTCAGAATCCCAAGATGATATAGGTGATTCACAACCCTCGTTCACTAAATTCACAGAGCTACTATCATCATCAGAGTTAGCAAGCAAATCAACATTGAGAGGTTGAAGTTCGGATTTTAACAACATCAGCTTCTGATTCGGAGTAACCGATACACTCTCTCTATCACAGCCTACATTAGAATTGCTAGAGCCCTCCATCTGAGATTCTGCAATGATAATAACCACAAAAAAACAATAATGAAAAGCTATGAATAAATTGATATATATAATAACATGAACTTTTTTATTCTGATTTCTACGTTATATTCTTATGTTATGTCCGGACTTTATAAATTTTCTGACTCCGCCACTGACTACATATATTATCATACAATAACAATACACCTATCATATTCTGTGACGTCAATCAAACTTCCATTGCACTTGTTCACAAAGCATATATGGAATTATTACGTACTTTGTTTAATAAAGAGTACTAAAAAAATTCATCATTGTCACTAACTTACCTACTGTGATTTTATAAACTCTAAATCAAAGTGTTAACACGTACAAGTATGTTTTGAAAGATTCAATAATTGAAAACATAGCCAAAATAAGAACAAAATAATAAAGAAAGAAACAGTGAAGGTAATACGTACCTGAGAATGAAGAAGGAATATGAATAATGATATGGCTTCTATAAGGTGATGCGCCGTACTTATGAACAAGAATTTAGGTTTTTATTTAGAGAAAATAAATAAGGATTTGTTTTACCAAAAATAAAACCAATTTAGTCTTTTTGTAGTGCTAAACTTTAGCGGGAATTTGTTGTTATAGTTACATATTTTATTTGTTTGAAAAGATTATTATCACTTTTTTTTTTTTCTCTTTTTGTGAAGATATTTTTTTAATTAAATATTAATACCATTAGACATTAGTATTCTTTTTAATTAAATATTAATACTTTTATTTTTTTGGAAGATTTTCACGTGGATTTGAAACAAATATTTTTTATGTAAATAAGATAGATTCAGTGATTCACCAAAAAAATAAAATATTTAGTGCAGAAAAATTTATTTCCTCATCACTTAACTAGCATTCTTGATTCTTGTTCTTCCCATAACAGCTCCTCGTCGAAAATTAACACTTATTTTACAAAATCATTGAATAGAAGGTGATACTGCAAACTTATCTATCATCTTTGATTCCCAACACTATGATGACACATGCATTAGAGCCATAAACAAGTGAACAAATAATGCAGAATAAGCATAGCCCTTTAGTTTCTAATGGACGAGTTCGAGGTTAGTGCACCAAAGCAAAAAATGCTAAAAACATTTTAGTTAACAAATGAAGTGATACTCTTGTTCACCATTGCCATGATCTGCATAACAGACTAAAGTTCAGTCCCTACATTATAGATTAAGAAAATCAGTTAATAAAAACTACTTATAGATTAAGAACACAAGCATATCAGTTAATAAAAACATATATCATAACTCTCTAAAGTAGTATTACTTTCTCTTTCAATTGTTATCAACAAAATGGAAGGTATGAAAAGATCACTCACTGTCATGAGTTTGAAAATCAAGAGAATTTAAAAACAAAATAAAATTTTAAGATGATGGTGGTTGTTGATTCCTTAGAAACTAGCGAGGAGTTGCTTCAACTCTTCGTCCCTCTTCTCGCTCAAAGCCATTATCTGTAATATCTCTTTCTGTTGTCTTGCTAGACGCCCGAGTTCCTCTTGATTCTTCAAGTATTGTTCTTTTGACAAAACCAAAACTTCATGCTCACTTTCTTTTTTCTTGAACTGTTTCTTTAGTTTCTGATTCAGCAGCCATATCAGAGTGAAACTGATGATCTTGTTGCACAACATTGTCATTGTTGGACGAAGAAACTTTTTCTCTGATAGAAAAGCTTTTGCAGTATCCAATCATGTAGTTCAATTAGGTGAAGTATCCAAATTGTTATTAATGATGTGTTTGTGTAAATTTAAGGATCTTAGTAACAAATTGTTCTAAATTGGCTGAATTGAAGTTGTAGTCCAATGAAAATACTATGGTACCAAATCTCTTCTTATTATGACATGTGTTATTATGTTAACTAAATAGTATAATTTCAAAGAGAAATGAAACAAACAAATGGAAGAGAGCAATTATGGTTGATTATTTCAATGAAAGTTTAGGACTTAGAGATGACCAAAGACAGATCTAAATGAAGATCCAAATCAAATACTCATAAGTCATAACTCAAAACTCAATTACATACCTGCATATTATTCCAATTTCCAAACCAAGTTAGGATGTTAATCAACCTGCAATGTAACACAACACTTACTTAGGATGTTAATCAAACTCATAATTAAAATTTTAATTCAATCAGAAAATTCATCTTACATGTTTTGAACCTAAAGACCTCCCATTTCATTACTTTCTCTTCATTCTGTCAAGCCACAAAAGGACACACAAATATCTTGTTACAAAGAAAATTGCAATGAGGTTCGAAACAACCAGTAAATCAGTCCATGATACTAATTTATATAATACTAATTCAGATATCCAACTATAATATCTCAGCAAACTCAATCATTTTCTAAACATTATGTCCTAAAAGGCTATATTTCATTTGGTCTTGTTTTGTAACATTCTTGTCATGTAGCTTAGCTAGTAAATAAACAAGCAGTAAGGTTTTAGTTTGATGAGTTAATAATGTTATCAACTGAGGCCTAACCTTGCCATCTTTAGTTCTCTATGCACTGTCTCGAGTCGGCTAATTCTCTCTTCAAGTTCCGCTGCACTTGCTTTACATAAATCACCATAACTTTGTTTTTGAGTCCCGGATACACAGATTCTGTCACTTGACAGCCTTGCTTCATTGCTCTCATTTCTATCTTCCAACACATGCTTACAATTCCCAACCGATATCGAAGGAGTCAGAGTGTTTTGTTTTGGAGGTAAAGTCGAAGGAGCACCAGCATCAATATTTCCCCCACCTTTCAAACCAACTTGAATAGAACTTTCTGAAGGCATAGTTTTCAAAACTTTAGGAACAAAATCAGAAGGAATATCATTACTAACAATATTATCACCCTTGCTAGTTTTCGCACCATCACCACTTGATTTTCCAATAGTAATAGTGCAGTCAACAAGTTTAGGAATAGAAAACTCATGTGGAATCTTATCATGAGGTCTACATTTTGATGAACTTGCACTTCTCTTCTGCGGCACAACATTCTTAATGAAACCTCGAGGACCTATTACCGATTTCTTCCACCACTTTGCATAACGAGTGGTAACATCAGCCTCAAACAATCTAGATGGAAAATATAAACTTTCATTCGAATCAGGTAAGGGTCTGATGTAATTTTTCCAAGCAATGGGTTTAGTCTTATTGTCTCTAGACACATAACCAGGGATATCTTGATCCAATCCAAATTGCATAGCAACTCTATGTGGTAGATATTTCTCTATAGATTCAAACCCAACTAGCTCACAAACTCTCAAGCATATAACAAATGATAGCATTTGTTCATCCATGAAATCTTTCTTAAATGGTACCGAAATTCCATCAATAGGATAAAACACTCCACACTTATCAGCATATCGAACATAAGGACGCCAAATAAAATCATCAATAGCTGAATCTAATTCCAACCTCACATTTTCGATTTTCAACGGCTTAACCATATGCCACCTGAACAATACACGGTCTCCATTATCGATCAAGTTTGGCCGCGGTTGCAAATTTTGGAACCTTTCCCAAACCCAAACTTGAACCAAGTAAAAGGGTGATTGTAGATTAACATCCAACACCAATGGAAATTTATCAGGACATTTTTTCAAATCATCAATTGTTTTCTTAAACAATCTCAAATCATTATATAAGCTAGCCAAAACAGCAGGTGCCAAAGCAATAGGATTCCCTCTAGCAAGAAGAATTGCAATAGGAAACAAACAACTTTTCACCAATAAGTACTTATGAGGAAAAACAAAAATTGACAACCAAGTAGCAAGAAATGCTTCATGCTCAATTTCACTCTCTCTACCAATGAAACTATCCATCCACATTGACGTCGAAGGCGACAAATGATTTATACTCCTTTCCTGTCTTGCAGTGATGAGCCTCTGTTCCACCTCTCTCATTTCTTGATCTTCAAGAGATGTGACAACAGGTTCACCAAAGAGAGAGTAACCTCCCAAAACCATAACATCCTCCAAAGTGATTGTTGCTTCACCAAATGGAAACACAAATGTGTTTGTCTCACAACACCATTTCTCAACAACCCCATATAGCAAGTTTTGATCTTTCTTTATGCGGCACTTAGTACTCATTATAGGTTCAAAGATTCCAGCTTTCTTCCACAGTGATTCATACTTGGGCTTAAGTTTCTCAACCCACAAAACCCATTTTGTATGTGGGTAGCGCCACCCATTGAAACGGATTTTGAAAGACCCTTCCTTTGGTTCAAAAAGAGAAGATGAAGAAGGGTTAAGGTTAAACTCATTGAGGGTTAGTTCATGAATGGATTTTGCAACAGGTTTGAGAAAATGGGCAGTTCTGAAAGTTTGTTGACTGTCAGCAGCAGGTGAAGTCATTAAATCTTCCCTAATTTCCATTATGGTATTTTGGGATGATTGTTGATGATTCATGATGATGAATATGAATGAAACTATTCATAAAATGAGAATGTAAATTTGTAATGTAGTATTGTTTATATGTTGTTTTTGGAAACCATACTTGGTTTACAAAAATGGTTGCTTAGAATGGTATTGTGACCATTGTGAATTTGTAAAGTGGTGTTGTTTATACATTTCAAATGACTTAAACATCATTTTAACATCATTTTAGTCTTTGGATATATGGGAAATTTTAATTTTAATCTCTGTATCGATTTTTTATTCTGAATAAGTTCTTGAATCAACCAAATTTTTTGATTTTAGTCCCTAAAACGAAAATCCGCAGGAAAATTTGTAGGAAAATCTGCAGGAAAATTATTTTCCTCCAGATTTTCGCCGTAAGGACTAAAATCAAATTTTTTTGATTGATACAAGGATTTATTTAAAACAAAAATTTATAGAAGGACTAAAACTAAAATTTCACATACATAAAGGGACGAAAATGATGTTTAAACCTTTTTTAAATTACTGATTTTTGTACAATTCTAAATTTTATTTTTTTAAGTTACTATTATATAACCCGAGTGGTGAGGTCGAGCGAGCGATTGTGGTTTATTATTCGCTAACTCAATCGTTTTTCGCATTGAGTACGAAACAACTTTAAATTCATAGGTCAAATGTCTTATCCTTTGAGGTACCTCTAATTCAGCGAAAAGATTAGTCATTGTGTTTGGTGCTAAATATAGATTGAAAATTCTTATCACTTGAATCAATTCATTATTAATATTTACAATTATAAATTACTAGGTGTTTATATTAATTATCTTTTTTATAAAAATAATTCTTGTCAATTTACTGCTTTTTTCTATTTTAAGTTTTACCAAACTTTTGAATGATAGATAGAGTTTTGGATTTGTCAAAAAAAAAGATAGAGTTTTGGATTGTAATAAATTTTGCAGGTAAGGTGCGCAGCAGTGTAGCACCAAAATTTGCAAAAAAAGCATCAAAATGCATTTTGCAACTTCACAAATACACTCTTGCAATTTTGCAAACACAAATAAGGGAATGTGTGCAAAACCTAAATTGTCATTTTTTTGCTGAATGTAATAATTTTCTCAAACAAGAGGACAAGAGTCATTTGTATGTTCCGTTAAAAAAAAAGCCATTTGTATGTTAAGGGACACTAGTTTTGGCCTTAATAACATGATGAAATAAAATAAAAAATCGCCTTTTCAAATAATCTTTTTTTTATAGTTCTGTTTTCAAATAATCAAATACTACTTCCGTTCCTTTTTACTTGTCATTTTAGAAAAAAAGACTAAATTAGGAGGGGTATATTTTTGCACCTTATTTTCCTAGTATGCCCTTTTTAAAAATATATCATATTTTTAATCCACCAATAAATTCCTTCTTTTTCACAAACATTATCTATTTTCAAAAAAATTGTAACAAACTTTATTTCAAAACAAACAAAATTTGTATACAATAAAAAAGATTTTATCGTTTCAACAAAAACAATTATACAAAATTTAGTCAATAAAATAAAATAAGAAGGAGGATATAATAGGCAAAATATAACCTAAATTGCTAAAACGACAAGTAAAAAGGAACAAATATTTTTTTCTAAAACGACAAGTAAAAAAGGAACGGAGGTAGTAATAATTAGACTCACACACATACTAAATTTTGAAAAAAATATTTGTGATATTAAATTTGTTGACAATTTGTATGAATTTTTTTAATTTATCCTTCAAGAGACAGAATTAGTTAATATTCCAAATTGTGCCAAAGATCAAGCCGCCAACTATCATGAAGTTCAATCCAATCCAAAACTATTCTCCACATTAGGCGCAAGCTGGTCACACCTCGTGTGGTCAGCTGGTCTATATTAGAAGATTCATGCGTCTAACACAACGAATCATCTCTCCCACCATTTATGAACTATTAGATTAATCTTAACAGTTGTCCGTTGCCCGCACCAAATTAAATAACAACGTTATGTAGAAAGTACTTTGTTTTACATCGCATACCAACCAACAAACAGAGTAACAGACCCTTAAACATCAAGCACACCAAAGCAACTCTTCATCTAAACATCATGGTTCGTTTGCTATCGGACCTCTAAAATAATTCTAATGTATGTTTTATTTAATAGTATATGAGTAATGCATCTATATACTAGGCCTCTAAAATTCTTGGACCCATGGCCGTCGCACTTAGTGCCTGCCCTCAGAACCGGGCCTGCCTTTTGCTTGAGCAGCCATGTCAGAGTGAAACTGAAGACCATGCTGCGCACAGCAGTTACTTTGTTGGACGAAGAAACGATTTTCTTCAGAGAAAATGTTTTGCTTTCACCTTGAGTCTCAGATAAACCAACTCTCTGTCACCAGACATCCTTGCCTCTTTGCTCCCACGTCCATCTTCATAAGGAACATCAGCATAAAAATTATCAACCTTCATAATTTTAGTTGTTGATCCATCATCACAAAATTTTCCAAAACTAAGTGAGTCGACAAGATTAGGAGGAAATGATATAAGAAACTTTGGAAGTTCCATTAGGACGGGGTCAGTTGGAAATTGATGTACGAAAAAGAAATTGGAAATTGACCTTGACAAAGTCACAATCCTTAGTGATCTAGATTGAACTCTTTATGATGATGACCACATATTCGAAAACAAAAATAATATACAATTTTTTAAAATAATTGAGTAGCACATGCAAGCTACCATCACTATGTAATCAACAAAACTTTAAACAGTTTTAATAATTAAAATTGTTAAGCATTGAAACACAAAATATATATTGCCATGGATGGTTTTCTTCATACAAATGTAACAGGAATATAAACATGTACTTATGTACGATATCATGATGTAGTGTGTGCTAATGGTGTGTAGTTTAAATAAAGTAGAAATCAAGATTATAAGATAAATGAACATAAAAACTTCATTGGCAATGTATAATGTCTGAACTACTATACTTCAATCATCAATAAGAAGAAAAACACTAATTCTGCAATGTTTAGGTGCATAGCAGCAGCACTGATTAAGAAACAGATATTAAAGAAAACTAATAAAGAATATGACCGTTGCGACGCCTTTAATCATAAAATTCCTGAAGAAGTTCATGATATCCACTCCTATAGTACTCAAGTGAACAATGTAGTTGTCTAATTGCCTTCCTCTTCTCCTTAGTCATATCCAAGATCACATAACTCTGTCTAGTAACCTCTTCTTTAAGTTCTCCCACTCTCAGTTTCAACTTATCTACTTCATTCAGTTTAGTGTTATACTCAGTCATCGACTTTATCAATGATGCTTTTAGCTCCTCAGTATATTTCTTCATATTTGATATTTTATCATCGCGGGAGCATATCTCAACATTAAGATGATAAATCTTAACATTGGCTTTATCTATTTCATTCCTTACCTTGTCCAATTCCTTCTTCATAGCTTCTCTATCATCTGTTCTCTGACCAAGTTCTTCCCTCAAAGACATGATTTGAAATTGCAAATCCATTGGTTGAGTAGCTTGCAGCTCTTCATTTTGCCTTTCTAATTCCTTGTTTCTATGCTCATAACACACCAGTTTAGCTGTCAATAATGTTTTCGTTTCGGACAAACTTGCAATTTCCGACTTCAATCTTTCCACCTTTAGCTTATGGTAAATTTCATTTTTATTATTCTCATACCTTATAACCAAGCCTTCTAGCCTTTGAATTAACTTTTTGTCTGAACCTAACTCCAATTCTGATTCGGCCATAATTTCATGAGCGACTTTAAGCTGATTTTGCAATTGACGAGTCTCAGATGACTTACTCCCAAGTTCCTTTCTTACAATTTTAATTTCATCTTTCGATAACCTGAGCATTTCATGAGCTACCTGAAGCTGTTTCTCACTTTTCTCAATTTGAATCTTCAATTTGAAAATCTCTTCTTCCGAAAGCTCTTTTTGTATTTTCAGTTCATCCTCTTTTAGATTCAATTTTTCCCGCACATCATCAAGCTGATTCTCACTTTTCTCAATTTGAATCTTCAACTTGAAAATCTCTTGTTCCGAAAGCTCTTTTTGTATATTCAACTCCTCTTTTTGTGCAATTTGAAACTTCAACTCAGAAATCTCTTGTTCTGAAAGAACTTTTTGTTTATGCAACTCCTCTTCTTTCTGCTTCAATTCTTTGCTCATATTATCAAGCTGACCGTCACTATTCTCAGCTTGAACCTTCAACTTGATAATCTCTTGTTCCGAAAGCTGAAGTTTAAAATTGGAAACTCTTAGCTCTTCCTCCTTTTCCAAGAACTTTTTAAGCAACTCTTCATAACTTCTATTATCCATCTCCCACAATAAACCATCATCCGTATTTTCCACCCCGACAAACTGGTTTTGTTCTTCCATATCAAGCATGTCATCACAATTGATTACAGATGGAATATCAGTTTCAGGTTCAGAATCCCAAGATGATATAGGTGATTCACAACCCTCATTCACTAAATTCACTGAGCTATGAGATAAGTCAACATTGAGAGTTTGAAGTTCAGATTTTAGCGACATCTGATTCTGATTCGAAGTAACGAATACACTGTCACCATTACAGCCTGCATTAGAATTGCTAGAACCCTCCATCTGAGATTCTGATTATAAAACAGTGATTAGAACCCTCCAATGATAAGAACTACATAAAAAAAAAAACAATAATGAAAATTCATGAATAAACAGAAAATGATCACATAACACGTTCAAGTATGTATTTTTTTTTTGAATGGCAAACGAAAATTCTATTATAAGGTTGAACAAGCACATGTTGAACAAAGTCCAAAAATAGAGAGAAGTACAAGAAGTACTACACTCGCCACGAAAGAAAACAACACAAAAAACTAAATACCAAAGAATCTATCTACTCATACAATCCCATGTCGACCTGACCATTTGTTTGTCAAAGCACAACTTTTGACGTTGATATCTTTAATTATCTATTCTTAAAAATTATAAAAATGGTATATATTAAAAAATTTACCGAGACAAATCAAACAACATAACCTATGCTAATATTTGTGAATAAAAGTGCACAAAATAATGCAAGGTCAATTATTTTGAGACAAATGGAGTAATAATTTTAAAACAAAACCAAAATAAGAACTGAAAGAAGAAACAGTGAAGGTACCTGAGAATGAATGAGAGAGATGGCTGAGTGACAGGAATCTGAATAATGATTGCTTCTACTTCTACAAGGTGATGATGATGAGCCGTATCTGGATCAACAATTTAGGTTTACCTAAAAAATAAATAAATATAGGGTTTTAATCTTTTTGTAGTGCAAAAACTTAGCGGTTTGTTAATACTTCTCTGTCCCTAATTATAGGAACTATTTTGACAAAATGCATGTCCATTTTAAAGTCCGATAGAAAATGGCAAAATTGTTCGGTAAGACGTTTATTATTGAAGTTTGATACATGGTCACTCCATTTTGTGTGTGAGTTTATAGTGGTTTTTTTAGTACATCAGAAATATAAATTGTTTCATATATGAATTGATCTCTAGACCTCCCCTGTATAGTTTTAATTAGGATATGATCTTAAATTTGAATTATTGTGGTCTTCTTAATCATTTTAATATAGGCAACTTTACAATGATGTGATTTATAACCAGTAGGTGCAAGCTAACAAATTCATTATTGGTCTTGTATTGTGTAGAATGATATATAGTTCTTGAAAACAAGGGTGTTTAAATCTAATTAACTCTAAGATAACTTTAATTTAATACAATATATTACTTTTTCGTTCTTAAATAAGTGTCATAATTGATTAATTTATGTATGTCAATGCACATTTTTTAACTTGGTGACATTAAAAAAGTTGATTTACTTATTGGAAAAAATCTCATATATTGGCCTTGTGTTGTGTTGTGTGATCTAATGAAGTAAATGGCCCTTTACTTATTGACCATGGCCAAGTTGGTAATGTTCTGTTTGCTCTGTACTTTGATTTCCTTTGAACTGTTTCATGAATATAATGGCATAACACCCATTAATCAAATATGTAGGCATAGCCCTCTAAATACCTTTTTATAACGAACTCTCTAAATGTTTTTGGAGCACTAGAGATGTTTTGAATATTTGCTTAGTTACAATATTAATTAAGAGGTTTTTTATTTTTCCGATTGAATAAGAGACAATTATCTTGACGAATTTATTCACATGAGATTATATTTTAACCAATATTATGCCTAACCATATAGTGGAATTAGACTCGGATTCTTTATAAAAGATCTCATGTTCAAATGTTGTGGACGGAAAAAATGTGATTGAGAGGTGACTCTAATAAATTAAAGATAACTAGGTAAGTTTACACGACTAAAAAAATAATAACTTAGATTTTATTGATCTTAAAATGAAAGCATTAAGAAAATATGTTGAGTTACATACATGTCATGGATATAAATAAATTAAATCAAAGTTACAAAAATTATTGAGCCAATCATACATAATACAACATCTAAAAATTATATACATATTTTGGCATGTCACAAATCGAAAAATTATATTTATCACTACTAAGACTGACTTTGTTTGCGAGTTTGGAGAGGAGGGAGTGGTTTTGAAAAAAAGAAAACAAGTGGAGACTAGCACAATGTTGATCATATAATCACCAACCCTTGCTCCATTTTCCTGCATAATTCAATCCCTTTGCTCTCAATTCAGACTGCATATTTTTACATGCATTAACTACATCAATATTTCAGGAGGCTTTTATAGCCAATTCAACTGCAATCATTCAAAATAATACTTATTCACTCCTCACCTGATACTCATTCAAATCAAACTGAGGTAGAATTATACTAATTAAGTCACCAAAATCAATATGATACTTTTGAGTGAAATGAATATTTATTTTATATGAGATTAAATTATGATATGCAATGTTTTGGTGCATAGAAGGAATGAGTGAGAGAGACATATAAAAAAACTAAAAAAAAACAAAGATCTATAAAGCAAAACAAATGAAACAATGAGACACAACTAAAAGTAAACTTAGAAAGCTAAATTCGACCGCAACGATGCCTATAAACCTTCCTAATTTCTTTAAGTTCAAGATATCAACTCTGATAGTAATCATAATAGATGTCTTATTGCCTAACTCTTCTCCTCGTCGCTATCTGAGGTCACTGCATTCTTTCTAATCATCTGACTCACCTTTTTTTGAAGATCTCCCATTTTCAGTTTGAATTCATCCTGTGCAGTTTCATAGTTGACCTTAAGCTTCTTCGTTAATTCTTTCAAATGCTTCTTCATATTCGATAAATTATCATCACGGGAGGAAAACTCAACCTTAAGCTTATCAATAATGGTATTTATCCTCTCAAATACTTTATTGGCAGCTTCTACATAATGACTTTTCTGGCCAAGTTCTTCCCTCAAACGATGGATTTCATCTTCCAAAGCCATTTGTTGAGTAGCATGCAACTTTTCTTGATTAACATTTTCAGCTTCCTGTTGCCTTAACTTGTTTTCTAATTCCTTGTTACTAGACTGACAATCCTCTACATAATGACTTTTCTGGCAAAGTTCTTCCCTCAAACAACGGATTTCATCTTCCAAAGCCATTTGTTGAGTAGCATGCAACTTTTCTTGTTTAAAATTTTCAGCTTCGTGTTGCCTTAACTTGTTTTCTAATTCCTTGTTTCTAGACTGAGAATCCTCTAGTTCAGAAGTCAATTTCGTTTTCATGTTTGACAAACTTAAAATATCAAAATGCAGCTCATTTTTCTCCAAAGAGAACTTAGCCTGCAAATCAAGTATTTTTGACTTCAATCTTTTCACCGCTTGCTGATGGTTTGCTGCATTAGTCTCATGCATTGAAAACAAATCACATTGCATTTCAATATGCTTTCTGCTCGCATCTAACTCCAATTTTGATTGATCAATAGTTTTCTGTGCCACTTTAAGCTGACTTTGCAATTGATTAGACTCAGATGACTTACTCTCAAGTTCCTTTCTTAAATTTTCAATTTCATCTTTTGATATCTTGAGCTTTTCCTGAGCTACCTCAAGCTGTTCCGCCGAATTATTAATCTCTTTAACAAATACTGGAAAAAGAGTATGCAATTCAGCAATCTGTTTTTGAAACATCTCCGCATCCACTTTCAATTCTTTCTGCAGATTATGAAGCTGATTCTCATTTTTCTCAATATCACTCTTTAACTTGAAAATCTCTTCTTTCAAGTGCTCTTTTTGTTTGTGCAATTCTTCCTCTTTCAGCTTCAATTCTTCACGCACGTTATGAAGCTGACCCTCACTATTCTCAACTTGAACATTCAACTTGATAATCTCTTGTTCTGAAAGCTGAAGTTTAAAATTGGAAACTCTTAGCTCTTCCTCCTTTTCAACGAACTTTTTAAGCAACTCGTCATAACTTCTATTATCCATCTCCCACAAAAAACCATCATCCGTATTTTCAACCCCGACAAACTTGTTTTATTCTTCCATATCAATTATATCAGTTTCAGGTTCAGAATCCCAGGATGATAAAGGTGATTCACAACCCTCATTCATTGACTTCACAGAGCTAGAGGCCTCCATAGGAGATTATGGGGATAAACTCAATGATTAGATCTCTGCAATGATAAGAACTACAAAAATCAATATTGAAAAGTCATGAATAATAAATAGATAGATATCATAACATGAACCATAAATGTTGATAGTAATTTGAAATCCACTTGGGGTCTGTTTGAATAAACAACTTATTTGCAGTTTATAGCACAAGCGTTTTTTATAATAAGCGCTTAGGAAAATATAAAATAAAGATAAATATTAATTCATTATTAATATGTAAGATAATTACACTTGATCGACAGGCAAGCGGGTAACAAGTTACTCCAAACAAGATAAATTGTTTTTATATGTTACGACGAGCTATTTCTTCATAAACTATATTGGAGAACTTATGAAAATAATTAAGTAAATTTTTTTTGTGAGTATTGTCATTTGTCAAATACTATTTCCATAAGTACTTCCAAATCATCTCACAAAATTTATGTCATGACCAAGGATCGTCTTTTCTATTCTAATTATTTTCAGAAGCAAACCTAAAATTGTATAATAAAAGTAAAATAGTAAATTATCATCATGATACAAGAAGAACTTGAAAACTCAGTTTTTTTACATTATGATGAAACCACATCAACAAAAAACCTTTTTTTTGGTGAAAGAAATTAAGAGAAAATAAAAACCGTGCATATAAAGAACAAGAAGAAAACAAACAATAACTTTAATTAAAGAACAAACGTTTTTTTTTTTTTGACGCAATTAAAGAACAAACCAGAGACTTGGTGTTAAGTGCTAAAATTCTTATATGTCAAAATTAAGAAATTAACATTCTTTAATGATGAAGTGATTTTTCTTAATCAAGCGATAACACATAATACTTATGAAACTTTGATACTCTTTAAATTATACCTTGTCAAACATGTGTCATGTCTCTACACAGACACGACACGACACCGACACTTATAATAACATTAAATTATATCACTTTTTCAAAATTGTTATTCATGTCTACGTGTTGTAACTCGTAAGTATATATGTTTTGAAGGACATAATAATTGAAAACATAGCCAAAATAAGAACTAAAAAACAAAAAGAAACAGTACTAGTGAAGGTACCTGAATGAATGTGAGAGATTACGGAATCCAAATGTGATTATGGATGGGTGTTTTTGGAGGAGAATTTAGGTTTTTATATAGAAAAACAAAGAGTTTTAGTTATATATAGTAGAGTAGCTAGTTAGTAATTAGTGGATTTGTTTGTTTAAAAAGATCACGATCACTTTATAAATTTTCAATTGTTTATTTTAATTATTACTCCCTCCGGTCTCATATATAAAAAACAAAAAAATAAATTTGATGGTCTCAAATATAAGAAAAAGACACTACAATCATTACATTTATTACTAATATTCCAATTTAACCCTTAATTTAACATTTTCAATTTTTTTATAAAGCATATAATAATTACTTTTGAGAATATCAAAGGCCACCTACTAACAAAAAGTAAAGATAAAATTGGTAATATATAATTTCTTCTCATCATTTCTTCACTTCCTAAAAAATTGTGTTTTTTTTTTGTTTCTTATATTTGAGACCGGAAGAAGTATTGTTACACTTATATATATTTTTTTATATCAGAAAATTGCTCACACCAAAATTTGATATCTGAACATCCCTTATTTAACCCACGTCAACTCCCCCTACCCAACCCGTATCCCCTAACTCTTAACTCTTATGCATAAGAATTTTTATCAACACAAAATATTTATGGATGATATTATGTGTAGTTTGTTGATTTTTATTAACTATTTGGTTTGTTTACAAAACTCACGACATTCTTAAAAAAAAAATGCATTGGATAATTTCAATGTATTGATACATGATGTATCAAATTAATAAATAAAATGAATATTTTTTTTTAAAGTTTTTTTATCATTAAAAACATTATAATAATTAAATACTATTAATCACTATACCAAAAAAAAATACTATTAATCAAAATTGTCAAAAATATAAATTTTGATATTTTTTTAATTTTTATACTTCATAATAATAAAAAATATTCAATTTTTTTAATGAAAAATGTTAAAATATATTAGTGTAATCATTATAAACAATGAAATTATATTTTTTTTCTGATGCTATTATTATCCCTAAAATACAATAATCAATTAATAGTTCTTTTAATTCATAAAAATAATCGTTAATTTATCAATTTTACGACTTCATGTACCGTTATTCAAATGTATCTTAGAAACTCCCATCTTTAGATTCTTTTTCATTAAAATTTAGTTTTTTGATCAGGTAGCACCTAGTGGGCTAAACACTTACGCATATAAATATGGAAAAATGTGGAATCTTGAGTTTGAATCATGTCACTCTAATAATATATGTGGTAGCTACCAATTGAGTTACAGTTGTGTGACTTTTTCATTAAGACTTAATTATTATTAAAAAAAATTGTTGACAAATTATTGATATTATTATTTTTCATAAGCGAGTTAAAGGAAGCAAGAGAGGGAAAAGAGAGGATTGTTCTCTTGTTTCACTTTGTAAGGTGACATAATGAAATCTTTCATGGAGTGTGAAAGGGCAAGAGTACCCTTAAATTAGAAGAGAAACCATAATAAAACTTCTTGTGTCTTTTTCTTAAAACCTATTTTACCCCTTCTTAAGTGCACTCTAAGCAGTGTTCCTCCTAGTGAACAAATAAAACATCAACTCTAAACTTTTTACTATATCATGTATCAGCAACTCTATTAATTATAAGTTATAACTCATCAATGACCACACTGATAGCACAATGTTGATCATATAATCACCAACCCTTGCTCCATTCTCCTGCATAATTCAATCCCTTTTATTCCCAATTCAGACTACATATTTTTACATACATTAACTACATCAATATCTTAGCAGCTTATATAGCCAATTAAACTGCAACCTCTCAAAATGATACTCATTCACTCCTCACTCATACTCATTCAAATCAATCTAAGGTAGAATTATGCACTAGCTCAAAAGTCAAAACTAACATTAAAAAGAAATTTTTTATCATCTAGATTGCAACTTAAAATTATTATGCAATGTTTTGGTGGCATAGCAAGAATGAATAACAGACAAAGCTAAATGTAACCTTAGGAAGCTATAATATTTCGCTCGCAACGACTCCTATAAATCTTATTAATTTCTTTAACTTCACGATATGCATTCTGATAGTAATCAAGTGAGCTGCATAGCTGTCTAATTGCCTCCCTCTTCTCCTCATCTTTATCTACCATCACTGCATTCTGTCTAGTTAACTCTTTTACAACATCTCCCATTTCGAGTTTTAATTCATTCTGTGCAGTTTCAAAGTTTACTGCCGTCTCCTCTATTAATGCTTCGAGGTCCTTAACATGTTTCTTCAAATTCAACAAAAGCTTAAGCTTATCAATGTTGGCAGTTGCTTCATCCCTTTTAATAATCACTACATTGTCCAATACCTTACTTGAAATTTCTGTATATTCCCTTTTCTGGCCAAGTTCTTCCCTCAAACAATCGACTTCATCTTGCAAAGCCATTTGTTGAGTAGTATGCAATTCAGCAATATGTTTTTGCAACTTCTCCATCTCCACTTTCGATTCTTTCTGCACATTATCAAGTCGATTATCACGTTTCTCAATTTCAATCCTTAACTTGAAAATCTCTTCTTCCGAATGCTCTTTTTGTTTGTGCAATTCTTCCTCCTTCAGCTTCAATTCTTCCTGCACATTATCAAGCCGATTCACACTTTTCTTAATTTCCCTCTTCAGCTTGAAAATCTCTTCTTCTAAATGCTCTTTTAGTTTGTGCAATTCTTCCTCTTTCAGCTTCAATCCTTCCTGCACAATATCAAGCCGATTCTCACTCTTCTCAATTTCACTCTTTAACATGAAAATCTCAACTTCTGAATTCTCTTTTTGTTTGTGCAATTCTTCCTCTTTCAGCTTCAATTCTTCACGCACATAATGAAGCTGACCCTCTCTGTTGTCGACTTTAACACTCAACTTCAAAATCTTTTGTTCTGAAAGTTGAAGCTTAAAATTTGAAACTCTGAGCTCTTCCTCTTTTTCAATGAACTTTTTCATCAACTCCTCATAACTTATATTGTCCATCTCCCACACAAAACCATTATCCGTGTTTTCCACCCCAACAAACTGGTTTAGTTCTTCCATATCAGGATGATTAATGCCTTCAAAGGGTTCCTCAGGCATGTCATGGCAATTGATTACAGATGGAATATCAGTTTCAGAATCCCATGATGATATAGGTGATTCATAACCCTCATTCAAAGAAGCTACAAAGCTATTATCATCATCAGAGCTAGAAGGCAAGTCAATATTGAGAGATTGATATTCAGATTTCAACAACTTCTGCTTATGTTTTGTAGTAACCACTACGCTCTCTTTATCAGAATCTACGTTAGAATAGTTAGATCCTTCCATCTGAGATTCTGATTATAAACTCAATGATTAGAACTTTGCAATGATAAAACTACAAAAATCAATAATGAAAAGTTATGAATAAATAGATAGATATAATAACATGAACTATAAATCTGGTTTGCAATTACTTAGTGACCAACAATCACATTTTTTTTATTCTTATTTCTTCTACATTAAATTCTTCTGTTATGATTATGTTCTTTAAATTCTCTGTGCTGGTTTTTCCAACGCAAACGTAAAGCTAAATTGTCTTTCCAACTTTGTTCGATAAAGCGTATGGAATTGAATCTCCGACTTTGTTCAATAAAGCGTACTAAAAAAAATTATTAATCCTTCACCTATCTACTTTGATCGAATTACTGATTCGATCACTAGATTTATAAACTCTAAACCATTAAAAACTCAAGATTAAAATTCAATTTGGTACTCGAGTCACTAGATTTGATGACATTTTTTTTATAGGAGACAAATTAGTTCCTTGAGTCAAAATTAACATAGGATTAATGTGTCCCCTAATATAAGTATTGGATTATGTTTTCACTGTATTAGAATGATGAAGTGATGTTTCTTAATCAAGCGATATTAACATAGTATTATTGAAGGACTTAATAACTGAAAACATAAGCCAAAAGAAACAGTGAAGGTACCTGAGAATGAATGCCAGATATGGCTTTACAAGGTAATGAGCCGTACTTTAATTGAAATGAAATATGGACGAATGATTTAGGGTTTTGTTTCTAATGCTGAATTTTAGCGGGATTCTGTTAGTATTTTGATTTTTTCTACTTATACCCCAAAATTATCTAATTACACCTAAATTTAACTAAAATTAGGGGGAAGATAGCTCAACCGATTAAACTAGTTGAACTAAAAGTTAAGGAGCAGGAGGTCTGAGATTCAAGTCCTGACAAAGGAGAAAAACTAACATTGTATATATTAATATACTAACAACTAACATTTGCTTATTAAAAAAAACTAAAATTCATCTATTATACCAAAATTGTCCTTCGTCGTGTAAACTTATTGTTTAGTGTAGATTGAATTTCGCAGTCATATGTAGATTGAGTTTGCGCTTGTGCTGCGCCAAATGACTTAATTCATGCTCATTATTGAAAATGTTGTTATTTTTATCATTATTTTTGGTATGATTTATAATTTGTTTTTTATTTAAAGATAAGTTTGGAAATATATTTTTTGTATTTTTTTTTAGTTACATTTTGTAGTTTTATTTTTGTGTTAGTAACATTTTTTGTATAGAGCTATTTAATTATGAATAAAATAATAATGAGAACATTATCAATATTATTTGGCTTCTTCAAAATAATAATGAGAAACAAGATATAAAAATATAGTATGACACAAAATGTCAAAAAAAAATATATGACACAACTTTTGCTAGGTACAACATACAAAAACATCCATTTTTTAATAAAATAAACACCTTTGCATTAAGCTAAAACATGAGGTTGTTTGTGTGGCCGTGTGGGAATTGGAGAGCTGGAATTTATGTGGGAAAAGACACCATTAAAATTTTCGAATTCTGGCTGAAGCAGAAAACTTGTTTTCTCATTGTTGATTTCCTTCCCCTCTTCTATTGGTAATCAAATTACTCCTAAGTTGGTTTCTTGGCATTCATCTAAAGAAAATTGTTCCGTTCTTAATGTTGATGGGAGTTGTCTCAGTGTATCGGGCAGAGCTGGTACACCCGGATTTAATTAGAAGAGGCGATGACTTTTTGTGACTGGGTTCAGTTACTACCTTGACATTTCTAATAACACCTAGCTATCCTGAACTCATGGCCATTTATAAAGGGCTGAAGTTGACTATGAACAATAGTTGTACACATATTTGTTGTTACTCAGACTCTAAAACAGCTATTGATCTCATTTCAAAGCTTATGAATAGATTCCACTTCTATGCTCATGTGATTGCTAATGTTGAAGAGTTTGATAAACTTGGATTGAGACTTGTACAAATTTTCTAGCAAATTTTGGCTCTAGCAATGATATGCAATTGAAGATTTTGAATGTCCTTCGGAAGAAATGGATTACTTGTTGCAATTTGACTCTATAAGGACGCATCACCCTCGCGCATTAGTTTTTTTTTTTTTTGCTCTGTTTTTGTGTTTTGTTTTCCTTCTTTAGCATTTGTATAAAAAAACATGAAGTTGTTTGCTCCATAAAATAATATGTTGTTGTTCATCCCCAATTTTAAAATACACTCAATTGACCAAAAGTTAGTTGGTCAGTGATGATTGGTGTTGGACTTGATAGGGAGGATCACAGTTCGATCCTGCAATTAGGGGTGTGCAGAAAACTAAGTTAATCATAACCAAATCACTAACCACACCCTATTCAATTTTAATAACACAAATCATTTAAAAACACTACACCAATTTCATATAAAGAAACCACTAACCACACCCTATCTACTTTTTAATATTAGTTTCAAATTGGTTTCAAAAATAAATAATTGAAATGGATGGTGGACCCGGTGGTCAACGCCAAATTGATTTTGTTAATGTTAAAATGGTCAACCCTATCCATCAGCTCATAACCAAATTGATTTTGTTAAAAAATGGTTTTAGAAGAAAATGATTATGGTTTGGTTGATGAACCATTAATTTGGTGAGGTGTGGTTTTTAAACCATGCACACCCCTATTTATAATTGTGTTTGAAAGGGACTAGAGTCACTTGATAGTTGACCCCGAACAAGATTAAAATGATGGCAGAAACAAAAAAATACACTTGGTTGTTTGTAACAATCCGTAGGTTTCACCTTCTTCGACACTAAGGATAGGGCAAATAGGATTAAATTTTATAAAATTGTTATTGTGATATCTAATGCACGCACTATAATAGATCCAATACTTTTTATTTTAATTATAAGAGATCAAAATTTGAGAAGGAACACTACTAACTATTAGTTGGTTCATATTGATACTAAGATAGAGAGAACCACGATTCGATACCCGCGGCTACGTTTGTGAGGGGACTGATTAGCTAAATATAATGAAGTAATAATTTGATTTGAGCAAGACATTGCTCATATAAAATCAAATTAAAACCATGTCACAAGCTAAAGTCGCTAATGCACCCGCATAAATTTTAACCATCCAATTTATTGTCATGGAATGTTGCATCTACTAATCTACATTAGTTGATAACAGATAAATTAGCTGATTGAATTTGAAATACTTAATAGTACTAATATATATTTTTATATGAGTTATTTTCTAATGCCCCACTTGGTGATCAGATGTTGAAGACACTCAACACAAGCCATTTTCACCATCATTTTACAAAAATACACTTGGTAGCTATAAATTGTATCATAAAAAGAAAATTGTTAAAATCACCTTTGAAAGGAACAAATTTGACAATAATTAAAATTTTGATTTGACATCAATACTTTTGATCGTTACAATAATTCTCTTTAACTACCATTGATTTTTTTTTTCTACACAACTTAAATTATCATTAATGTAATAAATTATTTTAAACTCATGCACTCAATCCTGAAAAGCAGAGTAACCAAAATAAAATCCTGAAAAGCAGAACAGTGAAGTAATTTGGAACTTTGGAGCTATATTGGCGTTGGTCTTCTCTGAGTGCATCCTACGCCAGTGTTATGTAAGAAGACTGAGTTCTTATTAATTTTAATATCACAAACTGTTCATATTGACATTTTCAAAGTTCTGATGATGGATACAATAGAAAATACTCCAACCCAATAAAACATTTATACTATTATTTATTTTTTAGGAAAAACACTTATATTATTATCTTTTTATATGAAACCCTTAATACTAATTATTATTTTCTTATATAGACGAAATAAAAAGTCATTAGAAACTCAAAAGTGGAAAGACCGTTGTTTCGAAATTAATCATAGATATCTGATCTAACAATTTCAACATTTTATATCAGTTGAACTAAGATTTGTGGAGATCTATACATGAAGCACGGACACGTCGCATGTCTGACACCGACACAACACTGAAATTTACAATTACACTAAAATTTATCATTTTCTCAAATTTTTATTTATGTCGTGTTTGGTGTCTGTGTCTGCCGTATATGGAGACTAATTATAATATACATATTCCTGTGGTATATGACAATAGGACAAATAAAAAGGAAAACGTCACAACCCCTTAAATTAAATTAAATACTATATATTCATATTCTTATCTTATAAATTATATATATGCATTTCACCAACAACATTGAAAGCATAATAATAAGCTGACAAAAGCATATTGTTAGCAAGGACTGCAGAGGAAGCCATGGTTGTGAGAGGGATAGAAGAAGGAGTTGACTCTAATTCAAGAGAAATTAATAGTATTCCTTTGAAACAACATCACTTTGTTCTTGTACATGGCATAAGTGGTGGAAGTTGGTGTTGGTACAAAATTCGTTGCCTTATGGAAAATTCTGGGTACAAAGTTTCATGCATAGACCTTAAAAGTGGTGGAATTGATCAATCTGATGCTGATTCTATTCTTACTTTTGATGATTATAATAAACCTCTCATTGATTTCATATCTTCTTTACCAGATAATGAACAGGTATGTAACTATATACTATATGGGAATTAAACCAATTAATGATATATTATATTTATATGATATGATATGATTAATTAAATAGTGTGTTTTATTTTTATAGGTTATATTGGTGGGACATAGTGCAGGAGGGTTGAGTATTACTCATGCTTGTCACAAATTTGCCAATAAAATCCATTTAGCAGTGTATGTGGCAGCAACTATGCTTAAATTTGGATATTCAACTGATGAAGATCTTAAAGATGTGAGTCATTTTCATAAATTTTGTTCTGTAATTATTTTTTAGTATGTTATGTTTGATATGAATTCATAATGCTAAGTAGTAGTATACTGGAATATGATAGTGATGTGTATTAATGTATTATTGTTGTTTTCAAAAATTAATATTCAAAGGTTTTTCCAGCAAGGATGATGATGTTGTTGGTGAAATATTTGATTGCCAACTGTCTTCACACAAAACAAACATATTACTAATTTTTAGGCAACTATGAGTTTGTTTATCAAAATCCTACATATGTTATGTTACCTACTCTCACATTTTTTCCTAAGGTTTGTGTCATATAAAAACAAACAAACAAATTAGTAGCTGTTTTGCAATAAGAGAGTTTCTTTATCAAAAGATATTTCAAAAAAATTGGGAATTTCTTTTTTCTCTAATATACTTTTTGTTACGGCACATCATTTAAAAGATGAGGTTAATACAACACTCGCACACGAGATGCGTCTTTTACAAATGACAAAATTATAAAAATTCACATACAACTTAATACGGTATATCTCTTTGAAATATGATGTGTCATATTTTTTTTTTGGTTTTCACCATCTGGTTCTTAAGGAAATGAGGCCCTAAAAATTTAGAGTTTGGCCAAGAAACTGTTCCACCCAGGAATCAAACTCGGATTTTCCTGAAATTCGTCCTTTGGTGAAGCTCATTAACCACTTGAGCCCAATAACTTGATTGTGATGTGTCATATTTGAGGACGAAAACTTTTATCCTTTGCTTAGTGCTTTTCTAGCTTATTATTATTAGAATTCTCAATTTAGTCAATGGTCTTTACTTACAAATTTTCAGGCTTTGACAATAATCAACTTGTAATTTATTAATACTAGTCAATAAAATGAGTATGCTTTTTGATCCATGTGTGAATATGATAGAATTAGATTATTAGTTCTAAAAAAATGATGAAAAGGAGTCTAACTCTAGCCCAAACTTTTGAGTTCTTAAAGCCTAGAAGAAGTATACTAATGTGCACGAGCAAAGCTAATTGCCTTTTATTATTCACAATCATAATAGTAAACTTCAATCTATTAAAGTTTTACTATTACTACTTCTCTTCTAATTCGTCACCAATAATTTGTGCCATCCAAACCCCTATAAAATGTAGCAATCATTGTACTAATCATTATTCATTGGTAACATCTTGTTTTCTTGTTTAGTGACATAATATTGTCCTATAACTTTTTTGCTCCCTTAATTTTCTCTCAACTACAATGGAGTCAATTCAATTCAAACCAACAGCCCCTTCATTTTCATCCTTAAACTATTCACAACCTATCATTTTTCTATTGAAAACCTCTCAAGGATTATTATATTTTATTTCTATACTTTAAAGGTCAAATAGGAGATAAAGTAATAGTTTATACATGGACCAAATTACAATTTTTTGTGTTAGTCGATGAAGTGACAAATAGTACTGAAATTTACGCACAATTATACGGTTCAAAATCTGAATTTGAATAAAAATTTCTGACCTAATAATATTGGCATTTGCTAATTGGACTATGATTTGTGGACAATTAAATATTTACTATAAACCAATGTGACTCCAATCCAATGATTGAAAAAGTTACTAGCTAGTAGCTATTAGTACTATATTTTGAGTACTCTCTTTAGATAAATGTATAATAATGGTTCTGAGAATTGTTTATGGTTTGTGCCAAATAGGGAGTACCTGATTTATCGGAGTTTGGTGATGTCTATGAGCTGGGATTTGGATTGGGACATGACAAGCCTCCAACAAGTGCTTTGATAAAGAAAGATTTACAACGCAAAATCTTATACCCTTTGAGCCCTCATGAGGTAAATTAAATCTTATACCTAAAGTAAATGATATCGCTTAATTTACTAGCTTAATTTTAAAAAAATGTCAAAAGTGTAGATCGGACATTGACGATCAGAGTTCGAACTTTGATCATTCTACTTTATATATGAGAGTTTCTAATGACTTGCTATTTTATCAATATCCCAAAAAATAAAACATCCGTCAATTTTATCAGTGAATTAGAGAGGGATATTTAAAGACTAGATTAAGGGTTTATTTTTGCGTATATATATATATCCAATATAAAGAAAAGGACTTGTACCAGAAAAAAAAGGACATGGTCTGCATGAAATCTTTATAAAACTGTTGAAGCGTAGGGTACACCCCACATGGCTCAGGCTCATGACAAAAATGCTTTGGTTTGTGCTTCATTTCATCCTCTGCTTTTTTGTCACATGTAGGACCATTTATGGCAATTTTCTTGGAGAATAAACGATGAAAAATAGAAAAATCTTCCAAATGAAAACAACTTTAGCCAAATATTCTAGATAAAATTTGAAATTTTATGCTTGCAAGCTGGTAAGGCACTCATGTTGTTGCAGCTATAGATTCACATTTCACATACACACAAATTATTTGATATTGATTTTATAAAACAAAAAAGTCACCTAAAAGAAACGCAAAAAATGTCACACGTACAAACAAAAATATCCATTCACCCACAATTTACTTTAGGTGTCTCATATATGTTTGTGTTCACATTAAGTGTTCACATTCGACTGAACCCTTAATGCAAATATGTCTATATAGCACGAAAACTTGAAATTGATGGTGCTTCTGGTGTCTCATATATGTTTGTGTTTGATACATGTTAGTTTCTGTGTTTTTCTGACACTAACACGATATCAACACATATAATTATATTCAATAAATTCTATTTTCTTATATTATTATCGGTGTCTACCTAGGATGTTTGTGTCCACAAAATAATTATTTGCATATGACACAATTAGAAATGTTGATAATGGTTGATCAGGATTCAACCCTTGCTTCAATGCTGTTGAGACCAGGGCCATTACTGGCATTAACCAGTGCACAATTCAAAGTAGAAAATATTGTTGAAGTGGAGAAGGTGCCACGTGTATATATAAAAACAAGTCATGACAATGTGATCAAACCAAAGCAACAGGAAGCCATGATAAATAGATGGCCACCAACTCATGTTTATGAACTGGAAAGTGATCACAGTCCCTTCTTCTCAGCTCCATTCTTACTCTTTGGTTTGCTTCTCAAAGTTGCAGCAGCTTTTGACTAGCTAGTTGAAGACGACAGAGACAATCACCAAGTTTTTTTTAGTCCCACTTCTTTTGTTCTAAGAAAATAATTTGCTATGTGAGCTAGGAACCAATTTGCTAGTTTAATTTGTCACTATTGATTGTACCATGATAAATAATTTATCAAATGTTTTTCTATGAGTTTGATTCGCCACAATTATAAGTAAAATTATATTTTTCAAGTTTATTGAATAATTTATGTATCTAGTCTGAAATATAGACCTGATACATCAATTATTCGATAATTCTAAAAAATGAACTTTAGTTTATAATTGTGGTCGGAGAGAGTACTGTATGTGCATTTTTTTTTAAAGGCTTGGCCCATGCATGTCGCCAAAGAAAAGAGTAATAAACAATCATGTGTGGCACAACTACACAAGTGGTAGATACTTGAGCTCCTTAACTATTTGGAGGTCAATCCTCTCAAACTCATTTAGCATCTTTTGGACTTTATTTTATTTTTTGTTAAAATAATATCACATAAAATTCAGCATGAATTGAAATTTGATATGATTGGCATCCAAACCGGAGAAGAGCAACCAACTGTTGATCAATAAGGGCATATGACATGTGACAGAATGCTGTGAAAAATAAGCTTTTTTTATCCATCACTAATTCACTATGCTATATATTCTTCTTTTATCGTGTGAAGATGTACAATACAATTATGGGTGTGTGTGTGAATTGAGATTCTCTCTTTTAGTGACTACTCTATTAGATGGATCCATAGTCCATGTGCTGTGTGTTGGCCATTGAATCACATGAATAATGGGCCACAGTCACACTATGCTATGCACTATGCAGCTCTTCTTACTGTCAAAAACTCATTCTCTAACATATTTCTTGACCAAAAATTTAAAAACGTGACCAATTAATCAAATTTCTATTTCATATGAAAAGAAATAAATCAATTAATTAAAAATAAAGCATAATTGTCCACGTGAGTTTAGCTTAGTTGGCAGAGACATCACATTTTATATGCAGGGGCCGGAGTCCGGAGTTCGAACCCCAAATATCTCCCACTTTGAAATTTCTAGCCACTATACTATTTGACAAAAAAAAAAATAATGCATGACTAATCAACGAGGATTTAGTCTAGTGGAATTTATCACACAATGTGGTAAACCAAGTTTGAATACCGGGAGGGAAGGATTACCATACAACATTATTTTCACACAGTGGAAGAAACTTATGCAAGTACTTTGCCCCATATTTACATCACAGTTACTGCATTTATTCGCCAAATCCGGAACTTATCACTAGTCAGCGTGAGGCGGTTTGGCTTTCGCGAGTTTGGTGAAAGGATATTGTCGTACTAAATAGCAATGGACCAATGGCTTCTTAAGTTTCAAGTTATAGAAACAAATGGGCTTCAGCATTATGTTTAGTAAGTTATTTTTGTTCATAAATCTTGTAAGAGTTCTTGTTCTTGAAGATTATCTTTAATAATAGCTATTTTTCACTGTCACATTTCTCAAAAACAATACATATTTGTAAAATGTACGGAGTACTTTCTAACGTCATATGTTGTTTGAAAATGTACTTTCGGACTGCACAATTTGTATTTTCTCCGAATATATGCATCCAAGATAATGTTTACATCTAGATACATTTTTTTGCATGTGTATATATATCCAAAGATCAATTCTAATTCTCAAAATGGTGCTTAAGTCTTGTCTTAAGCAAAACTTGGGCTGTATTAGAATTTTTTTATTTTTATACAGAAAATATCAGCCTATGTAGGATGTGTGTTATGCAGGTTGCTCAAGTTCGACCAATCTACTTCGATTCAAACCCATATGAGCATTTCTTCTAACAGAATAAAAGTGTAATAAATATAGTGAAAACATATCAAATTTACTTACATTTTGAAACGGCAAACATTTCTTTTTTACTTAAATTTGAAAACGGAGGGAGTACTATGTTGCAGTTGCGACTTGTGACTTTCAATTTTTTCATTCATTCTCAATGACATTAATGCTCTAGATATTACTCAATTACTTGATCATACATATTCATAAAATGAAGATGGCAAAAATGTCAGTCAACAGGATTATGTGGTCTGCAATACATACTAAAACTTGAATTATTTCCATTGACTAAACAACAATTAGCCAAAAATTTCAAAAAGTAACAAATAAGATGATACATGAAAACCTTAACAACCAACATGAATACAAAGATTAGTACTATATTACAAAGAAATGTGCTTATTGGTTGAAGATATCTGTTGACAGAAGCAAAAGAGTGAGTTAACTTATGGTGTCTGCACATTAGAATACTCAGACTCAGAGGATGTTCTATTCTTAAACTCAGGATGTTTAATTTCCTCTATCATTCTAACAGCTTGATCCATTCTAGGCCTCATATCTGGTGTCTTTGCAACACACGCAAGCGCAATCTGAAGCATTTGAACCATTTCCTCTTCAATGTATTGTCCTCTGAGAAGTTCCTCGTCAAATACTTCAGCCGTCCATTCCTCTCTCACGACAGACTTAACCCATCTTGGTAGATCAACAACATCTTCATAACCAGGATATCTAAGTGGAACTTTTCCTGTTAGTATTTCGAGTAGCATCACGCCGAAGCTGTATACATCGGACTTCTGTGTGATCTTTTTGGAATCGGTTACTTCTGGAGCTCTATATCCATTTGTTCTAGACATTGTGGCTGGTGCATTCATTAAAGGAGGTAATCCAACATCAGAAATGCAGCTATCGAATTCTGGTGTTATTAGTACATTGGTTGATTTGATGTTTCCATGTGTAAATTTTGGACCTCCTTCGGTGTGAATGAAAGCAATTCCTTTAGCTGTTCCAAGTGCAACCTTCACTCTTGAATCCCAATCAAATGGTGTTCTTCCTGCACCTTTGTTTCCTATTGTTTGGAGTGATACGATACAATTAGGCAAAGATAATATTGATCTTGTTTGGATAAACAACTTAATAAAGAGCTTATAGCATAAACATTTATCTTATAAGCGCTTATATATAACCTATTTCTATAACAAAAGCCGAAATAAAGTCAAACTGTTTTCCATAAACTCTCTCAAACAACCTCACAAATGTTTATGTCAGCAGATAAGCTCAAATAAGTCAATTCTAAGAGGCTAATTGTAGTAGATATCACAAATGAAATTGGTGAATATGCATGCACGTGCGAACACAATAGAAAATTGAGCCATCTAGCTTAGAAGTTAGAAAAACTTACCATGCAACAAGAAAAACAAGCTGCCTCCTGCCATGTAACTGTAAACCAAAAGTTTCTCATCTTTGGAATAGTAATAAGCTCTAAGGGGCATGACATTCGGGTGGCGTCCGATTCTCCCAACAATATCCAACTGTTGCTCAAATTCCTTCTTTCCTACTACAACTTCCTTCAATCTTTTAACTACCATTGTCACTCCCTCCTCCAAAACAGCCTTGTATGCTGTACCATAGCTCCCTTTTCCAAGAACTTCAGCGGAAGCCTTTAGCAAATCCTCAAGATCAAAAGTATAAGAGGAACCTTCAAAGAAAAACAACTTGTTCTTTTCAGCAGCTTGTACACCACTCCCAAAACTCTTTGAAACTTCAGCCTTTCCGGCACAAGAAGAAGCCTTTCCTTTAAGTATGCCGCGGCTTTTATTGTTTTTCTTCTTCAAGAAGCATACACAGAAAACTAAAACTAGTAGAGAGAGGAAAGCAATTGCTCCAATGACTAGAGCAAGTATAGCAGCTATGCCAAAGCTTTTCTTATGGGCGGTCGTAGTTTTTTGGTTTTGTGGGGATGCAGGAGAAGGAGACGGAGAAGAGGAGATTGAAGAGCAATCGTTGAGAAGAGGTGGACCACATAAGAGAGAGTTTCCAACAAAAGAAGTAGAAGGGAATGTTTTGATGGAATTTGGAATTGTTCCATTCAAGTTATTATTGCTCAAATTCAAGTATTTGAGATGTGGAAGGTTGAAGTCAGGAATAGTTCCCGATATAGAATTGTTTTGAAGGTAAAACCAAGCGAGTCTTCTCAGATTCTGATATGCAGGTGGTATACTGCCAGAGAAGGAGTTAAAGGAAATATCCAATGCAACGAGTTTAGGCGAGACAGAAGAAGGAATTAGACCTGAGAAGTTGTTTTTCTGCAGGTGTGCAAATTGAAGTGAAGGAATTGAAAGGATGTTAGAAGGAAGATCGCCTCCGAGACCATTGGAATGAAGACTCAGAACTCTTAGAGCATCTAGTTTTCCTATAGTATTCTCCGGAATTGATCCGGCTAATCCGATTCCTGGAAGATGGATGCCTATGACACGAGTTCCGTTGGAGTTGCAAGTAACACCGGTCCATGAGGTACAAATTGAAGAAGAGTTATTCCAGTTTAGCCTTGGAGCGTGCGGGACAGCAGAAGCAAACTCCAATAGAGCTTGTCGGTCGGAGTTCAAGTCAACAGCGGCTACAATCAAGCCAAAGAAACAGAGTGGGAAGATTAATAGAGCAAGAGTAACAATTGAGAATTGCAGCAACTTCATATCTTGTTTGGTGAGAAATCAAGGCTAGTGATTGTTCCAAGTTCTGAGCTTAACTGTTCTTCATCCTCTCCTGATTTATTTTTGAAAGATTTAACAAGTTGTTAGTTAGTCTTAGTCATGTAGCTAGGAAAGTATAACATTAATATATACAAAATTCATGATCTAAACATGATTGCATGAACCAGGCCTAGAATTCTAGACTATGATCGGTGATACTTTACAATTTTTATGGTGAAACAGAATTCAAACAGAAAATGATGGTTTTGTAAGATTACATGATGAAAGTGATAGGAACAAACAATGCACGATGAATTTAGAAATCTTACTAAATCGGTATCAAACAATGTAAGCAAACTTTTTCTCTGAAAATTTGAATTTAAGAATTGTTTCTGTTCAAGTAGATGACATCACTTATAGCAGCTTTGCTTAGAAATTAAAAATAAAATAGACAGTCTTATTGATGCTTACAGTTGAGCCGGTTTCGAAGTAAGGAAAGTGAGATCCTTCTGTCATATGCATAATAAGTTTAGGCATTTCCATTATTTCAATGCTGGAAGTGTTATGCTGACTCTTCCATTTAAAAAGATAAAGAAAAAAGCCAAAGGTTTAGCTGTGAACTTTAAATTCTGAGGGACTAAAGTGCACTTTTTATTTAGAATAGAGAAAATCATCTCCCAAATAGTTCCTTGTATGTTTCAGCAACAACCATGAATGGAGAAGAGATAAAAAAAGCAGTGTGATAATTGAGAATCCAAGAAAAAATAGAACTAAAAAAGAAAAAGCTAAAGTTTGATTCTCCTTTGTACTTTATAAAGAAAAAGCATTCTTTAACAAAAGTAGACTGTATTCTCCTAATTTTATAAAGAGCTACTACATAAATCATTGGTGTTGATGGTTTCTCATTTTTGCCACCATACATATCTGGTCAGTGAATACTGCAGAAAGGTCATCATTTTGAAGTACTCAAAATTATTTGATGAACCAAATTAATTTGACACGTAATTAAACAAACGATAATTATTGCATTAAACAACTCAAAGTAAGCATATCAAAAGCATTTCATCAAAGACAACCTGTTGATTGTTTATTCCACTGAAGGCAAAGCAAAAGTACATATATTTGTCTATCATCCTAATTAGAGAAATCATTAAAAGTTACTTGGCAACGAGATATAAATGCGCGCACACAGAGATAAAACTTCATAGGAATCAAAAGCCAAGAACAATTATGGTGACTCAAAACTATGAGCAAAAAATGTAACTAGAAATGGAGAATCTTCTTAAGAAAAACCTTACTAATCTTTAATCATGGATAATATCATAGTAAATGTTTCAAGTTAGAGAGTGATAGTAATCAAATTGGAAATTTGACAGCAGTGAGAGAAATTTACCGTGGTATGAAATTCAGCTTTAGGACACCAAGAACACATCATTGAGTGAAGCATCACATCACAAAAAAGAGCAAGGATATATCATTGTGGTAAAGAATAAAGGAAGTTCAAAATGTACAATTATCTACCATTTTCGCATCGAAATAAAGCGTCATAATAGGACTTTATGACTTATAGCTTTAGGTCATTGAACACTTGAATGACTTGAAAAACAGTAGCAATAAGAGTAAGGTTGGTTTCTCATAAAGATACTGAACCGTTGGAGTTGGTGGCTAAATTATTCACACAAAGAAAAAAGAATCATTCTTAACCATTCTTAACAATAATGACAGCAATAGTAATGTGGAAGTTTAACATCAAAGTCTTTTATCTAACCACTGAACCAGAATATTAATGTCCACCCCAATGCCTCATGCTATAGCTATTGAAAATAGTAAAGGAAAGAACACTGCATGAATCTAATCTAATAGTATGAAAAGAAGTACCAAATATACAGGCGCATGAATGAGGATATGAATTGACATGTCAATGAGGCACCAACCAACCCATTATCACTCCATGATTATTGCACTCAACAAGATTCAAATTTTAAATCTTAATATTTCTATCTATAGTAAAACACTTAGTCTTTGGCCAGTGAGTCTGTCAGAACTTACATGAACAACTGTCTCAATGGTTGTGATGTACTGATGTTACATCAAAGTTCTTTGGTGTTGCTGGAAACCTTTCATGAAGGAGTGAATAACTAGTAATTAGTACTGTAATAAACAGATTCAAAAAGAGGACAATGATTATGTTTTCATTTCATATTCAACATCAAAATTCATCACTGTGGTCCCCATGAGGATTAAAACAAGAGGCCAACGCAACATGTTGATCATATTCCACCGACTTTAGTCATCTTATAGAACCATATATAGTCTGTTATTTAAGAAAGACTGAGTTCAGCTCAACAGCCAAAACAGACCTATTTATGTTTTATTGACTAGCAATCATTTATTAACAAATACCATAGTCCATTGGTTAAACATTTTTTATGCTTAATCTTCTAAACTACTCTCTCTGGTCCTAAATATAAGAGAATTTTTACTTTTTAGATTCATGGAATGATTAATGTATTTGGACCATAATATGAACCAAATACATCAAACATTCCATGAACCTAAAAAGTAAAAGTTCTCTTATATTTAGGACCGGATGGAGTATTAGCTATTGTGGTCTTTCGTGTATTGACCCTCTGGTTCTCAAAAGAAAGAGACTCTAATAATCTGAAGTTTAATTGAGAGAGGAATAAGACGGCAAGGACGGGTCATGGTGGACCAAGTGTTTGTATTGAACAGAAACTGGACATTTAAAATTGGCACATACTGGCTAGGTTTATGAGGTACCAGACCATTATGGGGCCAACTGTATAAGGAGTTATTCATATAAGAACGAAGAAAGTAGTTGGTTGTTACGGAACTACTCCCTCCGTCCCAAAATATAAGGGAAAAAAATAGACATTTATATTTTCTAAGTATTAACTTTACTTATTTTCATAAAATTAAATGCAGATTGCATTTATTTTTCCTTCTCTCTCATTTTATCAATAAACAACAACCAATGAAAAATGATTTTACATCTTCCTATGCAACTTATTTCAAGAAAAATTCCACAAAATCATGTTTCAAATTTTAATGTTTTAGTTTTCTTAATAAGTGTGATTTTTTTATTTTCCCTTATATTTTGGGACGGAGAGACTACTTGAAATACTTCCTTACTAATGTCATTAATTGGGGATGTATTATAGGTGGGATGTCTATTATATTTCATCATGTATAACATTAACCATCATGGTCACTTTCTGTTTTTGGATTTTGTAAATAGAACATTAGTGTTACATTATTAATGATTATTTGTATCATATGGAGTTGTTTTCCTCTTAGCTTATATTCCGTGGAAAGGATAATGTCTCAAAAAGTTGATTATATGATGAGACACTTGTGCAAGTGAAAAGATTAAACCAGGTAAGCTGATAATTATCACTTTATAAGTTATTTAAAAAAATCATTTTTTTGACTTCAAAAAACAATTTATCCAATCAGTCCTTGACATTGAGCATTCGCGCATGTCTATTATTACCCAATGCTTAACCATGCCATAGAGAAGGATTATACACTCAAGACAAGGCAACATGGAAACCAACAAACGCTGAGTCCATTCCGATGTATGTCATGTTTGTCATCTTTATTTTATCAACTTTGGTTCAGGTAAACTCGGCAGTTTGTGTTACAAGGTACTGTAAGCCTTGGCAAAAACTCAAATCGGTACAAAATTCATGTGCTCTAAACAACAAACAACTACTGTAATTAACAAGAGAAGAAACCAGTAGAGAAACTTCGTCAGTGATTATTGTTGGGTACTACTATTTTCAATCTTTTCAATTTCTTCACGGTGCTTTCGTTCAGCCTCTTGACGTTCTCTTTCAGCATCCTCCTCTTCTTCAATCTCATCACGATCATCAAATTCTTTGGTTGCTGCCATTGCTTTCACCACAGGGTCTCTTAGATCAGATATCAATCCCCCACCAACCCTGTACTCTTCTTCATTTCCAATCAGATACAAACGCTGGTCTGGGCCGGAAGCCATGGGAACATCAACGGCTAGCAGCTTCATATCATACTGCATATGAAAATAACAGGAAAGGCTAAGTAAGCAAACCTTGAAGCGTGAATTTCCCCTCTGCATTATACATATATTTGCCTCTAGGGGATCATTTTTAGTAATATTTCACACATAATAACTACGCTTGCAATAATTATTTCTTTGCATAGCGGAAGCTTCTGCCTATCCTATGTTTTATTACAAACAGAGAGAGAGATTAAGAGAGGCGGAGGACATTACAAGGAATTTAGAGAGTAAGGAATTCTCCTTAATAACAACCACCACCAAAGGTTTTTCCTTCTCAAAATCAGTCCAATGTCAAGTGCATAAACCAGAGAACTGACGTGGAGAAAAGACATAAATAATCAAAAGAATAGGAAGTGTACTATTGAAAAACCAAAAGAAAAGGAAGAATATTAGTCTTCCCATAGGCTCTCCTTTCACTCACAATGTCAAACGTACTGAATTATATTTGTTATCTTTCTTTCTCCATACATTGTGTCCCCTCTAATTTACCAACTACTTTAACTCTCTTTACCCTAACAATCAATCTCTCCTAATAATTTACCAACAGTTTTCTATAATATTCCTCTAGTTCTATTGGAAAAGGAATCCTCCTTAACAATGAGCCACTAATATAAAAAAATCAACAAATGAAAGTAGCTCAATCCCTCGGAAGTGTGACTGGAGTCAACAAAGAAAAGACAAAAAAAACCAACTAAAACAGCTCAGGCCGCCAAGAAAACCAGTGACATAACTGATCTGAATCACTGTTCGGATGGAAAATGCTTGTAAGCCGGTGAAAACCAGTTTGACTCGGTGGTTTTTGTGGTTGAATTGGTGACCAGACCATCTTAAATTTTGTTTTTTGAATATTTGTACAAGTTTGTGTTATCATTATATAATTGCAAACAAAATTAAATGTTATTCCATGAAATTACAAAAGTTATTAAGAATCATTAATTTTGTTAGGTGGTTATTTATGCTCTTAAGTCTTAAATACTAATAGTGATAAATAATGTCCTATATTAGAACAATGAAATCATAATAATTACTAATTCATGTGACTCACAAGTTCGATCAGTGATACCTAGGACCCTCACTGAGAAGCTCATCATATATGTTAGGGACATGTTAAACTAAACTGTAAGATAATAAAATAATTCATGTGCTCTCAAGTCTTAACCAACTGTGGTGAACAGTTGCCCCCGCCCCCCCCCCCCCCCCCCCCCCCTTCCTTAAATAAAAATGTGTATTATACTATTATGTCCATGTTTCAATTTTCAAACAAACCCTGTGTACAAGCTTTTACCTAACAGCTTAAGCTTTTGGCATAGATGGTTAATTAGAAAAACCATGTGCTTTACACCAAATAGAAGCCAACCCTCTGATTAAGTCCACTGCCCATATCAGCTGCAATGCCATAGAAACCTCCTTCAACTATGAGCATTATGTTCCAATGAAATGTGGCAAAAGGAACCATGGATCGCATATTTCCTTGAAGATTTAATTCATTGCTATGTTCATTAGAGCATATATTACAATCACAGTCGGAACTCACCCCACCCAATCAAGCCAAGTTTTGCATTGGGAACCACCTGGATATATATTTTTATGTGCATGGTCAGATCATGATATTCGGTATGTTTCCATTTGAATGCTTCATATATCTTGGGTTAGGGAGTTTATTACTCACCACCATTTGTAGACTAAACACAATCTGATGTTATTTTAACAATTAGGAGGACATAACTCTGGAAAGGCATATCATACTGATGAAGTTGGAACAACCATTCACCGGATATGAATGCTTCCAAGAAAACAAACTTGGGGCTAGCTAAGAAACCCCATGACATGGATAAAACAAAATGTACCTAAGTTTATACAATGTTAGTCACTAGAATTTGACGCGGAATGGAAAGATGATGTTGAAGCAGATATGAGAACAACAAATTTAAATGTAAAACAAGCATATTCTATGAAGTGATTAATGATATAAATGAGAGGGTACTTGATTTACCTTGCCCTGCTTTTTCTTGACTTCAACATTGACTAGACCCTTTCTCTCGGAACCATTTATGGGGAAAATGAGAAAACAGCGTTTGCTCCTAATACTTGGCTTGATTTTCTTTAATGTAAGGCCACCCCCTGACATCACATAGGCTCTTAAATCAGTTCCTGTAAGAGGAGCACCCATAACTTCAAGAATCTGAGCAGATGTATTAAGTCTTGTCATGGCCATTCTATAAACTTTATCAGGATTGATTGTGAGCCTTGAGCGGATATACAAACCCTTAAAGATGTTACAAAATAAAATTATTAGACAACTATCCATATATCAATGCAGAATTCCCTAATGACAGCTTCCACCATAAGCAATCTACATATAATTGGAAAAGAAAATTCATAATTTTCATCCCAATCTGAAAAAACATAATTGAACTAGATTTTATCACAATGTCGGATTTGGGTTGTCTTATTCGAACTAATCTACCCACATCAGCACTTCTGAGAATGTTTTGAAAAGCTTATGGAAACAGTTAATGACATATGTCCATAAACTGTTTTGAGCTTATTTCCACAAGCTTTTCAAGATAGCTTATTGAAATAACTTATAGGAAAATATGTTAACTTAATTCGTTATAGAAATGGCTTATACATTATGCTATGGCCTATGAGTACCTATATTAAGTTGTTTATCCAAACAGGGACTATGTGTATGTTTGGTTTGACGGTTGACAAAATTGATTTTGATAGAATTGATTTTAACATAATTGAACTTAGCATAATTGATTTATGTTAGGATACATTTGTGTAAAAGTGAGTTGAACAATAAATTTCAATATCAGTAAAAATCATATTTAAAGAAGCTACAAATCCTAGCTTCTAGTAGAATCAATTCTGGACTGTTTTAGAAGAATCAAACACCTGAAAATCACTCCAGAGTCAATTCTATACCTCTAGAATTACTTTTGGCTCTTTCAAAAGCCAAACCAAACATACACATAATCAATAATCAGAACTAGTGTATAGCATTATTAAGCCGTTTATCCAAACAGTATCATAATCTATAATCAGAACTAGATCCCAATTCACATAAAAAGCTTTGCATTCAAATTCAATTAATCAAATTGGAAATGATAAAAGTAAGAAACTTACAGTAAAAGCAACAATAGCAGATGAAAGTGCAAGAAAACCATACTTAGCCATGCCTTCAGAAAGAACAACAAAAGTATTAGCAACACCAAACAGAATCCTCCATAAAACAGCACAGAAAACAACCCCAGCAGCACCAAACAAAAAAAGCTGATTCCTTTTGAAAAAAGCCTCAAGTTGCAAAACCATAGCTTCACGATAACGCGCAAAAGCAGATGTCAACACAGCAGTAGGTTTTTCAAAAACCTTCTTAGCATTGAATCCGATGTTCGGTGGTGGCTTTGTAGAGAAGAATCTAGAAGCTCCGATTCGACCTGGAAAGAAAATCGGCGATGAGTGGAGAAAGGAAGAGAGGGTTGATTTAGGGTGAGGTGCGAATAGCAAAGATGAGGAATGAGGAGAATGGTGAAGTGGTGGAGGTGTTGATGAAGTGAATGGGTGGCGGAGAAAAAGTTGGTGGAGTTGGGTGATTCTTTGTGAACAACCGCCGCATTTTGTTCTTGACATTTGCATTATTTCCGATCTGCGATGGAAACCACCGCTGCGACCGCCGTTGATTGAAATTGCGGTCGGGTCGACCCGTTTGTTACGAAAAAATGATCTAATTGAAGTGTGAATTTTGTGTCATTTGTTATAGAGAAATAGATTCACGCAGACATGAGACACACCTCCGTTTACAACATTGCATAACACAAAGAGAAGAATAAGTAAAAAAGTTTTGGTAGTTAAAATCCTAAATTTGGTAGTATTTTTAAGGCTTAAATAATGTTTAGATCTTTGTAAATTTGTGTTTTTTGTTTTAAGTAACTTTTTGCAATTACATATTTTTTTAAAATTAGTATTTAAAGTCAAAATTCGCAGGAAAATTTGCAGTCATCATGCATATTTTCTTTCAAATTTTTTGTGTGGATTTTGACTTTAGGAACTAATTTCAAAAAAAATATATAATTTCAGGGACTTAATTAAAACAAAAAAAAAATTTATAGGAACTTATATCAAAAAAATGTGAACTTACAAAGACCTGAACATTATTTAAGCTTCTTTTTAATTGCGCAATTTTATCCTAGTTAAAAATTATACTTATACGATCCAATGGTTATTTTTTTAACAAAAATATAAGAGATTAACTTGACGAACAAAAACACAGTTAAAAAATCTAAGGTTAAATATGTTTCTAGTCTCTATAAACATCTGACTCTTTTACTTTTAGTCCCTCTAAAAAAAATTCCTATTTTTTGGTCCCTACAAAATTCTCTAACATGAATTTTAGTCCCTACTTGAAAGTCAACTCATGCATATTAATTAAAATTTGAAATTATGTATTGCAGTAATGTTTAGTATATTAAAAATTGAATTGATTTGTAAAATTTAAATTTTTTTAATTAGTGATGAATTAAATATGAATTTTTGAAGTGTTTGCGCTTAAAAATTCATAGTTAATTCATCATTTGTTAAAAAAATATGAATTTTGGTTTGAGTAATTTTTATAATATTATAAACATGATCACAAAAACTTGTTAAAAAATTTGAATCGTACACATATTTGAGTCATAAGCAGGGACCAAAAATCATGATCGGAAATATTTGGAGGACCAAAAAGTGGGAAAAAAATTTAGAGGGACTAAAAGTAGAAGAGTTAGATGTTTATAGGGACTAAAAACATATTTAACCCAAAAATCTAAATGAAACGTTTAATAGTTAAGAGATTAAAATAAAACCAACAATTTAGTTAAGGGATCAAAAGAGTATTATAATTATATTTTATTGTATTAAACAATAGAAATACAATCTCATGCAAGTTTAAAAATCATCTTTATTGGTCTTAGTACTGGTAAAACATTTCCATGGTGAAGTTTGATGGTTTCTGTGCAATCATACATCAACATAGAAATATAAGGCACAGGTTGACCATTGCATTGAGGCTACGTTTATGTATAATGGATTTAGAGGTGACGAGACTTCAACATTTCTCAGCAAGCGTTTCTTCTCCAATTTATTGGGTCAGTCTTCTCTCAATTCATAATACACAGTTTAGTTTTTTCTTTAATCTTTATTGGGTCAGTTTGTAAAGATTATAAAAAATGTTAGTGTAGAATCGAGGAGATAGAAAACATTTTCTTTAGTTATCTTGGTGTTGTTTTAAAGCATATAAATAGAGTTATATATCCACATATCTCTTTGATGTCCGATCACATTTTATTGCGGTATAGTGAAGAAAATTTAAAATAGTTTTATGGTTTTAGGACAACCCTGAAAGTAGAAAAAACAGATGAGTGGGATAAATTGAAAATGGTTTTTTTAAAAGCAATAACATATTGTCGTAGCTTGAAAATATTGTGTGTATGGAAGAACATAAGAAAATATAGTAGGAGTTAAATTGTGGTCCTCCCTATTAAATCGAAAGTTAATTATTATTTGACAAACTAACGTTTGATAATAAATATGGTTTTTTGATGTTGTCTAGTTAACTAAATAAAACTGAGATATACTTATTATTATTATTAATTATAATTGTCAACCAGTGACGGAGTCAGAAAAAAATATTTGGATAGACTATTAAAAAAGTTATAATATATAAATTAAAATATAAATTTATATTACAAACAAAAATTTAAGTTATAATAAGTATACATTTTGTCATCAAAAAATTTAATTAAGTACTTTAAAATAAATACTCTACTTGTATTGTACCAAGTGACTTGAAATCATTAACAATTAACTTCAAACTCATGCTTGCACAAAGTTGTTGATAAAAAAATATTGTATTATATTACATCTATACTAAATTTAGAATGATTATACTTTATTGAAAATAATTGTGTTCTTTTTTTTGTTGAAGAATTAGACACTGTAAAAAAAATTATTGATAACAAAAGTGTGTTTATTCGCATAAAAAAATAGGCTTTAAATTTAGCATTACATTAAGTCTTTAATTAATAGGTAAATGAACATTTTTTAAAACATATTTCTTTACCATCATTTAATTAATTATCAAAACTAAATAATTTTCTATCAAAACTATCAAAAATACAAAATTTGAATTATTAAAATATTTATAAACAATAGAATTGTTATTTTTTGTTATATAATAATTTTATTTTAAATAAATTAGTTGGAAAAAATTTAATTCATTAAAATGTTTATTACTTTAAAGCTCATGTGTTCAAATTTTTGAATGTTTTGATAAAAAAACTAATTTTTTTTAATGTAGTAATTTAGAGAATTGATGAAATATATATATATATATATATATGAAAAGTAAATTTATGGTCATACATGTCTAACACACTTCATTTAAAATTAGTCACATCACCCCTTTTGTATGGTTGTCAACATAACAAACTATAATTTCTTCAAATTTATGATTTTCTCAAAGTTTCTTATAACCACAAAAAATGAATTTTATATTAAGAATCATACAAAAAGTACCTAAAAAATTACACCTAAATTTTGCAAGATAAGAATTTCATTGACCACTAGGACACTTGTTTTAGATTATATTTTTACAAGCAAACATATATATATATATGAGGATTACTAACTTCAACCTAGGTCAAAGTTAAGCAATGTATGACCCACATATAATTATTTAGCGCTCTCCTCCCTCTATTGTCTTCGAGCACCCCCTGCTACTCACATATCCCCCACACCCCCTTGTAATTACATGTGGGTCATACTTGCTAATTTCGACCCACATGGTCAAAGTTAAAGTTAACAGCCTCATATATATATATATATATATATATAGTACATTCATAATTTTATTAAGGCGTAATGATCATTTTAGTCCCTGTTTGTAGCGGAATTTTTATTTTAGTTCCTATATCAATTTTTGTTCTAAATAAGTTCCTGAATCAACCAATTTTTTTGCTTTTAGTCTCTAAAGCCAAAATTCCCAAGAAAATTCACAAGTTTCCTGAATATTTCTCTACGAATTTTCCTGCGCATTTTAGCTTTAGAGATTAAAAGCAAAAAGTTTGATTGATTCAGTGACTTATTTAGAACAAAATTTGATACAGATTTAAAACCAAAATTCTGCGTACATACACGTACGAAAAGTCTTTTATTAATATATCAAGGGTATAATAATTTCCTATTTTTGGGTGGATCATGGCTAAGCAATGCCACCCCTCGTTACACCATTGTAGTTTTGATCCTCTATTTTGTTAGAACCGTAATTTTTATCCATATTTTTAATTGCGTAATTTTTGTCTTTTGTTCAATTCTTTTTGTCGATATATGACTTTTACCATCCAATTTGATGGTGTGACAATAAAGTAAATAACGTGATATGAAAAAGGCCTAATTGTTGATAATCTTCATAAATAAGGTGTTAAATTACACAATTAAAAATAGAACGATTAAAACTGCATTTTAACCCTTTTATTATTAATTGATTTTATAAAATTATTTTTATTTTTTATTTTTGACTAGTATAAAAAGATTAATAAAAAAATATTCCTTTTCAAAATAATCTATGTTTGAATATGTGGAAATGAATTAAAAAATAAATTTAAGTATAAAAATTAATGTTAGAAATAAAAGTTATCGATCAATGTTATCCTTTTTGTTTAGTGGTGTTATATCTATGGGTGGTAAAATGGGCAAAGGTAAAAGTGTTCTATATCATTCTTCTCACAGTCAAAGAAAGCTTTTGGAGATGTTGAGAGATCATTAAAGTATATAAAATCGAAAAAGTATCCCATATTAGGATCATGTGCTTCATCGATAAATAACTCTAATCTTCTAAGCTTTTGAAATTGACCGAAGACCTGCTTTAATTTTGTTATCTGTATACAACGTTAACATTTAAAGTAAATTAAGAGCAACAATAAGTGACACAATTAGTTAAAAAAAACCTAGGTAGTCATGAGAGTACGAACATACAAATGTATTACTTTTTTTTGCTGGTATTCAGAAGTAAAGTAGGATAACATAATGTTGGACCGATTATTTTCAAATTGGAAAAGAAGGAACATTTATCGAGGGTGGTGAAGTCCACAAGATGGATGCAATTGGAAGTATATCATGCTTCACAACATAAGAGTTCTCAAATTCTTCAATCCAGAGAAGTCGGTAGGAGTTACTATTTAGCACCTCTGTAGAGCAGATACATCAGTGAATCTGTGTTAGATAAGAAGGTAAAGGAAAATTTGTAACAATCTATTTCCATAACAATATCTTTATTTCTTGAGAAATCAATCCATCAATGACATCACTATGTTCATTGGCTAATGGAAATTTTACTCGAACTGAACTAATCACAACACCTTGATATTGCAGCATGAATTGATCCAATCTTATAGCACATTGAGATTGAACCATTTAAAAGAGTCGGACATCTTCTCGCAAATTTTCAAATGTATTACAATTGAACATGTTATATATAGAGGTCAAAATTGAAGTGTCTTTAATAATCTCCATTTGTGAAACCAATGTTTGGACAATGCACTCGTTTTAACCAAATCCTTCAAAGTTAATTTGGAGAAGATATACAACAAAACACAATCGGGCAACTGACTGTTGAGTTTTTTAAGCCTCTTCATTGCTTCTAGAGTTCGACCAAAAAAAAAATAGCTTGAACTCAATTCCACTTGAACTCAGTTCGTCTCGTTTAGCTCAAACCACATAACTTTAAATTCAAAAAATATTAAAACTCGTGTATTCAACTTTATAAAAGTACGAATAACGTTTGTTCCAATGCAAAATTGTGTTCTATTATCTAGTGCACCGGATGCAATGATATATGCCACATTAAGTTTAGTTGTATTAGTCTCTATCAATGAAAAATAAGTTTATGAATATATAGAAGGTGAATTTTAAGGTAAGTCATTTAGCGTGCACAAGTTGTCAAAAACATTATAAAGAATACAAATTCTATAAGATATATAGTTGGATTAAAATTTATATCATATATAGATCATCTATGTCAAATTTTATGGAAATAAAAAAATTATTTGATATATTAATGAGACCTATTAAGATTAATGGTATTCAATAAAACTCATAAATCGTTAATCTTTATGAATCTCAATAACATATCAAATATTTTCAATTGTTGTAAAATATGTCATGAATGATTTATATAATACTACCTCCGTCTCTAAATATAAGACATTGTTTGACCACTACACGTGCGTCAATGTACAATTTTGATCATTAATATATTTAATTATCTAGTACTCCCTTCGTCTCAAAATAAATGTCCTACTTGGCAAAATTGTTTGTCCCAAAATAAATGTCATATAATATATAACATTAATTTTTACTATTTTATCTCTTAAAACAATCATTAAGTAAGAAGTACAATAAAAAATCAACTTTTAATATTCTAATATCTACTACCAATAAAAGTATAGAATATTTCTGTAAAAGTCATATTATCTCTTTCTTTTTTATTTTTTAGACACTTTTAGATAAAGCCTATATAGAAATGAGATAGATTGAAAATGTTGATAAGGATTAACCTGAAGGAAACATGACACTTACGATGGTAGAAGACGCTGAATGTCAGAAGCTTCGTTCAGAGAGAGTTTGGATTGAGAAGCTTGCTTGTTGTGTTCTTTCTGTGAAAACAAGATGCAACTAAACTTAATAGCTTTGTTTGTTAGCCTCAAAACCAATTATACTGGATTTCATGTTGTGTTCATCTTCTTCAGAATGGGCCGGATCCAGTATAGAAAGAGGAATTGATTTAACGCTATGAACCAAAGTAACCGACACCGGACGGACACTAACACATCAACACAGATAATTTTATTTTAAGTGATATAATTCAATGTAATTGTAAGTGTCGGACACAAAGAGTGTCGGAGCGGCTAACAGACAAAACTACAAACGTTGTTTTACCACAAAACAAACTATGGTCGATTATGAACATCAACATTTGTACAGAAACATATGCAACACACTTCTGTCTCTAACATACTCTCGTTCACTCCCCAAAGGTCTTCAACTTCACGCTCAAATCATCAAATTAGGGTTACAATCATTCCCTCTTATCTCTCATCATCTCATCAACTTCTACTCCAAAACCCATCTCCCTTATTCCTCTCTTCAAATCTTCAACCATTCACCTCATAAATCTGCCACAACTTGGAGCTCCATTATCTCTTCATTTGCCCAAAATGACCTCCCTTTACTTTCTCTTCAGTTCTTTCGTCTCATGCTCCGTCATGGTCTCCCTCCTGATGATCATATCTTCCCCAGCGTGACTAAGTCGTGCGGTATTCTAGCTTCGCTTCCGGTTGCGCAATCACTTCATTGTTTAGCTTATAAGACTGCTTATCATGTTGATTTATTTGTGGGGAGTTCTATTGTTGATATGTATGGTAAATGTGGTGATATGGATGATGCCCGTAATGTGTTTGATGAAATGCCGTATAGAAATGTTGTTTCTTGGAGTGGGTTGATTTATGGGTATGTTCAATTGGGTGAGGATGATGAAGCTTTGAGGCTTTTTAAGAGGTTTCTTGTTGAAGAAGAAAATGAGGGTGTTAATGATTTTACTTTGTCCAGTGTTTTAAGGGTTTGTGCTGGTTCTACTTTGCTTCAAATGGGTAAGCAGATACATGGGTTGAGTTTTAAGACGAGTTTTGATTCGTCTTGTTTTGTTGCAAGTTCTTTGATTTCGTTGTATTCGAAATGTGGGGTTGTTGAAGAAGCTTATGATGTTTTTGAGGAGGTTACTGTTAGGAACCTTGGGATGTGGAATGCGATGTTGATTGCTTGTGCTCAGCATGCTCACACGAATAAAACATTTGAATTGTTTGATAAGATGAAGAGTGTTGGTGGTGTGAAGGCTAATTTTATTACATTTTTGTGTGTGCTTTATGCATGCAGCCATGCAGGGTTGGTAGATAAGGGTAAGTATTACTTTGAGTTGATGAAGGATTATGGTATTGAACCTGGGTCACAACATTATTCAACCTTGGTGGATTTGCTTGGTCGTGCTGGCAAGTTGAGCGAGGCGGTTAAGGTTATTGAGGAAATGCCTATGGAACCTACAGAATCTGTTTGGGGAGCTTTGTTAACTGGGTGTAGAATACATGGGAATACTGAATTGGCATCTTATGTTGCTGATAGAGTTTCTGAGTCGGGTTCTGTCAGTTCTGGACTTCAAGTTCTGCTTTCTAATGCTTATGCTGCTGCTGGGAGATGGGAGGAAGCGGCGAAAGCGAGGAAAACACTAAGGGATAGAGGAATAAAGAAGGAAACTGGGTTGAGTTGGGTGGAGGAAGGGAATAAAGTTCACACATTTGCTGCTGGGGATAGGTCTCATGCGAGGACGCTGGAAATTTATGATAAGTTAGAGGAACTGGGTGAAGAAATGGATAAAGCTGGTTATGTTGCTGATACGTCTTTTGTGTTAAGAGAAGTGGATGGTGAAGAGAAGAGTAGAACTATTAAGTACCATAGTGAGAGATTAGCTATTGCATTTGGACTTATTACATTCCCTCATGGACAACCGATTAGAGTGATGAAGAATTTGCGTGTTTGTGGCGATTGTCATACCGCTATCAAGTTTATTAGTAAATGTACTGGAAGGGTTATCATTGTCAGGGACAATAATCGATTCCATCGATTTGAGGATGGAAATTGCACTTGTGGAGATTATTGGTGATCATACAATAGGGACATTAGAAACATTATTTACCTAGAACAAAAGTAGCGTCAGTCTGCGGATATAACATTACATCATTCACAAAACCATCTTGTTTTTTCTTTCTTACCACATGCAATATCGCGGTAGTTTTAAAGCTTATTTTTAATGTAGAAAGAAAAAATTATGTAGGAAATGAAAGCCTGTTTAGTACTGTGTTCATTGAAGAGCCCCAAAAAGCACTTATTTTTGCTAGTTACTACTTACTACACATTGCATTACACATGAATCCTTCTGTGAAATGACAAGCCAGACCAGACTGCAGTGAATCTTAATAAGGACAGAGTCTGGCCATTATTATAAACATTTACATGTTCAACTTGGTGCACAAGCCATAAATAGTGTGTTATTGTATGACTGATATTTTTCTTATAATTCTTCAGGAGTTCAGGTTATAAATCAACATGAAGTTGTGTTATCAATAAGAAGAGAACATGTGCCATGTCTGATGCATGTCTGAAAATAAATGAGTAGACATCATATATACAACTATTGAGTTTAACATGAGCCTTTCATTCAGAATGTGGGGCTTGCACTCTTACTGAACTTAATGATACTTGACAAATGAATCTAAGACAGTTGCATGTGATCTTTCGCATCACTTGGCCCCCATTATTTTAACAATTATTTCTCTAGCAGAAGGGATTTCGATAAACTCTTGTAATCTATAAATAAATATAGTGTCTTCCTTCACAACCATCACAAATCAATCAAGCAATCAAAATTAGATACATTTTTCTTATATCTGAGAAACATAGTTTGTTCTATAAATTCAAAACTTTTGAAATGGGTTTCCGTTTACCAGAAGCTATTAGACGGGCATCATTTAGCAGTAGCCAAACATCGTCAAAAGTATCAAATGTACCAAAGGGCTATCTTGCAGTGTACGTTGGAGAGGAAATGAAGAGATTTGTTGTTCCCTTGTCATACTTGGACCAACCTTCGTTTCAAGACTTGTTGAATCAGGCAGAGGAAGAATTTGGATATGATCATCCAATGGGTGGCCTCACAATTCCTTGCAGAGAAGATGTTTTCTTGCATATAACTTCTTGCTTCAGTGGACTATAAATCTACAACTGCAAGAGATTGACATAGATTAGGAGTAACATTTTTAGAATAGTCATCATTTAGATTTGTAAATATTTTTTCCCTTCCCTACCATTGGGATGATAAATTCAGGAACAATTTATTTATTATTATTCATCATTTCTAATCATAAATGTCATACTATATTCAACAACTCAATGGCTCTTATATGCTTTTATTTATAAATTTTAAAACTGCTGATTCCTTTGAAAAAAAAAATTGAAGCAATATCTAGCGCAATATCTTGGCAACAAAAGTGGCATATTTATCAAATTTTAGTCAAATTAGTTTTTCTTAATTTGTGTTAATTAAACGCAAAATACTGCATGAGCGAAGATTTGAGTGAAGATTTGCTTAGTACAAATGTTTATACGATTTACATGGAAAATAATTAAATTCATAATGTTGTTTATTCATAAGGTATTTATTTGGTAAGATCATGCTATCAAAAGTTGTTTTCTCTTGCTTATGAAAACTGAAAACTACAATTTAATACGGTACAAGCAAGTAGCAACTATCTACCAGTGAATAAAATTTGAGATGTTTTAAACATGTCTGAAATATAAGAATCATCATTGCAATGGTTGAATAATTTGAGATGTGCATACCAGTTTCATTTTTTGAATGGTCACTATGTTGGCGCAGCTTCTTCATGTGGGACATATACACTTAATTACTCTATCAAGTCATAAGCAATTTCAATCTTTGAGAAAAAACCTCTAGACAGTATCATGTGATCTCTTGTGAACCATAGTCTTCATTTGTCTCCAACTTGGCCCTTCAAGAAGTAGGATAAGAGCAAAAGAAAAAATCGACAATTCATAAACAGCGTGTTAGTAACATATTATTGATATTTCTCATAATTTTTGAGGTGGTTATTCATCAATATTAGATTGTGTTATCAATATGAAGAGAACATGTGCCATGTCTAATGCATGTCCGGAAAATAATGAGTTGGAATTGAGTTTAACATGAGCTTATCTCTTTTGAATTGAGTGACAGCGGTTCGCACTCTTATTGAACTTATTCATCCTTGATAGAGACGACAACACCATGTGATCTCTTGTCCCACGAGTCCCATAATTTTAACAATAATTTCTCTAGCAAATGAATTTCAAGAAGCTCTTCAAAACTATAAATAAACTTTCCTCTTTCACAACTTCACAAATCAATCAAGCAAGAAAACAAACAAACTTAGATACATTTTCCTTAAATCTGAGAATTTCAGCCTGTTCTTCAAAAACATTTAAAATGGGTTTCCGTTTACCTACCATTAGACGCACTTCGTTTACAGGTAGTCAAGCATCATCAAAAGCTGTGAATGTCCCAAAAAGATATCTTGCAGTGTATGTGGGAGAAGAATTGAAGCGGTTTGTGATCCCCATGTCTTACTTGAACCAACCTTCATTTCAAGACTTGTTGAGTCAAGTAGAGGAAGAATTTGGATACGATCATCCAATGGGCGGCCTCACAATTCCTTGCACAGAAGATGTTTTCTTGCATATTGCTTCTCACATCAATGGGCTATAAATCTTACATTGGAGGATACTAACATAGATTAGCAAGGAATTTTGTACAATAGTTATCATTTAGATTTGTAAAGAATTTTTTTCCCTTTCCTATTTTTGGAATAGGATAGAATTGTCCATCTGAATGAAAATTTCCGGAACATATTTTTCGATATTATTTACTTCTAATCTATTGACATCATATATTCAACAAAAACTCAATGTGCTCCTATATATCCTATTTATAATTACAATAAATTGAAGGCAGAGATATATACAGCAAAAATTGAAGCCTATTGGAGGGAGTAGTTATAATTATGAAACCATTTATTCTATTATTGGCCAAATAAAACATTCATCCATCACAAATCATGACTTGCTTAAACATCAAAAGATAGAAACTCTCGGCAATATGAGGCCGGTTTGATCAGGAGGTACGTAAGTAAAGTTTGATAAAAAAATATATTTTGGATTACAAACTTGAATTCTTAGAACAATTTAATCTTAATTGAAACTCATGAATCAGATGAACTCAATCACTTGGTTAGTTGATAAACTATCTTGTGTATAAGCTTGCAAACCTTTTACAACCCTTATGCTTCTTTCAACTGCTTCTTCACCTAGGCAGAGAAATTGAGGTAATAAACAACAGAAAGAACAACAACAAAACTCTTCCAAGTTCCAAACACTGTATAATCACTCCTCTAGAGAAACATTTTTACTTTTAACTTTTTAGTTAATGTATGATTCATTTGCTACGATTGTTGTTATTATTTATCAAAACTTGCATGAAAAATTCCATATACAACACTAAAATTGAACCTTTTTTTTTTTTAATAACAATTTATTTGAACATGCTTTATTTTTGTAATCGTTTGATTGACGAAATACAAAAAATACTCTTTCATGATTAGTGGAGGTTGTTAGGAAATCAGAGAAATGGTTTCTGCTAACTAATGGACAAATAAATGAATGAACTCAAAAGAATATAATTTCATAATTTCATAAGGCTCTCATTTATGACTTCCACTTAAGAGGAAATATCAAAATGAATAAAGAAATTCCTGATGTACAAAAATTGTTGCAATTAATCTATCCTACACTGTTCTATGTTATAATTCATATGACTATTTTGCAGTATGAATTAGTTACAAGCCGTTCAAGCATGAAGTTGTATGTAAGAAGACATCTTCCTTGCAGGGAATCGTAAGACCGCCCATTGGATGATGGTAACCGAATTCCTCTTCAGCTTGGCTAAGCAATTCTTGAAAGAAAGGCTCATTCAAGAATGATACTGGAATCAAGAACTTCTTCATTTTCTCTCCAACATACACTGCAAGATAGCCTTTCGGCACTTCCAATTGTTTTCTAGATGATGATCGTCTAATGCCAGGTAAGCGGAAACCCATTCTTGTTTATGTTTCTGAATGATCTCAAAGAAGTATAGTATTAGAAATAAGTGAACTTGAATAATGATGCTTCAAGGTAAGAATGATTTGTGTTGCTTCTTAATTCCAAATGATGAGTATATATAAACTTTGAAAAAACAATTATTGTACGGTGAATGAGTTATTGAATGGGGTTTAGTTGGAGACAAATCTCATTAATGATCACATGGTACTGTCTTGAAGGTTCTAAGTGATGATTAGGCTTTTGAAAGATAGCTTCTTCACATGTTCAAGACAAGCTCTAAACATACTTATCAGGTAATTTGTCCTTGTTTCTATAGGATAGAACGACTCGTAGCTAAATTGAATCACAGTTCAGACATTGCTGTCTATGTCTGCTAAATTGATTTTGTATACCACCTACAGTTCTGTCATCAGAAATACATTTGCGGGACATATATTTAATTACTCTATTTGTATTGTATGGCTGATATTTTTCTCATAATTCTTCAGGTTATATATCAACATGAAGTTGTTATCAATATGAAGAGAACATGTGCCATGTCTGATGCATGTCTGAAAAAATATGAGTAGACATTATACAGCTATTGAGTTTAACATGAGCCTTTCATTCTTATTGAACTTATTGATACTTGACAAATGAATCTAAGACAACACCATGTGAGCTCGCTCGTCGCTTGGCCCCCATCAGTTTAACGATTATTTCTCTAGCAAAGGGATTTCAATAAACACTTGAAAACTATAAATATAGTTTCCTCCTTCACAACCATCACAAATCACTAAAGCAATCAACCTTGGATACATTTTTCTTTTATTTGTGAAAATTCAGCTTGTTCTTCAAAGTCAAAACATTTGAAATGGGTTTCCGTTTACCTGCAGCTATTAGACGGGCTTCATTTAGCAGGAGTCAAACATCGTCAAAAGTATCAAATGTCCCAAAGGGGTATCTTGCAGTGTACGTTGGAGAAGAAATGAAGAGATTTGTTGTTCCCTTGTCATACTTGAACCAACCTTCGTTTCAAGACTTGTTGAATCAGGCAGAGGAAGAATTTGGATATGATCATCCAATGGGTGGCCTCACAATTCCTTGCAGAGAAGATGTTTTCTTGCATATAACTTCTTGCTTCAGTGGACTATAAATCTATAACTGCAATAGACTAACATAGATTAGGAGAGACATTTTGTACAATAGTCATCATTTAGGTTTGTAAAGATTTTTTTACCTTCCCTACCTTTGGGATGGGTTAGTTATCCATCTGAATGACAAATTCAAGAACAAATTATCTGTTATTATTCATTTCCAATCATAAATGCGCAATATATTCAACGACTCAATGACTCTTATATTTTAATTACTCAAACAAAGTCACAAGTTCTAACTTGTGACTCTGTGTTAATAAATTAAAAAATAAAATAGATTAGATTAAATGGATTTACCATTTTCGTATATTATAAACTATTAAAATTATTTTACTATAAAACTTTGATAAATGGCTTTAAAATTCAAAAGTAATTTTTTTAATATAATGATCGATAATTTATATACATCAAGTCCTTATAGAAATTGTCTTCATTTTTACAAAATATAAATTCTGTCTTCAACACCAAAATTGGTCTGCATGGCCCTGTGTGAATCCCATATAATTTGTTGGAACTCACATAAATATGAACCAATAAAAAAGTAAGTTAAAAAGTGTGTTAAATTTGAACCAATAAAAATGTTACTAGCATTATTCAGTGGTATATTTTTATGAGTACTATGTAATGATATTTATGAAATACTAATTTTTTTCATTATTATTATTCAGTTAATATATAATTATAATGGTTTCATTATTAAATGATTTATTTTATAAAAATACATTCTTTTATAATTAATTATACTCAAAAAAAATAATTAATTATACTCAAACAGTATACAGGTGAAATTTGATTAACCAATATCTTATATCTATACATAGCAGATACAAGTGAAAATTTTATTGTAATGAACAGAGATAAAAAAAATGACTCACTATTAATAAATTATTTCAAGAAAGAGCTAACTACTAAAAAAGTAAACAGGTCACTTAATCCACAGAGGAACACTTTTTTTCTTGTCCAAACTAAAGAAGAACACTTTAATATTTCAAGTTAGTACTACTACTTTGGTGAAATCGACATTGTTTCTCACATTAAATATTTTCACACAGAAATGTTAGGATTGTAACATTTACTTGTCACCAAAGGCAGATCATCGATGGTTAATAAATGCAAGGAAAGCTTTCGAGCAAGGCTTAAGAAATTTTCTGTAATGAACGAGCTTAAGAAAAGAGCTTTGAGGGTAATTTTCTTAACGATATGTGAATGTTTCTTGGGTAATCATCACTTAAACGTTAATCCATTCATGTTTCTTCTCCAACTAGTATTTCTTAACTCACAAATTAAACAACCATGAAAGAAACTAAAACAATCAAATTGGCACAAGTCTGAAAGAGGAATTTCAGAATTGAGTGACCATCAGAGGATCCTCTCCTTAACATTTATATCCATCTCTCTCCTTCCTCTCTATATCTCTCTTAAACTAACTCAAATTTGACACCTTTGTTGATGTCCACACTCGCAGGTTACTAAATTTGTCTAGAAGCAAAAGCTTTGTATGTGGATAATATTTCAAGGTGTAGCAGGTAGATTAAACAGATATATGAAAGACTCAAAGTTAGCTAAACAACAACTTAACTATCCAACGAAAAACGCAACACCCATCAAAAGCAACAAATTAAAACAATTCAAATACCATTCATCCAAGGTAATTCGCAAAACCAGAAACAATCTAGCATGGTTCAATAGTACAGGCAAAACAAAAAGAAATTCAAAATGATTCATGAAAAAACTGTTGTGGCGAAAGACAATTGTTTCCAACTAACAGACCACCTAAGCAGTAGGAGTACTAGCATCAATGAAAGCTCTTCCAGGTTGACGGTTAGCAAGTGGTCCATGGCACCCAAGAAGCTGCAAAACCACAAGGAACTTGTAAATTTGATGACCCAAAATAAATAAATTGCAAAAAGTTGCACGTTAATAAGTTTGAAACTTTGAAGGAAAAAATGTCCTCAACAATAAAAAAAACTGTGCCATGAAATTTCAAATATGCATGAGTAGATCCACAAGCAGCATCAATTACCTTGGCATTCACACCATCAGGAATAATCCTGTTCTCTGACTTGTACTTGAGGTAATCGACACGGTTAAACTTGGTGAAACCCCTGAGCAAACATATAAAATAACTGTTAAACAAATGCAAAAATAGATATCCTATAGTAAAAACAGAACAAAAATTCTATTCAAATACTCAAACATTACAATGGTGACAAACCAAAACCACATAAAATATAATTCTTAATTTCAAATCAAGTCATTTACAACAGCAATTGTATTCAAATAAAAAACAGAGTCAAAGTCAACAATACTCACCACTTCCTGCTCACAATGATCTTTTGACGACCAGGGAACTTAAACTTAGCACGACGAAGAGCCTCCTGAGCATGGTGGCTATTTCCGTCCTTACAGCGAACAGAGAGAAGCACCTGACCAATAGCAACTCTTGCACAAGTACCCAACGGCTTTCCAAAAGCTCCTCGCATTCCAGTCTGAAGCCTATCAGCTCCAGCACATGAAAGCATCTTGTTAATCCTAAGAACATGGAAAGGATGTACTCTAACCCTCAAGTGGAACGCATCCTTTCCAGCAAACTTCGACATGTATTTGTTGCAAGCGATACGAGCAGCTTCCAATGCTTCACTGGATACATTCTCCTTCTCCCAACTAACAAGATGGACACAGAATGGAAACTCATCAACACCTTTCTTCTTCATTCCAACATCATAAATTCTGATCTTAGGATCAGGAACACCACGGCAAAATCGTGATTTTGGGTATGGTTTGTTCTTGATCTGACGGTAGCATCTTGCAGGTCCTAAAAATCATACATAATAACAATACTATAAATCACTACTACAATGAATCATGAATCATGAAATGAAAATAATCATAATAATAACTGAACTCATTCGATTTGAACTTAAAAATTGAAATCAATATTATAAACATGATAATTCATACATGGATTTGATTAACAACATGCTATAACAAATCTGAGTATTTTTAACAGCGATTTATGAATCATTTCAACTGAAAACCTAACAGAAATAAATCGATTGGAATAAAGCAGATTCATGAAAATAGTTGAACATAAGATGAAATCGAAAGCGAGAAATTGATTTTTAGGGTTAATTGAGAAATGCTTACTTCTCCCCATAGCTGCGACTGTGAATGCACCGCGTACGACCCAGGAACAGAGAACTAAACCCTAGAACCATTTTGTGTATATATATAGTCTTCTTTTATGGCTTTCGGGTTTTTGTTTGCGTGCAATTGGGCTTATTAAAACGTTACTTACTAACTACACCTCCTAGTTTTTTTTGCTTAACATATATTGCTTCTTATTTTAATGTTCTTTTACAATTTTGCCCTTTTAAAATAAAAACCTTCTACAGTCCTACATTATTGACCCCTAGCAAGCACTATTATAGTCCAAAAAGAATTAATTAATGTTTAACGTTATGTTTATGTTTAGTATCATGGTGGGTGTGCTAGAATCATAGTAATCCACCGTGATCGTGATTTTACAAAAATTAAAATTTGTAGTTTTTACAAACTTATGATGAATCACCGTGATTTTGACACAGTCACTGTCATATCAAACACATACTAAGAAAAATAAAATGTCATTGTTTTTTTTTTTTTTGGGTATTGTGATAATATAAACTTTCTTGGTCGCTTTTAGATTAGTTTGTTTCATTTGAGTGAAACCAAACTAATGTCCACAACGTTTTATTTATAAATTAATTGTCAAATTGAGTTTGTCAATAAAACTATAAAAAGTACTCCTATAAAAATTTGTAATATTTTTCGCGCATGTGCGTGCTATGTTTATCCATCTCAAGTATGAGGTATCTTTTAAATATAGGAGGATGTATGCACTTTAACAATTTTATTGTTTATGTTTAAAGTTGATTTTTTTTTAAAAGGCAAAGTAAAATTATATTGAAATAACAAGGGTTACAGTACATAGCACAAGATATGCTATATATTTGAAGTTAGGGTTTGGTTAACGAGTGTATTCTTTAAGCATACTATTTAAGGGGGGGTTATTGGATTATGATTTCGAATGATTATATTGATAAAAAAAGTCTTGAAGATTTTAAAAGACTTCGTGAGATTTTGTGAAATTTTGAGAGACTTTTTTTTAATTGAATACCACAAAATTTGCTTACATTTTATAAAAGTCTTGATTGAATAACACAAGATTTTTTTATCATAAAAAAGTCTTTTAAAATCTATTGAAATCTCTCAAAATTTCAATCCAATAACTCCCCTAAAGAAATATTTTATTTAAAAAGTAATACAGCACAATTTTCAATGCATTGACTTTCCAGATATCCATAAATATTCTAAAAAATTTACTATTTAAAGATTTAAAAAATGTTTCGAGGGCACTATTTAGCATATGTGTTGAAGTTATGGTACAATTGCAAAGATACCAAAATGCTGTTAAAGGTCTGATAACAGATTCTACACCTTCCAGCATCACCACATATTAAACAAAATGAAAGTCAATAAGTTCAATTCCCCCACAGTCTAGGACAACTCCTGATAAGATCCTAACTACTACTAATTACCCCAAACAAACCTTGCATAGCGCCATAAACTAAAAATAGGATTGCAGGTTATCTCCACTGCCGCTAAACACCATAATTGATATTGCATCCCGTTGTACGGTTCAAAGCTAAGCATAAGAAGAAGGATAATCCCTGCAACCTTGAGAAGCTCTGGAACAGAACAACAACATATCCTTCGAAACACGCTTAATTTAAAGTTGATTTGATGCGCAAGATAAAATATATACATATGAAATATGATGAAAAGTTAAATAAAAATATGATACGATAGTCACAATGTGACGTGATAGATATTTATTCTATAATGTATTTTTTTTGTCTCAAAATATAAGAAAAAATTGATTTATCTAATATAAATTTTTAAACAAATATATTAAAAAAAAATTACTAATTTTTTCTTATATCTTAGATAGGAGAAAATATTTGATACATACATTATAAAAATTAAAATACTAATATTTTATTATGTCATGATGTATTTAGTACACACTTAAGGAAAATTTTCAATTTACCTTCTATGGAAGTGTCGGTGTGGATTTGTCCAATATTTTGCATGCAGAAACTCATGTTCTCATTATCACAAATAAGTTTTTGTTGGGAAGTTGATTTGTTTTTTTGCTCTCTCCTTGTAATGCATTTGGCAGTGGCGTTGTCGGGACCCTAGGTCAGAGGGTGCAGACTATTTCACTTTAGCTCGTTTGGGAAAAATAGTTTATAACTGATGGTTGATAGTTTATATTCAATGATTTGTGGTTGATAGCTAATAACCGAATTGAATTGTTTGATAATATTAACGATTTGACTGATTTATATACATGAAATGACGTAAAAAAATATATTTAATTATTTTTAAGCAAGATGATAGGGATAATAAAAAAACAATAAACTATAAATTAATTGAAGTTGCTTATCAAAATAAATTAAATGTTAGTAAAAATAAGTTATAAAACTAATGTGAAAAAAAAATTATCAAACAAGCCTATTTTTTATAATAAAATTATAAGTTGTAAATTACAAACTCAAAAAAATACATTACCAAATAGAGTATTGTTACAATATAAATGATAAAAGTGCATCCCAACTTTTTGTTTTCTATTAGTGTAAATTAGTGGTAACAATTGACACTAACACATGGCCCAAGCCCACAATAAAATACAGTATATACATAAACCCTAAATTAATGCATTTTCAATTGAAGAATAGCACAGCCGCCCTTATCTTTTACATGCTTACTTTTTTCTCTGGTTCTTTTCATATTCTTTTGCCACTGTGTGTAATATGCATAACTTCTTTAGTTCTTCATTCTTCTTTATTTTTTTGTGAGCGTGTGTGAGAGTAAAATATTGGTGCAAACTTAATTTTTCAGGGGGTTCAAAATGAAAAAATACAGGATAGTATGTGAATTTTTTTAAACTTCAGCACACCCTCACCTCTACCTGGAGACGCCCCTGGCATTTGGTATTGGTATTGGTATTGAAGAATATGTGGAAGTCTTGCATTATGGAATCCTTTTAAATACTTTCAAGTATAATTCTTCCTGTATTTAATATAAGAAGAAATTTATTTTGTAAATTTATTGAATTTTCAATGTATTTAATATATAATATAGATTAGATATATTGAAAATTCAATAAATCTAAAAAATTATGTCTTTTTTTAATTAAAGACCAGGGGTATTTTTTAAGATCGAGAGATATTTCTATTGATTTCACACTATCTATTCGGTATAAAGTTTTGTGTTACAATAAAAATAAAAATAAAAATATTTTTTTTTTAGTTGAATTCAATTATAATTTTTGATTAAATTGAAAGAAATTTTTCATTGTCTCATTTAAATGCTATAAAAAAAATATCACATATTTCGTAATATATATGTCCAACTTACAATTCAGACAGTATCGTTGAGTAGTTTGACTCATCCACCCTTAATCAATAATCGAGGTTCAATCATCATTTTTTAAATACAAATCAATTTTAAAATTTTGAGTCAGTTATCAACATGTCCAACTTACCAACAATTGTAAAAAAATAAAATTAGGTGTAAAAACAAAATAAAAATACTGAGTACTACTGACCGACATTATCCCTCCTCACGAGTCACGCATATGACACCAGACAAATAGAGTGACGCACAAACAAGTACAACAACACCAGTAAAAAGTAAAGAAAAAAACAAAAACAAAAAATGAAGCTGATGACTTTGACTTTAATCCTCATCTTCTTGTTGTTCCACCGTCACTTGTTTAAGGTTAAATCATCATGTCATCATTATGAAACATCAACTAACCCCTTTCCCAAGTTTCTTCATACCCTCACAATTACTATTTCATATCCCAATCGCAATCGCAATTAATTACATGATTAAAATACCTAAATCTTTTCCTTCAAGACAAACTAACGGTTTTTTCCTTTTATGTTAAGTTAAACCCTTTGACGCTAAAACAACAACAACAACAACTTTGAATAATAAACTGTGTGCGTAGGTCAAGCCAAAAATCATAATTAGGGTTTCATCATCACGATGGTATCAGAATCATCATCATTTTCTTTAGGAGGTGTAAATAACAACAACAACAACAACGGTTATAGCTTCATCATTGTTAATTGGTTTAAGATCACTTTTTTTCCTTCAGTTTTCGATTTTCTTTCTTGGTGATTGATTCTGCTGAATCAGTGATTATGATTCCGAGGTTTCGGGGTGGTTCTGGTTCTGAGGAAGTGAATAGTTCTTCTTTTCAGAATCGGGTTGAGGAATTGAGCTGTAATGAGGTGATTGGTGGTGGTGGTGGTGGTGGTGGTATGGTGTTTTCGGAGGAGGCTCGTCGTGCTATTGCTGAGGAGAGAGTTCCTCTTGTGTCTTTGGCTGATGTTGTCGGTGCTGGTGGTGGTGGTAGGGATAACTTTTCCAACAATTCGAGGATTGATTTTCAGTATATTGCTAAGCTTGTTGAACAAATTCTTCCTTTTTCTCTATTGTTGTTGATTGTTTTGATCAGACAGCATTTTCAAGGTTTGTTTTACTTGTCTTTTGTTTTGTCTTATCTTATGATGCTCTTGTATATGCTAGTGTAGAGTATAGACTTGAATCATATGAATATTCAAAGTTTATTTGGTTGCTCACATATAAGAGGGTTGTGTGCCTTTCTAATTATGATGAAGAGGGTTAAGCATAAGAAAATTTTACGTTGAATGATTTGCGAGGACCTTGTAGTTGTAGGGTTTTGTCATGTCTATCGGTTAGTGTTTCTCCTACTTGGATTTGGAGACGCCTATCCTTTCCTTTATAAGGAATTTGGTTTGAATTTGTCCCCAACTAGAAATGTAATGATGAATTTGTTGAGTTGAGATATTGTGTTGATGCCTTGTGTTTCTTTAATGATCCTTACTTGATAATATCTTTGCTTTGCTTGATTAAGAAGACTATATTGCGTGCTATCTATCTTTAGCGAGTTTACCTTTTCTTCTTCGTTGGAGCCTCTTCACCCCTTCTGAATAGGATAATAAACAACATGGTTTGATTTTTAACTGTTATTTCAGTTGTATTGAATTACTACTTGCTTAATTGATTCTGCGGCATGAGGGTATTGTGAACTGCTTCTCGTATATAGTTAGTTTGAGTTTCCTCCGAATTTCTATTTTTGCCCGTTTCCACTTTTTCCTTGAACAGAAAATGTTAGTAGCTAGCGTGTTATGTTAGTTGCGGGAGTTGGGATGATGACTTCCATATCACTCTAACCCTATGTCTGTCCCCCAAAAACAACCAATCCACCACCTTATCAATTCCCACTTAACTTTGTGATATTTCTGTACGAAAACTTGCAGGTTTCTTTGTCACAATTAGTGTATCAGCTGTGATGTTCAAGTCAAATGAATTTGTTAAGAAACAGACTGCTCTAAAGGTATTATGCTCCTCATAATTTTGCAAGTCCTTTAGAATTTTCATTTCCAAATGAAGCATCTGCTTGTAAAGTCCGATCCTCCACACCAAAAGATGATAGAATAATTAGAGATGCTAATTCAAGTTTTGTTTTGCAGGGAGACCAGAAAGTCTCTGTTCTTCTTGGTGTCTCTTTTTCCGTCATGCTGTATGTGATATGCATATACTGGTGGTATCAAAATGATGATATTTTATACCCTCTGGCCTTGTTTCCTCCAGAATCAACACCACCTTTCTGGCATGCAATATTCATCATTTTGGTTAACGGTATGAATTCGCTCTGTATATATATCATGCACTATATGCTGTTATTGCATTGTTATCAAGTGTTTGCACCAGACAGTTTATTTGCTTTATCAAACTTAGTGACGTACTGGTAAAATGCATGTTAATAGTTTGTGATTGAAATAGAAAGTAATCTGCCTAGTAAATAATTATGCAGTTTGGGTCAAATGTTGAATGCTTGATTAACATACAAGGTGCTTTTAAGTTTCAACTCAATAGTTGGGTTATTATCTTGATTAATAATAATGAAAAATAAGCTTTCCTTTTGTTGTGGTTTCATAATTTAATTATATTTTGAAATATTTTTATTATTTAAAGTATATCAGTTCTTTGCCAATGGGGGTTGGCTCGCCGGGTCAGTGTTTTGATTCAAAGAAAAATCATTCTTTTTGTGTTTTGAGTTGTTTGTTATTGCTTGATCTTCTAAGAAAAAGGGGGAATACTCCTGCTGTAATTTTGTCAAACTCCAGTGTATCCATGGTGACAATATTCATTTGCTTTCAGATATATTGGCACGGCAAGTGGCAATGGCTTTCAAGTGTTTGCTGCTAGTTTACTACAAAAATGGAAGATGCCATAATTTCCGTCGACAGGTTAGGAGTCGTTTCTTTGCTTTTCAAAACAAGTATGTGGTTTTCAATTATAGTTTCCTGCTGCAGCTATCTGAAAATGTTTTAAATTGTTTCAAGGCTCAAATGTTAACTCTAGTTGAGTACACACTGCTGCTGTATCGTACTTTCTTGCCAGCACCAGTTTGGTACCGATTTTTCTTTAACAAGGACTTTGGAAGTCTCTTCTCATCACTGGTCACAGGATTGTATCTAACATTCAAGCTAACATCTGCTGTTGAGAAGGTAAGCTTTCATTCTTTAAAATCGGGGTTTCCTACATATGCTGTATATTAAGATGTTTGTGCATGACCCTAAATTAATCCATTTTCTTTAACCTTCTATATGTTTATTAGGTCCAATGCCTCATTCGTGCTTTAAAAGCGTTGTCAAAAAAGGAAGTTCATTATGGAGTTTATGCCACAACAGAACAGGTAAATAAGCTGTAATTGATTGTATCTGGTTCTGAATAATTGCAATCATAATTACACTTCTCTATCCTTTGTTTCGGTACCATTTGTTGCTTGGACATTGTAGCTTTCTTATATTTCTTAATGCATACAAAATCTACAAAATATTTAAAATTGGATATACAAATTTTAGATGCATGAAATAAAGGACCTGTGCCCCTCCTTCGATTATAAACCTTCTCTTTTTTGAAATTAAATAACGGAATTAGTCAATTAGATGTTTCAGTGCAGTTGACTTTACCTCTTAGCCCACAGCATACTTCATTAATCTGAAAATAAAAGAAGATAAATTAATGCAACACAGCAACAGTCTTTGATTATAAATTGTGTTGGGCCTAAGCCTAACTCATTCTTACAAAACCGACTTGCAAGGTGAAGACTATCTAGGGGTGGCAAGATGGATTGGATAGATTTGGATGGAAAATGTGTTTATAAGTGGTGGCTATTGGATACCTCATCCAATGTGGGACTCTTAACAAAAACAAATGTTAGTTGTTTGTAAATAATGGTTACATTAGTTTTTAGGGTTTGAACGTATTCCTAATTAGAACTCCTTCAACTTGCCTCAACTAGCAACCGAGCATCCTACTTGGGACATTTATTGCTTTTACATTCCTTTATTGGATTATGGTTTTCTTTTATTTCCGAAGTGGTTGGATAATGTATACTCCCTTTGGCTTTGGCCATAATTAGATACATTGAATAATTGATGTATTTGGTCCATAATATAGATCAGGTACATTGGATATTCAATGAACCTGAAAAGTGAAGTTTTGCTTATAATTGTGGTCGGAGGTAGTACTTACACAAGGATTCTTTATATAAATATGTTGAAGAGCTGGAGATCTTTTTGAAATATCGACGTGGTTTTATTCTGTATTATTTGTTTGTTATTGACCCCCCCCCGTTATTCAATGCTTCTATTTTGTATACACCAATATTTGTATAATGGATGACTTTTTTCACTAGTCTTTTTACTGGTGATTCTAAGTTGAGTATCTAAATGCAGGTAAATGCTGCTGGTGATCTGTGCGCTATATGCCAAGAGAAGTTGTGTGCTCCTATTCTGTTGTGCTGTAAACACATGTTTTGCGAGGAATGTGTATCTGAATGGTTAGTTCACAGATTTATCACATGTTTAGACTTTTTATAAAAGTAATGGATCATTATTTGGTGTGGACGCCATCATTATAGAGTATATCCCATAAATTGCCTCTATTAATCATCAGAACTTCTGTCCACATAATTATTTTAGGTTTACATCTTCATTGCACCTAAAATTTGGCATATCTTTGCTAGATGCTTCAGCGTTCTATAAATAAATCAGAATATGGAAATGGTTTACATGAATAATTGTGATTATTTACTAATTTACTAATAAAAGTTGAAACCCTTGCTTGTCATGCATCCTCAGAGGCTATTTATTAGACTTGGATCCTGCCTCTTGATAGTTTTCAATTTATTTCTGTATGCTTTTCATCATTGCTTGAGGGTTCCATTGTTAAGTTTGGCTAATAATTGTATGGAGCGTGAGAATAGGATATTAGGGAAAGAGATATTCGTCACCCCCTATCTGCATGAAAATGATTATGCAAGAAAATGTATCATTAATGCAAATGGATTTTTAACATACAGTGCACTCTGCTACTCTACTTTGCACCTAATTACCAGAAGTTATGATTTCCCCAAACTTTAGAACTTTGAGTCCATGACAGTTTTTGCTTTCATTAATCTTGCTTTATATTATAGAATAATTATTCAAATTTGTTCAAAATCATTTTTTCATTGCTTGTCTTGACCAATTCGTTTTCCAGGTTTGAGAGAGAATGGACTTGCCCGTTATGCAGAACATTGGTAAAACCTTCTGATCTGCGGACCTTCGGAGATGGATCAACAAGTTTGTTTTATCAGTTGTTTTGAGCTTGCTTTGTTTAGGTTGGATCATACTATTGAGCTAAAAATTAAAACATGCCTACCAAATGTCATGTTTAGTACTTTGGTTTGGTAATGTTTCTCACTAATGAATGGATTATATGAAATAGAGATTGAAGGAAACAATAAAGAAAATTACATTTATGGCAATTACAAGTTTTTCCTTCTTCTCCACCTTTCTTTTATGGAAAAAAAAAATCACTTTTTATTAATTCTCGTGTGTTGAAGTTTTTTTTAATAGATTTGTTTACAGGAAAATAAATAATACAAGCACACTTACCACCTGAGCTGGTTGATGAGAATGACAGATTGTCGAATTATCATTCACAATCATTTTGTTTTGAGATGCAATCCACTATCACAATTGTGATAAAAGTTAAAGTTCTTAAAGTGTATTTTTGTGATTACATCACTTATATCTAAAAATGAGTTTTATGGTGGACATTTTTTTTATCATGTTATAGATATGAAGTTTTCATCATCGTTTAGCGGTTGTGGCGGACCATTTTATTCGGCAATTCAAAAATCACTCCAAATACCAATAATGATTGATATCCTTCGCGAGACGATAGAACAAGAAGGATCATGAACTTCTATTTTTAGTGGGTGTTATAAGTCGTTGTAACTTATGATGATTTTCAAGTATTGAGTACTAGACCACTTATCATATATAGTGGTCCACCCTAAAATTTGTTTTCTCTGAAATCTCAATGATTGTAATGTCCTTTTAACCAGCATTGTAATTACAACTATGCTTTAAAATATTGGTAATTTACAATGTGGACTATGTAAGATAATAATGGAGAAAGGCAAAAATAGCATCCTACTTAGACAGCATGTATATAAGTGTACTTTGAAACTGTTTTAGTGAATTATTTGAAGCTCTCATTTAATTAATCAATGACATCTATGGTGTATTGCAGTATTGGTGACATCTTCTATTCATGTTTGGGGTCATAAGTGGATTAGAGGTAAATACTTCTAGCTTTCTACAGGGACAACATAAACATGTATATGACTATCAAATATCCATATGAAGCACATGATTAATGTGTAAACATGATTATGTAAAAGTAACTGAATCAGAAGAAGATTGAAAGATTTTCAAATCCATATATCTTATATGGACCATTGGTGGTCTGGTTGATGTTCCCCACTTTGGCAATGTGGGATATCACATTATTCATTGCATATCCTTCCTTTTCCTCCATTTCATCCCTGAAACTTTTGACCCCTCCTGACCACCTAAAGTGCCACATTCATATCTTTGCATTTTGTGACTTTACTTACTCATCACCTTTTTTTGGTGGGGGAGTTCTTCTCTCCTCTCTCTCTCTCTCACACGTCCATTTCATTCTTTCCTTGAGTTGAGCTGTATTGTACTCCCTCTATGCTTCACTTTTTTTGTGTGCCAAATTTTATCTAATTGCATATTTAATATTACTGCAATCAGTGCTAGACCTGTTTATCTTTATGATGTACCAAAAAAAAATTGTGAAACATTAAACACACCCACTAATATTAAAAAGATAAACATTATATGAGGATTCAATTTTTTCCTTCTTAATAAGAACCAGAACACAGAAGGATTACTATTAATTAAGAGGAGAAAAAGAAAAATTAGAGATGAACTCAATCTAGTTTTTGACACAACAATGAAAGTTTTTGTTGGATTTTGATAGCTTTAGACACTTTAAACCTTCACTGTTTACTGTATGACTTATTTTTTCAACAGTTTGTATAAAATTTGTATACTATGTAATTGATTTTTTGGATTTTGATAGATTGCTCGCTAATTTTTTGTACATAGATAGTATATAGTAGATGCAATTATGGTTAAATCCGATGAATTAAAACGAATAATTAATAAAAAGAAATAAAAAATCGTCGGTATGTCATAACTCAACTGACTATGCCCGATGATATTATTAAATTGAACGTTTTTATCTAAAATATCTAAAACTTCACAGTTGTACGTAAACTTTAGGTGATACTTGTCACTTATTTACCTAAAAAAAAAAGGAAATTGTTAGATAAACAATATTAATAGTATAATACTTTTATTTTCTTGTTCAGAAACCCATTTTGCTGGTTTATTCTGAGCACAATATTTACTGTTCTGTTAGTTACTACCCTGTGTCGGTAAGGTAGAGGGGAATGTTGGCAAAGAAATAGTTGTAGTCCGAAACCAACCAGTAGTGTAAGTAAATATCAGATCCCAAATGGGAGTTGAATTTAAGTTGCCTGCAATGCAATCCAGCCGTGGAGCACAGTGCACGTGTACTACTCAGCATGCTTTGTAAGATAGTACTCTGACAGACATGATCACTGGTTATTTTTGCTGTTTTTATGACAGGAATAAGACTATATATGAAAAAGCACTGCATATATTTATAGATGTTATTGGACCATAGTATTTATATATGAATTGTAATAATGTAAATCCTAATTCTTTTATTATCAATAAGATAAGATAAAACTACAATAGGGAGATGAAAGCATACTTAACTGAACTTCATAATCCAACATTGTGTTTCATTGTTTGTGTTTTATTGTTTCGTTTATCTTCTGTACTGAGTTACTATTTTTTTTTTTGGGTTTTGATTATCAATGTTTGGTTTATTGGACCAACTAATCCGGTTTGAGGTAAATTTTGACATCAAGTGATTTTAGTTCACTGTTAAACGCAGTTGCGGCCTTGCAGGTGATCAGATTGTGGTCCTCTACCTACTAAGTCTAGCGCTAATCACCACTAAATCGACTGACGTTTGGTTCTATTGTGATAGTATCTATATAGTATATTATAACAATGAAAAGCTAAAGAAGCACATTATAGAGCAGATTGGATCCTCCTATTCATTACTGAGGATCCAAATACTATCCCATTTGAAAGATTTGTTGGCAATTAAGCTTAATTCTTTTATGAATATTATTGAGAATTAAGTGGTGGCTAGTAATAGTATATATAAGTTGATCTATATAAGTAAGCACTACTTTAAGAAGATGTAGGTTAACATTTAGGATTTAGAAAACAAGCTAAGATCCAATATTTTCAAGAAAAATACTAGCTATATTGCGACTTTGATTAACCAGGTCGCATTAAACTTATTTGCATATGTTAAGAGTCTCAACTTAGATGAAATATGGCTGAAAAATGAAGTTTCAACTTGCAAGTAGATAATCCATCATCTTTACAAGCTGGTTATGTAAAAATGAACTATAAAATGAGCTATGTCTGACATACAAATATAATTGCATTGCACAAATTTTGTAAAAATTGAAAACAGCTATCCAATAAATTGCATTAGCACTTACTAACTTAGAAGTTAGAACCTTTTCAATGTTTTCACATAGTACATGACTATTAAATTATTACTAATGATGAAAATATAAAATTATTACTAATGCATTTTCATTGTTGGCCATTATAATTCAATGCTGCATACATCATGTGCTTTTTGGTCTTTATATACAGTATTCATTTCTTTATAACATACTGGTTTTCTTTCATCTAGCATCATAGCACATATATCCATAAAAACATAACTTCTTTAGGATTCCTGGCAGCATCTGCCTCTGAGCTTTCTGTTGTTAATTCATCAGGTTCAAGTTTGTTCTTCTATTCTGTGTCATCCAAACTAGTCTCTACTAGTAAATTAACTAACTGGTAGTAGTATATAATATATATATAACAAACCATGCATATATAACTTTTTTGTTATTTTTCAAAAAATATTTTTGTATGGTATCTAATATTCATTTAATTTTTGTAATTAATCAGTTTGCAAACTTGCATGGATATATACATATCTTAATCAATACTGTACATATTATTGTTTAGTGTCATGTAATATTCCTTTTAGTGGTTCCCTTCATATGAAGGCCGACACAGACACTTTTCAAAATAGGCGTGTCATAGTGTCGGACACGCGTCCTATCCGATACAGACACTTATGTTTACATTGAAATATATTATTTTCTCAAAAAAATTATCCGTGTTGACACGTCAGTGTCTATGTCGTGTCATGTGTTCGTGTATGTGTCAATGTCCGTGCTTCATAATCATGATCAGTAATATGTGATGCAGAAGCTAGAAGAGGAGAATGGGAGAGAAAGAGAATGAAGGGGCTTCCTTCAGCCCATAGATATAGCTGCTGAGATATATTTTGCATCCCTCTCTATATATGTGCTTGGACTGAAGGGGAGCTCCTTCTTTCTGTTGTCTCTCCATTTGTACGTATGTAAATGTAAATGTCTCAATCAACATCATCATATATCCTTCTACTTCTTTTGGTAAGTACTACTACTATATGTTATTTAATTGTGACTATATCTTCACTACGTACTTATCATTGCCCAACATTTAACTAGTTGCATTTATGAGTGTTATTTATGTACTATTGCAGGAACACTCAGTGCTTTTTCAATTAATTGGAGGAAAATTATTATGTCAAATGTAGACACCTATGAGATGCATAGGTACAAGCACAATGCATTAATATAAAATAGAGGAAGAATCATTTTGGTTTCTTATAGTAATTTTTTTCCGGTCCAATTTAGTCTTTGACAAAAATAAAACTCAAATTAATCTTTAAACTTTAACAAATCAGAAACTAATTAGTAAGAAACTAATTTGTCTTTAACAAATCAGAAAATTTTCAAATTTTCAAAATAAAACTCAAATTAATCTTTAACAAATCAGAAACTAATTAGTTAGAAACTAATTGTCTCTAATTTGAAAATATCAAAGATTATATATATATATATATATATATATATATATATATGAATAGATTAATTTGATTTTTTTTTGTTAGAGATCGAATTGGATTGTGAGGATCAAAATAAGTCTGCAACTTTATTTTATATTTAAAATATGAAATAAAATAAAAAAATAAAACTATTTCGCAATTTTTTCACCGCCTAACGTATTTTATATTCAAAAGAAGTTTAAAATAATAAATTTGTATTAAAATATGTAGATTTTATATTAAATATATAACTTTTCAATAAATAATAATTATTGATTGTCAAAAAAAATTATAATTTTTTAATAATTTTATAGTCCACGCACAACTGCAGAGACTAATCCATTCGAAGTAACTGAGAATCATGTAAGGAGGTTGAATTTTCTCAACAATTTTCTCCATACACACCGGTCTGGGATCGATCCCATGACCAAATAATTAAGCGGTCTAAATATCTATCACTTATATCACACTAACATACTCGAGTTGATAAAAAAAAATGATGGAGTGAAATTTGCAAAGACAAACTTTTTTTATAAAATATCCAAAGATGCAAAGACAAACTTTAAAAAGAAAATGATGGAATGGATTATTACTTTTACTTGCACGAACATGTACTACAATGTCAATATTGCAAAGACAAACTTTTTTCTAAAATATCCAAAAGTTGGAATGAAATTTCCATACTTTGAACTTTGAAGTCTAAAGTGTCCTATCTCAATCCAACGGATAAAATTACGGCATGCAATCACATTTGCTATGAAAAAAAAATCATCACATTAATTTAATTAATTAAATATAATAAAATTTGTTGACCAATGTTGCACTCTTCTTAGTTCTTACATCGCATATATCGAAATCGTAGTGAAAAAGTGAACAAAGAAGAAAGAAGAAATGGAAGCATTAATATGCAGAAAATTAGGTGATCCAACGGTGAACCTTTCAGAAGATAACAGTCCAATAATCATATCAAAAAATCATCCAATTCCTGAATTGAATTCTTCAACATCGGTTAGAGTTAAGATCAAAGCTACAAGCTTGAATTTCGCTAATTATTTGCAGATTCTTGGTAAGTATCAGGAGAAACCACCTTTGCCGTTCATTTCTGGATCTGATTTTTCAGGAATCGTTGATTCTGTTGGCGAAAAAGTTACCAATTTTCGTGTTGGTGATCCTGTTTGTGGCTTCGTCGCTCTTGGTTCTTATGCTCAGTTTATAGTTGTTGATCAATCTGATTTGTGAGATTCTGATTCTCCTCTTTGTTTTTTAAGTTTGTGTTTGGTTATATGTGATTCTTAAAAAAGCGATCATACTCATTTATAATTAGAGTTATTGATGAGATGTGTTATCTGTGGGAACTTTTTAAGAGGTGTTGGGAATTGGGAAGGATCGAGTGTTTATTAGGTATTATTATTAAAAAAGTGTAAATGAATGATGTGTACACGTGAGACCCAGTTAAATACTCTCTCTGGTCCGGAGGGAGTACTAAAAAATGGGATTCTCTTTAGACTCAAGAATTAATCAATCAATTAATTCTAGAAGTCAAATCAATTATAAATTTATAATTGAGAATTCCTGAAGATACCAAAATTAATTTTTAAGTCCTTAGAATCACTTTTGGGGTGCTAAAAGTGAATCCAAGTATGCATGCATACACTTAAATTTTTATTTTGTAAGGTCACATTTATTTATTTATTTATTTTTGGCTTTGAAGGTTTCGTGTGCCGGAAGGTTGTGATTTGGTTGCTGCCGGAGCACTTGCTGTGGCTTTTGGAACTTCTCATGTTGCACTTGTTCATAGGGCTAAATTGAGTTCTGGTCAGGTATAATCTAATTTTGTTTCACTTCATTTATTGTTGGGTAATGTATGTATTGTTGTGTTTGGTGGGGTTAAGTGGGTTGTGGAATTGTTTGTAGGTACTGTTGGTTTTGGGTGCAGCAGGAGGTGTGGGTCTTGCAGCCGTGCAAATTGGAAAAGCATGTGGGGCCGTTGTCATTGCTGTTGCTAGGTACTCTCTTGCATTTGTATTTTTTGTGCATGATGCCATTATTTTGTAGGGTTCAGTTTCTAGCTCTCATGAGCTTCTTAGCTAAAATCAAATTTATGGATCTTTATTGCAGAAAATTATTTGTAAACTTATAGCTGTTTTATGGAATAGGTTAAATGAGAGTTTCTGAAAAATTATGCGCAAGTGTTTGTTTTTGGGTATGTTAGTGGTTGATAGTTTCTGGGGTTTGAACCTTGGTTCCCCTTAAAACTTCTTTGATGTCCCTTAACTTGCTAACCAAGCTACCTAAATGAGACTGTATGATATTTGTAAGTTAATTTCGACTTATGTACGAAAACTCGAGAAGCATTTGTTTAAAAACACACAGTTCTTTCATGGTTCTTTTAATGTTTCTTTTTTCGATGGGTGTTTTTGAAAAGTTTATACAATCATGATCTAGATTTCCGCATCTTAATATCTAACTCATTATATCTTGGAGTTGAGTGCTTATTGTTTGGCATAATCTGGTGTCAGGGGAGCTGAAAAGGTGCAGCTCTTGAAATCGCTTGGTGTTGATCATGTGGTGGATTTGGGTAATGAAAATGTAACTGAGAGTGTCAAAGAGTTTCTTAAGGTCAAAAGACTTAAAGGGGTTGATGTCCTATATGACCCGGTTGGAGGCAAACTTAACAAAGAATCTCAACGTCTTCTAAAATGGGGAGCTAACATTCTAATAATTGGGTTTGCAAGCGGAGAAGTTCCTGTCATCCCTGCTAACATAGCTCTTGTTAAGGTACATCAAGAATAGAGTTTCAGACATTGCAATTACCTTGCCTTGCTTGATTAAATAACTTTATGCGTGGGCAGCTTGCTGCTTGATCTGATTATGCTTTATTCACATACACTTTGAATTTAAAATCACATTTTAATAAGAATCATTTTAAAATAACTTTGGGCAGAATTGGACAGTACATGGCCTGTATTGGGGCAGTTATAAAATACACCACCCAGCTGTTCTTGAAGATTCTCTCAAGGAGCTACTGTCTTGGTTGGCAAAAGGCTTGATTTCCATTCACATTTCTCATTCTTACAGCCTTTCAGAGGTCAGAAATTCCCTTGTCTTAACTGGTCTAATAATTTGTGTATTTCTTTCTCTTCTCTTTAATTCAATGTACATTAAAGATTTGACCATTTTTTTTTTGGAAAAGATTTCACTATTGCTGTACTAGTAACTCTTTGAACAAAACTATTGCTTTAGATAGTTCAGTAGTATATATCTAAATCAGCATGTTTACTGGCCTTATTCAGGCTCAGTGTTGAATTTAGTTTAAATAGGGATCTCCTCATAATATTTGGTTCAATGTTCATTTTTTCTTGGGGCTCTATTTGATTAGGTTAACATTAGTGGGTGGTTAGGGTGGGAAAACAGGAAAGGTTGCACATAATTTTGCAATTTAGACTTGAAGGCAACACAGCATTTATCTAAATATGTGATATACTAGCGGTGATCTCAATGATCAACGGCCAATTGTTGATATGATAATCGTTATATATCCATCTATTCTTATTAGTTTTTGAAGTTTTGATAAAATATTTTATGGATGATGTAGGTGTTATTTATAATATTCACTACTTGTTAGTTTAGATTTAATGTATTGTTTAATTGGCTCATTATAAAGGTTGAATTCATCATTATACTTACCTTTTTTAGAAAAGAAATTTTTATTCTGAAATTTGGAATCATCTCTGTTCTTGCAATTGTAAGGGTCGAGCAATTTAGTCCCTCAAATTTACAAAATAGTGAATTAGTCTCTTAAAAAATTAAAGGATAATCTTAATCAATTTAGTCTGTCTATCAGAAATATTGGTTTTAATTTTTAAACATCCATCAAAACCAATGAAAGACCTATGCATTGATTTAAATTGTCTCTTGGAGCATTAAAACAAATCATTATACCTTCAAAATTGTAGTGTTAAATTTGGAAAAACAGACTAAATTAACTGACATTGTTCAATTTAAGGGACTAAATTGCTATTTTTGCAAATTTGAAGAAGTAAATTGACCGGCCCTTACAATGGGGGCTAGTACTTAAAATGCTGATTTACTCCATAAATTAGTACCATTTGCCCAACTCTCTGTATTCTATGTGCTCCATTGATGTTCAATGGGGGCTAGTACTATATGATGTAAACAATTTCTTATTGTTGCAGGCCAACCTTGCCTTCTCTGCCATAAGAGATAGGAAAGCCATAGGGAAGGTGATGATTGTATTCGACAAGAAAAGTACAAGATCTAAGCTGTGATTTTGCTAAAACTATGCTTTATAGTTGACGAAATACTCGTGGGCACTCAAACATCAGAGGTTCATATTACAAGGAGATACCTGTATAAAAGAAAACCAAATAAGAGAACAATAACAGCCAAAATGTTGTAGAACAACAATGCTATTTATTACAAATAATGGTATATCGATTCACAAAATTGTAATGTAGTCAACACACATGCGTCTACCTATCTTTTTATATTAGTTAATAAGTATAAAGGAATTTTTTGGCGGAATGTATGCGGCAATAGTTTCTGTTGAGTCGTGTTTTTAGTGCATTTCACTTTCATAATAATACGCATTACTGCAAACTGTTCACTTCTAGATAATATCCCAAAATTGATATCTAATTTACCGATAAAGTGACCCTATGGCTATCATCAGTTACCACACGATCAACTCCCTTGTTTCCTCTAGTTACTCTCAGAGGAATCTCAATGTCTCTGTTTCTCCTGTCCTGAGGATATTTCAATTCACAACTCACAAGTGATGATAACATCTAGTATTAGGAAGAGTTTGATAACGGTTCCTTTACGCGAGCAAGGCGCATATCAGTTAAGAGAACATATATCGTCGTATCATATCATATGTATGCACCTCTGCGGTATACAATCATGTTACATTGGTCCATGGATGCTCTTATGTACTTTTAAGAAGAGAGGCATGAATGTACCAATGTAACATGATTTTAGTAATTGTTTACTGCAACAAAATTCCCACGGGCTGGTGCAAGTAAACTAACACATTCAACAAGCAATTTATTTGCTTAGCAAATGTTACCAATATATCTCCTTTTCAATTTTGTTTCTTTTCACAATATTTACAAGCAAAATATACATCCATGAATCTCAAGATCCTCCAATTGAGATGGGGGGGTTATCATATTTACATATAAGGGGAATAATTTATTCATTGATGTTGGGGCCATATTATTCACAATTTACATATTGGGAAGACGGAAGAGGACTTATAGTGCTTGAAATAGTTCATCTGTGCTTAACATTTTAGGAAGCGAACATACTCCTTTTGCAACATCTCTCCCCCATTTACTTGATCAAAGCTGCATCTGTAAAAACTGATGCAAAAAGAAAAAGGTTGTATGTAAGGATGAGGTGAATCAGGTTCACTAAATGATCTTAAAGAGGCTAAAAGGGAGTCTTCGTCCCTTCTAAAATAAATGATATTTAAGATTTTTTCACATAAGTCTTTCATTTTAACAGCATGCAACACTACGATATTATGTGTTCCTCAAATTTATAGAAAATGTCAAAAACCAGATTCGATTTTAGTTTAAAAAAAAGGATTCAATTTTAAGAAAACAGAGGGGTTAAATTCACACAACTTCCGTGCTTAACAGTAAGATGATGGCAGACTAACATACCTTCCATCCATTCCTGCAATTAGGACGGTGTTTTGTGATCCAAATGCCACAATGAATTTAGTGCTTTCAGGCAAGCGGAATTGTGCAAATGACCATTCTGAGCTAAAATATTTTGGTAAAACCCCTACAATATTTTCAGAGAAAATAGGAGAGAACAAAAAAATAAGGTATCATAAATGTTATGCAATTTCCCATCTTAAAAGTAAGCTAAAAAATCATGAGTTGATATACATAACATCCTTAAATATAAGGCTTGCAAGGAGTTGATTCTAAAAGAGGCAATGCTATGTCGATAACTCAAACCAACAGAATAATTAAATAAATAAAGAAACAAACCTAATGTGCAAAATCATTGATTTCATGTAGATTTGTGCAGAAAAAAAATGTTGATGTTACCCTGCACAAATCCAAAAGTAAATCTAATGGAGCACAAGAAATTGACAATTTGTGTGTCATGTATACAGAGTTATCCTTCAAAATAGAATTAACAATTCGAACAAAGCTAGCATGCACATAATGACATAGAGTCCTGCCCTGTCATGGGGACTGGAGAGCGGGTTCATATTTTTTCATGTATTATCTCATTTTATACCTAGCATTGTACATAAAAATAGGTAACTCCAGATCTGATTAGATATGAATCAAGCGATTCCATTAAGTTTTCTAAATGATGAAAGCCTACAGATTATCGAAAAAACGCACAAACAAAGTGTGACTCTCTGAGTTGGATAAGATAAGTATTTGAATTGGTAAACTGGAAAAAAATGATTAGAATGAATCTCCAAATTATGATAATTTCAGGTGCTCTACAATTACAAAAGAAAAACAATTTTACCTCTCATGAAAGATAATGATGAATTGGGGTTGGCACCGGTATTTGGAGAAATCAAGGGATCTAAAGCAGTTGAAGAATTCTGATGAAGCAGTACAGGCCCTTGGACAGCAGTTGGGTGTATTACACTATCCTCCCCAAACACTCTCACTCTCAAGTTGAATATATGAACGGTGCCTTTGTCACTTGATGCTGCCAACCATTGGACATTTGGAGACAGAGCTATACTGTTGATTTCAGCCCTATCCACGCCTCTTCTTACCTTCCATGAGAGAGAAAATGAGTTACTGAATACGAAAAGGGGAAAACTGATAAACAAGATCAAACTAATTCCTATAGAAAAGAAGTTCCACTTCCAAAGTTTTATGGACAACCCAAGAATATTGAGATGTAAAAGCTTATGTCAGAAAAAATGTAATAATTGCAAGACATGCTAAAACATTGTTATTTCATAAGTTGCAAAGAAAACTGCTATATTTCATATGTATTTGAGAATGACCAAGTAACAGGGCTGTGCAACACAATAAAAAATTTCAGCAAGGAAAATGCCTTACTAGGCTTAGATGAAGTTTGCTCTATTTTCTTGCTTTCAATCAATTATAAGAATACGGAAAGCTTCTCACAAAATAAAGCATTAAGAAAATTCATTTTCCAGTCAAACCATCTCACAAAATACCAATGTGACAATGAAAAATCTGGGAAAAGGAACTTATAAACAGCAAGTTTGGCATAATAATGGTTTATCATGATGATTAAATATACAGTATAGTAACCTACTTCTTGTAAAAGAGACCCATCCATTGTATTGAAGATTCTAATCAAAGTGCCCTTCAGACTAGCAGTTGCAAGAAGGAGCCCGTCCACTGTCAGAGTGAAGCATGCAATTTGGGAATCATGAGCATTGATTGATTTTGTCACATTCAATCCGAAGTGTTCAACTCGAACCTGTCCTTTGTGACGACCTGGACAAGCCAAAACAAATGTATTTGAATGGTATGAAAGACAGCACAACCCCCTAGGATTTGCCATAGTTTCAATTTGATGAAGAAGCTTCAAATCCATGAAGTTATAAACATAGATCTTGTGCTCAAGAACAACCACAATTCGATCACGTCTTAATTTCACTCCACGAACTTCAGATCTAAATGTGAATTCACCAATGCACTTGCTCTGATGATCGTCCCAAATCGAAACTTTATTGGGTGGGTAATGGGAATTAGCTACAGCACCAACAAGTGCTAGAATATTGCTGCGGAACAGCATCTCTACAATTTTGAAACCGCCGCTTTTTAAATCACGTCGGAAAGTTTCTTTGAAAGGTTCACAATTATAGATACGAAAACCATGACTTGTTCCAGCAGCAAAGCAACCGTAGTCCTGATTCCATGAAATTGAGAATAAATCAGATTCATCACTGCCGTTGATATCTGCATCAGGCCGGGAAATAGAAGAGGAGGGCCCACTATTGGGGTATTCAAAATTTTCAATCCTTGAATTTGGAAATATTCCTTGAGGAGAAGAAGCAGACGAATTCATATGAGATGAGGGTGTATCTGCCAGCATTTTCTGCACTCAATGACCACAGTTGAGCAAGTTATCAAAGTGATTACTATTGTAACAAACAAGAAAAATTTGTTGATTACATGAAATAAATTATTAATCAGACTCATATTTGCAAGTCAGGCCTGGGGGATGAAAGTAGCGGGAGGGCATGGTCAGCACTATTAATGCAACATTTGTATTACTGTCGTCTTTACATGTATTTAAGAATAGCCCGTCTTACTAGTAACTCAAATAAGTGAAAAGGGATTAAACCGGAAGGGTAGTCCACAAGATGTTTAGTTTTGGAATTCAAATTTCACAAGTTTAAACTGAGAATTAGATGTTATTAAAGACTCATGAAGTGATGAACTGCATATAAAGAGCATTTCCATTATGTACTTAAGCATATATTTATTTCGATAAATATATCCCAAAAATATCCAAGCTTTCCCTAGACAGCTAAGGGCGGGAATACCGATTCGAAAATAAAGAGAGATCCATCACTTTGGCAAGAAGAGTGAGCGAACAAGTCTGCTCATTTATGAGCTTCAACACAATTTTTTCAATTAAAAGAAAAATACTAACTCAAATGACAGGATCTATAAGCCCGCTTTGTACAACTTATCCAGCTCAGACGCTCAGTCCTTTCCTTTCTCATTCTCTAGGTAACATCATACTCCTATATTCATTGGTAGGCTCATTATTCAATATTCACATCTTCCATTTTCTGTTTTCATGCATCAATTCCAGGACCACCAGAACCCCTAGCTAATATATCACCTAATCCTACAACCTATGATTCCAATTTCATTAGACATTTCCAATCAACTCTCCCTTTAAAGCTCCTCAAAGTACTTAAGTCATCGTATGAAGCACGAACACGAGACACGACACTGACACTGACACGTCGACACGGATAATTTTTTTGAGAAAATGATATATTTCAATGTAAACGTAAACGTAAGTGTCAGTGTCGTGTCGGTGTCAGACACAACACGGGACACGCCTATTCCAAGAAGTGCCCGCGCTTCATTTAACCAGCAAGCCCACACAACAAATAAATGCAAAAACAACCATATAAATTAATAATAAAATCAATAATAAAGTCTTCAGTTATTAATAAAGTCTTCAGTTATAACTTTGTTATAAGCATCATATTTTTACATCATGACATGTATGCAAAGAAATGCAAAAATGTGATTGAGGCAAGAAAGTACCGAGGGGTAGCAACTACCAAGTAGCAATCAGCCAATCACTGAGAGCAAGTTTGATCAAAAACAGCAAATTCTCACTCTTCTTCCCAGCAACGATTTTTTCACTTCATCAATTCTACAAACACCTCACGATCACAATTTTCAACATGGAAAATAAATAAAATAGAAAAATGAAGTCTTTAACAACGAAAACGAAAAACCCAAGCAGGAATTGAGTCAATTAATCTATAAAAAAAAAAAATTGCGATCGCGAAAGGTTGATTTGGGTTTGGGAAAATGAGAATTGAAAATTAACAGTCGTAAGATCATGAAATGAAATCAAACCAGAATTCGGGATCGGTTCTGTTCCTAATTCTCAATTCCTCTGTCTGTCTGTCGCTGTTTGTTTGTCTATCAAGCATTACTTACACCTGAATTTCGTTGTTTTTTGTTGCTTCCATTTTGTTTATTAATGAAAACAGACATCAACATGTGCATTATTGATTGTCATACTTTCCACTTTCCGATGTACCAAAAAATATTGTCAAACAAAAAAAAATGATGTATATTCCATTCTATTGGTAAAATATTTTTTATTTTTTGGTACAAGCTAGAAAAAAAAGTTTTTTTAAATGACAATTTATTAAAAATTTACATATAAAGTTGATTTGATCTAATACTAATTAGTATGATATATTCTGTCTTTTGATTTAAGATTTATAGACAAGTTGTAAAATGATGTTAATAGTATTATTTATTTATTTTTTAAGTGAATTTGGTCGAAATATTCATAAAAAATAAATTGATCAAAACAATAAAAAAGTTTGGATACTTATAATGGATTCATTTTTCTTATAATAAGAAGGATAAATTAATAAATTAAAGACTTAATTATATATTTAGTCCTAAACGTTTATTTTAGGTTTTAATTTGGTCCTAAACGTTTTAAAAGTTTCAAATAAATCTCAAACGTTTATCTTAGGTTTCAATTTGGTCCTAAACGTTTTAAAAGTTTCAAATAAATCTCAAACGTTTATACCATTTGCATTAGTTAGCCCTTTTTATCAAAAAAATTCTTTCCAATTTGTTATATGTTTCCTTCCTAATCAAAATGTAATTCAAAATAGATTGAAATCCACTACCTACATTATACTTCTATAGTTTGGGAAGAAATTGGAAATTTTTTTTTTTGATAAAAAGGACTGATTAATGTAAATGTTATAAACGTTTGGGATTTATTTGAAATTTTTAAAACGTTTGGGACCAAATTAAAACCTGAGATAAACGTTTGAGATTTATATGAAACTTTTAAAACGTTTGGGACCAAATTGAAACCTAAAATAAACGATTGGGACAAAATATATAATTAAGCCTAAATTAAATTAGGGATAAGAATATCTTAATTTTTTTGGTAAAGGAAGTTAAAAAGAAAAACTATTTTTGAAGGAAGAAAATTTTCACAGCGTCATTTCTAAAAATTTCACAAACACCTTATAGAGGAAAGATATAAGTTAAGATGTCGGCATTTGATGGAGTTCTGAGTTTAACAAAGTAGCGTGCACATTAGTTCGTTCTCTAAATGTATGATAGAGATAAACATTTATTTGAGATAACAATTCTTTTATATCTTGGATCAATACACCAAAAATATGTACTTAATTGGTGGACATTTCATGAGGTTGACACAGTGTAAAAAGTCATAGTATCAAACAATGTCGTAGATAAGAACATCTTACAATCTAATCTAAAAAATACATGTATTAAATATTATTATTATAATAATAATAATTCAAAAATTAGCAATATTTTAATTTATTATTATTGTAAAGATTAATTTATCCCTTTTTAAATATGATGAATATTCAATTGTCTTTTTTTAAAAACACCATATTAATATTAAAAAACTTAATTATTTTTTGTTAATAAAAAATTAAATTTTGCTATCAAGAAAAAATATTTTTTTATGGTTATTTAACAAAGTAATGAATTGTCTTGATTATATTTTTATCAAAGTTTTAGTCTTCTTTAATTTATTTTAAAGATTTTTAAAATAAATTTAAAGATCAAATTTGCTCCATATATCGATATTTTGAAATTGGATGGTATTTAGGAAAATTGTGCTCTCATTAAATAATTTTTTTTTGGGTGGATGCTCATTAAATTAAATGGAGTAAAGACAAATTCAAAACTAATGTAAAAGTAGATGTATACATCCATCAATACTCCAAAACACAATTATAACCTCTAAGAGCATCTCCATCGGCGATACAACTTTGAATATCATATATAACTAAAAAGTGGTCTCTACATGCCATATAATATTTATGCAATTCATATATATTTTTCTTCAATAGTGATATTACTTTGGGTATCATACATTAATAATAAATTGTCCATTACATTTAATTTGATATACAAAAAAATATAATATTAATTGATGATACGATACTTTATTTAAGGTACCGAGATCATCAATTTTGATATCCTCTATAACACGTCATAGAACTCCAATGCTAAAACTCTTTATGATACCCTTATTGGAGATGCTCTAAGAACAACACAAGCAAGGTCAGCCTTTATGACAAATCAACTAAATAAATGAGAAATATAAATAAATAAAAACTCTACTAATAACATAATTGGATCCTGTAAAGTATGAGAGAGCCTAAAGTGAGAACTTTTTTTAATTTGTTATGATATATCTATAATATTTATCTTGAATTTGTTAATTATTGATTGATATTATAGATTTTGCACTCTAAAATTATTCACTTTAGAGAAATTAGATCCACTTAGCGTCTGTTTGATTCTGCCGTGAACATAATTAATTTTAACAAAATAAATTTTAACATAATTAATTTATGTTTGGATGCAATAATGAATAATTGATTAAATAAAATGAATATTGTTTGAATAATTTTAAAAAAAATTGCTTTTGAACCTTTAACAACCAAAAGTACAAAATTGAATACGAAATTAATTCTACAAAACTAAAAACTAGAATTTTTTTCTTCAAAGAGAATTGTTTTTAGAGATGAAAATTAATTTTGTAAAACTAAACAAAACATGTTTGGCTTTTTGCACTTTTAAAGCACTAAGAACAGTTTTAAACTAATAAAAAGTTAAATCAAACAAGCATTTAAAACATCTTACTTTAGTGAGCTTTTTTTAATGTTGATTTGGCTGGAATCACATTCCTTCTCGTACAAAACGAAAATATCATTATCAACAGTATAAATGGTAAATATTTGAGTCTCTTAACTATTTAGTGTATGTTTGGTTTTAATTTTGGTTTATTTAGAGAGATTAAAATTGATTATAGACATGTAGAATTAATTCTGACATGTTTGATTTCCTACTTCTGTAAAATAGAATTGATTTTGTTTCCAGATTTAATTGTGCTTGAAGTTAGAAATTGTAACTTCTAGCTTTTGAATCTATTTTTATACTGAAATTTACTGTTTAACTCACTTTTAGTTGAATGTATCCAAACATAAATCAATTCTACCAAATTCAATTCTAATAAAATCAATTCTACTAAAATTAATTATATCAAAATCAATTCTAACTAAAATCAAATCAAACATAACCTTAATTCTGAGTTCGATTCATGACCGATACATATAAAAAAATATGTTAGAACTTGAGAAAAATTAATCCATAAATAGATGTCAATTACTTCAAGATTAGTCTCATTTCTACAACATCATTTGCTTAAAAAAAGACAGAAAATATCATTTCTACAATATATTTAATTACTTACATTTATATTTATTTATATTATATACATATTCATATTTTTGTATATATATTTAAAATCAGTTTATCCGTTTGCAACAAAAGAAGAAAACAGTGAATGAGTTAACGGAGCATCAAGCTTAAGCAGAGAAGAGAAAAATAACAGAAGCTGAAAAGCGATTATCGATGAAGATAATCGCGGTGAAGAATTGTGGCCAATTTGGTCTCACACCTTCTTCTCCTACCTCTACACATTCATACAATAAGCGTCCTTCTCGTCTAATGCTTTTCGCTTCTTCATTGTTTCCAAATTACCATACTACTCATAACAACACCTTCATTGCTTCTGCTTCTTCCGTTAGCGGTTCAGGTTCTCACTCTTCTTCCATCTTTTGTTATATAAATAGCTTATACATAATCACTTATACGATATAAACACTTAGGATCCGTTTGATATGTAAAATAAAAGTATTTGACAGAAGAATAGTACATTAAGGTATTGAACACATGACATACATTAAGGTATTGAACAATTTTTATCTTATACAATGTTTGTCAAGAAAATGTTGTTTTAGTGATTTAGACAACTTGTGCTGAGGACAAAAAATTGTCTCATGGTTCAGTGGAGGACAAAAATATTCTGTATCAGTGACAATTTTAAAATTAAACACAGTATAGTTGAAGTTGTCATGTCCAGTCCCTTGTTTTTTAGCAGATCAAACGCACCGTCGTATGATAAATACTTATGCTATAAGAATTTAATTAAGTTGTTTAACATAGTAGAACTTTATTTACTTGGTTAGTTATATTATGTAAGTTGTTCATGATGTTGAAATGAATCCCATTTCTTCAGAGCAGTTATTGGATGTGGGATCGAAGAAGAAAAGGAAAGAGATAGCTGGAATAGATCAAGATGAATTAGTGGATCCAAAGCTTTTAGCTGATCCTGACAGTTATTTTTGTGAATTCAAAGGAGTACATATACACCATAAGATATATGATGTTGAATCTAATTCTCAGGGACAAAGCATTAATCAAATCAACAAGCTGTGTTTGCCTATGATTTTGTTACATGGATTTGGCGCCTCGGTTTTCTCTTGGAATAAAGTTATGAAGCCTTTGGCTGAGGCTACATGTTCAAAAGTTTTAGCTTTTGATAGGCCGGCATTTGGATTGACATCAAGGGTAAACTTATCTTCTGGAACAGGTGATGCAAAACCGATAAATGCATACTCCATGGCGTTTTCGGTGCTTGCTACTTTGCATTTCTTTGATTTATTAAAAGCTGAGAAGGCAATTTTGGTGGGGTATGTGAATATTCTATCTCTTGTTTTGAGTGCATTTATTTTTCATATGGGTATAAAGTTGACATATAAGTAGGTGATCATATGTTGCATCATTGCATCTATTCTAGATATGTAATGTTTTAAATAAATAATCCATTTAGCCCTGAAATTACCATCCTCCTTCAATTAAGTCGATAAAGTATTAAAAAAATTGACAATTTAGTCCATATTATGAAGTTGTTAGGAACTTCATTGAAAGCAGATGTTAAAAATGCTCAACTCTCCACACATTTTTCCAATGTGGGACTTCTTCCCCATACTACTCACACTTGACACTTCTTGAGTTTCAAGACTCCCCCTCAAGTGTGAGTCTACCACATTGCCAAGAGCATTGTTATAAGTGAGTTGGACACCACACTCTTACCCAAAACCTTAAGGCAATGAGTTTATGTGTCCTCTCACTTATAAATGCTCAACTCTCCACGCGTTTTTCCAATGTGGGACTTCTTCCCCATACTACTCACACTTGACACTTCTTGAGTTTCAACATATAAATGGTAATATTATATTACCAATGGAATGAAATATATATTCTTTTATGCCTCTACCGTTGTCCCTTTTCTTAGAAGCCTTCGAAATGATATGACAGGCACTCAGCTGGTTCACTTGTAGCAGTTAATACATACTTTGAAGCTCCTGAACGGGTTGCTGCTCTAATCCTGATTGCCCCAGCAATTTTCGCTCCACTTACTACACCTAAAACTGTTAAAGAGAATCAATCAGGACAAGATAATCAAATGAATGAAGATAACGGTTCTATCAGAAATAATCCAATTGTTGGACTTTACAATTCGTTGTCCAAAATTATCAAGAACATTGCAAAGACAATAACAGAGATGGTGAAGCCGATGATAAATATACTCAATTCTATATATAGGAAACTTTTATCAGCTGTCCTGCGTTCTTCCCCTGCAATAATGCTGGTAATACACTTGTTCATGTAATACTATATATTATTTAATCTTTGTTCCAGTTACATCAACCTTGTTGGTTCAATCATTTTTGAAAAATATAATAATCCAAGTTAAACATGGAATTATTAGCTCAAATACAATTACATTGAACTCGTGAAAGCCTTTTCATTGAATCAATGTCCTTAAAATTCTTTTCTTCAAGTACATACAGTCAACTGTGTAAGGGAAAATCTGGTTAAATTGCTTCTTGTTGATACAATTTTATGCATTCTAGTTTATATCTTTAGTTTGACTGCAACTCTTAAGTTGACACTGTCTGTAATTTGTCATGATCACCATACTGATGGCTCTTTCTTCATATGAATCTCAGGTAAGAATGGCAATTGATAAGTTTGGTACTGCTGCCGTTCGAAATTCATGGTATGATCCAAAGCAGGTCTCTGAACATATCCTTAGTGGTTATACAAAGGTAACCTCATGATAATTTCCTATTTTGTAACTATAGTTTTTCCTTTATTTTAGTTATAATTCTCAAACAATCTGTGCTCACCTGGGTGCTAAGCATTGAATGCAGCCATTGAGGGTTAAGGATTGGGATAGAGCACTGGTGGAATTCACTGCTGCAATGCTTCTGGATGAGGAAGCTAATACAAAACCAGCACTTTCTAAAAGGCTTAATGAAATATCTTGTCCTGGTGATGTTATTGACTCTATATAACATCTATGTTTATGTGCTTTTTTTATCTTTTACATTTGTCTTTGAATACTGTACCAGGACAAATGTTTAATAAACAGAAAAGTGGGAACGATAGAAAACATCTTAGAATAGCTATGTGGAGTAAATTTTGGTGGCAATGAATCAGTTAATTGATGTGAGAGATTATCCGAGAAGGATTGAGGCTCATTCACACCTTTACTCTTTGTTTAGTCCATTGGGTGCTATTGTGTTGAGATCAAATTTGGATCATTAAGATGATCAGTTGACAAAATAGAACTGCTCAAGTGCCAAACAATGTTACTATTTTTTATAACCGGGCAAACCAATAATTGGCACATAGTTTCAAAGTTCAAACTTTTTATTAATAGGTTCATTTGTATAGTTACTTGTTTGTTTCCTTGAAAAAAAATTCCTGGTTCTTGTTCCTGATTTCATGTTGAATCATGCATCTTTTTTCTAATGCAACAATCTAACTCACTTGATATTAATTTGTGATATTGTTTTACTTTGCAGTTCTGATTGTAACTGGTGATACTGATCGACTAGTTCCTTCATGGAATGCTGAGAGACTTTCAAGAATCATACCAGGATCAACGCTTGAAGTAATTAAGCAATGTGGCCATTTGCCGCATGAAGAAAAAGTGGAGGAGTTTCTTTCAATTATTGAAAACTTTCTAAGGAAATTAGCGGGCGATTCAGACAAACAATATCTACAGACCGTACTATGAAATTTTTACGACTTAGGCTTCCCATTTTATTCCATAGAAGATGCATATAAAGAAGACACTGACGCAATTGATCAGATGGATGAAGACCATTTGAAGGTGTATTGATACATACTCATTAAATTCATCAAGTGTGAAGAGACCAGCAAATGAAAAGCTTGTAAGTGGAAAAGTGTATAAAAAAAATGAAATAAATTTTATATTACTACATTGCATCATAGTGCTACCTTTCTATAGTCCCTGAAGATATCTTATTTATGTTACCCTGCCTGAATGGTTTGTAACTGCTTTTATAGCATAGGCTGTGGGTTCTATTATAAACATCTTGGATAACCAGACGTACCATTTGATGAACAATCTCTAAATTATGTATTCAATTTCTGAAGTAGAATGAAGTTGATTATCCAGTCACTCAATTTATTAATTTGCAATAATTATAATTATAATATATACAATAAAATATATTAAAGGGCTTGAGCTCATATGGTTTTTAAACAACTGCAGATGATCCTGATCCATGATTTTGATATTAAGCTATCTTTTTGCCGTGCCAAAACTATTATCGCGGTCAGGAGCCATTGAAGATAACTTCTCTGAAAATAAAATATTGCAAATTTAATTTATAAAGTTATAAAATATATTAATGTTTCAGACAATGATTGAATCACTCAGCAATTTCTTTGACAGAATTTCAATCTTAAGAATGTGGAACCATATACAGTTACAATGGCCGTATCTGGCTTGCTGATAGGCTCTGTGCAGCCATATACAATTACGTGAGCTGATTAATGCTTGGTTCAGGAAGGAGGATCAGTTTATATGCTAACACTTAACAGCAGCATCTCCTAGGATTGCAGGACATCAAATCCTGACAGGAAGTCATCACCAAAAATTACAGCACCAGCTCCTAATGCCTCGGGACTAATTTCCAATACGACATCTGGAGGCACCTTTTGATCAAGTTCCTCCCTGGATGGCGGCATACCTGTGAAGCTTGGAGGCAAGCCATCATATCTTGGGAGAAAAGTGGGAATATAACCAACATTAGAGGGTTGGGATGGTGGAGGAGTTATTGTTCTATGTGGTTTATAGCTTGGTCCAGCTGCTGCATGGTAGCTTGGTTCCCCCACATATTGATCAAAATATACTGTAGTGGTGAACGGCACTGAATAGGAATCGGGCACATTTGGGTGTTCATGATTTTCTGACTGATGGATTGAAGCCCGAGGCTGCTTTTGTGGGTAAGCTTGCCTTAATTCTTCCTCTGCAGTCCAGCTGGAATCGTCATCATAATCTAAGAGCACTGTTCCTTCCTCGCTACCTACTGTGAACCAACTTACAAACTCAGATCATGATATAAGAATTTTTCAAAGAGCTGTTCTCAAAAAAAAAAAAAAAAAACTCAAAGAGCTAGAGGTAAACTTAAATAACTAATTCAACTTCCTCCATAATTACGCAACCATTTATTAGTAAATTGAAGCATGAATCCTCAAGTTGGTTCCAAAATTGTATGGTGTTAAGAAGTTGGCCTCTAAAGTTAAAAAATGGACAAAAATGTCTCTAAAATTGTAATGTATTGATCATTTTAATCCAAACGTTACTTACTACGTATTGCCAAATATTTCAAATTAGTCTCCGAAGTTGAATCGTCAAACTAGTCCTCATATTTGTTTGTCAATTTCTTGATTTTAGGTAGTAACATGACAACACTCTAAAAATTTCAAGGACAAAAATGGACATTCACTAAAAGAAGGGAAACAAGTGAGATACTAAATGCAGAAGAGAAAAGGCAAAAATTATTTTGTGCCAGTTAAGTTATGAAATAATTGTGTACCTGTGTGAGAATTTGGTTTTTTCTCATCATCAGAAATACAAATCAAAATATCAATAAAACCTCTTGGTTTGCTGGATTTCTTCTTTCGTAATTGGTAGCTCCGAAACCCCTCTTGTTTTGGAATTGACACCCCTTCATTCTTTACCTGCTTGACAAGAAACTTTTTCAGGCTAACCGTTGTTGAACCATGAAGCTTTTCCTTGAAGAAAATGGGGTCTATACTGTAAACTTCCACGTTTAGTGCCAAGTCTTGAATGTTTGGCGTTGAGTCATCAACAGGAACGGCAAAATTGGTTCTCCAAACAGGATTTGCATTCCCGGAATCATCAACTTTGGTGCAATACTTGCTGTTATGATCAATCCAACCAACAGCATACCATTGACGCTTCCAAAGTGAGGTTGAATGCTGCAGTCCGTGAGCAGATATCAAACAGAACTCGACCCATTTAATCCCCATATAGGATGCAGAAGGTAAAAACAAGAGTTGAAAGGATTTTGTATCCTTTAAGCTTCTTTAGACAAGGGTTACAGCGAAAAAGAGACATTGCTGTATTTTAAAGGCTTCTTTTCTTTGCTATCAGAAAAACTTTATACCAAAGCGCCATTTGAGGGTCACCCTTCTGCCAAGTGCTTCCAACCTTTTCTTTCCCTGTTGAGTTTATCCCATGAAGACATGAATCTGAAAATGTTTAAGCACAAATTTATTTATTTTAACAATTTTATTGGAAGTGTTTTTGGAGTTCAAGTGATGTTTTACATAAAAGATTAATTTAACATCATTTTATGTATAAAAAAGTATTATTATTATTATTATTTTAATGACAAAAACATCTAGAATCCTTAGAAGGCGAATTTAGGATATGATTTGTACAAAAATATGATCTTACAGATGTCACAATATTTTTCACATAATCACATTTACATTGAAAGCATGATAAAAGAATTTTGCAACTACAAATTTTCCCTGATCAGATGAATATACATACACCAGCAAAGAATGACTAAAAAATGGCAACAATTTGAACATCTTCTGGTTGATCAGACAACAATCTTCTTTTTGCTAGCTGTTTATACAGCGAAGCACGACTCTATATTATTGTCCTTGATGATTTATAGGGTCTCTCAATCAGAGGTGGAACCAATAGTAGCTTTCGGCCTGCGCATGTGACGATTTGCTCACCTTCCTGAATTGTTGATGAAGCGGTTCTTGTGTACATCATCGTAGTAGAGTCCAAAATGTCACCACCAAATCCACAAGCCTTAAAAAACAACCTGACAAAAAGTTGACAATGTCAATTTGCTGTTCACAAAGTGTTTTACTAAGCACACTAGAAGAATAATGAACAACCTCTCATCCTCTGAGCAAAGGGCTGCTATGTCATAGATGTCTCTGTTTGTAAGCATTCTGCAAAATGAATCATATTCAGATACTTGGACCTTTATGTATTTCATATTGATCTAAAATGGGAAGAACCATTATTATACACATAACCCTTTAATGTTCAACTTCTACAAGGTTTATGTTCATGAGATCAGAGCCATCAGATGGAAATCAAACAACTTACATTACAAATTAAAGCATATAAATTATTCTCAATTTGACAGCATTTAGTGCATATTCAAATTCAAACACACACCGATGCTACAACATACTAAACACTAATGCGCAAAATATCCAACCAAAACTCTATACCAACAAAAACAACACGACCGAAAACTTCACGAATAAGACTAGAATCTCATCAACCAAAGGTTTAGTCTACTATGCTACATAGTGAAAGTGAGTATCTAGTTCATGATATCTAGTTCATGAACCATGCATTTTAGAATTGAATAATAAAAAAAAAAGACCCAAAAAGTGTTCACGTACCTCACAATTTTCTTAACAATAATTTTTCCAATTCCCATTCTCCTTAAGGATGGAATAACCTGCAATACACTGAAGCATGTTTTGAATAATGCAAGTTAACTTTGAGAAAACGCAAAATTCAGCATCCTCAATCAAATCAATGTCAAATATTGAAAAAGAGACAATAAAAAAACATGCTTTTTCATTACCAACAAGTACAAAATCCCAAAACTAAGAAAACCCAAAAACAAAAGAACCAAAATAATCAAACCCAAAAACCAAAACATCAAATTCAGCTAGTGGGCTATTAAGAAAAAATAAAAAGATTCATTCTTTATCTATTTAGTGTTACCATGAGATCGTAAATAGAAGCAGTGAGACCAAAATCAGAAACAGCACGACCAAACCCAACCAACAAATCACGTGAAGGAGAAACCGGAGTAAAGAAATCAACAATAGAAGATTCAGCTAAATCATCAACATGATGAGGTTTACAGAAGACAGAAACAAGAACATCACTGTGAGAAAGAGCAATGCGAAGCTTGTTGATATCAACAGGTTCATGGGTTTCGGAGATATTGAGGTTGGGGAATCTGTTGAAAGAGTGGTTACAAGTGGAACATAAGTCTCGGAGATTTTGAGGATCGACGTGGCGTGGGTTAGTGGAAATGTAAACTGGGAGAAGGGGTGTGGATAGCATATTTTCTTTGTTTTTGTTGTTAAGTTGTGAGGTTTTGGTGAATCTTCTTCTTACCCATTTCAGTTCCATTGATTTTGAACTGAAAACTTCTACCACGTTTATGTGAGAGTATGTTGCTGCTACTGCAGCTGCAACTCCAGTTGACACCATTGTTGTTAGATGGATAAAATAACTCACACTCACATGCTTACTTAAATTTAGTTTTTAAAGTTTAATTAAATTCTTAAAAAAAAATTGTAAGTAGAGAATTTATATTAAAATTTATATTTGAGCTTCTAAATTTGTCAATATATATCAACTCAGTCAGTAATTTTAAAAAAAGTCAGTTATTTTTTTTTAAAAAAAATTACAAATTTAAATTTTAAAATATCTAATTATAAATTATTTACACCATTTTTCTTTTTCAACGTGTTTCTTCTTCTTTACAATTTGTTTGAATGTTCGTCTTTCGACGGACTCTTTCATGAAGTATAGATTGTATTTGGCAGCAACAAATCGAAACTTAATCTCTCCACACTATTCCTTTAAGTTTCTTTTCTTTGATTTCTAAAAGGCCGAACGACAAACTTGTATAGACTGAATGCTAAAATGTAAATTATAAGTTTGAATTTGCAACTCAATTACATATCAAATCGTTGAATTGTATTTAGTGAACTCTTTAGGTTTCTAATCCACATGTGATTGGATGTGTGTACACAATCAATATTGTTTGTCATCTATGTAATAGAGCAAAGTATTAATCAATTTTGGTAATGACTAACCTTTGTATATAGTCCTTGTAAAAAAATCAAAAAAAAAAAAACCTTTGTATATTGTAGCTATAAATAAATAAATAAATAAATAAATAAATAAGGAATAAATAGAAAGGAAAAAATTATACTCAAGGAAGAAACTCTTTTTATATAACAAAAAAGCACTAAACATAAACATGAACACAAACATAAGCCAAAAGAAATCAAATGCTTGCATATTAAAGTTGAAGAATTTGTTTCATCAATTCTTCTGAATGAGAATATATACACCATGTCCTGGCTCAACAATCATATTATAAGCTGGAGAATGCTTATAACTAGGGGATAATGAGAAGCTGAACTTGGACACAATAAGGGCTAGCACAACCTTCAGTTCAACCATTGCAAAGTTCTTCCCCACACACAACCGAGTGCCGATTCCAAATGGCACATACGCTTGCGGAAACTTGATAGCCTTAGAGACACCCTCACTGAACCTTTCTGGTTTAAACTCATTTGAATCTGGTCCCCAAATTTCAGGATCTCTGTGTAAAGTTGGGATCAGTGTCCATAAACAAACACCTTTTGGAACATTCAAGTTTCCAATTTGGATATCTTCGTATGCTTCCCTCGATACAAATGCTGCTGGTGGGTATAATCTTAGCACTTCTTGAATCACCATAGTCACCTGTAAATCGGTAATAATCTAGTTCATAAATTGTCCAAAATCACATACAGTTTAATGATATAAGCACATTTGTAAGTACTCGACTAAGCTAATAAAAATTGCTTACGACATAATCATAAGATATTTTATAGTAGTAATAAACACACGCTTGTTGAAGTACTAATAGCTCATAAGTTGATATGTGCGCGCACGCGCATTTGTATCGAAAATGAAAAAAGCCGTGTACCGTTTTCAAAAGAGGGAGAGAATCTGCATCCGGTATGCCATTGGGGCAATGTTGAGCTACCTCGGTCCTTATACGAGCTTGCCATTCAGGGTATAAAGCAAGAAGCATCAAACACCAACAAGCTGCAACAGCAGTTGTTTCATGACCAGCAAAGTATATGTTTTTGCAATTATCCACAATGAATTGTTTTGAGAAGTCCTTCCCCAAACTTTGATCACTCGTTGCTGATTCCAGAAGTAACTGCAATAAATCCTTTTCTGCCGAGCATTCTCGCTTCCGTTCCTCCACTAAATCCCATATCAGTGACTCTATCTCTTTCTCTAACTTGCTTATCTCATTTTCCTTCTTTGTCCAAAATTTCAGTTTCTCCCTGCAGACATTCGATATCAATCAGTATTCTAATTAAACACGCATTTTGAACATATGTGAAATGTGAGAGTTGCATAAATACTATAAGCTGTGTTATTTTGACATAAAATGAACCAATTTTCGACAACCATTTGGATAGTTAATGCAGTTTAATATATGGTTAACTACGTTTAGTACACGATTAAATATAACAAGTTGTCCCGTCCCGATTTATTAATCATCCTCTAAACATAATTAACCATGATTTTTAGGTGTATATAAAAACAAATTGTGGTTATGTGTAATTGAACACATAAAAATCATTGTTATTTGAACGCAATTTGTATGGTTAATGAATACAATTATTATTACTAACACTTGAAAATTGTGGTTAATTAGTGAATGATTAAGGAGTTGAGACCCCTAATCATATACTGATATACATGTACGCGTAATTACTAATTAGTCGCATATTTAAACACATTCAAATATAATTGGCTTACAGGAAACCACTCTTGTCAAAAAGGAAGCCATGGTTGGTCATGATGTTTTGGATGCTTCTAAGCTTTAAGAAAACTTCCTTTCCCTTTGAATAAGAATGTCCAAAACAAACCCTTGAAATAACATCAGCTGAAAAGCCCCTCAAATCAGCATCAACTTTAACTTCAGCAGTGACCCCTCCTTGCTCCTCAATAAGTTGCTCCCATTTTAATAGTAATGGCTGTGCTGACTCTATCATAAGCCCCACCATACCCTGCCATAATGCCATGCATAAACATTCAATGTCCCTACCATGTTTCCTTTCCATTTTCCAAATTCCAGTGGCGGAGCTAGACAAAAATGTTAGGGAGGGCCACAACGGAGCTTGATTTTTTTTTTCATATGGAGAGTTGAAAATAATGGCGGGCTAGAAAAAAAAATTCATATATGGGCCATAATAGAGTTCGAATTTATTTTTATATTAGAGACAAAAATTGTATAAACCATTAATTTTAAAGAATTTCAATAACATATCAAATGAAAGAGAAACTCAAGCAAGATAACACTTTCAATTCACATCAAGATTAACAGTGTTCAATAAAAATGTATAAATAGTTAATTTTAGTGAATTTCAATAACATATTAAATATTTTTTAATTTGTAAATTTTTTTACTCAAAATAAAATGATTAAAACATAAAATTAACAATTTAATTCCTGGAATATATTTTGTATAAAGCAATTTGATTACTTCTCCAATATATATTAATTAACACACATACCTACCACTCCTTTTAAAAAATAAATTAAAGTAATTTGACCACTACTAAATTCTTAATTTCTTGTGTAAGGATCAAATATCTTAGCAAAATAGCAATCAAGAAAACGTAAAAATGGTAGCAGGGGGATCAATCCCTGAACAATTGGGTGAAACTCCAAATTCCTATCCACTGAGCCACACATAACTCTTGTGCATAATGCTAACATATTGTTATATATAATATAACAGTTAATAAAAATATTTATATATATATATATATATATATATATATATATATATATATTAAAAATGATTTTATTTTAGGGACGGGGCTATGGCCCTCCCCTGCCCTAAGGGAGCTCCGCCCTTGACCATGATGGTCATATGGACAATACTATGATGCACAGGTTAGTTTCTAGCAATAAATCTTGGATTTTGATTCCATGCAGTCAGGCGAGATCCGGCCGTCCGATCAAATTTATAACAATTTAAATAATACTCTTTAAGAGTTAACTATTTTAAATTTGAACAATCCGATCTTGATCAAACAGTCAAATCTCTTCTCTTCTGATTACATGCAATCTGAATCCATAAATCTAACCATTGCCTGTATTTCACTTGTGCATGTTAGATAAATTAGACAAAGTCTCTATAATTACTCTGGTGTAGTGCATCACTGTGCAAGGTGGAGCCGTAGAAGGACATCTCTTTCACTTATGAATTTATTTTTGTTTTTTAATTAAAAATGAAATCCATAGACCGGTCATGATCATGGGACATGATAAGTTTATCTACTCTTATCTTGATGGGAAAATTGCATATGAATTTAAGTTATTGCTATCCAGCTAGGATTTGTCTGTCCATATAGTGTATAACTAGTCTACTACTATCTTCTTCTTATTCAAGATATATAGATAGCAAGTTAAATCAAAAGATAAATAATTGTTGTCCTTTCTACAGTAAGAATATAAATTGGTAATGTCAAGTCTCAAAATTCATGGCCTAGATTAATGCTAATTAATCAAAAAATGAGATATTAATAGTTGAATAATTAAGCTGGTTGGTGAATTTATAGATACCTTAACTTTGTCCATGAAGAATTCGGCTGCAACAAGTTTCCTTTGTTGTGCCCAACTGTTTCCATTGGCTCTCAAAATGCCATTTCCAAGCATTGGTGAAAGTTTGTTAGTTATATAAGATGGCTTACCCAAACTCAAAGTGATACATTGGTTCATATCTTTCACTAGATCTGGTTCATTCACATATAGATGTTGCTTCATCCCTGTGGAGTAAGTGTACACTAGTCCTGCAATAAATATGACATAAAACTGATAAACTCACACGCACAAAATAGAAGAACCAGGCTAACAGAGTTCGAACTCCGGTCACGGTCATCCCATCTATTACTATCATAGGATTACTTTTCAAATACTATATGAATATGAAGAATCAAAATCCTGATTCCTGCGCATGTGTTTACTGTAGGAAATCAAACTAAAACTGTGCAATAAAGTTTTGGCCCATATCATACACAAGAAACAAATAAAGGTGACAAACCGTACAGAAACGTGATCAATTAATCGCCAATTTACAAAGTAGTAAGTTACTAATAAAAAGTGCAACACTATTGCAAAATCAGGCAGATATGCATTCACATAGGCTTTCAGCAAAAGTGAGCACCGAGTAAGCTTTAAATCTATGTGATGAGATACTATGATTACATCATTGAATAGTAAGTCGACGGTCCACTTATAAACATATTTTCAGACTTTATCTTATACCGCAAAATGTAAATTTTTATCGCATTTTTTTGTATTAAAGATTGGACATCTAGAGCGTTAAACGAGTGACATGACAGAATTGGATTATCTTGTAACATGATAGAACACATTTTTAGACTTTATAACAACGAATGCAGAACACACACGATTTTGCTTAACATAATCGTCTGTGTTCTACCCGTAGTCTACAATTTTAGTTGGATTCTCTATCTTAACTCATCGTGCACTCTCAAATTACTCACTCTAATCTTACATATAAGAAAAAAAGCTACTTATTAGACTATAATATTGTCTAAATACATCAATTTTACAGTGAATCCAAAAAATAAAAAAAAATCACGGGAATTATAAGATCAAATAACTAGCATTTCAACTTTTAGTTCATAAAATTTCAAAACTCATATATGTTACTGTAGCTCAGTTAGTATCTATCACATAACACAATATTATTAAACGGGTCAGGTTCAAACTCCAAAATTTTCATTTCTCCGTAAAGTTAGTGAACCACTAAACTACATGATAAAAAAAATCATTCAAGTGAAATCAATTATAGTGTTTGGTCTAAGTTAATTTTTGTTCAATTCTGTCTACCATTACTCCATTATTAGTGAGTTGAAATGAGTGTTAAATTAAGAAGAATATAATGAGAAGAAGAAAAAGAAAGCAAAAAAAAGAAGAGAAGGGTATACCGTATTGTTTCCTCCAGTGTTGAAAATATGGGAACAGAGCAGCAGAGTAATCATATGCTAGAAACTGATCATTATCTTTGGAGATGCTAGCTTGTGATTTAATTCTCTGCATATCAGGTAAATTCCCATGTAGAAAAGAAGAAGATTGGGGTCCTCTAACACCTTGCATTCGGAGCTTCCTTCTTATCCTTTGAGATTTATACCACAAATTCCCATAAATATAAAATATCCAACTCAAAATACCCACAACAACAAGTGAAGTAGCTAGTTTCATAGCAAAGAAAAACACTTCCTCCATTTTCTTCTGAATTTCCTCTGTGTGGTGTTTGTTAATTTGACTCTAATACAGTGGTTGATAGCTAGATAGATGAAGCATTAATATATTATTTGTATGAGAATGAGAGAACAAAAGCTGGTTATTTTGTCGAGTTGCATAGATTTATATGCATGTATTTGGAATATTTAGAGAGAGAGAGAGAATGCTCCACTCCTGTAATTGCGACACGTAAGCATTTTACTTTTGGAAAGTGAAGACAATATTAATATTAATTAATAATTTCTACATCTATAATTTTAATCTTTAATATAAAAGAAAACACTTTTTACTTTTTAGATTAATAGAAAAATCAATGTAACTAGTCTATAATTTAAATACATTATTTTTTTAATGAACTTAAAAATTGATTTTTCTATTATAATAAAGATTAATTATTAATTGTTGACTGACATTGACTATCTTTCTATCTTTGATTGGCATTGACCACTATAGACCGGTGCTTGTGCTTACAGTAGTTAATAATGGTTGATTGGCGATTGAGGATTGTATCAGAGTTTCTCCATGATTTGTTAAGTCACTTCGTTGGGTTGTCTATAATTGTATTTTTTATCGTAGCCTCCACCATTTATATTCACGCCACAAGCCCAATAGCGCTTGGCATAAGAGGGTGTGTTAAAAAGTCACACATTGCTTGCGAGATGATCTGAATATGTGTTTGTGAAGTACTCCCTCCGTCCCATAATATAAGAAAAAAAAATCACACTATTAAGAAACAATAAAATATAATGATTGGAAGTATGTTTTTTTGAAAAATGTTGTATGAAAAGATGTAAAAACAATTTTTATTGATTGTTGATTATAGAAAAAGTAAGAGAGAGAGTAAATTTTTCTTGAAAAATTAAATGTTTGAACTTTTTCTCTTACATTTTGGGATCAAAAAGTTGAGTTTTTTCTCTTATATTATGGGACGGAGGGAGTAAATGATTTTCTCGCCTTACAAATCAGTATTGAAGGGTTGAGTTATGTCCAATATTCAATTCTAAAATGGTTGAGTTAGGTCCAATATTGATTTTTTTTTTCTATTTTATCCCTTAAAGTAATCGTTAGATGAGAAAGAAAAAACATTTAAAGATCTATTTTTTAGTATTCATATGTCTACTACTAATAAAAATAAGGGGGTGTTTTAGTAAAAGTCATATTCTCTCTTTTTCATTTACACACTTTTTTTAAAGTGTGTGATTTGGTCAACTGTGACACTTAAAATGTGACGGAGGAAGTAATTTATTATTATAATAATTAAATTATTTATTTCTCATTTTTATTTTTTTTAATTAAAATCAAACTTAGTTCATAATTATAAACCGGTTCCAACCGATTTAAATTGAATTATAATTGTTTTATACAAGTAGTTCAGTTTATATTATATTAAATGATTCAGTTTAAAATATAGTTTAAGACAGTTCAATTTTTAGATTAGTTCAATTAACTATATTTTTTAATACCTCTAAATATAGTTTAATATACACTGCGCTTCAATGTAGCATCGTGTTTATATTGGATTGAGACCCAATGATATGAACTTGAACCGACTAATTCGTATCATCTTTTTTCATAAAAATAGTGGATAATTGATAAATTGACTTATAGTTGAATAAGTTGATGATTTATGAAAGATTAAGTGCCCGTTTGGCCCGGCTTATTTTCTCCTTATTTTCTTCTCCTTAAAAATAGTAAAGTAGGAAAAAAATGTGTTTGACTCTACTTCTTTTTATTTTTTACTTCTTTAGTTTATTTCTCTAATACTTTTAAAGAGAAATATGGCTAAATTCAATTTTATATTTCTCTATTTCGTTTAAGCTAAATAGAAAAGTAGAAAATAAGCCCGGTCAAACGAGCACTAAGTATGGGTCTGTTTGGTAAGCATCTTTTTTGAACTTATAGCTTATATCTTATAAGCTCATCTGACATAAAAAGCTCTGTTTGGTAATGTCTTTTAGCTTATAACTTATAGTTTATTTTACTGACTTTTAGCTTATTTTTCAAACGCTATTTTAGATAGCGTTTTAGCTTATAGCTTATCACTTTTTTTTCCACTTTTACCCTTATTATTTTATTTAAAACCCACTTTTATCCCTAATGTTTTAAATGTCAAATACCTCTCTCTCTCGGTATTTGTTTTAAATATGTTTTTAGTCCCTATAAACATCTGACTCTTCTGCTTTTAGTCTTTCTAAAAATTTTTCCCACTTTTTGGTCCTCCAAATATTTCCGATCATGATTTTTGGTCCCTGCTTTTCACTCAACTATGTGTACGATTCAAATTTTTTAACGAGTTTTTGTGATCATGTTTATAATATTATAAAAACTACTCAAACCAAAATTCATAATTTTTTAACAAATGATGAAATAACTATGAATTTTTAAGCCCAAACACTTCAAAAATTCATATTTAATTCATCACTAATTAAAAAAATTTAAATTTTGCAAATCAATTCAATTTTTAATATACTAAACATTATTGCAATACATAATTCTAAATTTTAATTAGTATACATGAGTTGACTTAAAAATAGGGACCAAAATTCATGTTAGAGAATTTTGTAGGGACCAAAAAGTGGGAAATTTTTTTAGAGGGACTAAAAATAAAAGAGTTAGATGTTTATAAAGACTAAAAACATATTTAACCCTTGTTTTTTTAACGTTTTTTTTTTGTAGTGTAGTACCAATTAGTATCAATATTTTTTTGTATCACCTTTTTTTCTTCCAAACTTTACCTTTTTAATTTTTATGAAGACGAATTGTATCTTTATTTTCATATAACGTATTGTATCTTTTAATATTTTGAAGATCGTACTGCAACTATATTGATATATGATCATCTCTTCTTTTTTAAATATTATTTTATTTTTTAAGTTCTTTTGATTTTTTTGGTTACAAGTTCTTTTGATTTATTGTTTATGTATTTAGAATAAAAACTATTTTGTTTAATTTTTTTTCCATAAAATATAAAAACTGAAATGAAAAAAATAAAAATAAAATTTTAAAGAATAAAAATATATAAAATATATATTAAATAATAAATTTAAATTATTAAATTCTAAATATTTTAAATATTAAATTGATATAAATTTATTATAAATTAAAAATGTTCTTTTATGTCATTTTACATATATCAATTAACTGAACCACTAATTTTACCAAACACTTCAAAGAGCTTATAAGATATAAGTCATTAGCTATTAGCTATAAGCTATAAGTCATCAGCTATCAGCTATAAGCTATTTTTACCAAATAGACCCTATATACATTTTTATATGTGTGGGTAGCTGGGAGGTACGTGAAGACAATAGGGGTGCGTTAAGTAATTACATGTGGATCATACATCATTTAACTTTGATCCAGGTCGAAGTTAGCAGTCTCCATATATATAATGCTGATTTTATAACATAAAAAAAGAGTTAATACATATATATATATATATATATATATATGAATCTCTTCCACTTCACATCCAGAAACGCACAATTCTTTTTTCTTATAGAGAGAGGGGCACTTTTACACCCTCTTAAACAAAAACTGCTAGTGAGAAGAAAGTTTTTTTGTAACGTACTCTGGGAAACAAACAGGTCTAGTGGAGATAGGATGAGGCATGTAGCTCAAAGGATTAGAGCACATGGCTACGAACCACAGTGTCGAAGGTTCGAATCCCTCCTAACCCACAACCGGCTAAAAGGGGAAGGACTCTGAGGATAAGAAAATTATATATATTATGCTGGTTTTATAAAAAAAAAAAGAGTTAATACTTCTTTTCTTTTTTTTTGGTCAGGAGTTAATACTTCTTTTTAGTCCACATAAAATTATGTAAATATGATTTCAATCCCCATTAAAAAAATATCAAATTTTGTCCCTAGAAATTTAGACTATTCACTTTTAGTCCCTCATTTAGTATGAACTAGAATGAGACTCGCGCTATACGCAATAGGTAATTTCTTTCCTCATATTTTTTGTTTATAGACAAAGTGATAGATATCACTAAATTTCAACTTATTCAAACTCGGATGAAAATAATATTTGCATTATCATTTATGTTAAGATTTATGGACATATTTATTCATTTTATTATATTAATAGGCATGACAATGAAACCTATGCTTGCTGGAAAAATTTGATATATTATATTTAAAATTGATATATTATATTAAAATTGATTCATTTGGCTTTTGTGAAACAAAATATATAGATGTCTGCAGGATTGTTAAAAATGTTTTAGTTCTCAATATTGAAATGAAAAGTGCAATTATAAGTTGGAACAAAGAAAAATTGATGGAAAATAGATTCAACTTTTATCTTATATTGTATTTGTTAATACCAGGTTAGTGCACCCTCATATGTAGAATTTTTTTTGAATTGGCAAAATTTTATTAAGCATACACCCCAACAAGAAGTAGAAGAGCAGCACAAAAAGAAATACAGGCTAAATACACACAATGCAAAAACAACATCCAAAGGGTATGAGAACAACACTCTCAAGCCATTAGATGAAACTAGTACACACATAGAGAGCAAGAGCTCAACACTCAGCAACAAAACTCACCACACCAAAAACACTAATCTAAGCTCCCAAATGCCATCAAACAAACAGAACCAAAACAAACTATCACTGAAGGCAATCTCCAGAATCCCAACATTATTCGTAATACAAATACACATGGAAAAAATAAAATTGGAAGACCGTGAGATATATATTTCTTTAAGAAACCTTCAAAAATATCAATGTTCTGATTGATTAAAAGGTATCAATATTAATTAGAGAGAACATAAGAAACAGTTATCAATAAAGATGGAGAAACATTGAATATGGAGTAATCGATACCTTTAAACATTTTGGTTACAATTGATATTTTTAATTTGAAACTGCTATATTATATTGTAACTCAAATGACACATGAATTGTTCAGAATAATATTGAATGCAGAAATATGTTAAAGATAAATAAGTAAGCAAAATAGGAGAATAGAGAAGTAGTTGTGCCACATCAGAACATTCATGACATGGCAACAATCATTGTATTACGCGGCATATTAAAAGCTGACGTGTCGTCAGCATAATTGTCGAAATATTTATAAATACCTCAATTTTTTATAATTGATATCGTAATTTGTCCTTAACAACTCTCGCCTTTATTTCAGGCCAAATATCTTAGAGCAACGATAACACAATACACTAACAAGCTTAATTCTTTATAGGAACCGTAGCAATAAGAAACTAACACTGGACCATGTATGATGTGGCAAGTGAGTGAAGTAATTTTTTAGCATGGTAAACTATTTAAACAACGACAATTAACATATTTTAAAGAGAAAAAAATTATTATTTTATCCAATCAAATTAAAAATTATTGGCCATATATTTAAAAAATATAAACATGTGGAGTCAAATTTTTGTTTTTTATAAAAACTACTTAAATCAACTATAAATATCTTAAATCCTACACATTACTTTGGACCCACAAAAAATAATTTAGTTTACCCATTTAACTTACTCTCACTAAAGATGCTCTTAGTTCTAGAAGATCACTTACTAACAAAATGTTGTATCAAAATTAATTTTATTTAAAATAATGTAGTAATAATTAAAATTATATCTTGCATAAAAAAATAATTATATAACTTTTTGAGGAAAAATAAGCTCATATAATTTCTTCAATAATAATAGAGAAAATACAAGTGGGAGAATAATAATAATGAACGGTGGGGCTAGACTGAGATAGAGACACTTGAACAAAATTGTGAGCGACTCTATTGCCTTGCCTCATAATAAAAGCTAAATTGTAACTAGCATTTGAAAAGAGAATAGTCCTACAAGTGGTTAACAAAATTCCTAGCTCATTCTCGTACATACAATCATTAATCATCAGAACATTCACTAATGATTTTCGCACAAGATATATACTAATTTGTTGGCGCAAAATATTTTATTAGGCGCCATACAAATCGTGTTCAAATTTTAAAAAATTGACATATATAAAGTAATCATATAATTATTCTTCCTAAACAAATTTGCAGAAAATATTTCATGAATCGGCGCAAAATATTTAATTTACCGCCAAAAAATCACGTCAAAATTTAAGAAATGGGCTTTAAATTGGGCCTGCCATGTTAATTCATCAAACAGAACTTTCTTCACTCGCATTTCAGACACAGTTCCGCAATGTTCGTTACTACTACTTCATTTTATCTTTAACTTTTTTCTTTTATTTTTTAATAATAATTTTAATAATAATAATAAAATTATTTTTATTTTGTACAGCATCAATCAATCAGTGTCAGAGTCAGATTTCGAGTACAGAAATTTTGAAACGAGATCGACGCTCATTGAATTCGTGGACTTCGTTCTCACAATTCTTCGTTCTTCTTTTCGTTCTCTCGTGTTATTCAATTGATGATACTACTAACACAGTAACAGTATCTTTTTCGTACAAAACCCTAATTCATTCATTCTCGATGTTACTGTGAGTGAGGTGAATATGGAAAGTAGTGGGAGAAGGATCACGGTGAGTCCTAGACCTTGTTGCGGTCGTAGAATCGTTGCGAAGAAGAAGAGCGGTCGTGGTCGAACGGTGGATGGGTTCGTTAATAGTGTTAAGAAGCTTCAGAGACGTGAAATTAGCTCTAAGCGTGATCGTGCTTTTAGTATGACTGATGCTCAAGAGAGGTTTCGTAATATTCGTTTGCAGGTTCTATTTTTTATTTCTCTTTTCCCCTTTTATCTTGTTTTTTAGGTTAGGTTTAGGGCTGAGTTGAATTGTGTTGGTTTTTTTTGTTTTAACTCGTTTAGATCCAATTGGAAACTTATGTTATAGTGTTATGTGTTATTGTTATCATGAATTTGAACCTATAACAGCTCAAACGGATTATTGGTAGAATATAGCTTTTGATAATTGAGTCTCTGCGATGCTTGGATATGGTGCAAACAACTAGTCTGAGCTGCTGCCGCATGACTGTATTGTATACTATAGTATAAAACAAGGGGTGTGTTATGAATTTGACCGTGGGAGTTGAAAAGTAGCGTGGTGGTAATGTGGTTTTCCACGCTGCGTACCCTCTTATTCTTAAGGTAAGGTAAAGGGCCGGGCATGGTGGGGTAGAGGAAAGACTGTAAGGGAAAGGGAAAGGTGCAGCCCATAAAAGCTCAGCTGATGACCTTTCAATCTTCTCCAGTTCTTACACTGGGTGAGCTAAGGCATTAGATCGCCTGAAACGCCGAAACAATGACCAACTCTTTTGCCTGTCAAACATGAGAATTTTTATTCACGGTGGAGTGGTAACCTTAGATTCGTTACACTTAATGCAAGTTGTTAGTAACATAGGGCACTATTAGTCACAATGAATTACGATGAATAGCATTTCTTTAAGGAGAAATATGCCTAATGGAGAGTCTGAAATTCTTTGGAAGCAAGTTCTTGAGATGCGAGAAGGATTTCTAGCTAGTCTTCCTTATAACCAAGTAAATTCTATAGATGCTGATCATAGCACACTGGAAACCGTCACAGTGAGAGGTATTCGGCATGTCCTTTATTTTCTTAGTTTTTTAGGAGGGTGGGTGGCCCACTGGTCTGAGTTAGTGGTCAAGTCATTTGAGAAGTTATTTTGAGGTTATGATATGGTCATTGCAGAGGAGTTGAGAGAATATGGATTGCAGGATTTTGATTTCCTGCATTACTGATTTTATGTGGTGAAATGATTTCCTGTTTACTGTAATACTGTTGATTCATGAAGTATGTTTTTTGTTTGTGGTTGTATCAATTGCCATTACCCACTTTGTTTTTAGTGCAGCATTTGAAATTATTGCTTATACTTGTGTAATAAAATCACTGCAAATCATTGACGTTGAAGACTCCTTTGTTCCTCCTGTTTTGATTAGTGAGACATGTATTTTACTATAACGTATGCTCACTTCCTCTCACTTGATGCGCCATGTTTGGTGGATTTATTTATAGGAAGAATATGATACGCATGATCCAAAAGGTCCTTCTTCTGTGGTATTGCCATTTCTGAGAAAAAGATCAAAGATTATTGAGATCGTGGCAGCACAAGACATTGTTTTTGCTCTTGCACAATCTGGTGTTTGTGCAGCATTTAGCCGAGGTAGCATTAGTTACTAGTAGTATTTAACATGCTTTCTAATTCTGTTTGCAACTTATAATAGATATATTAATGTGTTACATGTTTCAACTGTCTTATGCAGAAACCAATCAAAGGATATGCTTTTTGAATGTCAGCCCCGATGAAGTTATAAGGAGTCTATTTTATAACAAAAATAATGACTCCCTTATCACAGTTTCCGTCTATGCATCAGACAGTTACAGTTCCTTAAAATGCAGAAGCACAAGGATTGAGTATGTATAATTCTATGTTGTTTTATAATTCCTACCCGTACTCCCCTCACTCAAGGAATAAACGCTGAGAAAACCAAATCATTCAAAATGCACAATAACTAAAAGAAAAGCTGTTAATATCAATATTTGCATTTCCAGGTTTTATTTGTTGTTTTCTATCTATGCTAAAACTATTATGTTATTCAGGTACATTAGGAGGGGTAAACCAGATGCTGGCTTTGCTCTTTTTGAATCTGAGTCTCTGAAGTGGCCAGGTTTTGTAGAGTTTGACGATGTAAATGGGAAGGTACTCACATACTCTGCACAGGATAGGTAAATATTTCTGTCCAGAAACTTTTTTTGCCACGGTATAATTAGAAAATATATAAAGGTTTCGTGATAGTTATACTTGCCCTTTTTTGTCCTACAGCATATACAAGGTGTTTGATCTGAAAAACTATACAATGTTGTACTCCATTTCCGACAAAAATGTCCAGGAGATTAAGATCAGGTAACTTTTCTAGATGCAGATTTACTTTCACTTGTAGAAAACTCTTCAATAGACCTGGTTTATACTTTATATTTGGTCATGCACCAATTCTGAAATCATATCATATAATCATTTTCACTTTTTAATAATATCAGTCTCTCTTATTTTTCTGAGTTGTCATACTTTACTTACACCACTTTGCTCTTGCTTGATGATATATTGTGATTAGTCCGGGGATCATGTTGTTGATTTTTGCTAAATCAAGTAGCCATGTCCCGCTTAAAATCCTTTCAATAGAAGATGGCACTGTTTTGAAATCGTTCAACCATCTCCTTTATCGGAATAAGAAGGTCGATTTTATCGAACAGTTCAACGAAAAGCTACTTGTCAAGCAAGAAAATGAAAACCTCCAAATCCTTGATGTAAGTAATTTTCTTCTTTCTTGCATTATATACTTGATTCTACATCCAGATATCTCACTTCATACAAATTTTAGGTACGAACTTTTGAGCTAACAGAAGTTAGCAGAAGTGAATTTATGACACCTTCTGCATTTATCTTTCTATATGAAAACCAACTATTCCTGACATTTCGAAATCGGACCGTGGCTGTGTGGAACTTCCGTGGAGAGCTTGTAACTTCTTTTGAGGATCACCTCTTGTGGCATCCTGATTGCAATACAAACAACATATATATAACAAGTGACCAGGATCTTATCATATCCTACTGCAAAGCTGATTCTGATGATTCACTGACCGAAGGAAATGGTACTTTACCTATTTTATTCCTTTTATGTCCTCTCATAATAATGCACCTTGTGTGAGACAATGGGTGGGGCATATATATTTTTTTAAATTGTAGCTTAGGTCCATTTTGGATTATCCCTGACTTTCAAAAACTCTCTAAAATTGTAGCATAACTGCAAGCTTAGGTCCATTTTGGAGAAGCTTGCAGTTATGCATTTGGTTCTTAACTAACGAATAATGCTTATAAGTTTATAGGTGGGCATGAAGAAAGAGATTTTGAAATTATTGAGTTGCAATAACTCGAAACAAGTTAATTTTAAGAATCATAAGCATTGTAGGATTACTTCAATTTTGTTTTCCCATAAGTATTTATTGAAAAGTTTATCCAAGCTGAGTCTTGGCTAAGATTTTTGTGATTTGATTTCTTCAAGGATAAAATATAATAACAGATCACTATAATTATATAATTAGTTTGCATTGTGTTATGAGATTGATGTATTATGTATATATTTTGCTGTATTGAGCACCTATCTTCAAAAGTGCGTTACTAACAGGCTCTGTATCTTTATGCAGCGGGTTCCATCAATGTCAGCAACATTTTATCTGGCAAGTGTCTTGCAAAAATAAGAGCAAGCAATAGTTCTCCAATGGACGACAAGTGCACTTGCTGTGAGAGTTCTTCAGGTGGAAGTTGTAATTCAAGAAAACGAAAGCATGTCTCCAAAATGAGGAGCACAGTTGCCGAAGCCTTGGAAGATATTACCGCTCTCTTCTATGATGAAGATCGCAATGAAATCTATACGGGAAATAGACACGGTCTAGTTCATGTCTGGTCTAACTGATGTATTTTGTTAACTTCACTGTTGCCTTGTGTTTCCTTATTGGTTTTCTTTTTCTTCATGGGTAAGTAAGTTGATCATCTTGATCTGTTGTAAGAACATTTGGGAGTTGTAACACCATCGAGTGTTTGTATCATTCACTTTTTTTTCTTCCCTTGTCATGTACGCCATGTGAGAGTTTATTCCATAGTTGGTAGTAACATCAAAATCTATATGAAGTGCAATGCTGGTAAATCACCACATGTAGCTTCTGTTGTAATCTATCATGAGATTAATGAAGAGGCTTTGGATGGACCAAAATATGTTATGAACGATGCCACCTCTTTCTAACTCATCATTTTATTTGTCTCTTTTTTGCTTTGTGGCATGTGGTGGAAATTCGTTTCCACTTTGCACATGGCATGGATATTGGATTGTAACTTGTAAGGGCAGCGATGCCTAATATGCGGTAAAGGTACAAAAGCAATTAACAAGCAGAGAGTGGTACTTTACGATTTGCCTATATTTCCTACCCAAGTTTCTGTACTTCAATCAATTCACGTCAGTGTTCTATTCTATTTCTATCCACTTTTTTTTCTTTCGGTGCTGGCTTCTTTTCTTCCCAAAAAGCTGACTTACTAGCTTTGCCGTCACCTAGATTCTTGATTAGAGATTTAAAAGTGAAATGATATTTAAAAACTAAATATTGACCCCTTACACACATTATATATAAATATAAATATTAAATACATTCAATTCAAGTAGCATTATGTTGTTAGATATTGACTTTTTGTGTCTAAATAACATTTTTGTTAAATAGAATGCATGCATGTTTGGATTTCTTAAATGCAATTTTATAATGAATTTGATTAAAATTGGGTTTGGATGATTTGTGATTTGCTAATAAGTTTCTCTAAAAATATATTTTGTATTAAACTTATGATAACTTTATTGTTCCAATGCTAGGTTACAAATTTTTGCTCCTGCATGATCTTAGATGTTGAAATGTTCAGTTGATAATTGATGCATTTCTTCCTTTTAAAACCATACAAATCCGTCAATTTCCTCTCAAAAAGTCTACTATGATAGATCATTTGATTTGGAAACCTCACAAGTTATTTAGATGTACACGATATTTCCATTTCTTTCATCTATTAGCTAGCTAAAATTATCATTCATTCTCCTTCAAAGGTTCTGTTTATGTCAAGTCATTATGTTTTGGCTTTCGCATTCTCGCAATAAGTCGTGTTTTGATAACAAAATTATACTAGTACATGTAGAAGATGTTGTGTGCAAAGTTTGGTACATTATAGAAGATCACGAGTCAAACGTTATTGGACATTTGTTCGCGTGATCCAATTATTAAAGTTTAAATATTAGACAATACATGACAATACAAGACAGAGCATTATAGGACAAACATTTATGTTATTGAAATTTTTTGTCCTGTATGATGTTTGGTGAAAATTATATTATTTTGATGTTTTAGACAACTTGTGCTGATGACAAAAAGTTGTCTCATGGTTCAGTGGGGACAAAAAAATATGTTTTTGTCTAGTCCCTTCCTAGTTTGTCTAATCCCAGGAGCAATTTCAAAATTAAACACAATATAGATAAAGTTGTCCTATCAAATCCTTTATTTATGTTAAATGGTAAACCTTGTGCTGCTTGTCAAGCGCGTACTCTATTATACAATATGGAGACAAAGATCATATAGCGAGATTTATACCTTTAATGATAAGTGTGTGTAGCTATTAAAATAAATTATAATTAGGATTTAGGGAAGTGGTTAGCCTTGTGACCTTGTCTTTGTACACATACTCATATGTTTTGTAGAGATTAAGGGCATGCATCGTAAATTAGCAATGGTGGACAAGTTATCGTTTGAAATTTATAGAATACTAGAAAACAAAGCATTGACGAGCAAGACATGTTTATACAAGTGGGATTATTTCTTTAAGAAATTTGTTTTGTTAAGTCCTTGTGTGGATCTGGAAACCCGAAATGCACGCGTGTAATGCATTTGGTTGCGGTGAAAACTTGTCGTTTATATATATTGATTTTCTGAATCCAATCTCTGTCTGTCAACCTTGATTTGCCTCCCTACCTGTTTGAATTAACGCCCACATACTTAAAATTACTCCACAACATCTTCTTTTCATAATAATCAATCACTATGGCGTAACATAAGAAGTTATACGTCTTAATCGTGTAAACTAAAATTTTAATTATAAAAAAATAATTATTTATCTCCAACACTTTGAATGACCAAAAATCACAATCCATTATTTGAATGGCTTTTAAAATGAATATGAATATAACTAAACATTTTTAATGATCTGTAAAAAAATAAAAAATTAATGATCAAATAAATATAGCAGTAATAACTAATAAGTTGGTGCATACAAATAAAATATTAATTAATTCAATAGTAATTGACATTAATTTAAGTGAAAAGACTATGGTTCACAATTACGTTTGAGCTTTAGGTCAGAACTCGTCCGAACTTTAAACTACTAATCCTTTAACTTAGAAATTAGAAGGTGAAAGTAAAAAAAAATTACTATTTCTTTGAACAACATAAAATATTACTATTATCAAAAGAAAATAGAAAAAGTGAGTTTAGAATCGTAGTTCATATGACAGATAAAATCGTTAGACTAAATGTATGGTTTGATGATCCACTTTGTTGTCTAGTCAATGTACAAATATTTTTTGAATATGACATTACGTTATACACGTGGGCGCAGGGGTCTAAACTCCGGCCGCGGTCATCCCACTCGTCCACTTTAATTGTGAAATTTCTAACTATCAGATAAGACTATTGACAAAAAAAAAGATTTTATTTTATTTCTACCTTCTGATTCTTAGGAAAAAAAGGTATTAGAAATTTAGAGTTCGACCACAACGACAAAAAACCACTCAAGAATCGAATCTGGATTCTTCTAAAATCCGATATTCGATGAAGTTCATTAACGACTTGAGCCGATTAAAAAAACAATTGAAAAAGAGTGGTGGTGGGAGCGTGAAAGGCACGCGTGGAGTAGAATAGTGGAATAGAATGAGAACATATTAATTAATGGTTGTTATAATGGGATTGGATGGTGATGTTAAGCGGTGAAGGTGGTGGTGGTGCTGCTGGACTGCTCAAGTAACCAACCAAACCAACTAAACCAACTAGTTTAGTTTACAGTACACACACATTCATTCATTTCGAATTGGATGCTACTGCTACACTGCACCACCACCAACCAACACTTTATTCTCCGACACTTCCATCTATACTTTTACTAATACTGTTCAAGATCTCTCTCTCTGATATACTACTACTCCGCATAGCATTTTCAGATCTCAACCGTTACTTCTTCAACCACAGGTACTCCATCACTTTCCTTTTACTACATTTCTCTCTTCTTCTATTTCCATTTTCATTTTCCCTCCTTTTCACCGCGTTTCAACACCATTTCCTTCCTTTTCTACTTCTTCACTCTACTCTTTTTTCATTCACACTTACTAGATCTGACTTCATTTCAACGCATTTCTAACTTTTTCTTTTTTCTTTCTACTCTCTCATTCATTCTAACTGCATCCTCTTTAATTTGTGTTGTGCCTTTTTTTTTCTCCAATTTTTGTTACGGTATTATGTTTAGTTAGTTATTAGTTATAATAGCTTAAATGGATTTCATATTAGGTTTGAATCTGGGATGTATTAAATTTGTTGCTTAGTTTGATGTATGGTTTAGGTTTTTTCTGTATTTGTATTTTTCGATGATGAAATATGATCTAATTGCATGAATATGATGGATGCTGATTGGTTCTCTCTTGGGGCCATTTGTTTGATCGGTAGAGTATTGAACGAATTCGGAGCGGCATTTTGCATGTAGTTTTTCTTACTATTATTTTACTTACTTTCAGGTTCTAGTTTCTTTGTTTTTCGTCTTTGATTTTGGAAATGGAGGTTGCAATTGATGATGCTGCATCTTTGGATTATGCTTCAATTGAGATTTTTCCGAATCAAAACAGGTTAGTATCTGCGAATGCAATGCTACTATGTGGACTTAGAATTGAGCCTCATGCGATCAGGGAAAATAGCAATTTGTTCAAATTTTGTTACACATTATTGCTATGCATAGCGTTGCTATAGTTGCTATTTGACAACATTTTATACTAACAATAATGATTAGTTCAAATTCCACTATAGTGCTATAGCGCTGCTTTAATCACTATTTAACAACACTGATTAGACTGTAACTTCCATTTAACAACACTGATTAGAAGTACAATTTGTCGCATATGAACCTATCTTAGTATCTTTTTTATAAATTTGTTTTAAGGATTTTTTGTCTTACTTTTAGATTTTTTCCTCTTTCTGTAATAGATTTTCTTTTACATATCCTGAGAAATAAATCTTTTGAAGTAAAAGCTTGAAATAGTGTGATAGGTGTGTGCATTTCTATATATTGATTATAGGGATAGGAATAATTGAAAAGAAAAATAGAATGTAGGAACAAAAAAAATCATAATTCCTATTTGAATTCAACACAATTATACTAATGGGGTTTTATCATTTTTCACGGAGTTTGAAAGTAATTGACATGAAGACTATATTATATCATTAATTATGAAATCATAATCATTATTTATAAAAATAATTTGTTAGATCAATGAATATAATCTTAAGGATGTCTTCAATTCATAGTATAAAAGTGAAATTGTTCTCTGATAAAACACATCCTTATTACTTACTAGCAAGGTTTTACTTGTAATATCATGGACTCAACTGTTGCACGTATGTATTCTATTAGAGTCATTATAGTATTACCTTTGAAACTATATTCAATTCTGCATCTAATAACTTATACTTAATCTCTCGTGAATGTTGATTTTATTACATTTAATCTGATATTACTTTATATGCACACATTTCCCTCCATGGTGGTCACTTAGATATGAGGCACATGTCTGCAAGGGGAGTCAATCTGAGAAAGTGGCAGCTGGACATTTGGAACATCTATTGCCACATTTACCTGAAATAAATGATTTGCATGCTAAAGGATTTGATGCAAACTTTGATCTTAAATTACCAAAAGATCTGCATGGTGCTAAATGGTTTTCAAAAGCAACTCTAAAAAGGTTTATATCAAATAGTGGTTTATGCTTTATTTTATCTTTGCATTTTACTTGTAGGAAAATTTTACTATCTTTGATATTATTTTGCCTCAGGTTTCTGCATATTGTTAGTTCACCAGATTCAATAAATGTCATCAAGACTATCATGGATGAGATGTCTCAATTAGAGGATTCAAAAAAGTTCCATGTTTCTTTATATGGGAAGGTGATAGTCTGTCTTTTAATAAATCAAAACGAGATGTGTTTAGCTTTTGATTGATAGTTGCCTTTTGAAATCAGGGATGTCAAGATCATGTTGGAAGCAGTGAAAGAGGTATATTTCACTAAATTCTTACTATACTTGCATGTGTCCGTGGTTGGAGTTATGGTCTGATTGAGTGAATAGTAGAGAGGTACTCTGTTGTTCTCCATATTTCCATTCATTTTATTTTTAACTGCTTTTCCACTTTTGGCAGATGGTAGCTGCAGCTCAAATGGCGAAGCACCAACTTCCATAGTAATTCCTTATCTCCAATACTGTAGAATGGGTTCATTTTGCAAATTTGGTCACACTACTATCAATAAATCAATTTCAATTATCTGGTTTTTTATTTATTACATTATATCGTATTTCAACTAACAATTTATTGCATACGAACAGCCTGAAGTTAGCACCGTGTCATCTGATGCTTCAAAGTATGTTCTTATGACTATGATATTACATTTATCAGATGTATATTGGCTGCAACTACTATTAAGCTGTCTGAAATTATGTTGCCAGGAATGCATTGTTACGAGCAATGGATCTAAGACTCACAGCATTGAGCAACAAGTTAGCTGAAACATTTAACAAGGCTGCAGATGCTAAATGCTCCCCTAAAGATATGACTTATTTAGTGAGATTCTCCCAACATTTTGGTGCCACTAATTTAGAGTAAGTTTCAGACAAATTCATTAATTGCCTCTCAGAATGTGTGATTGCAAGTACGTGATTGTGCTTGTATTTTTTTTATCTCGCAATATGAACATTGTTCTGCTGTTAACCATGCTTTCCTTCACTTCGTTTATGTGCTCAGGCATTCTTTGTGCAAGTTTATAGAACTGAACCGAAAGAGCCAGGATGGTGGTCCCCTGAACAGTGAAACTACCATGCTCCCATGCAATGTAACTCGTGTGATGGACAAAGATGCAAGCAGGGCATTGAAAGATCCGCAGATATCCAAACCCTTAACTTCAGATGCACCAGTTAAGTATGGTGTATCACCAGCTAAGGCTGCTCAAATTGAGAGACACAGTTCAACAGGAAGTGAGGAATCTTCAGACTCAAGTGACGAGGACCAACGATCTGCTGAGAGAAGCCGTTCCCTAGTAAGATCTGTAACACCCAGAAGGTCAGCATCCCCAATGCGAAGGGTACAAATAGGAAAAGCTGGGCCCCGCAGAGCTGCTGCATTAACTATTAAGAGTCTCAATTTTTTTCCTGCTAGATCTTATAGAGATGCTGGTGAAAATGATTGTGAAGGGGAAGCATCAGAACATTATAAGAAAACAGAAATTGATGTAAAGAGGATAACTGTGCAAGATGCCATCAGTCTTTTTGAAAGCAAACAGAGGGATCAATCTGAAGATATTCAAAAGAAGAAATCATTAACAGATGTGTCTCTTAGTACAAATAAATCTGTCTTGAGAAGATGGAGTTCAGGTATGGGAGAAACATCTGTTCAAGGCCAGCCAGATCCTGTTCCAGTAACTTCAAATGATGCAATATATGATGAGAATCCTAAGAATTCTGAAGTAGAAATTGTGTCCGATTTTATTTCTGTAAGCCACAATAACAATGAGATCCCTGACTGCAATGTAAAACCAGAAAGACAGGAAAACATAGATTCTTATACTGTCGATAATAAAGAAGAAACCGGTCCAAAAGCAAGAGAGGAAACTATCAAAAAGTTAGCAGCATCAGCAGAATGGAATCAACGAAAGCAAGCAGAGTTCAACCAGATTCTTAAAAAAATGGTTGAAAGTAAGCCTGTTATATTTGGAAAGTCCCAGCCCAGTAAAAAACAGAATATTTCATCTGAGCAGAGAGGGCAGTCTTATGATCATTATAAAGAAAAAAGGGACGCGAAACTCCGAGCAGAGAAGGTTGGAAAGCGAGTAGAAAAAGTAGCACAAATTCACGGAATGCAACAATTAGTCGATAAGAAGGCTGAAATGTCCAAAAATGTGAGTGCAAGTAAAAAAAGTTCTACAAGGTTACCTCAAAAACCTCTTAGAAGTTCACCCCATGCAAGTTCCCCCCAGCCTGCAAGTTCCCCAAAGGAAACCCCGACACCCACAGTTGCAAAAAAAGCATCAGCTAGATCATCATCATTGCCTGCTACTCGTAAGTCTTGGTCAGCAACACCTTCACCTAAGACTGCTGGGACATCCCCTGCTAAAGGTCGTGGTGGGACTTCATCTGCTAGCAGCACCCCAACAAATCGAAAACCAGTGTCAACAGCATCTGTTCCTCAACCAAGTCCACAAAGGGAGAAATCTCAGCAGCGAAGCAGAAATGATAAAGAAATTCAGACGCATAATGCCAAGAACCTCAAAAGCACGAATGAGAAGCGGCAGACAGGTGTGCTAAACAAGAGCAATGCAATCAAATCAAAAGTGACATCAATTTCTGGAGAAACTGTTCCTTCAAAGACTAGCCTAGGCAACAAGGGGGCCAAGAAAAGCAGTGTAGTTCCATTGGAATCAAAACCATTTCTACGGAAGGGTTCACGGATGGGGAATGGTACTAGTGATCCTAACAAGAAAAAAACTCCTCCTAAGCTGGACAAATCTCACAGAGATGGTGAAGATCCTATTGAAGATCAACAAAGTGAGTTGGTTGTCAATGCTTCAGACTCAGCCAGTCGGCATTCAGATGGGGACACTATGACACCTAGTCATCATAATGCTGCTACGGAATCAGACTCTCAGAATCAGATAGATAACTATTTGCTATGTGGTGAAACAGAAAACTTAACCCGGGATCCTGGTGCCGGTGTCTCAACATATATAGAAGAATCTTCTTTGAATGTAAGGAATGAAGAAGAATCAACAATATCACCTTCAGCCTGGGTAGAGACAGAAGAGGATCTGGAGCTGCCAAAGCCATGTGAGGATAACACTTTTCATTTTCAACCTGCATCTCTGGCCATTGCTGCAACAGCAGGATCAACTAGTCCCCGTGTTCGCCATTCTCTATCACAGATGCTTCAAGAAGAAACTAGCGAACCTGACATTTGTGAGTGGGGAAATGCTGAGAATCCTCCTACCATGCTATACCATAAAGACGCACCCAAAGGTCTGAAAAGACTTTTAAAATTTGCTCGGAAGAGCAAAGGCGATACAGGTTCTACAGGCTGGTCTAGTCCATCTGTTTTTTCTGAAGGAGAAGATGATGCCGAGGAGTTTAAAAATTCTAATAAAAGGAATGACGATAATCTATTGAGAAAGGCTGCACTGAATGTGAAAAGCTATGACTATTTAGGTACTGGTCATATTATCTAGTAGATTTTCTCTTTGGTTTGCTCCTCTTGTTTTTGCTTTTCTGTTTTAAGTTACTTTCTTGGACTCATTCAAACCCAATGGCAATGCAATTTAATTTTGGTGTCCTCAATGTTGTCATTTTCTGGTAATATCAAGTCTTTCCCTAACATGTGTTTGAAAAGCTCAAACATTTGATGTTTTCCTTGTGCTCATCCTCATGACTTGTGCTGACACTCTTGCCAGCATAACTTCGTATATTTGCAACTTAGTTAAACTAGTGATCCTCTACTTATTTTGTACTCAGTTTTAGCTAGAAGTTTCTGTGATATAGTTATTTCAGGCATATCTTGGTTAATCTCTTAAAAATTTGGAATTATAGCATCATTGGAACTGAAATGAAAGTCGAAAAGATAGTATCCTAATTTCATGCTGCTAGTTTCTTTGTGCTATCTATTATGTTGCACTTGACTGATTGAAAAATAAGCTGTGCCTTTCAGATTGAGATACCTTCCTTCCTCATTTCACTATTCTTATCATTTATAAATTTATGCCATGCAGCAAGAGATGATGGCAAGGGTTCCAACAAGATGCAAGGTGGCCGTGATTCAGGTGCTGGTACAGCCTCAAGAGGTCAGTCTTCACAAGAGTTGTAAAAATGATTTTTGTGATCTTTGTGCCATGAAATTACACATTTTCTTTCCTGAGCAGTGATGATCCTTACTAATATCCCATGTTCATGTTCCAGGATCAAGGTCATTCTTTTCTCTTTCAGCATTTAGGGGGACCAAGCCCTGAGTCAAAGATTCAGTAATGCTATTATGGGCAACTCTAAGACCATGCAACAATGTCATCATCCCAAGAACATATCCATTTCAGAATCTTCTCCTCCATGTTTTGCATCAACAATTAGTGATAGTTCTCAAACGTAGTGGGGGTTGGGTGGAATGCTGTAAATTCATTAAATTGTGTCGATCTATTCTATTTATTTGCTCTAAAATTATAATTCATATAATCCTGCCAAGGCTCCTAGAAAATTTTCCTATCATTGGATTCTTTTCTAATATTGTCAATGTTCGTTCGGTCATATAGTTTTGTCCCTCCATTTTTCATTGCTGATATGTAGTTACTGCTTATAAAAAAAATGTAGTTAGCTATTACTCCTCTGTAGTATTTGTTGCATAGGTTTTTCTTGTCACCCTTATTAGGGGACTCCCGAAGAGACTTTGTGACTGTAAAACACAGATGCATACTCTTAAATATGATTAGGAAATATGATTAGGGAGGATCATCAACTTCAACTATAAATTACAGTAGAAATTATGTATAAACGTATAACAAGAGAACTCTAATTTCGAACTCTTACATTGAACTTTATTTTATGGGAAAGTTCGACAATAAAATGAAGTCTGGTACAAATAGAAACAGTAATTTAGGGTGGAAAATGCAATGATTCCGACTTTCCAAGCAATTGCCATACTGCAAAAATTCAAAAGGTAAAAGTGGTCCATATCTACCAATACCATTCGGCCATTCCAAGTTAGATCGAAATAATTTGGAATTTGCCTTCCTCCATTATTGTTCAAAAACATGTCATTTATAGTTTTTCTTTTTTCATTTATAGTCATTCTTACGGATGTTGGGTTGCGAAAATTTGATCACATAATTTGAACATTGATGAAAATAAATTCAATTGGATTTAATTGTAATAGGAAAAAAAATTAATACTACATCTAAAGCGGGTGTAACATAATTTGAATTTGAACTTCAATTTTTACACATTACGTATAGAGTCTAGTGTCCCTACAAACTGAGTTAATCCCACAGAGATATTTTCTTTTTTTTTAAATAATGACATTTACTTATTTAATTTATAAATGACTACATTAGTATATTATTTAATTTTTTTACTAATTTGATTAGCGACCTGTTTGATTTGGTGGTGGAAGTGTCAATTATGCTTCTCAATGAATAAGTGTCGTGGAAATATAGAATTAGGAAACCAAACTTTCACGTTAACATGGTTCGGTGCCGCACGCAATGTGGTTCCAAACATACTAGATCAGATACGATGAATTGAAAAAACGTGGATGCCCAACCTAACTGGTGTTAGATTGACTCATGTTGCATGGATTTCAATACCTACCATTCAACCCAACTCATTTTTCAAAAGCATGTCTTGCAAATTTAGTTATGTAGAAAGTCGAATCAAAACAAAATTAATTTTGATTAAAATACTTTTAAATGAGATAGCATATGACTCTTCCCGCTTAGCTAGGAGGCTCAAATTCAAATTTGATTTTTGAAATGCTCTAGGTACTGAAGATAGGGAAAGACCAAATCTGCATGAAGTCCATAATAACGCGAGAAGATAGAACCTATTCGACTAATGCTGTCGACAGCACTATCGTCACCCAAGGAAAGTTGGAGGGATGACAGCTTCACAAGTTCATAAGCAATAACGATATCATCAGGATCGTATATCTTCTCCAGAATCTGCAACAGAAAAAGAATGAATTACTTTAGTCATCATACTTGAAATGTTTGATTAATTTGATAACCATATTGGAAATGCATTCACGCAAACACAGCACAATACAACAATTCAACAACCAAACTTCTACTCCCTCACCACTTTTTATTTCTTTTTGCTTTTGCAGAGTGGAAGAAACCAACCAACCTATCAGATAGTAGGTGTGTCAAAAATAAAAAATACCTGAATAGATGCTTTACAATGATCCACAGATAATTGTAATTCTCCCACTAAACAAAAAGCTTGGGCTAGGTTGTCTTCTGCCTGCACACAACAGATCATGTACAGGAAAATGAAAGTTAAACCATCATATTTAAAACACGAAAATTTGTTTGTAAATCACAGTCCATGCCTTTCAATTGAGGTCTCACAAAAATACAGAGAGAGAGAACGGGGTGGAGATATACTTACACTGTTAAGTGTTGGACACTTGACAACACCATTAATAACATTGTAAAAAGCATAAAAATGTGGTGAATTGTGTGTAATAGTTGGTATTACATGGTAAAATGGAGTAATTTTATGACACCTTTTCTCATTATTACTTTCAACTTATGTCAATGGATTTGTTAAATTCAATATTTTAAGAATTATCAAACGGTGTCAGCATTCTAAGTTTTGCACTTTTTGTAACTGGATCCCCCTCCCGGTCTTCCCAAAATACACACAGTTGGAGTATTGACACAACAAACACATAAAAACTGTACTTAGGATGAAGAATTTTATGTGAAGGCTTGAACTCACCTCTGCAATAACCTTATTATATGCATGCAAATTTGATCTCAGCAAATGAAGAGATCTCAAAGCATCTGAAATGGAAGTATTTGAAATTTCTTTTGACAGTATTGCTTCCTGCAGCCTGTCATTTCCATATTTCAGTCTGTAAGCATTTGAAAAACTAAGCAGCCATATAATATGCAGGATTGATAACTGGAGTATTTATCTAGCTAGCCCACAACTGGAAACTATTCAACAGTACTACTATAGCAGCTGATTAATCTTCAGAGGTGAGAAAAAAGGTGTAGTTCAGAAGCTGTTATTAGGTTCCAAATTGAACAGTGCGTACCTTTTAATGCATATTAAGGCTTTATCAACAGTGGCACGTGAAGACTCTAGATCACAGTAAGAACCACATTTTAAACAGTATCCGGGTTGAATATGAATAGAGGCATCATTTTGGTCAAATGCATGAAGACATACTTCATAGATTTCATTATTCTTGATAACCTGAAAGAGCAGAGTGTTTTAAAGGGAGAAAATTGTTCTATCACAGGACCATATATTGAACCCCCAAAATGACTTACTTTGTCAGAAATAGGTAAGGGTTTGATTTTCTGCTTTTCCCACTCAAGTACTCTGCTTTCCAACACTGCGCCAGAACAATTTGGTTTGACACAATGAAAAGCATTGAGGACAATGTCAGATAGATTGACTTCTGAACAACCAGTACAACGACAATGAAATGCGTATTCATCTTTGAGAAAATTTTGACGATCTTTACAATCCCACAACCCAACCTGCAAAACAGAACTGTATTTGTATATTGAACCATTGAACAAGGTGTTTACACTTTATACAGCAGACTTGATTGTTGAAAGTCTGATGAAACAATTTTTTTCCATGTTTTATTTTTTTTTCCATGTTGAGCGGAAATGATCAGAACCCATATGCCGTGCAAATACAATTCCTGTAACTAGTGAGGTTTGCTAAAAGATCAACAGATGTTACAATTGTTTCAAAATGCTTCTTAGTATGCCAAGATTGGAGTCTATGCTACTAATGTGAGGCTATAGAAGTGTGTGATTCATTTCAAAGGTATATAATTTCTTTAATTCTTTCCTTTAATTTATTGTCGGGAATGACCCTACTTTTTCTATGGAAGGATCAGTGAGCTTGGACTTGTACTAGTAGTTACAACAACAATACCTGACCTAACTCTTCTATAAAATAAGTTTATGTGATTTATATCACAATGCACACTATCAATATTTCATTACATATTTTGCCAGGTCTATGATTTTATCTATGCTTCAAGCACAAAGCGCATTTGTGCAAGGCATGCTTGAGATAAAAATAAAACTATTCTTTAAAAGCTCAAGCTTTAAGGATGCTTGGTTATTGGCTTTCTATATTGAGAAAAATGTATAGACATAATTCAATACCAGAGTCTCAAACCATAAAAACTAAACAAGTAATAAGAAGAGTTCCAGGTGTTAATTACAAAAAAAAAGTTACCTGTGGACCATAAGACAATTCAAGCTGACACCCAGCTGGTCCAACCTTTGTTGTTCGTAAATAGAGTGTGCGTGAAAGAAAATATGCATGAACATTTGGTTGGCAAGAATGGTTGAATAAACTGCCAGCTTTATAAATAGCTTTACCCACCCTGACCTGGGAGATATAACGAAATAAGGCACAGAATCACAAAGGAAGATATAACCAATAAAAATTGCCATCACCCACAATGTCTAAACTATCATTGTACGACTTGCGGAGAAAATTGTGCAAATATAGAACAGGAAGATAAATGTATAAAGATAAAGACGCAACAAATTGATAATATATGTGGAGCGAAACATGTACCTGTTCCACATTACTAGTTAAATGTACACCGGAATGAAATGGAAATCCTCCAGATTGATTTGATAGTCCATGAGAGTCTATTGATTTTAAACGAACAACAGTCATACAATTCACTTTAATCTGAGATATAACTATGACAACCTGTATTGACAAAACAAAATGAAACTTTATTATGATTGATCATTGCAATGATTAAAAACAATAAATACTCGCGCTATCATATTGGAAAAGCATTCTGATATACAAGGTTTATGATGGTTCTGTTATGATATAGTAATTGTTATGTTATTGTACAAATAGACCCATCCACACACACACACAAAAAGTGCGAAAACAACCTGTGATATAGAGATTCCAGTGATGGAAAACAAAGTTCCATAAGAGTGTTTAAGACAATATAACAATACAATGGCGTATATATGTGAATCCAATTTACTTTCAAATGGCATATGACCGTAACAATGAGAAAGTTCCTGCACAGTAAGGATAGAAGCTGTAAGAATCCAGATAGTCATAATCAAATAACAATAATGCAATCAGCTAACAGAAATGAAAGCAATTAAAACATACCAGCTTTTCCACAAAACTTGCAATATCTCCCGACGAGCTCTTCGACAAAAACTTTGCTAGAACTCTGCCGGCCAAAACTATCTCAGAAGGCAGTACAGCAGGCCAATGTACCCCTTGACATTCATGTTTATGTTCAGTAACATCATCAATCTTTTGTTCACAATCATTGTATTTAATCACTTCAGCAGCATACTTTCCAATATCGCCAGGTAAGATTTTAAGAATATTACTATCTTCTGTGGAAATCCTGAAAATTTCCCCACCTGCCTTTATCTGGCATTGCTGGGAGCAATACAATGGTATTGAACATGATATACAAGGGACTCTATCAGCAGGTAGGTCATTAAAGCAATAATGGCAATGAGTTTCCCGACATTGCTTTAGTATTATCTGGAAAAGAAAAACACTGTCCAGTTAAAAATCCCATTGACCTCAAGAAGACTGCAGATTAATGCTTATAAATTATAACTTATAAGCTATGGACAACAAAAATCATGTTCCTATTTGCTTACAGATTTGCTAATATAAGAAGCAAACTCTATTACTCCCTCCGTCCCAAAATAAGTGTCATACTTGCCAAAATTGTTTGTCCCAAAATAAGTGTCATATACTATTTATAACATTAGTTTTTACTATTTTATCCCTTAAAACAATCATTAGGTAAGAGAAAAAGTATATTAAAAAATCTACTTTTTAATATTCCAATGTCTACTACCAATAAAAATAGAGGGTATTTTAGTAAAAGTCATATTCTCTCTCTTTCTTTTACACACTTTTCTTAAAGTGTGTGATTTGGTCAACTGCGACACTTAAAATGGGACGGAGGGAGTAGTTATTATAAGTGTGAATTTGCTTTGAATTAATTGGGTTTACAACTTTGAGATCTGAACTGCTAAATACAGTTCCAAGGGAGGTCAGGAGTCTCCATTTCACTAGAAAGAAAATCGGGCATTAAAAAAAATGCTGAATCACAGATCATTTGCAATGGAACCCCTTGTGCTTCCAATTGAGGCAATCATTTCCCTAAACTTGTAAGATTGTGTAAAACACACATTTCTACTTTCCATTTAAGTATATAAAAGCATTATGCATCTGACATGCACAAGAAGTTTAAAAGAAACTTGATATTACAGAGAAAATAGCTGTTTCTTACTGTAGCATAAGGTTCTTCAACATGAACCAACGAACCTGGTGAAACATCACATGACGGCACCATGCCTCTTCCTTTATCAGGCACAGAGACACTTCGCAGCTTTATTTGAGGCATCTCGCCTGCCAAAAATGCACCGTACCATCTTACTATCTCAAAATGAAAGAAAATTTAAATGGATCTTTCGTAATTATATGCAAGGACTACATCATAGTAGAGAATACCATATGAATTACCCCAGATGTAAAAGAGCATTGAACAGCGGCCAGGACAAACAAAATGTGACTGACAAGGCCTCAATTGTTTCCGAACAGGTTTACATATTAGAAATCTTTGATTGAAGTTTTTTAGCATACTAGTTTCTTAATATGGGATTAAAGTGAAGCATTTGATGTAAATTAGTTGCTGAGGTACACCTCTAACTCGTCTAGCATACATACAATCTCAAACAATTGCACACATGTCATTCCAGGAATGAGAAGAATAAAGTAAGGTCCTCTTGATGTATGCAAGTGACATTTTGAAGGCTTTTTAGGGATGGAAAAGCAACATATAAAGAGAAAGGAAGCTGTGTGCTTAAATAAAAGCAGGGGGAGTTTCAAGGGGAAGTTTAAGTCTACTTCTGCTCTAAAACAGTGAGTTGTTGTCCCCAGTCCAGATAAGGTGCATAATTTAGTATTTTGTCAGGCTTAATTTTGGCCGAATTTTTTTCCCTTAAATGTATCCAGGTTTTAATTGGCATCTCAAGCGCTAAACCTGCATAAATATTTCAATCCTTCCTCTGCAACCCTATAAATACCTACTATTACTAAAGGCTCATCTCCACATGTGGTTTAATATCAACATACTTTTCCAGGATTGAAGTATATCGTTTGGACATAAAAAGGAAAAACACAAGCAAACCAAAGGATTACACAGAATCCAAAAGTGAAACATGATGAATTCAAAATGCAACACGTTACTTTTTAAACATACTTCAGATGATATTACTAAAACGAAAGTGCACTCAACAAAGCATTGACCAATTTGCCAGTTGCTTATCAAGGAAAGCTTCTTACCCACTGTACTCGAGCTGTTCTCCTTATGTTGCGGCTGTACTACTATATTTGTGCTCCTGCAGTGGTCTAAAATAATGTTTAGCTCACTTTCTACCTGTTGCTTCCCGCTTGTTGATGATTCAACATGCCTAGCTATATTTAAGTCACAGATCGCATCTCTATTATTTCCCAATGAAACATTTGCCTTTCCTCTCCTATACCAAGCCTAACACAAGAATAATAGAATTATGATTATGAAATAAGAATAAAAAACTAGAATTCAACTGTGCGTCATTATTCTTTAGAATAGCCAACTACAGCAAAAATCAACACACAACAAGGCTGAAAACTTGTGTTGCAACATAGACTGATCACTTGGATGCAGAAGCAAAGCATGTCAAAATACACATAATTTCAAATTAGTAAGTGATGTCAACCACACTAAACTTTCCCAAGTGTGGCAATGAGGCAAGGGGAAAAGAAAACAATTGCTTTGTTTTGATAACTTAACTCTTATAGACACATACAGACAAATGTACATATGCATCTGTGTGTGTGTTTTCATCAGGCAGTAGAGTACTGAAAAGAACAAAGTTAACCATTTTTATTTAACCACTCATAAACAACATAGCCTATAAACATTCATTACACAGAGATGTGTGTGTGTCAGGAAGCACAAAGAAAAATAGGCCAATGATATTTTTTCAACCCCTCATAAATAATTTAATCCACAAACATTTATTGAGCATATCAAAACAAACCTAATACAATACAAATAGTCAAATACATAAAACAAATAAACTTGTATAATAAAAAGGCAACTGAAGCAAAACACACCTTTGCATAGCTTGGACATATCTGAAGAGCTCGATTGCAGTCGCGCAAACATTCTACTAAAAGATTCATTTTCTGCAGGACAAAAGATGCAAAAATGGAAATTACATCAAGACTTTTATTTCGTAAAAAAGTGATTGCATGTGTGGTTAGGTTAAGGCTAACATTAAAAATGAAACTTACATGCAATACAGTAGCTCGATTGATATACAATATTGCAATCAGATTATTTTCCATTTCACCAACCTCAAAAGGAGCCTTGCGCAATGCCTATATCTCAAATTACAAAAATGGAGTAAGAAACCTTATTCAACAACCAAATTCAAAAAAAAAAAAATCCCGGTTGATTTCTTAAAAATTAGAGAATGGAAAATTATAATTATAAATAGGCAAAAATACTCTAGTGGTCCTTTATCTTATTTATTTGTAACACTTTGGTCCTTTATCTTTGTTTTTTATCAAATTGGTCCTTTATCTTTAATACACTAGTGCACTAATTGTCATTTTACAACTGTCACATAAGAAATTTGAACAACATCCCGGAAGTTATCAAGCTCTTGCCACTGAACTAACAGCTCGTTGTATTAACAATTGCCGGCTCAGTTGCATTACAGTTAAAATGTAAAACCTAGAAATAACAAATATCACGCGGAGCAGTTATAAGCACTCTTTCAATTCAACTATGAACAAATAAATAGTACTATAAGACATTTCAAATTTCAATCACTTCATAAAGGTATAATATTATTACTTACTGTAATAAACAAAACTAAACAAAAAAAGACCTGAGTATAATAATCGAGAGCTTTCGCATAATGAGCGTTGGAGAAGCACTTATTACCAAGCTGCTTATATTCTAACGCAGCTTCTTTACTCTTACCGCATAGTGCATAGCTTGGGTCCGCAAGTTCTGTTACCATCTGAAAACAGTGAAAGAGATATTTATTATAGCTAGAAATTAATTAGGGTTTTGGTTGAAATGAGTAGTAGTAATTAGTACTAGTACAGTACCTGGTGAAATGGATCGAAATGAAGAAAAAATTGATGAAGAGAAGAACAAGTATCGCGAAGTGTATCTACAGTGCTAACCCTAATTGATTGTTTAAGTTCATTTGGAATCGCAGCTTTCAGAGTCTCCATTTTCTTCTTCTTCTTCTTCTGCAAACAACGCAACTGCTTTTTTTCTTTTTCGGTTTTGCCCTTGTTTTCTTTCCCTCTCTTTTTCCCTTTGGTAATATGAAACGAACCGTGGTTTTGTTAGTAGAGCATGTAAGCGGATCGGATAAAACTTATTAAACCGACAAATTAAAAATTAACTGATTAAATTTAATTCGGATTAAAAATTTGACTTGAATCGAATAATATTGAACTAGTTTGGATTCTCGATTTTGAATTTTAAAATTCAATTGCTGAATTGAATCTCTTACTAATACTATTTTTATAAATATTAGATTAGATGATATGATTTAATGTATAAGAATTTGTGAAAATGAACATGTTTGTTTTTTTAGAAGAAAATGAAATTATGTTTGTTTATTTTGTTTTGTATTATAGAATTTGTCTAATAAAATAAGAAAATGGAATTATGTTATTTTATTTGATTTTGAATATATCATTAGTCGGAGTCTTTTTATTTAAATGTTTTAATCTAGTAATTTGATTAATCTAAAGTTATTTTAAATCAATTATAATTTTTATTTATCTAGTCATTTAAGTATTTTTTTCTTTATCAATACGATATTTTATGTAATTTTAATTCTTTTAGTTCAACTCTATACCAAAAAAAAATTCTTTTAGTTCAACTTATGGTTGAGTTGAGTGTGGTATTTTTTGGTCGAGACCGGGGTATCCACCGTCGAACGCAGTGATTAATCTCTCGCTAGATTGGAGGCACAGGGTGGAATAGCTGGCCCAAGGATTTAAAACGGCTCCATACCCAATGTGAGATCGAACCCTCGACCCTTGGTTAAGGAAGGATGAGCCAATGCCGCTCAACTACACCTCTTGGGTTGAGTTGAGTGTGGTATGAATAGTAAAAGAAAATAAAAACCTTAATGTAGACGTTGGTGTGTCGAGCTTGAGAAGTTAAAGAAGCGATTTATAGAAAATAACATGTGTAAAATAATTTTAATCACAGTACATAACAATTAAATTCTTAAAAAACATGTAAATAAACATCATTTTTTATTATTAGAGGTGTCCTTGTATGCCCTGTCTTTTATCAAGTTGAATAGTGCTGTAAACGGCAGACAAAGGAGCATTTGGTTTTTTAAGACTTTGATTTCACTGTTTGAATGGAATCCCCTTGTAGTATGTCCGTTTAGCAAATCCCAGAAAAGTGAGACGGTGAGACTTTGAGAGTATATCCTAATTCTAAACATCTTCGAGCAGGCCAGTTTTTTTGTTTAATAGGCAAACTGGCAAAATATAATAGGCTAGTTTCGTGTATTTACTTAGAATTTAAAAGTGAATAAATGTACATATTATTATTATTATTATTATTATTATGATTTATACCTGATTTCTGCATATAATGTGTGATGTTTTTAGTTCTTACTAACTAAAATAACTTCACGAGGACTAGACATCGACTTTTTATTTCAAAATAATTGACTCATTTGTAATGTAAAATATCTTAGAATAACAGAATCTTTTTAATATAACATTGACTATTTTATTTAAATATTTTACTTTCATTTTATTTGATATTTCATTTTAATTCAATGGTTAAGACAAGATTTCACTATATATCTCATGTCAATAGGGAGAATCCATTCACTATTAGCGTCACTATCAATTCAATATCTTCCATTTTGCATTTATGGCTGAAAATGAATGCACTTGTCCACAAATGTTTTAGTTCAACTAACAAATACCGATATTGTTTGGTTGAACATCTTCATCATGGTTCATATTCAAGAACTCTTGCAGTTTCAATAGTGTTTGCCACTTTTTGTAAGACCAAATAAAAATGAAATGAATGCACCAATACATGATAAAATTAATTTGTAAAAATACTCCTTTTTCTTTTATACATTTTTTTAATCATTATGAATTGATCCACGGTTATCTTGCATGGAGGGATATTACAAACCATGTTTGGCTGGAAAACCAAACATATCATATGTCTTCCATAAGGCATGACAGAAGCTCTTAAAATGAAAACAATTATTAGGATACAGGTTTACTTTGCTAAATTATTGCATGTTTTTTTATGTAAGTATGTATTCATCTATTGTCAGCAGCTTTGTAAACATCGACCAAACAAGTGAGTTAAACCAAGAATACAAGCCACTCTTTAATCATTTTTTAAGTTAAAAGTAATCTTTTGAAAGCATATGCTTCCCACATTTCTATCATGGATATAATTAAATACACAATACTTGTCTATTTATACAAGTCAATTAAATTACAGTAGACATTCAATTTTCAACTAATCCGAAAACGTGTACATATATATGTTATGGCACCTCCGGGCAGACCGAAAAAAGTTGTGCAAATGGAAGAAGAAGATGATGAGCATGGTGATATGAAGAAGAATGTGGTGAGAGCTGTGCCATTTTTTAAACTATTGAGCTATGCTGACTATGTGGATTGGATTCTTATGGGTTTGGGAACATTAGGTTCCATTGTGCATGGCATGGCACTTCCTGTTGGTTATTTGTTGTTAGGAAAAGCTCTTAATGCTTTTGGAAACAATATTAATAATATTGATGCTATGGTTCCTGCTCTTAAAAAGGTACTTAACAATACTACTAAGTAACACATATATATGGTTTTATATTTTACCCTGCTCAACATGTTAAACTAGTTTCAAATGTTGCTATATATACACCAGCATAAGAATAGAGTACAAAAAGGTTTAATAACATAGTATAACAGTTATAACTAAATTGTATAAAAATTTAGTTAAAATGATACTACAAACACTCATGTAATAAGAGAGAAACTTGATATGTAACACAGAAGCAAATTGTAGCGTTAAATCTTTCAATATAGAGATACAATGCAACCAGATCACTTACAAAGTATTCCAAATTACACCATCACTGTCATAATTCAGCCAAGACAACATCTATCGTGCCTAGTGCTATTATGGGTTTCTCGCATACTATATGAAAGCGCTAACCAAAGCCGATGCATTCTTTTGCAAGAAAAGAATCCAAGTTCAATTTTTGAAGTTGTCCACTTAAGAGTCGGTTCAATCTCATGCATAAAAAATTGAGCGTTCTTACTGTCATCTCGAAGATAGTCTCGTAACAGATATATCAAAAGCCAAGAGTTTATCTAAAATTGGTGGTGAGAGATGTGTGTTGAGAGTCTATCGTATAATATTAGATGAGACATAACATGAAACTAAGTGAGATATAACTTTTCATATAAGTTTATAAATGAGATATATATATATATCTCACTTTACAAGTCAATTTTATATGATTTAGCTAGATCCAACCCAAATTTTAATAATTAACAGTACTACTACTAGAGAAAATCGAAATAGCGACAGAAATTTAGAGACAGGAAACGCAAATTATGTCTATCAATGTTAGAGACGTCTTATTGGGTGATCAAAATAATATTTTTTTCTGTCTCAGATTACTTGTTTCAATCAACTTATGAATTCCTTTAATCATACTCTTGAACATCTAATAGACACTCCTACCAATATAGTTTCCATCATTTAGGACTTGATACCATAAAATTAGGCCTAGATTGTGCAATAGAATGATTTGATATCAGGTTCAAACCAGAAAAACAATAATACATCCCAAGACCCAATACCAGAAGTCTGAACAGTTAAACAATTACTTATTATCAGATAAAATCTTGTCCATTCCACTAATTTATGAGTCTCATTTTCTTTATGGCATAACTATCCCAAAACTATAAAACCTACATAAGCTTAAGATAAATATTAAAGTGGTCAAATAAAAATTCATAAGATCATATATGTTATTGTTTACATTTGTTGAATATAATATCTGCACACCCATGAATATCCATGTTTGAGATAGTTGAATATTCACATGAGCACACACAGACAAACCTTAAATTACAAAATCTCTTGTCAGTAGAAATTTGATTTGAAAAATTAATATCAATCGGTTGCTCTTGCTCTTGTCTGTTTCAGGTTATTCCATTTGTGTGGTACATGGCCATAGCCACATTTCCTGCTGGTGTACTTGGTATAATTTTTCTTTCATATATGCTTAATTATCAAGAATTCTAATTAATTGTAGTATTTAATTATTCTTTTATGTAAAGTGATTAGTACTTAGTAATTGGTAGGTTCTTGTTCTTTTCATAATACCAACAGAAACAATTTAGATATATTAAAAATTATGCAGAGATTGGTTGTTGGATGTATGCAAGTGAAAGACAGTTATCACGCCTACGATTAGCATATCTAAAAGCAGTCTTAAGTCAAGAGATAGGAGCTTTTGATACAGAATTAACAAGTGGTAAAGTCATTACTGGAATAAGCAAGCACATGAGTGTAATACAAGATGCAATTGGTGAGAAGGTAAACAATTAACCATTGTCACAAGTTTTACCTTTCTATTTTTCCTTTTTCTTCTTTTACCACATTTCATGACTGAAATTTCTTGCTCGCAGATGGGTCACTTCACTTCTAGCTGCGCAACATTATTTGCCGGAATTGTGATCGCTGCGATATCCTGTTGGGAAGTGACACTTCTATGTTTAGTGGTTGTCCCTCTTATTCTTATAATTGGTGCAACTTACACAAAGAAAATGAACATAATCTCAACTACCAAATTGTTTTACAATTCTGAAGCCACATCTATGATAGAACAGGTATACAACATTGATGCATGCAATACTGTGATTTACTATTAAACAATGTTGCTGCTCAGTAACTAAACACGACAAATTATAAATTGTAATTAACATGTTTTTTCGATGACTTTCTTCCTGTGTTAATACTAGTATAAACATATACACAAGTCCAGTCTCAAATATTAGTTATTCTTCTAGTCTAATCTATTATCACATAAATGTACGTCATGTAACCTCACCTAACTTAATTAACTTAAATCATAGCCGAATTTAACAAACTCTGATATTGATATTATTGCAGACAATATCACAAATAAAAACAGTATATGCTTTTGTTGGAGAGGGATTGGCAATAAAATCCTTCACAGAGAACATGGAAAATCAGTATTTGATAAGCAAAGGGGAGGCACTTGTAAAGGGAGTTGGAACAGGAATGTTTCAAACTGTGAGTTTTTGTTCTTGGTCTCTGATTATATGGGTTGGAGCTGTTGTTGTCAGAGCCGGGAAAGCAGAGGGAGGAGATGTCATAGCTGCGGTTATGAGTATTCTTTTTGGTGCCATGTAAGGAATGAGAAAACTCGAGGTTAATTTTAGAATGAAAATAAATGTTAACAATGTAGTAACAAACCTTTCTTTTTGAGTTGCAGATCTATCACTTATGCAGCACCAGACATGCAAATATTCAATCAAGCTAAAGCTGCAGGGTATGAGGTCTTCCAAGTGATCCAAAGAAAGCCACTAATATATAATGAAACAAAAGGGGAGATGCCTACAAAGATTAATGGTTCCATTGAGCTCCGAAATGTTTACTTTTCATATCCATCACGGCCGGAAAAACCTATCCTTCAAGGACTGTCATTGTCCATACCAGCAGGAAAGACAGTAGCTCTAGTTGGTAGCAGCGGCTGCGGAAAGAGCACTGTTATTTCTCTGATAACTAGATTTTATGACCCGACGAGAGGTTAGCTAAATTAGTTTCTTTTTCTTTTGGTTCTGTACAATATAATTTCCTAAATATCATGCAAATACAGGATTAGATGATAGTATAAAAAGATACTGATAGTTACTAGAATAATAGTACCGTAGGAATTGATTGTGATATCTTGAATGAAAATCAATGATGCCAAGTCTGACATTGTTCAATAAATTTCAGGAGAAATTTTTATTGACAGTCACAATATCAAGGATCTTGATCTGAAGTTCCTTCGAAGTAACATAGGGGCTGTTTACCAAGAACCATCACTCTTTGCGGGCACGATCAAGGATAACTTGAAACTGGGAAAATTGGACGCAGATGATGAAGAGATTCAAAAGGCAGCAGTGATGTCCAATGCACACACTTTCATATCACAGCTTCCTAATCAGTACCTAACTGAGGTGAGATACTCAATCTAGCATGTCATTTTTGTCAGCTTAATCATGTCTTGTCTGATTTTCTATTTTTGGTATTAACTTATTTATATGCTTTGTATTAATTTAAGATGTGCCTTCAGGCTACATATATATTTTTGATTCACAACATTAATAACCTATTATGTGTGCCTGACATTACAGGTAGGACAAAGGGGAGTTCAAGTATCCGGAGGTCAAAAACAGAGAATTGCAATTGCAAGAGCCATTCTAAAAAATCCTCCCGTTCTTTTGCTTGATGAGGCCACTAGTGCCCTTGATTCAGAGTCAGAAAAGCTGGTTCAAGAAGCACTTGATACAGCTGTGCAGGGAAGGACTGTGATCTTGATTGCACACAGACTCTCAACAGTTGTAAATGCAGATATGATTGTTGTAGTGGAGAATGGTCAAATTGTAGAGACAGGAACACATCAGAGTTTGTTGGATACAAGCAAATTCTATAGTACTTTATTCACCATGCAGAACCTTGAAGCAGCTCCTGAACTAAGGTAACTAGCCACTTTGTTATATTTATATTTTAATCTCAAACCAATGGTTGTCGAGGATGAACTCTAACGAGACTTATATGCTTAATTGATAGAACTACAATTTCCAAAAGTAAAAGTGCCCGCCAAGAAGCCAGTATTGATGAAACTAGACCATTACCAGATACACAGAGAGAGGTTAAAAGAGATCTCACAGAGCATTCTGTGCTCAACGAACAGACCAAGACGGGCACGAGAGAAGAAAATATATTTTTCAGAATTTGGTTTGGTTTAAAAAATAAGGAGCTGGTGAAGATTGCTATTGGTTCGTTTGCAGCAGCTTTCTCTGGCATTTCAAAGCCGTTTTTTGGATTCTACATCATCACCATTGGAGTAGCATACTTCGAAGAAGATGCAAAACGAAAAGTTGGAATGTTCTCGGCCATCTTCTCTGGAATAGGGTTACTTTCACTGTTTAGCCACACCTTCCAGCATTACTTCTTTGGAGTGGTTGGAGAAAAGGCCATGGCGAATTTCAGACTTGCTCTATATTCAGGTATTGAATATTCCCTATTGAAATTTCTACATACTCACTAAAATTTTCTTTCTTTGAAGGGGAAAAATATCCTCTAGGAATGAGCTAAAAAGCTTAAAACAATGTATCATATACATTAATTTCCAGTATGATTTAACAAACATCAGTGAATAATTATTTAAATTTTTACAGGTGTGCTTAGTAACGAAGTAGGCTGGTTTGACAAACCAGAGAACACTGTTGGTTCATTAACATCACGCATCATCAGTGATACTTCCATGATCAAAATCATAATTGCTGATCGCATGTCCGTGATTGTGCAATGTGTTTCCTCCATACTTATAGCAACAGTTGTTAGCATGTATGTCAACTGGAGAATGGGTTTGGTTGCATGGGCTGTGATGCCCTGCCACTTCATAGGTGGTCTCATTCAAGCCAAGTCTGCCAAAGGATTTTCAGGTGACTACTCTGCTACACATTCAGACCTTGTTGCTCTTGCATCCGAGTCCACGACCAACATAAGAACTATTGCATCATTTTGCCATGAAGAACAAGTACTGAAGAAAGTTAAAATATATCTTGACATTCCAAAGAAAAAATGCAGGAAAGAAAGCATCAAGTATGGCATCATTCAAGGCATCTCCCTTTGCTTGTGGAACATTGCACACGCTGTTGCTCTGTGGTACACGACAGTTCTGGTTGACAGACGTCAAGCCACATTTAAAAATGGAATAAGAGCATACCAAATATTTTCACTCACGGTTCCTTCTATCACAGAATTATACACACTGATCCCAACTGTCATCACTGCCATCAATATGCTTACCCCAGCATTCAAAACCTTTGACCGTAAAACTGAAATTGAACCAGATATAATGGATGATTCCCAATCCGAGAGGATCCAAGGAAATGTTGAATTTGAAAATGTAAATTTCAAGTATCCTTTAAGACCTGAAGTCACTGTTCTTGAAAATTTCAGTTTACAAATTGAAGCCGGGTCTAAGGTGGCTTTTGTAGGACCAAGCGGCGCTGGAAAATCATCTGTTTTGGCCCTTTTACTAAGATTCTATGATCCAGTGGTGGGAAAAGTATTAATTGATGGGAAAGACTTGAAGCAATATAATCTAAGATGGTTAAGGACACAGATAGGGCTGGTACAACAAGAGCCACTGCTTTTTAACTGCTCAATTAGAGACAATATTTGCTATGGCAATAAAGTAGCTTCTGAAAGTGAAATTGTGGAGGTTTCCAGAGAAGCAAATATACATGAATTTGTAAGTAATCTACCAAATGGGTATGACACTGTTGTTGGAGAGAAAGGTTGCCAGCTTTCCGGAGGACAAAAGCAAAGAATAGCCATTGCAAGAACCTTACTAAAGAAGCCAGCAATATTACTCCTTGATGAAGCAACAAGTGCCCTCGATGCTGAGTCTGAAAGAACTATAGTAAATGCTATTAAAGCAATGAATCTGAAGGAAGAAAATGGTTTGTGTTCAAGAATCACCCAAATCACAGTGGCTCATAGACTTTCTACAGTCAAAAACTCTGATACCATAATCGTCATGGAAAAGGGTAAAATTGTAGAGACGGGCTCCCATTCAACCCTAATAGCAGTCGATGCAGGACTTTATTCAAGATTATTCAGACTGCAGAGCTTTGACGAAACCTCATAGGTTTATAGTTCTACAAAGAGCTGGTATGTGAAACAATGAAGATTACTTGTATTATTTCACAAAACTAGTTTTTTCTTAAATTTATTTTATGATATAATTAAATTATGGTCACAATTTATGCCAAGAAATATAGTTTGATGACAAGATATAAAAGATAGATCCTGGACCTGGATCTAGCAAAGTGTTTTATATGTTTGCTTATAATTCAAGGAAAACACTGTCAATTGTCATGAGCTTTTCCATCTCCTCCTCACTAGCAACTCCGGGGTCAACGTAACATAACTGAAATTGAAACAAAACCATCAAGCCTACTCATTTTGAATCAATTCAAATGCAAATGAAAGTTTTTGTTAAAAGAAGTAAGACCTGGTATTGTGGTTTCTTCAGTGTATTCCTCCCCTTTTTTATGAGTTTTTGCCATCCGCTTTTCTTCGTTAGTGATCTTTCAAGAGCAGGTGTACTCTATAATGAAGAAAACAATACTAAGTTTAAAATTTGAAAGGATACATAATCAGTACACAACATGCATGCTTCAGAAACCAGAATACCTTTTTCATGCGCAAGCGTGTGAAACAGACACTGGCGTGATATGCAATTACTTAAAACTAAACAGTAAATATGAAATTGGTAGGATAGACAAATTACATGAGCTGGGTCCAAAACTAGTAGATTATATGCTACATATCCATTCTGTTGATGTTTGGCTTGAACTCCGACTATTGTTCTTGAGTGACCATCATGTTGAAAGTATAAGGGCCTGTCCAACAAAGCTTTCAAAATTTAAACAATACGAAACAAAATTGTTTGTGCGGTTATGCATGCGTATCTCAAATGTGCTCTCACGTTTTCTCACTAATCACAACATGCTGCTGACCAAATTGGATTGCGTTTTTGTCAGAAAAGTAATTCCAAACAAAATCCATGAGAACTTGATAAGCCTCACTTTCTTTAACTTCACTGTTATCCATCTTATCATTTCTTGCTTTGCCCACAATGTTATCAACACTTGTTCCTACAACAGATTGGGATTCCTCCTTAGGACCAAAATCCACTACTCTTGCCCGAAGAGCGAAGGAACGCAAGAGAGCAGCACACTCAGTAGTTCCTATCCATTTGTTTGAACCGTAAACTACATGATCAAGTTGAGCAGCCCCTGGGGCATCAAAACCCTTTTCCCAAGCAATCTCAAGCCATCTCTGCAATGATGGGATATCAGGAACAAAGCCCGAACCACCGAACAAAACCTCTCTTGCTTCCAGTCTCTGTGCTAATAAGTGAGAACTAAGCATTTGAATGTTACGCCATCCACAACCCCATCCAGCATCCTCAGAAGCAAGGCTCTGGAAATGATCAACATAACCGGACAAAATGCTTTTTGAATTCTCAGTTTCAGACTCCAAACAATTTCTCAACAAGGTTGTCAAACCCAATTCAACTTTGTAAAAGTTGTCCTTTGTCTGTAAACCAATCAAGCAAGAGATTTTTTCATCCATTTTGCATTGCCCGTTATCTCTACTAGTCTCACCACCATACCAATAGTTACAATCTCCAGAAACTGCTCCATACCCCGAGCCACTGACTGATTGTTCACTCTGCAAAATATATAATATATAATGTACAACAATCTACGAGACCGACTGAATATATCTCTCATCTAGATATGCAGATAAATTTTAGAATATACATTAGACATCAGAACTTGTAATCCTGCAGAAAGGGATAAATGGGAAAGGGGTGAAATGAACACTGAAGAAGATGCTTGGGATTTAGCAGACATTGTTAAAGATAGTCATGGTGGTAGATATAAAAACTTAAGGAATTTCAAATCTAGTCTCTAAATTATCACTCTCTCTTATTTGATGTCCGAACTGAAAAAATTTAGTAACGTGATCAATAAATTATTATTAATTTATCAATTAGTCTGCCTGCTACTTTCAAAATATGAGAGTGTGGTAGTTTATGAACTAACTTGATAGATTGAGAATAATTTATAAATATGCGAGAGTTTGAGAATCGAATCAAAAATCGAAGTCTTATTTGGATAAATAGTTTAATAAAGCAATTTTCATATAATAAGTGTTTATGTAAAAGTTATTTCTATAACAAGAGATAAAAGGAATTCAAATTGTTTTCGTATAAGCTATCGTTGAGAGCTTGTGGATATAAGCTAAGAACAACTTATAATGTCATAAGTTATTTTCATAAACTCTCTTAAGCAGTCTCACAAGCCTTTATGTCACTCGATAAACTTAAATAGTTAGCTCTTGTTTGGTTAAACATCTTAATTAAGCGCTTATAGCATAAGTACTTATGTATAAGTTATTTCTATAACAAAAGATAAACTATTTTCATGAGCTATCTTAAGAGCTTACGAAAATAAGCTGAAAACTACAAGAAGACCATTTCATCATCTAACTATCTACAATAGATTAATGGATATTGGAGAAAGATGAAAACCTGTTGGGGCAGGTTGTGATCAGCATCGTCGGAGGGATCATGAAAATGATCGTTGGCGTGCCTGCATTTAAGCACAATGATAGTGTAGGTTTTGGTATTTTCTTTAATGTCTCGGTTTGTCTTGTGCCGAGATACGATCTTATTAATAATATATTTGTCGTAAAAAAAAAGCATTGATTATTGATATAATAATATCAACATCTATGTCAATGGGGAAGAAGAAAAGGACAAAGATGCATACATACCGTTGGAGTTGAAACGAGGGAACTGGCAAATCGCAGAAGGGGCAAGTGCTCCATGAATCCGAATCCATTATGTCCAAGTTCTGTTTTTTAATTATAAACTGCAAAATATCTATAAGAAGTCACCTTCTATTAACAAATTTGTTGTTTAATTTGTATGGATCACCCACTAAAATGACTTTGTATAAAATAAATTATAAATTGCAAAATATCTGCTAAAAGTCACTTTATATTAAAAATTTGTAGTTTAGTTTATTTGGATTTGAAGTTGGAAAACAAAAACATTTAATTTTTGTAGTATTTTTCAGCTGTTGGAACGGAGTTTTAAATTTTATTTGAGAGTTTTAAGAAATTTTAAGAAAAGACAAATAGTTAATAAAAAAATATTTTTTATTTTTATAAGCAAGATGTATTATTATAACGGGTACTCGAATCCTTACAACAAAAAGATAAAACCATAAATTACTAAGACAAGTAAGAGGGTCAATACACCAATTAGAAAAAGGCAAAAAAGTATGACGTCCCGCTTGGCCACTGAACCACAACCACGACATCCTTTTAATAGTATCAACCAAAGAAGAAGCATTAGGAGTACACCCATTGAAGATCACATCATTGCGATGTTTCCACAAACACCACGTAGTCGTCAACCAAATCAAATGACAAACCCGACTATGTTGATTAGATTTAACCATCAACCCAAAGAATAAGAAATGAAATCATCCATCCAGGCCGACCACCATATCCCTACCTAACCACTAAAACACCGCATTCCACACCATCAAAAAAAGAGATGGGCACAATCTTCAAAAGACGAAGAACAGAAGCAACAAGATAAGTCAATTGGATTTAGTAACACACCACGGCGATGAAGAGCCGCCTTCGAGGGAAGCTTCTCTAACAAAAGTCTCCATCCGAAAACACCAACATCTAACGGAATGTCAATCAGCCACAACTTTCTAATAGCCCCCAAGACATGAGGATTCACAAGACTGGGTAAACGAGAATCGAGAAGCATGTTATAACATGATTTAAAAGTGAACAAACCAGATGAATCTGGCATCCACTTCCACCGATCAAGTCTCTCGGGATCCAAAACTAGTCCAACAAGCAAATTCTGGAGCTCCAACAAAAGTTGATTATCAACATCAGACAAAGAGTCGCGCCAATGCCAATTCCAAGAGAAAGAAGTATCATTCCAACACAACCTCTCTGCTACCAAGACCTCTTGATTAACCTCATTGTAAACAAACTAGGAAAAAATTGACAGAAGATTAGATTTCCAAACCATTGACAGTGCCAGAATCTGATATTTTGATCATTGCCAATACAACAATTAACTTGGGAAGAGAACCAGTCCATCCCACTGACTCTGGCGCGGCATATAATGTCTTTCCACCAAATAGACTCCTTACCACCATTAGCCGTCGAAGACCCAATGAGTGATCTTGAAGGCAAATTGCCATATCGATGATGCAATCTTTCACATAATAACCGCCATTTCCATTTGTAAAATATAAAATAAAAAATAAAATGTTATTAATCTAATGGGGTATTAACCTAAGGGGTGTGGTTGAGCGGTTGGGGCTCATCCTCCATTAACCAAGGGTCGATGGTTCGATCCTCACCTTGGGTATGGAGCAACTTTAAATCTTTGGGTCGGCTATTCCACCCATCGAGGTGCCTCTAATCTAGCAATGATTAGTCACTGCGTTCGGCGATCGATACACCGGTCTCGACCATAAAATCTAATGGAGTATTTTTTAGGACAATTTTCAAAACAATAATACAAGAAATTTGAAAAAAGAAAATACTGGTAATAAGGAATTTCTCTTACTAACATAACACAATAATAGCCACTAATATTTTTTTTGTACAAATAACCACTAAATTTTATTCTCTAGAAAGAATGAAGAAAATTCTCCCATCTTAAATAATAAAATTTAAATATATCTGGTCCATATAAATAGTGAAAGTTCCTTCCAAAAAATAATAGTGAAAGTTTAAATGTATTTTTATTCTCATTCTCATAACATAAATAAAATGTATCTAGTTATTATTTGAAGCAAATACATTTTAATTTTGGGTCTTGTTAACTAGTGTCCTTGGGGCACTAGTTAAGATTACCAAAAAAAGTAATATTTGTATTGGGAATTGTGTTTAATTCTTTTATAAAAGTAAAATACACAAACTTCAAGAGTTTTTATACTATTTTTAATTCCTTAATCATTGCCCTAAGAGCAATGTTTATCATTTTCCTTTGATTTTTGTTTACATTCAATCTACTAGGAAAGAGTATTAAAATATAAAAGTAATTATTAATCCTCCTTTTTAAAAAATATTTAAGACTTTTTCTATTCAGAATTCAGAAATCAGAAATTTAATTAACACTTGGTTTAACATTTACCTTGACCTCAAAAACAAATAAAGCAAGCGAAGCAAATGCGTCAGCAACGTTGAACAGGTTCTAGTGAAAACAAGGTTCATTGAACCTAGACACATTCAATTTAGTTCTATTTATACCCCACAACGCAACTTCACATAATCAAACCAAAATTAAGAAAGCTTCTTCCTTCCACCGCATCTCTATTATCTCTCATATTTCATACTCCAAAATTCAGTAGAATTTAATTCTATTTAATTTCATGAGTATTTTCATCACACCGACGATGATGGCGGTGCTCGGAACCGGAGGTAAAAAACAGAGTAAAAATGCGATAGTACCGGAATCGGAACTGAAGAAGAGAAACGAAGAGCTTGAGAAAGAGTTAAAGGAAAGTAAAGAGAGAGAAGAGGAAATGAGACGGCAGTTACAGTGCGCGTTTGAGAGGCTGCGCGTGGCGGAGGAAGCGGAGGAGAGACTCTGTTCACAGCTTGGTGAATTAGAAGCTGAATCTGTTTATCAAGCGCGTGATTATCACGATCGTATTGTTTCTCTTATGGATCAGTTATCACGCGCTCAGAGTCTGTTACATAAGGCTCTTCCTTCGTCTTCATCTTCCGTTTCATTGTGATTTATAAAGCTCTGACACCGACACCAACACCAACACCAACACCAACACCAACACCAACACCGTCACGACACTCACACTTACGATTACATTGAATTATATCTCTGTGCTTCGTGATTGATTTTTTGTGGTTGGTAATAATAGATTTTGTATTTGGAATTAGTGTGTAATAATAATTGTTATTAGTATTAATTAATTAGATGATTAGATGCATGTATACGATTTTGTTTGATAATTGGAGATTAATGATCCATATTATCGTGGATCTAATCTCTGTTTGTTGTAATGTAACAATCGGTTAAGTTGATGTTAATGACTTAATGGAAATGGCTTTAGAATTTCAAGATTTTTAGTTTGGTTTCTTAATTATGTGAATTATTTTCTACAACTTTAACTTAATTGCCACATTTTTCAAAAGTGATTATTTGACAAAAATGTACCCTAGTGACTTGAAAAAAAGTCTTTTGTATGTTAGGTTACGCAATTGAATTGTCAAACTTACGTCAAGATCATTTACACTGAAACTTAAAGAAGCTTCAACTTTTTTAAGTTAACTAGTTTTTGAGTTAATGTGTTGCTTGGATTTGCATTTGCCTCACATTTCTTGTGTTCTCATGTGCCATGAACATGAATTATGTGAAGTTAGAATTCCAAACCTTTGTCTATACGAAGTTTGATGCCTTTTGGATGTAGTTCCGAGTTTTGGATGACATTTTTGTTGATTAACTATCGAATGAGCTAAATATCAGGTGCAATTTTGTTAAAACTTACATCCAAAGGGCATCAAACTATCGAATGAGCTTATAGATTAGGTTGAATATTTTTAATTGTTTAGTGAGAGAATCGTAACAAATTTGATAAAAAATTAGGAAAATGTTAAACTGTGTTTTCGAGACATTAATTATTAAGTATATTAATAAAGAAATTCATTTTGGGTGCATTTAATACCTTAAAAATGTGAAATGCTGTTTTTTTATTTATTTAATTTTATCTTTTATTTTTAGTATGCTTGACAAAAAATAATACTACTACTATACTTTAAATGAGAGATCAATAAAAATTATTGATGTATTTATCCCATAGATTTCAACCAACTTAAAATATATAAGTTGTTTTTGTGTCCAATTAACTAATGAGAACATCTTGCACGTATTTGCTTATGAGCGAAGCAATAAGGGGATATTTGACTATGAGTTTTGTTTTGTTTTGTTGTGATCACATTTCCTTACTTTAATCCCAAACCCCAAAACCTTACTTTAATCCAAAACTAGCGTGTTTCTTTTCTTTATTCGATTCCTTTATGACAAATAAGTCCCGTGTTTCTAACACCTAACTCTCTAATAAACAATTAATAACAAAGGTCTTGCTAATAAGGGCACTCGGTGCACTCTTTAAACATACTATTTAGAGAAATTATTTATTTAAAAAGATAACTAGCACAATTTCTAATGCATTAACTTATACTATTTTAAAGGGGCTTAAAGAGTGCACCGGGTGCACTTTTTAGCATTTGCCTAATAACAATAAAAAATTTCAACGTGTAACTAATTTTTTTAACTAAAAACAAATAACCGGCTGAAATCCAAACCTAACTCATATCCATGGAAATTTCTTTATGGTGCTATGTTTTGTTTTGTTAAATTTTGTACTATCTGCTTGTTTCATCTATTTGGTTTGTAGAGATTCATATTAATCGAATTAACTAATCAATGCTTCACTCGCATGACTCATGAAAAGAAAAAATCTTCTTTATATTACAGAGAGAATTTTCATCTAAAAAGAGATAAAATTACACCACGACCACACAGTGAATAACAATCTCTAATATTTCAATTATCAACGCAAGATTAATATGTGTCATACATAAATCATAATAAATTATATCTTTATATCTCTAGACCAACTTAAACTTGCCAAAAAATCTACACATTGATTAACTTTTTAATAAAAATATTGAAAAATAAGGACTCTATAATCTTTCTTCAAAAGACCACAAATCTTTTGTCGTTAAAGTTCCACCAATTTCACTCCCACTCAATCCTAGTGTGAGGACTTTCAATACGTTTAAAGAATTGACATGCATCTCAACATCTTAGACCATCTACATCTAGAGCTGTCAAAATGGGCCGGACTGCCGGGCTGATCCATTAGCCCATGGACTTGGGCAGTCTTGGGCTTCAAAATAGCTGGCCCAAAAACAATCGGGTTTTTTTGGCCCAAGCCATTTGGCCCTTCTGAGAATTGGGCTGGGTCGGGCTTCGGGCCGGACCATTATCCAACTTTTTAATATCGTTTTTGTAAAAAAATTATAATTTAATTAAAAAATTATTATAAAAAAACATAGTTTAACGTGTGAGTTCAATAAAAATGATTATATTTACCTAAAACTTTAGTGATTTACATTTGCATACAGTTATATCTCAATAAAATTAATAATGATGAAGAACTAATATATCAAATTCATTTAAAAAAGAACAAATAAAGTGAAAAAAAATAAATATAAATTGGATTGAAGCGGGCCACAAGCCCATCGAGCCGGGACGGACTTTTGCAAGGCTGGGCCGGGCTCACGAAATCATGACCCAGCTAAATTTGGACTGGGCCTGTCTGGCCCATCAATAGTTCGAAGCCACGCGGGCCAAGCTGGGCCGGGCCGGCCCATTTGACAGCTATATCCACATCCATGCCACTCATGTGGGTGGTATAAATGGGTCCCACTTAATATGTTATATTATTTCACAAATCCCAATTATTTAAACCACTCAACTATATTTTCTAAATATTCATACTACTCATTCAATACTATCCCACTAAACTTCACAATATACACTGGGCTAAATGCATCCCTAGGTCCTTTAAATTTTCAGTTTGTACCACATAAGTCTTTTAAGGTTTTTTTGTAGCACATAGGTCCTTTAAGTTTTCAATTTGTACCACATAAGTCCTTTAAGTTTTTTTTGTAACACATAGGTCCTTTAAGTTTTAAAACTATAACACATATGTCCTTTAAGTTTGTTTTTGTATAACATAATGAGTATAACTTGAAAGGACCTATGTGTTACATTTTTAAAACTTTAAGGACCTATGTGTTACAAAAAAAACTTAAAGGACTTATGTGGTACAAATTGAAAACTTAAAGGACATATGTGTTACAAAAAAAACTTAAAGAACTTATGTGATACAAACTAAAAACTTAAAAGACCCAAGAATACATTTGGCTTATACACTAACTTCATATTTTATATAATAAAAAGTTAAGCTTTTTAGCTAAGCCGGGTCCTGCAGAATGCAACAGTGATATAGAAATACAACAATCATTCAACTTTAATAATATTATTTACTGACAATGGGTGGCTTTAAATTTGTAAACTACGACCGATATTACTGTTCTTAGAGACCCAATAACATATGTGCACTTGTGCACATAATTTAACATTTCAAACACTCTCCATAATTCCGCTATACATATCCACGTCTACAACTTACAAGTACCATTATCTAGCAAAACCATCATTCACTTTCCCTTAAAACATCTTCTACACGTTTTAGAGTTCATAGTCAAAATAATTGAATGTTTTAAACTCTAGCATAGTAACACAAAAATAAAATACTAAAATATTTCATTCGTCCCATTAAGAGAAAATTAGTCAAAAATAAATTGATATATTTAATTAAAATGTGAGCCAAATACATCAATTTCTTTGATCAATTTTTTTATATATTTTAAAACGGACGGAGAGTAGAGTAGTAACGTGTGAGAGTTTTGAAAAATATAATAATTCAGCCGTGATCTCGGAGTTTATAGTACAAACCATGAGTTGACATGTGTGAGAATACTCTCGTGTGGATGCTGTGTGTGTATTATCCTACTTAATTAAAGGCGGCAAAATTTGTAGGACCACCACAATTTAGATTCACCTCAGAACCACACATATTTGGACACAAAATAAGGTGCAAAGTTTAATAATGTCTACAATTTAATAATTGAGCAATTAGCAAGTGGACATTAGGTCCAAAATCGTTGACATGACGATAGAAAAACAAGCCAAGCGTGATATGATATTTTCCAAAAGCAAAAGAAGAAAAAATGTTGCCGTCCATATTTTACCTTTATCTCTTTTTGTTTTGTTTTTTTGTTAAGAGTCTAACAGCAAAGTTTGCAACAAAAAGCAAAAGAATTGGCTGTTATGTGCTCGTCTGTGTGCAATTGTGTTTCATAATGCTATAATTGTATGGAAAAATTTGCATATATTAGTGTAATTGTTTCATAAGGCAGTATTATTATATTTTATCACAGTGAAATTGTATTGGATATGTTGTTAATTTCTTCTCCTTTTTCATTATAATGGGTTGAGGTGAGAATAGTACGTTGTGAACTACCCAACAAAAGAACTATATTTAAATTTTGAGAAGCATTTAACTTTTATATGTATTGAAGTAGTACTTTTTCCGTCCTAAAATATAAATGAACATTTGCAAAACAAAGTTGATATATTTGATTTAAACTTTTGATTAAATACATATATAAATTTTTTGACAAATTTTCTCTTATATTTTAGAATGAATAGAGTAATATTATAAAAGTTGGAAAAATACATACAATCAATTTAGTTTGGACCAAATCAATTTAGTTTGGACCAGACATATATGTTGTCCTCTCATTCATCCACTGGATGTTCGCCACTTGCATATGCAAATGCAAGTATCCTTTTCCATCTGATTGAGAAAAAGCCTATTTATGCGACACCAAAAGTAATAGTGTCATTTATTTGTACAAGGGGTATGTTTGGTATGATTTTAGATAGATTGGTTTTGATATAATTGATTTTGATGAATTTATTTTATTAGAATTGAGTTTAGTAGAATGAATTTATGTTTGGATACATTCAACTAAAAGTGAGTTGAATAATAAATTTAAGTGTAAAAATCAATTTTAAAGCCATAAACTACAATTTCTAGCTTCAAACAAAATCAATTAAACACGTCTATAATCAATTCTTGTTACATATCCCCACACTCTCCTTAATTAGAAAAATATATGTTCCAGAAGGGAGTTCATGGACAAATGAACGTGATTACCACTGTAATTAACATGTTCGAAATTTGTTGTCATGTAGTACCTCAGATATTTTATTTATTTTTCGGTAGAAACTAGAAAGTACCTCAGATATTTATCCTTAATTTATTAACCAAATATTGGTATTTTGAAATGAATAGCTCATGTTCACTGTATATATTAATATTATGTAGAGTTCGTGGACTGAAAACTGCCATTGAACACAAAATTTGTATGCAATTCCACATATAAGCTCCAAATTCATCACATAAAAGTGAGCAAGATCTAATATTCAATCTTGAAAATAAGTCACTAAACCAAATGAAATCTTGTTTCTCCCTCCATACAAATGTTATTTTTCAATGTTTTCTTACTGATCCCCTTCAAAAGACGTTTCTTTTCAATGCATTACTTTTCCGTCAAGCTAGTTTCACCACCATTGTTGTTTGCATGAAATTTTTTCATACTTAAATTTAGTTTCTCCTGAAATAAGTAATTTATTAAATAAAGGAACGTACTTAATGTTTTACCGGTAAACAAGTGATTTTGGTTGAGAACCATCCACACTGCATTTTTTTAGGAGTATTATATATACAACACTCAGAATTGCAAATTTTACTTCCACTACTATTGCCAATGCAATTGTTAAAAGCAAGGCATAATTTATGTTATTGACATAATTCACGCATAATCATTAATAATTCTTCCAAAAAACGACTTTTCTTATTTAAAGTTTCATGCTCCAATTTACTTTGACCCCATTTGCGTTTCAGGGCAACCAAAATATATCTTACTACTAGTTAACCAAATTTTATCAAGTAACCTGAGACAACAAAGGAACATAAAGCATAATAAACAAAAATGACAATTCATTTGCGATGCAAACTCCCTATACTATGCAGTTCACCACTTAAAGTTTGAAGGTAGGAGACTGCATGTGAGCTAACGGCGGCTTCCGGGCTTCTCTCTCAAATCATGGTCCCTGGAGACACTTTAGCTTTAGCATATAAAAGTATATAAAACCATGGAACTATTACAATTTGCATACAAAAGAACATAATTCCTACCTCTGAATGTGGTCAAGAATCAAAAGCCTGGGTCCAGGAGGAATTTTCACATCTCTGAGAGCGCTGAAACACATCATCGGAAAACAAAGTACTTCCAGTCAATAAATGGTAAGCAAAAGAAGTGAAAAAGCAATCAATTGACACAATAAGTTAAGCCACCTACCTGTCATTGAGTAAAGGCAAAGTGTTGTCTGATAATAAGCCTTTCTTAAAATTCTTTTCGTAATTTTGAAGACCAAGATTGCTCAACATGCTTTTTGTTTTAGCATAGTTAATATCTTCAGCAGGTGGTTGAGAAAACTTTTGTCCTATCTGCATGATTAATGCATAGTTTCAAAAATGGAACGAGTTAAGAAAACACCAAAATAAGAACCCGAATTACATAAAACATAAATCTAAGCAATGAACATCTCACTTATACACGACCAATAGTCCATGCCCAAAACTTTAAATCATGTGTGATAAGAGAATTAGAGAAACCCAACATAGATCAAAACAAAATAAAAATTGTTCATAATCACAGAAATTCAATAACTTTGCCAACATGAAAAGTGCAACACGCATAGGCCATTTTTCAAGACTCGGAATTCCTAAAATTTTACACGGCTTGAAAGCCTATTAAAAACCCCATCACGCAATAAGGCTTGAAAGTAAGTAACATGGCAGGATATTGCAAAATAAACTCTCAGGTTTAATTTTAGGCCAATTCTATGGTGTACAAGTGAGACAAGTCTTATATCATGCATAAGTTAGTTTTCACCATTGAACCAATAAATCTCACCATTAGATCAAATAAGATATGATAAGACATATTCATCCAATGGCAAAAAAAACGGTTGTGCAATATTGTTTTACTTGTGCACATTATACAAAGCCTTAATTCTATATATAGCCTAGTTTATTTAGAAATACTATCAGCATTACTTGACTCAGCTGTGACAGAGGATAGGCTCAAGGACTCCAACAGGTTGCCAAACTATTTCAATGACTAATGCAGCATTTATCATTTTATTGTTACCACTAACCAAACAAGGGTACAAAAATAAAAAAATTATTTTGGATTACAAAAAATATACATTTCTTTCATACTCACCTGAAAAAGCCCACCCTGAACAATTGCAAAGAATAGTCCAGATGTGACTGCATTTGCAACAGGATTTGGTCCGCCGACTCCGCCCATACCACTTACCAATGAAAACATGGCCCCTGAACCAAAAGCTGCCGCCATGCTGCAATAAATAATTTTAGCGACTCATAAAATCACAACTGCAAATTGGTGATAATAAGGACATGGCAAGTCAAAATTCTGAGCAGAGCACTAAGAAAAAGAAAATGGAATAGAGCTTTTTAGTCAGGTCAATGTATCAAATATTAGCCATGGCAGATACCAGTGGCTGGGCTATCCACCATGGTCAATTTCAGCCAATATGGCAGGATGTTCAGCCATACTCCGATATGACGGCGCCACATGGCAGACAATATGGCAGGATTTTGGATCTCCATCATGGTCTGCCATAAGAGCTGTTTCATATTTTTATCTACAGTAGTAGTTAATTGTAATACTGGCATCAAAAGACCTTCAAATACTTCATCTTATATTAATTAACTTATAAAATACTTCTATGCCAAGTTTATTGAAATTTGTATCATACTAGTAACCAGACCAATTAACACAAAACGGTGATGACAACAAGAAGAATAACTAAAACCTTTTAGCATTAGTTTAGAATGGCAAGAAAAATAACAAAAGCGTTTTAGCACTAGTTGGAGCAGGCTGCATGAATCACAGTACACTCTACATTGTTATGAATTACTCCCTCCGGTCCTAAATATAAGAAACTTTTTACTTTTTAGATTCATGGAATGTTTAATGTATTTGGTCTATATTATGAACCAAATACATCAATCATTCCATGAATCTAAAAAGCAAAAATTTTCTTATATTTAGGACCGGAGGTAGTAAGACCAAACATATAATAAAACAGTCATAATTATTACACACTGTTCCCATAAACCACCTTATCGTCATTCATTAGGATTTTTTAGGCAATCTGTACACAGTACACTCAATAAATTTTGAATCTTCCTAAAACATGTAAATTTTCCATTATTTGAGAAGGGTGGCAGGTTAACAACTCCGAAGTAACTGTTAAAATGTCAACAAAATATTCTAGAACATCCGACAGTATCTCATGATATTTACTATTAAATAAATAAGATCCTTTCTGAACAGTTAGGAGAGATTTTCAGATTTTGTTATGTTTCCTTATGTTTAGGATTACTGGACATACTCTAGTAGTGGATTTGGGTATGTACCAGTACAGGCAGTACAAACTACTTGGCCTACAGTACTTTAGTCAAACATGTAGCATATTATTGAAATCTTTTTCAGAAATTATATCCTCCTTTTCCTACTTCCCTACCTAAATCCGCTATAATTTTAACAGTGACACACATGAGTTTATTAATTCCCACTTTTTCAGAAAACAGAGCTTTGATTTGTTGCAACTTTCAAGTAATTACACAACCTTAGTTGAGTTGTGGTTTTAGTTTTTTGCCAACAATAGTTTTAGTATTTTTAAAAATTGATAATCCTTGTAAGTTATATTGATTTATCTTTGATGATTATACCTATGTTATAGAACAAAAAAGTAAACAAACATGCTTCAAAAAACATTCAATGAAGAAATTTTGAATTGGAAGTTGAACATATCGAAGTAAAAAATTTCAGCTCTATAGTGTGTTTGGAGGGAGAGAGGGAGAAGGTGAGGATAGCTAAACATCAGAAGGAAAATTTTCAAATTGTATTGAGGGGAGACGGCTAACTCTTGCTGAAAAACTTCGATATCTTACTGCTTATTACTCACTTCCTCTTTTCATAAACTCTCCAACTTGCCTCCATCAAAAAATGCAAAATTTATCTGGTGCACACAAAGTAAAAGAACTATACACCTCATCCTAACAATAACTTTATAAAACCTTTCAATTTCCATTTATATATTTGCTTTTTAAAAATTACAATATTATTTATCTTACTGAAAGTAATCGAAATAAACTCATTGCATTTTCTTTCCTTTATTTATTTAAACACACAGAATGCAAAAGCATCACTTTTCTTTTTATATAATTTTCTTTCCTGTTTTATTTTCACATTTCATAAAAAAAACATAAATACTATTCTCTGAAGAAAATCATTTCCAGTGATTCCACTAAACCACAACTCACAAAAATTACAGGAAATGAAACCTAAGAGCCAAATATATAAAACTAGTGGAATTACATATCTATATCATAAAAATAGTTTAGGGTTAGTGATTGAACATAACAGTAGCTAAATTTGGCAACAAAAATTACTAGCAAAGTAAAACAAACATATAAAAACGAAAACGATAAATTCTAGGTCATGAAATTTCACCTAGATTGAACATCTTCCTTTCCTCTAACCCTTTTCAAAACAGATGAAATACCAGCATTCACACCAGTCATAACAGCAAAATTACGAGCCTGAATCAAAGGACCTCCAGCAAGTGCCTATAATCAAATCAAATCAACAAAAATTATCATAAGCGATAAACCCTAACTTTTCAAATTCAACACAAATTACAAAATGAACGAAACCTGAGCTTGTTGAAAAGAAGCCATGGCTTGAGGGTTAAGAGCAACGTTGGGAGGTGGAGAAGAAACAAGGGAGGCATCGGAGGAGAGAGTACCCATGAAAGCACCAATAGCAGCACCTTGAACGGCGCTGGTGGTAGTAACGACGGCGGCTTCGACGGCGATAGATTGTTTAGAGAGCCAGAGTTTGAAACCATTTTCGAAGTGTTTGTAGCGAGTTTGAATTTGGTCAATTGGGTTTTGAAGTTGTTGTGGTAAACCCTTAATCACCATTGCACTACTTTGTTTTCCTTGTTCCATTTTTTCAATTTCAATTTCAACGCCGCAATGAGGTTTATGGAATGGAAGGGATATTTTGTTTTGATAACGTTTTCGTTTTGTTTTGTTTTGTAGTTCGCTTTTTTATTTATAGTTTTGATTATTGGTTAACTATTACTCGTAATGAGAAAATTAAATTAAATAATTATTTATTTAATACAACCGGCCTTTATAACTGGAAAAGCCAAGGCGGTGCTATTTAATTTTTGTACCCTGCTCAATAGGTTAGGCCTCCAGGAATATGGATATGCCTTAAGGAGTTTTTTTTTAAAATAACCCAGAAAGCCAAAAAAAAAAAAACTAATTTACCCCACTTTTTTTTGAATTTTTCTGATATGTCTTACTAACTCGTCTTAGCTGGAACTCATAACCTGCAGTTGAGAGTTTAAGTACATGTTTGGTATTATGGTGAGTGTGTCAGCATCACGACAATCCATCGTGATTTTCAAAAGCTATAAGTTGTAATTCCTGCAAAATCACGTTCGGTCACCACAATTTTGCTACATTCATCGTGATACCAAAACATATCCGAAGTTGTCTGCATCCTTCAAAAACTCACAATCTGCAGTTGCGAGTTCCAGCTATGGCTGAAAAAGTTTAGTGCTTCAGAAATTCAGGGACACAGTTAACTTAAACTCGCAACTGCATGTTGCAAGTTTTTGAAGGACGCAGACAGCTTAAACCCCAACTGCAGGTTGCGAGTTCCAGTTGAGACGAGTCAGTATAGGGCATATTAGAAAATTTCAGAAAAAATGGTGTAGATTGATATTTTTTTTGGCTTTCAGGGTTATTTAAGAAGAAAAAAAATTCCTTAAGGAAGTACTCTCTTCATCCTAAAATCATTGACTATAATTAATTGTTCTAAAATAATTGTCTTGACCTACTTTATAGTGTACGTCATCAATCTTATAATATAAGAAAAAATTTGTTCATTTCTTTATCCTAAAATGTATGAGAAAATACATAAACATTTATTTTATTTTTTTAAAATTTACTCTCTCTTATATTTTCCATAACTAACAACCAATAAAAAATAATAGTATTTACCATTATAAAAAACATAGTAAAAATAAAATAAAAAAACACTATTTACCATTTTTCCAATAAAAACTATAAAGAATTCCTTAAAAAAAATAATAATGAAACGACGTGTCGTTTGCTTCTGTAGGAATTAGGACGCATATGATTTTTCTTAGATTTTATGAATGAAATCCCGCTTCCAACCAATATCAATCGATCGGTAGTTCAGTAGTTCCCGCCTCCTCTTTCCTCCGTCGTAAAGGTTGTTTGTAGTAATATATATATTATGAATGAATTTCATGTTACTGTAATGCAACTTTGCGATTTTAGTTACTTAATTTACTTCACGATCTGTGCGTTTTCATTAACATTGCTCCGTCTTTTGCTTTTGCCCACAACCTGTTCGATCATTTGCTTCACTCACAAAACCGCCTTATACAACATTTCTCTTTCATTATTTCAGGTATCAAAACCACTTTCTCATTCACTTATCTTAAATATGAGCAGTTCCGGCGACAGTTCCCCCGAGTGGTTGCGTTCTTTTCAGGTATCACTATCACCATAATTGCAATCTTCACATTGTAGTACATCATTTCCTAAGAATTAATTAATTAATTAATGCTAGCTAATGTTTCTACATTTTCCTCCTACTAGGTTCCCACTCCTAATTCGCCGGTGGCACTGTCCTCTGATTCGGAGTCTTTACATGATAGTATTAGCTTTTCAGATGAGGATAAAGTTGTTGATGAAGATTCATCTCCTAAGTCGCCAAAGACTCTAAAGTTTGGCAAAAACAAGAGTACTGCTGTTGGTGGAAGCAGTGTCAAGTCTTCGACTAAAAAGACGTTAGAAGAAAAAAGTCTTAAAGCAGAAGATGAAATACCATCCACGGGAAAGAAGTTGTACACGCGGAAGCGGAAAAATGGTATACTTGATATTTGATTTTCATTTGGAGCTCTGTCAATATGAAATAGTTTTTATGGTCAATTGACTTGAAATTTGTAGATACAATGTGAGAATCATTCTACAGTTTGATTTTTTATTGTATTATCATTTCGTCTTTTTGTACTATGATACAGGAAAGAACGAGGAAAATAAGATAAAGGTCGATTCAGATATCGAAGAGGATAAAGTAAGACCATCACATCTTTAATTGTTATGGGCATTGTGTCAAAAGTTTATGTTTGGCTTTGGCCTGCTACTTATATTGTGATTTCTGATGTTTTTGCACAGAGACCCATTAGTTCATTGTGGACGCTATCATCAGATTCTGAGTCATACCTTGATCATAGCCCAAAAACAGAAGATCATATCGATCAGCTGGAAATTTCTAAACCCCAAATATCTCAACCCCTTGGTGAAGTAGAGTGTAAGGATGGACTTCTCCATGACCATAATGGAAAGTCTCCATCCAAAAAGGCTTCAAAAGAAAAGACATCTCAAGAACAGTTAGATGTAGAAGGTTGCAAACCAGTAAAAGGGAAGAAAACAAAGGGTAGTATAAAGGGGACAGGTATGAAATGGTTGATTTTGAACTTTTAAGAAGAAAAAAAATGCAAGATATTGCTCTATCTTCATGCAATAGGATTTGAAATAGGCTTTTGCTTACCATTTTGTACTTGTAGCAGCTGGGAAGGAGACAGATGGTAATGGAGATGTAAATGGTGAAGAGGAAGTAATTTTTGAAAAGCCTGCTGAACACAATGTAAGAATTACATTGTTATGATGATTGCCTAAAAATGTTTCACAGCATGCTTATGACTTTGTCACATGAATAAGTGATAAATATCAAAGACTTGAGTGCCTATCTAGTCTGCCATTCTGAGTCGTCAGTCGTGCTTCCCATTTGTTGCAGGTTTCCTCCACAATGTTGCCTCTAATGCTATCTGATAAAGTTCATCGTACAAAGGTCAGGTGGCAACTATATGTTTTAGATTTCTCCTTGCTATATTTTTGGTTTTACAGTTGTATGGGTCATGTTTAAATTTTGCCACATGGACAATCAGATGTGTAAGATATTTCACTTTTAAAAACAAATAAAATGTTGTGGCAGAGAAGTTGCTAGTTTGGTTTAAAGTTTTGTTTCGAGTGAATATATATTACATATGTCATGTAGCTTTTGGTTAAAAATCAATATGTTGTAAACTTGTGACGATTTTCCTTTTTCGTGAATAAGGAAATGAATCATTGACCAAACGCTGCTCTGTTGTCCAGGCTCTTATCGAGTGTCAAGGTGACTCCATAGATCTGAGTGGTGATATGGGAGCTGTAGGGCGTATTATTATATCAGATTCCCCGTCTGGAGATCAAGAAATGTGCTTAGATTTGAAAGGTATCTTATTAGTGAGTTATTGCTATGTAGAAAGACAAACACAAATCGTGATGATAACACTGCGTATACAATATACAAGCAGAACCATAATACAGCTTAGCTATTTTAAGTGCTGTTCTGACTGTATCTTACAGGTTGTAACTTGTAAGAAATGGGAATCTCATTCTCACCATAAAATCTTTATTTTTAGTGATTAACTATTTTTATGACATTTTGTTTTATACTCAATGCTTTTATAATGTGTTCACTATAAGTCTTCCATATTCTGAGTTACACAGTACTTTTGTCGGATAATGGCAACCTGTATCTGATTGTTCCAATTTTAATATTCTTTTCAGGAACAATATACAAAACATCAATAGTTCCTTGCCGGACGTTTTGCGTTGTATGTCATCTTTTGGATACAATCTGCATTTAGCATCATGGCGTTATAGTTGTTATTTGGCCTTGTAGCTAGTTACTTCCATGATTAATTAAGATATGTCATACTTTTCAAATATTGCTTTCATATGAGCCTTTTCTTTTTCAGGTTAGCTTTGGGCAGACAGAGGCTAAGGTTTGTTGTTATTTAGAATCTACTTATTTTCTTACTTCACATAGTAAATACTGCATGTCTGAATTAATCTTGATTACGAAAAATATGGGCCGCCATTGATGTTTAACCTGTAATTTAATTTATTTTCAGATAGATGCCATCATGAATGACTTCATACAGCTGAATCCCCCATCTGATGTTTATGAAGCTGAAACTATGGTTGAAGGTTATTTGCTTCAACCAACAACTTACGGGGGGCTTTTATTTTTGGTAATGCTGTTTTATTATGCATAAATTCTTTGCCTGACATCTATTATTTTCATGTTTGAAGGGACATTGGATGGTTTCTCCTTTGATTCTGATGAGGAAGCTAGCAAGATGCAGAAAACCAGTCACCCAACTGATCAAAACGACCACACTGAGGAACAGACAAATGGTAAATCCAAATCCAAACGGAAGGCAGACAAAACATCAGTAAGTTTCCCAGTTGCTTTTAGTTTTAGATTTGTCCTTGTTAATAATTGAAAATGCTGGTGCATACATACTTAGCTGCTGAAAATTTTGATGCAGGGTGCTGAAAAGAAAAGAGGTAGAAGCACTGCCGGAAAATCACAGTCAAAGATATCAAAGAAAAAAGCTCCAAGTTCCAAGAGGGCAAAGACTAAGAAATGAATCAAAGAAGCATTCTATAATTTCACGTATATGCCATGTACTAAAGTAACTAGTTCTTGAATTAGAAGTGCAGATGCTGAATCTATTTGTCAATCACAGAGATGGTGAATCTGCTGGATCATTTGTTGTTAGAGTTCTTACTTTTTACCAAAGCCCAAGCAGGAGAATATAAACCATATTATCTGCTGAAAGAGTTATCATCAATTCCTTCATATTATTTTCTTCCTTATCAGGCCTGTTTCTGTATGTTCATTGTGATTTTCTTTTTACTGAAAGTTATTTCAATTTGTTTGTACCTTGACAAAAAAAAATCAATTTGTTTGTTATTTTCTTTGATTTTATCTAAATATCCATACAATGAATACTATGCTACTCCATTAAATTTGTCTTATCTTATTTCATCTCATTCCATCAATCCAAACATATTTAAGAGTTGCTCGGGTTGGTTCAAATTCATCGGGTTTTATTTTTTCAACTGATACATGAATCATACATAACGGGTTTGAAAAAATGTTAGCCTAATTGAACAATTATTTGAAGCAACCTAGTTATTTTACGTTGGAATTGTTCGAGTTGGTGGGGTCATTTATGTTGATTTAGACGTGAGCTCACCCCAGCTACCAATTAAAATGATATGATGACTCTTGATGAAACATCAGTAGATCTCAATATAAGGAAATTGATTCTTCATGAAACATGTTAAAACATCAATTGAAAATCTATGGCTCTTCATGAAACATGAATAGACCACTCATTACAATAATATGACTCTTATTAAACACACCCCATTCAAAATGATGTAGATCTCCAAAACGAAACAAAAAACTTTTCATAATGGAAATTGAACAAATTAAAGTTAGAAAAGGAAGGCTACCAAGTATATCCACGCCCTTCGTCAAAAAAAAAAAAAAAGTATATCCACGCCCTAATCAGTGATAAAAAAAAATATGGATGTTCACTACTCCGGTACTCCCTAGTGCCAGAAACAGAGACAAGAATGGACTCATTTGCACTACTATAACCCTGAATCGATTTATCAGCCTAAGGGACAACTTTTCTTTTTGGGTGTTGTTGTAATGGCATTAAGGGGAAACAAAAGAAGTACAATGGTACAACTCAATTGTAGTCGTATCGGTAACGAGCACGCCAGTGCTGGAATAAGAATAACACTAGATAAGCTCTACAATAGTTGATACATAGAACATGCTCAGGTCCTAAATCAAACATCATAAAGGGTTAAGGAAATGCTTCAGTAACCACAAAGCAAGAATCCAAAGTCAATTCAGATATCACATACTAGAGCCTGCTTAAATCCCTATTCAACAATTAAGCTACATTAACCACCACATTACGTTGATATAAGAAATAAGGAGTTCCAACAATAGAAAGATGGACATGACATACATTTTGTCGCCAGTAAGTAATCCATAATTGTTCAAGTTCTGTTATTCATACTCATCTGATAAAAAAAAGGGAAAAATGACAGAACAAAAGGAAAGATAAAAGTCTTTCAGTTAGATGACATATATCTAGCTCATATCCATGCCATCTCCAACTTGACTGCAAATAGGACTAACAGCAGTAAAAGACTTCTCAAAAGGTGAAGGATGGAATTGTGCATCCCGTCTGCGCTTAAAATTACGTCCCTCAGTAGGCGAATTCTCAGCATCATGCTTCCTTCGAACACCTCTCACCGCTTGTTCCTCTGCCGAAGTAAGTGGGAAAATCTGACCACTAGCTCGGCAAAAAGAGTTGTAGTTGTCATACAGAATTCTCTGGTTACAATTTTTATCACAAATGTGAGTCAATCCTGTTCGCTTGCAGCGATACATGTTTCCAAAAACATGTTCGTTTTGGCATTTCCAGTCGCATTTGTGACCAGTAAACAGACTATCTCGGCCCAAAATACTCGACAGATAAATAACATTTGCAGGACCGGCCTCTGCAGATTTTCCACATAACTCCATTCCTTCAGTAAAAACAACTTCTAATTAATCTTTTAACACTCCCACTTCAATTCGTTGCCTGAATTTTCTGCAAGACCCGCCACAACAATACAAATTCAATCAAACTCAACATAATAAATCTACCATTTTACCAACCAGCTGAAACTCTTCTAAAGTGTCTTATAATAATATCTTACTCAATATTCACAAAAGCTAAATTATGAGAAACCCTAATTAGTCATCAAAACTAACAGATACATAACAAACCAAAGTCCAAAACAAGAATTTGGCAAAGGAAATTGATTGATAATCTAATTCACATTCACAAATCTTAAACAAAATTACGTCACATGTAACTACAACATTGATTGACACGTGACAACAAGCCACATGCATCAGATCTAAACTAGGTCCAAGTGGGATTTAAATTTAATAATTAATAAATAATAATTTACTAATGAATAACGGATAATTCAATTCAACAATCAAATATCAACACGCGCAATAGTCACTGTGTTTGCCGGTAGATACTCTATTTTCGACAAAAAAAAAATAATTCAAAACGTGCGTGCTCTTGCAACAATTAAACGCCCTAAAAACCAAACCTTACATCAAAATCAAATTTGCTATATACTATACGAATTATGAATGCTTATGGTACGCGATAAAATGACAAGACGCAGAAGAAGAAAAAATGAAAGAAAATGAACTTACGTGCACACGCGCGCTCTTGAAAAGATTTGTGTTGTTCTGAAATGTATTTGTGATATCTTTTTGAAACTAAGAAAGAACCTAATGTTAGTTAGTTAAATGGTACTAGAAAAAGAAGAAAATGAATGAAATATGAATATGAATGAATGCTGGTAATTGGTATGGTATGGTATAGTACTTGTGAGTTTCATTACTTACACATGTGGATGACGCAACACGTAGAAATAATAAACGACAAAATGCAACTCAAATTAACTCACCTACAATTTTGGATAAACTAACGGATCCAACTTTCTTTCTTAACCCATCATCATCATCAACACTTTTTCTTTTTGGAATTTTATTCATATTTCAACTATATATACACGACTTAATTTAAATTAATGTGATTTTTCTTTTTTCTAGGTGTAGTGTGCATTGCATCCAAAATATTACTATTATTTCTTATAATTATTACATTTCTTAATATTTTGTAGACAATTATTACAACCAAAAGTTTAATGGCATTTATTCTTAATATGTGTATAACACTTTATAAGACGAAGGAAAAACACAATTTGAATCTATTAATTGAGTTAATCTTATGAGGATGTTGGGAAACTCAAAGTAGTGAAGTGTCAAGTGTGAAAAGTGTGGGGAAGTCCCACATTGGTTAAAAATGTGGAGAAACCCATTGTCTTAAGGTTTTGGGTAAGAGTGTCTCTTCCAACTCATTATATATATGTTCTTGGTCATCGTATAGATGAATCTCCCAACTACTCCCTCGATGTCCCTAACAGAGGATACGTAGTAGACTAATTTAACTATTATTTTTTGGAATAGATTAAATTAAATTACAAGAAAAGTATGTGATACATAATTGATTTTTTTTTAAAAAGGATTTTGCGCATGTCAGACAAACTCTTTTATAAATACAAAAAATGACAAACACCATTGAGACTGTTTTCCTTAGTCATATAAGAGAGGAGAGAAACCAAGGAAAAGAGCAAGTCACTAAAAACCCTACAACCATTTGATCTAAATGCTTGTCAATGAAACAATAGGATATCGATCTAATACAACAATGTTGTGATATTAATCCATATCAGCTACAGTTATATTAGCTTGTAATTAGTTTAATTAGCTTGGTAAATAGTTAGTTAGTTAGTTAGTTACACTGTATAGTTATACTTATATAAGGCCCACAAGTCCTTCTACAATGTAACAGAGAAATTCATTTTTACACTTTTTATCAATAATAATGAATTCATTTTTCATACTAATCCTCTTGTCAATATGGTATCAGAGCTCACACGAGTTCTGGTAATCATTGTTGCTTCTTCTCCAAAAATGGTTGAATCACTCTTGTATAAATGAATGTACTCATTACAATTAGAATTAAGGGTAAATAAGTTAATACCTCTGTAAAGTATATAAATTTTGTAATACCCCTGTCATTTTTATTTTTTTTTGAGAATTATTTCTATAATGTTTGAATTTTTATAATACCCCTGGGCCCTATCAACCATAATAAAACCTCCACTAAAATTGTATTTTTCGGCGGTTTTGTTTTGGGGCGGTTAAAAACCCTCGCAAAAATATTTTGCGGCGGTTTTATTTTGCGGGGGTTTTATTTTGTGGGGGTTTTACTATATATAGTTGATTAAGTCTAAGTGGTATTGCAAAAATTCAAACATTACAAGAGGGAATTTTCAAAAAAAAATAATACAGAAGTATTGCAAAATTTACATATTTTACGGAGATATTAGCCTATTTTCCCTAAAATTAAATCACTTTCATTCACTTTTAGTGTTTTGCACAAACTCAAAACTCTCTTTCTCTCTTTGATTGACCAATTCACAAAATTCCATGTTATAAATTTGTTCCAACAGTTAGCACTTCCACATGTAACTTGATGCTTGATACATAAACTCTCTTGTGTCCGGTCATTATTATAAGTAAAAATAATTATTTAAAAAATTTAGTTAATTGTAGTTAATTTTCTTGATTTAATATAAAACATATGTTAAATTTACTGTATTGTTCTTTTAAATCACAAGTACCAAAACATAAAGTGAAATAGTTGTCTAAAAAGTAATATAATTAAATAAAGGTATATATATTTGAAATAGTAATATTAATTAATTATTTTAAAAGTAGTTAACTTTTGCTTATAATAGTGATCAAAATTTGAAGTATTTTTTGTTTATAATAGTGACCGGATGGAGTACTCCATAATAAGGTGGACGTTTACGATAAAATTGAGAGTATACATACCTATGGATCAAAATAAATTTTTGTACGAGAAATACAAATAAAAAACATAGAGGGACAAGAAACAAGTAACCAATTATGCAATCGATCACCTTCGGTCATTATGTTGCATGTTTTTCAAGTTTCATTGAAGCATCTTCTGACATTTTGCTCGCGGAACTGTTCGCCGTTTATATGAGCCTCTTGCTGTCAAATACATGAATATTGATGAACTTATCTGCTATTCTGACTCTTTACACTATGTCAACCTCATTAAAGTTTCACAGATTAAGTATCATATTAATGCTGTGTTGATACAAAATTTAAAGGAGTTGCTCTCTCAAATTAATATTTCTCTGTATCACATATTTAGAGAAGAAAACCAATATCAATATGTAAACTTTTTCGCTAAATTTGAAGATTAATCATATGCCAACTTTTTAACACGCCTTTCCTCCGGATATTGGTGATCTTCTTAAAATTGATGCAAGCAATAAAAATATTTTCCTCATGAATTTTTTTTTTTTCATTTTTTTTTATCTTCTTTACGAAAAGAAATTATGCAGCCGGCCGGAGTCGGCTTTATTACACTGATTTTATAATATTGGATTAAATTCAATCGCTAACCAACAAATAATGTGCGCATGAAAGAAAGTTCAACGTTGACATCAAAATTGGATTAAGTGCCAATTTCTATTGTGTAACATTTTTTTTCTTGTTAACATTCAATTGTCCAACCACACAACAAAAGAAAAATGTTGATTCCGTGGGCCACTATACTAAAAGATCCTTAACGTTGTTATTTATTTCATTTGATTTTACACGGGATTCATTGAATAACTTAATTTATTATGATAAAAGGGAATCATCTACTTCATATAGTATAAAATAAAATATGGATTTTCAATTTTTTTAATATCTGATGAAGTTTTACTCATGCAAGTAGTATTTTCTTGATGTGGTTTGGTGTTTTATTAACTTTGTCTATTAGAATAGATTATTGCTTTGACTAATTTCCTTTTATGGTGTTTTGGCCTTTCTTTTGGCTTTAGCTCTTGTCTGTCATAAACATAAAACAAAAAAAAAAGTCTCCTTTTCTATTATTTTGGTAAAGAAATTATTTATAATTTTGAACCAAATGATAAAAGTAGTTTTGAAAAAATTGACAATTCACCAAACACAAATTTTCAAAATCCTCAAGAATTTTAAAATGAGTTAGAGACTTAGAGTGGCATACATATACATTGTCACTATAAATTTATTTTGCATTGACAAGTAACACAAACTCACAAAACATTCGGAATTTATAAGTTGTTTAAATTTAGAAGTGTGTTATTTAGCACACACAAGTCAGGCATATATAAATTAAAAATCATATATATGGTGTTGATTTTGGATTTTTTTTACTCAATTTCGGATTTTTTATTCATAGATTTTTATTAAATTTAATAAGAGTTTTTGGATAGAAGGAAAAGAAAAAGAAGGAATTTGATAAAGAAATTATGAAAACAATATAGCTTGGGTTTGGTCCCTTCTCTAGTAGTAAGGATAAGGTTAGTGATCATTGATTCCCAAGTCTCAACCATAGAATATGGTTCTGCTTTTGCCAAAAATTTCTACCATGCATCAAAGAGTATCAAACTTTCCAAAAGAAAAATATAGGGTTTAAATAGTTAATGAGTTTTATTAAATGATAAATTTTAAAAAAATTTAAATATAGTTTTTGGATGAAACAATCTGACTTAATTTTTTTTTGACACATTATCCGACTTAATTTTAAACTATTAGAATCTCTTTTGTCTTTAAATATTTATGAACCAAAGAGATAATACCACAAAAAGAGTATCAAACATCCAAATTATTGTATTTTGCCATGTAAATGTAACTCATTACACACAGCTATTATTTATGATGTTGGGGGTTTAAACTTCTAATTTTATATTTTTCCACGTTTCCACCGATTATAATTTAATCCTTATTTTAAGTTGGATGAACTTGATAACATAATTATCTAAGATACTATTTATTCTCATCTCTCTACAATTATATGAAATTATTTAATTATGAGTAATTTTTAATTAATGTCAATTAATCAATAAAAAAAAAGTCAATTAAATATTTATTTTTTAATATCACATTTATTCTTTAAGGATAATTTGGTTATTTAAATATAATATATATCTTATCAAATCAATATGGAATATGCATCAAATACGTGATATAATATTTATCATGTCATTATTCTATCATATCATTCATTATCCATTATCTTATCATATCTTGTCTCTATTTTATGCGGCGCACCAAAACAGACTCTAAAGAGTCACCAACACTATGAATACGGATTTCTGAGACACGGGTGCAAAAACAATATTCCTTTCTTTGTCTCTATTTTATTTCTATTTTTTAGATAAACTCAGTCTTTATTTTTCAACTATTTTTTTGAGTGACAACTTATTTTTCATTTCTTTTGACTTGTAACGAAAAAAAGTTATTTTTTGACTGATGAATATGCAAAAAATTAGTAGTACTATTTTTCGACAAACAAAAAGTTGTTTTTTTTTATTTTTAAATAAAGTAAATAGTTGTTCTTTGACAGATTAAACAAAATAGTAAATTATAAATCTCTCTGCAATTTGTTCCTTATTATGATCTAGACACGGGTTTATCAAAAGAAACTATGACACACACAAGATAAATTCTCTTTTTATATCATCATCATGATATAAATATAAACGATAACTAATCTCTGTCGACGATGAATATTAATTTTTCTACCGTGTTAGGTGCTTTGCGTAATCCTACTGAACGCTTGGCTTCCATACGCATATCCATAGTTCCTGATAGCGACAACTATTGACCATTGACATAACGCAACTGCAAAACTTAACTCCAAATTTGTCTCATTACATAGCAAATTTACTTCAAATTTGTCACATTATAATCACCAAATCTCAATCTCACACTCCTTAAATAAATCACACTCCTTCTTCTTTCATTCTTCATCTCAAATTCTCAATCTCTCAAATGGGTTCAGTTCAAAATGAAGAATCAGCAACCCAAAAACCCCAAACACCAAAAAAATCATCTCTTTTTAGATACAATTCACCTCTTTCTCAAACAATCCTTATTGGGTTTGTTTGTTTTTGTTGTCCAGGTATGTTCAATGCTCTTTCAGGTATGGGTGGTGGTGGTCAAATCAATTCAACAGCTTCAAACAACTCCTTAACAGCACTCTATACAACGTTTGCAGTTTTTGGTATCTTAGGTGGTGGAATATACAACATCCTAGGACCCCATTTAACACTTTTCGCAGGTTGTTCTACTTATGTTCTATATGCTGGTTCTTTTCTTTATTATAATCATAAACAGCATCAAGCTTTCGCTATAGTCTCCGGCGCCTTTTTAGGTATCGGAGCAGGACTATTATGGGCTGCACAAGGTGCTATTATGACATCATATCCACCGGTGAATCGTAAAGGAACTTACATTTCAATTTTCTGGAGTATTTTTAATATGGGTGGTGTTATTGGTGGTTTAATTCCTTTTATACTTAATTATCATCGCGGTGATCAAGCCGCAACTGTTAATGATGGTACTTATATTGGTTTTATGGCTTTTATGTCATTAGGGACTGTTTTGTCTTTAACAATTTTACCGGCTAGTAAAGTTGTTCGAGACGATGGAACAAAGTGTACTAATATGTTGTATTCAAATGTTACAACTGAGTGTGTTGAGATTCTTAAATTGTTTTATAATTGGAAGATGCTTCTTATGATTCCAGCTTCTTGGGCAAGTAACTTTTTTTATACTTATCAGTTTAATCATGTTAATAAGACAGAGTTTAGTTTAAGAACAAGAGGGTTGAATAATGTGTTTTATTGGGGTGCACAAATGATTGGTTCAATTGGGATTGGTTATACTATGGATTTTAGTTTTAAGAGTAGAAAGAAAAGAGGGATTGTGGGAATTGTTGTTGTTGGTGTTCTTGGAACTGTTATTTGGGGTGGTGCATTGGCTAATCAGATTAATCATAGACATGATGATAAGGTTTTGGATTTTAAGGAATCTGGTTCTGGTTTTGCTGGTCCTTTTGTTTTGTATTTTAGTTTTGGGTTGTTGGATGCTATGTTTCAAAGTATGGTTTATTGGTCCATTGGAGCATTGGCTAATGATTCTGAGGTTCTTAGCAGGTAATAATGCAAACTAGAATCTTTTTTAAATTTAGTATTATTTTATTAATTAACCACTAATCTATTGTTTTGGGTTGCTTTTTTGCTGAATGAAAATATGTACTAATTGATTGGCTTTTTGACTTTATAATAGAAACTTTTCACTATAAAAATAATCAACTGAAATGTTTTCAACTCATGAAAATATAATAATTCTTGCTTTTAAGTTTTAACCCTCCAAAAGGTTCTTTTTGTCTCTTATTAGTTATAGTTACTATTACTCCTTATTCATGAATCATGAAAATATAGCCATTTTGCTACATATAAAAGACTATCAAATCATTTTGTTAGTTGAATCATGTATGTCTTTCACAGTACAAATGATTAATTGGCTTTTGAGATGTTCTTTGACTCACACAGTTATTGTTACAGATCAAAGTTGACTCATTTTTAGACATAAAAGTACTTTCAATGTAAAAGTTTAAAATTTATTTTTTCATATTAGATAACTTAACATGTGTCATTAGGCCACAAGTTAATATTGATATCATTAAGAGTATGATTGGATACATACAGTTGGTTTCACGAAACGGGATGACACTGTGATTTTGTTTGAATTTATAAAGTGTAGTTTTACCAAAATCATAGTACCACATCGTAATTCTGTCAAATTCACAATAATTTCAAACATGTACTAAATATTGATGATAGTTAAATTTAGGATTAAACTAGTATTAGTACTAATGTTTAAACATACATATGACAGGTATACAGGATTCTATAAAGGGATACAGAGTGCAGGAGCTGCAGTTGCATGGCAAATTGATAACCACAGTGTGTCTCCAATGTCACAGTTGATTGTGAATTGGGTTCTCACAACAGTAAGCTATCCATTACTTTTGATTTTGATGGTTTTAGCTGTGAAAGAGGAAGATGATACTAAGGATGAAAAAGAAGAACAAGTACATGTGGAAAGGATTTCTCCTCCAGGTCACAATGGCTCTGTAGCTTTTTAACTTCATTTGTTGTCTTTAAAATTAAAGAATATTTTGTTTGTCTTCTTTTTGTTGTCATTTATTTCTTGGTGTTACCATTGTTAAAAGTATTACTATTATATAGTAGTAGTGATCTTATTTAATTTTGTAAGGAGAAAAAGTTTCCTTTTGTTCTCTTATGTGGACTAACACTAACCTAAGTTATGGGAAATAGATTCCCCGTTCAGTTACGAGGGTTAGCCGTTCAGTTTAAATCAATGGATGAAATTGTTTAACCGTTTAAATCAATCAATCGCGTAATTTACACCGTTGGATTTCAAATCAAATGTTGAGATTTATTACTGCGTGAAACTGTAAATGCAGGAAATTCGAGTCCTAAACTATGTACTTATTGTTTGTGAGAGATGACACAAGTATGAGTCATGACTAGTTATATGGTGCACATGCAAGTGAAACAATTCTTGCATCATGCATATATTAGTTTTTACAATTAGATCAATAAGTTTTATTATTGGATCAATCAGGACAAATATCATAATATCTCGTTTGATCAAATGAGATATGATGATATTTGTTCGATTACAAAAAATATTTGTACGAAGAAAATATTGTCAAACCTATACTCTATGGAAAAATATTGTCTTGAAATTTATGTAATTACTAAATACTCCGTATAAGCTATTGAGACGGCGAATTTCAGTGGATATAGCGAATCAAAATGTTGGTCGATATAGTTTTTATCACCTATAGCCACATTTCTCTTCCATCTTTTTTTAAAGGAAATATACAATTTATTTTTTGAATGTTATAATATAATAGTTGAATATATATAATTTTTTTGAAATTATTTATTAGTAGTAGTTTATTACTTAATACTCCCCGCAAAATACTTAATTTCTCTATGGCCAACAAAAAAAGGAGTTTAACAGAAAAATATATAACAAAAGAATTATTCAATTTCTTAAATGATATGATTCAAGAAGAGTAGCAAATAAAGAATTAAACAATCAATTTGTGATGTTACAACTTCATAGAAAACATGATGAGTTCAATTTGGCTCAGGACAATTAGATTGAAATGCTAAAGTTTTTTACAGGGTCACAAGGGGCTCTTGCTTAATCTCCTCAACTTTAGCATCTTCCTTTTCAGCTTCAATGATCTCAGTAGTAGCCTCAGCCTTCTCAACCTTGGCTTCTTCTTCTTTCTTCTCTTCACCTACTTCCTGGGTTTTCTCCTGCATAAACCCACCCACCAAATGTTAAAAAAGCATAGTAAAACAAATTGTCAAAAAAATAAAACATGACATTGTCCTAGTCTCACACACAACACACACATATATGAGTACATTTTCAATTTTTCATGTATTGTCCGACTAAAACAGTTTACATCACCGGTGCATAAGAGACAATCACGTGTGTGATTTTCAAAATGATCGTGATAAAAGTGAAATATTTTTAATCATCTAACATTTATAATTGATTTATAGTATAAACTTTTTTACGTTGAAAATATATATGAATTTTTTATTTATTTATATTACTATAAAAGGATACCAAATTCTTTTGAAATTTGTAGGAGCTGAATTTACAACCAAATGTTCAAATTGATTGCTAAATATATAATCAATTTAGAAATGGGTTTATAACAAGTCCCTAAATCACTTAAATATAATACATTAACAATCAAATTTGATATTTTTATTTCTAAATATGTTGGTAAATAATAATATTTTTTAAGAGTGTGATTATGTACATTGTGTTAGAAATAATATAAAATTATTGATGTGGACTTTCCTAACTGTTTAAACTTTTGAGATAATCGGTTATTTGACACATTCATGCAATTAGGACATTGGTAAACGTTAAATCAAGATGAAACAATCCAAATTTTAAAAGACAATAATCAAAATTTGCATGTTCAATATTTTGTCCAATCTAGGTAACAAATGTTTTGACCTCGTAAAATGCAAGAAATTGTGACTACACACAATCCAAATCACCATTTTGATTCAACGTAACTACATGAAAAAAGAGAGAAATTATAGGAAAAAAACCTGAGCAACTTGTGCCTCTCCCTCAACATTCTTTGGTGCGGTGGAAACCTTCTCAACTGGGGTTTCCCCTTCGTTCAAGGCAAGATCCTTAGGACTGCTCACACAACCTCCCATTATTCAATTTAATTAGATTATTAAACAAATCAAGTGAAGGGAGGTGTGTGGTGGAAAGAGATAAAAAAAAACACCAAAGGAAACTTATGCAAAGGATTAGGTAGTGAATATTGAAACAAGGGTGCAATATATATAGTTGCATTGCATGTATTTGTGGTTTGAATTTTAGGAGTAAATTTCGGGTTACAATAGCAATAATTAGACTATGTTTTGTGGTTAAATCAAACCGGTTATAACAATTGACCTCATTTCTTGTTATCTCTATTTGTTTTCTTCCATGCACATATATTCTAAAGTTGGGGTTGTGGCTTAGTTGGAGGTTAACTTTGTGACCTACAATTATACCCAAATTAAGAACAACTATATATTTACATCAATGTATTATTGGAATAATAGTTGAGAGTAATTCTTGTTTCTCATTTTCCGATTGATATTTAAATCCTTTATGTTGAATTCAAAATATTTAACGATTTGCTTCCTATATTTAAGGGACGTCCTCATGAATCTAGCTCATTTTCTTTTGTCAGATAGCTTAGTGGTTAGAAATTCATTTAAAAGTGAATAAGTGAGTATACCGGATTCGAACTCAATCTCTGCACAAATGTACAATGTCCTTTACCAATTGAGTTAGATTTATGAAGACGTCCCTTATACTCATTTTATTAAACCAATATTTGCTTATAAAAAGAATGTACAAGTTCTTGACCAAAATATAGGCTAATCTCATTATATTCTCTATTGTATTACGCCTCCATTACTAATATAGAAATAAATGATATAATTTTTATACTTTGTGAAAAAAATAAAAATATAAAAAGTCCTATCTATAAAAACGTAAAGTTTTTTTTTTGTAAATAAAGGTCTTCAACTATATGATATGAATTTTGAGATGGATTTTAAAAAAATGGTGGATTATGTTCATAGTGGTAATGTAAATGTCTAAGAGGTGCCATAATTAATGATTGTAGATGTATTTTATCTTCTGATTTTGTAAGTTCTCATGTTAGGTATATTAGAAGACAGACAAATGAAGTTGCTCATTCTCTTGCTAGAGCGACTTCATTTCTAGCTCGTTTTCATATCTTTATCTAGATTCCAATATGTATTCAAACTATTATTATGAATGAAATGCTTTAAGCTTTTTACCATCAAAAAAAGGTAAATGTTAATTATTGCACCTCATACACTAGTTAAAAAAACACAAATTTAAATAATTTTTTGAAAGTTATATAAAGTCTCAATAGAATAGATCAAATAGTAAAAGCTGAGGGACATAAGAGTTGGGAGAGGAAGTTCCAATGATCAATTCTGACGGGAACAATTTATTTCTCCTTACAAAAAAAAAAGTCCAACTCTAATTATTTTTAATGTATATATTTTCTGTTTTACTTATTTTTAATTCTTTAACTATAGTGTACCCCATGCACTAATTAGCAAAACCCAAGAAATTCTATATCATATATACTACTCCCTCCCTCACAAAATAATTGTTATTTTTGGAATAAATTTTATTTTAAAATAAATGTCATTTTCACTTTTCAATATAATATTTTTCAATTGTACCATAATTATTAATATATGCATTATTTCCAAGGAAAATAACATATAATTTATAGGAGTAATTTAGTAAAAATATTATTTATTTTGACAACATCATCATGTTTCTTAATATATGTGAAAAAACTTTAAACAAAAATTATTTTAAGTTGACAGGAGTAAATTTTTACACAATCATTTAACTGTGAGTATTGAGTAATATTTACTCGAATCAATACAAAAAAAAACTATCTTCGTCTTTAGTTATAAGACTTTGTTGACTAAATCAATGAATTTTTTTTTTGGTACATCCAAAAATTAAATCAATGAAATTAAGAAAGTGCATTGTAATAATTTATTTATTGATAGTGAATATTGTTTTTACAAGTTTATCTTTTAAGAGAGTGAGAGTTTATTTATGTTTTATCACATTTATGGTAAGATGTAGAAAATAAGATAAAATAAGAGTATTATGTAAAGAAATAAATAATGAATTTTCTTAAAATATTATAATTAGAGACAAAAGTAGTATTATATTATTACTATGTTTTTATCATAAAAAAGTAAACTCTTTAATTAATTACTTCTATATATATAATAAAAAAAGCACTATATTTTGCTCTTTTATTTAAAAAAATAATATATTTTCTACTATAAGTAGTACAGTATTTCACATCACATTGTAATCTTAATTGTTAAGAAATTTTTATTTATTCTCACCTAAAATAAAGAAAAAAACAAGAAAAAGAAAAGAAAAAAAAAAGAAGCCTTGTTCCAAAACTGCAAAATACAATGGTGAATGGTTGAAAACAGAGCAATTTTCCCAAATTTTTCATCTTTCTCTGTTTTCAACATTTATAAGCTCAACCCATTTTCCAACTTCAATCCACAAAATATAGCACATTACATACCACCAATTCTTCCGGCGACCTCATCGGAAAACTCACATATCTCCGATCAACGACACATGGCCAGAATTTCATCCATAACACTAGTCATTTTCATTTTCATTTTTCCGTCGATGTTCGTGCTAGCCAAAGAAACGGTCTCGCCGGTGATACGGTTACCGTCGGAAGTGGTCGGAGAAGGGAAGAATGTGTGTGCAGGGGTAGTGGCGTCGTCAGCATGGTGTCCTGTAAAGTGTTTCCGGACGGACCCGGTTTGCAGCGTCGACGGCGTGACGTATTGGTGTGGTTGTGCTGAAGCGGCATGTGCTGGTGTGGAAGTTGGGAAAATGGGGTTTTGTGAAGTTGGAAATGACGGTTCAGCTTCTCTATCTGCTCAAGCTTTTCTTCTCTTGCATATTGTTTGGCTTATTGTTCTTGCATTTTCAGTCTTTTTTGGTCTTTTTTAAATAATCTCTTCTATTATGAAGAATTTAATGTCTTCTAGTAGTAGAAAAGAATAGAATATGATAGAATAGAATTATAAATGATTGAAATAGTGAATTGTTAATGCAAAATTGCAAATGCAGTGCTATGGTTCTGTCACTTCTGTGACATTCACATTCATGGCTGAATGGTGATTTAACTCCTTTTTAATGGAGAAATCTCTAAAATATTTTTGATATTTAGAGACTATTAATGGTTTGGTGCATCACTTCTTAGTTCTTGCTTAATTGTTTTCATATTATTCAATTTTTTCTATAGTGTGTTGAACTAATGTGTCAATTGTTTAATAATTTTAGATCAATCCTTTCATTCATCATAATGAAAGTTGAGGGAGCCCCTAGAGTAGGGATTTGGATCTGGTGTGGTTACTGTGTGACGCGCATTAATGTATTTGGACCATCTGATCACGATTTGACAATTTTTATTAATTATTTTTCTTTAATATTTAATCTGAGCTGTCTGATCATAAATAAATGAATGAGATGTAAAACATCATAAAACTGTGTGCTTTATCTACTTAGGTGAATCAAAATCTCCTACAGCAAGGGTAACGTGTTACACTTGAGTTAAAAAAAATAGAAGTGGTACACTTATGAGGAAATCATGAATATGGTCAATTGAGTATTGGTCATTTTATTATGTGCTAAATCTGTATAGTTAGTCTAAATCAAACATCCTAGAATAAGACATGATTTATTCTCGCACGATTATGAATTTGTGTGTATATTGACACCTTGAAGTAATTGAAAAATCATAATTTCCTTGCCAATTCTTACATCATTAAGTTGTTCTTTGAATGTATCTTCCAACTACAACATAAAGATATACCGCGTTTGATTTTTTGATCTAGTTACCTGTTTGATTAGAGAGACGAAACGGTATATCGTGTTTATTAAAATGTTTTGCATGATATACATTTAACATATGATAAATAAATATTGTTAAAAGATATGTTATACCCAAATTTTACCCATCTTATTTAATTATTAAGTCAACCTTTGTTTAAATGTGAAAAGGTGGTTGAATTGACAGTTAATCTATACCTATATAAAGAGAGGATACACTATTTTGGTATGACCTATTTTTATTCCTATTTTATCTTTAATTTCAAATTTCAAATTATTCTCATAACAACCAAATTTGAATTTCAAATTATTCTCATAACAATCAAATTTGAAGAAATCATCAACAAAAAAAAAATCAAATTTAAATATAAAATAATAAAAAATATGTATCACACAAACGGACACAGAACGTGCCCGTTTGGCCCGCTAGTAGGAATAAAGAAGGTGGTACATGTACGAGGTCATGGGTTCAAGCCCCATTCTCGACTTTTTTTATTTTTCTGTTTATTTAAATCTTCTTTGTTATTTCTTTTGTCTATTTATTATTTCTTTTTACGTTTTTTTATTTTTATTACCAAAAAATATGTACAAAATTAAATAAACCAAAAAAAACAAAAAAATAGTGGCGAGAGATATATGGGAAGACGAACAAAAAAGAGAAACATAAGGAAAAGGGTAGAAAAAATTCAGATTAGGCAAAAGTTCATAAACAAATTTTTTCATCATAATCCTTTACCAACAAAAATTCAGCATAAAGTGGCAAGGGATTTACATCAAAATCTATCCAATTTTTTCCAAAAAAAAATAGCAACAAACAATATAATCCCTCAACTATAAATAGAGGAGGAATTCCATCATTACTCAACTACAAAAACAACACTGATACATACCATTCATCACCACAAACCTTCATCAAATTCAAACCCACCACCGGAGCACAACTCAGTTGGAACCGAAACAGATCGGGCAAGGAAAAGAAACAGAATCGTGAAAGCAGGATAGGGGAATTTGTTGCCGTCACCTCCTCAGCCAGAATCGCGGGCTGCCTCTGTCAACTCAGCCTTCCGTCCGCAACCTAACTCCTCTTTTCGATATCACTATAACCAGCCATCGCTAATCGCCGTGAAATCTCTCGTGTCGGTAATCTTGTTCTGTTCTTTTCGTTTTCCATTGATCTATATTTGTGTTAATCTTGATTTTTTGGGTCGTGTTTGGTTTTGAGGGAGAAAGACAAAGTGTTTCATCATGATACATCACGTGTTCTGCTTTTGTTTTTCCTTATTTGTTTGTTAACTTACTTTGACCCATGTTCACTTATTTAATTGTTTACTTATTTTCTCTAGTTATTTGGTCTTCGTTTTGCAACATGTACCCCTTTAGTTTACTGTTAACAAACCTCAAAAACACCAAAATATAATAATTCAAATAAAAAAGACGGTTTGGCGTATGCCTCTCCTTCTCCGATTGTTAAATTTCTCGGTGTATACCGGGCGATTTCAATAATCATCATCTTCTAAAAATTCTAAGAAAAATATAATAACAATTCAAATAAAGCGAGACGGTTTGGCGTATGCCTCTCTTATCCGATTATTAAATCTCTTGGTGTATATCTTGCGATTTAATTAATCTCATCTTTCTAAAAGAAACAAAAACTTCAAAAACTATAACGACAATCCAAATAAAAACGAGATGACTTCACGTATGCGTTGTTTTCTCCGATTGTCTAATTTCTTGGTGTATATCTTGCGATTAGATAATCATCTTTTTTTCAAAAATAAAAGATACTATAATAATTTAAAAGGAAGGAGGAGATATGGTGTATACTTTTTCTTATCCGATTATCTAAATTCTTGGTGTATATCTCTAGTTTAGATAATCTCCTTCCTTAAAGATATTTTTCCAATAAAAACACTAAAAAACATTCAACACATCAAAACCTTTTTTCAAAACAAATCATAATCAAACAAAACTTTTTTCATAAAAGGATTATGCTTTATACATTCCAACGCAATACAAACAAGCGCTTAAGCCTCCAACGTGCGAGCATACAAGCCATACGTTTAACTGCTAGAATGCGACATAAACTTAGTTCTCTAAAAAACACCAACCAACAACATTAACACCATGAACTACGAAGCTCTGATTTCTCATTGCACCTGAGAATACGTAGGAGCTGGATTCAACATCCTGTCGAGCCCAATAATAAAAAACTAAAATTCCCCCCACATGTAAATAAACGCAATAAATAAAAATAAGCAAGCAAATGTTAAAAAACACTCTTTATACCCTAAAACTAATAAGAAGGTTCCCGTTGAGTACAACGGATGTGAGGGGTGCTAATACCTTCCCCTTGCATAACCGACTCCCGAACCTGGAAACGGTTGCGACAACCACCTTTCCATTTAATTATAAGGGTTTTATCGATATTTTCTCTTAACAAATAAAATTCGGTGGCGACTCTGTAGTCATTCCGAGCGCGTATACGCTTGTGCGTTTTTCGAGGCGCGACAAGATCAACAATGAATTGATTTAAATGATGAAGATTAATTATCAATAAAGACGGTAAAAATTTCATACTTATATCATGTTAAAAATTTATTGTAAAAATAACATAAATATAGATAATATTCTTCTTATTTGTGGATGTTATTTGTATGCTGAATTTTGTTCGTCAAAATAATTTAGTTCTAGTCACTGTTCGAATAGCAGGTTACTTTGGTGGATTTATTTCACTTCTACGTGAAAAAATTACACTCTCAATCAAGATATCACAATCAATCATGTGGGAGACTTTACAAATAACTATGATAAAAGCAAACGTTTCAAATATTCGACTCACGGTGTAAAGATATTTGCTATGCATATGAATTATTCCCTTTGTTCTTATTTATAAGACCATATGCCACTTTTTACACATCAAGAAAAATTGATGTGATTAATAGATATATACACATAACCACTTATTTGTTGACAAAAAAAAACGCTTATTTGAAACAAATTAAAATGAATGATGTACTTTTTTGGCAAAAATGAATTATGGACATTAGAAGCATCAAATCTGTGCAAAGCTTTCGCCAAAACAAAAATATTGATTTCACAAAATAAAAAAGAGTTCATAGATGTAAGCATGCTTTTAACTGAAGCTTAGGAAGAACATTTGCAAATCTTTTTTGAGTTACTTTTTCATACATGTGATAAGTTTAGCATTTAGGCAAATTTGTATTTGACTCGAGTTATTTTAGAGCTGCAGACTCCCTGCATCTGTGATTGATGGTCAGAGCAGCCGTGGTACGTGTACGGGGTGGTCATCAGCCGTAGAGAAGTTCTATTGTCAAGTTATTTTTCCTTGAGGCTTAGTTTCGTTTTCAATTTTTTATTTTAAGAAAAACAGACACGGCAGTGTGGCTCTCTCAGTGGTTGGATCGATCCAACAGCAAAGATATAACAAAAGGTTGCCAACCTTTCGCGCTTCAACGTCATGAAATCCGTTTTCATTAAATTACCACAGCGATAAGATTCTTGCTTATACCCTGGTAAATACTCTGTCTAGTCAACCATCTACTATTAAAAATCTCAACTAAATACAAGGGAAGTCACACAGTAAGTGCAGGCAAAAATTATTTGTAGAAGAAAATTCTAGTTGCATACATGAGATAAGGTATAACACTTTCTTTTCTTTTCATAAGTTTCATTTCTTACTCCCCAAATTTTCCAGTTAGGATGAAAGATATTTATTGTCTACTGTCATAAACTATGTGTATCCTGTTATCAACACAACAACTAGCAATCAAAAATTAAATCCAATCGAACTCTTCTAGTACCCTCTCTCCGAACTCTAAACTCAGTTTTCACAATAACATCCATACACCAAAAAACAATTGAATTCATTAGAATGGCAAGTTCAGTAAAAGCAAATACTACTCGCTATTTGGGGGGCTTTGAAGTGAAAATCCAGATGTTTTAGGATGATCTGGGATTCCTCTAGTTGTAGTAACGGAGGTTGTTGAGCTCTCATCATTAGCCTCGCTGGATGAATAATTTTCTTCTTTCTGTCCTGCTATTGAAGGGGATGTGGTCCCACTGTGCTTGTTAGTAGGAACATTACCAATCAGGCTTTTATACATAGTAAGGGCTTGAGCCATCATGTTAGCAGGATTGGATGCAGAGCTAGGAAGCAACATGGTGGTGCCCTGCGGAAAAGAAAAGAACAAATATTAAAACAAATTTCAAAGTGGGCAAACTGTGCGGTGCATAAACTTGCATATCAATCAGCTGAAGGGTATTACCTCCTTGGCTATGTTACTGAAAGCTTTAATATATTGCTCTGCTATCCTTAAACTAGCTGCCTGCAAAGCAAATAACAATAATGATTCATTTCATGTTATTCCATATTTCCACGAGACTCCAATGACAAAACAAACGTGTTGATTACGAGGAAATTTAATATTCCAGATGCTGAAGTTATGAGGATTGGAGAATTAGACACGAGAAGGAAAATAATTTAGACTTTAATATGATAATGGGATATAGGGACTTTAATATGATAATGGGATATGATTAATAATAACTTGATATAAAAGACTAAGCAATAACCCCTCTTTATAGGGATATAGGATTAAACTCCTAATCCTAATAAGTTTTAATAAAACATGTTTTCTACAAAATACCCAAGAATAAGACTCTGCCGTTATTTTTCTGAAAAGGTTATTCTCAGAAACAATCTTCACAAAAATTAAACAAATGCCCCTTAGTGCGAATTTTTATTGCAAAGCAGTGCAGAAGCTACACATTCACTTTTAATCAAACAAACACTTACAAGCATACTTGATTTTGGTCTGATACAGCAAAACATTAAGTTATGCTCCTCCAAACATGCAATGGTATGATCTAATTTTGAATGATTTTAAGAAAACTAGCATTAGACAAGAAATGGCCAACTGGGTTCTGCCCTGAAAACTGTGACTGTAATGACTAATGAGTAATGACCTGGTTTATATACAAACAGAGTCACTCACATAGTCACGTGTTTAGTTATCTGAGTGGAATGCTAGGATATCCAAAGTTTAAAATTTCCAAGCATCATTGTCATTGATATTCAAACAATGGAACTCTAAGCCTACGCATTTTGCAATCTATACATAATTTCCAGCCAACACATTGTAAAACTTAGATGAAAACTGAAAAGCTACAAAATTACAAAAATTATTTTAACAAAAAATTGTAACAGAATGAACTGAATAATCTCACCTCTGGTCCTCCAGTTCCGTTTAGGGTGTGCGATACAACAGCAAGTCCTTCAGCTGTTGCTCTTGCTTTCGCAATGATAGCTTCAGCCTCACCTGAAAAATATGAGGTTAGTTATAAGGTTTTGAAGATGTCAAGTGGAAGTGACAATGTAGTAAGGGAACATCAAATCCAGCATTTTACAGTCTAACACATGTCAATGCTCAAGTAAGAATGGTCCAATCCATAGTTTATCATCTTTGCATCCAGATAATCATTTATTTTAAAAAGATACTTAGATTCTACATATGAGCACAATGATATAAATAAAAGTTTCAAATTAAATATAAGAGTTAGCACATCAAATCCAGCAGACGTCAAAGCTAACTTAGAGAATTATATTTTCGCGGAAGGGGAAGTTGGAACCGATATATAAACATGTGATTAACCTTTCGCTCTGTTAGCTTGATCTGCCATAGCTGCTTCTGATGCCAAGATCACTGAACTCTTCTTTCCTTCAGCTATGTTTATATGAGCCTGCCTTTCTCCTGTTTAACACTAGGTCATCAAAGCCATAAACACGACAACAAATTTGAATGACATAGGTATTAAAACTAATTTCGGGATGATAGTAGTGTAATGTCATCCTTGGACATATGAAGAATTGGAGTATCAAATTGATTACCTTCAGACTCAAGAATTTGAGCTCTCTTTTTCCGTTCTGCTTCTGCTTGCATCTCCATAGCTGCTTTCACACCACGTGGAGGAGAGATATCCCCTGCAGAAAGAGAACCATGAAATAAATTACAGAGAAATTTTCAAATAAAATATAAAGGATAATAGTTGATACATTGGCAAAAACTCACTTATTTCATATCGAAGGCACTCTAGACCCCAACTTTTTGCAGCCACATTAATAGACTCCTGTAACGATTTTGTCAGAATTAAATTAACGATTAGTAAATTTGGCTGCTGATGAAAGAGTTATTCTTGATATACTTCTTCAAGACAAATTTTAAATATTGTACGTTAAAAATAAAATATATGGTTGACTCCTATGGAAGACCAAGTCCATAGCTGTTGGTTTGTGTTTGTTATCTACTGTCATTCAGTATTGTCAAATTTCTACCATTATGGAACCATGGCAGATTTGTGACAGCCTCCATAAGTCATAACTCATAACACCTATTACATTCGCCAAGTTTCCACCATAGACCACAACACTGTCAACACAGTGCTTATATGGCGGGTTTATGGCTGACCACCATAAGTCGCTATTGATAACACTGTTTGTCAATTCTATGTACTAACAAGTAAGCAGCATTAGAAGCCATGTCCAAATGTGTAAGGATGTGCAGACAAAGATCTGTTGTGGACTGGGCTGTTAGTTTCCGTAAGTTATTTAGAGTTTCAATGTTATAAATACAGTTTTTGCTTTTTGATATTATTTATTCTTACTTCCTATTTCAGGATTTTATTCTAATTTAGATTATCAAGCTCCAACTTGGAACAAGAATAGCTTGTTAGTGTGTTTGGCTTTTTTAGGTCTATAAATAGATGTTGAGTGTAATAGTAATAACTAAGATGCTTTTGATTAATAAATGTTTTCTTCGTTCAGATTATCTGATTTATGAGTAGCAGGCACACTTTTCCCAAAGGAGGGTGAATAACCAAAGAAAAAGCCCTTCTTAAAAGTGATAGCATGCAAACCCGGATATTTTAAGCTGCAAAACAGTAGTTGGCCTTTTGTTTATGAATTAAGGAGCTGTGAGAAAGGCATAATTCCAACAAGTGATTAACAACTATGACAAGTCAAAAATCATTGAATTTGGAAGTTAGTGTGTGAGGCAGTGAATGTCCCAATAGTTTGGATTGGAAGTTTACAAGAGTGTAAATAAGTGGGAAAAAGGGAAGAATTAGTTAGCAAATACACGTAGAAGTGCTGCTGGATGTCCGGGTAAAGAAGATGTTATGTTTTGGAAGTTGTTTAGCAGAGGCTGAGAGGTCATCTCGCTTGGTAAGGACTTTGTCATCTGGGGGTAGTTCCAAGGACTATTTTGGGCGGCATTTCATTTCTGGTTTAAGTTTAATTGTGGCAGCTAGCCACTTCTCTATATTACTACTGTTGCTGCATACTTCAGCAGGCTTGATATTAATTATACTTGGTTGTTTACTGCCCTTTGTTCCTCTTTTTCATCGGGTGATCTAACAGACAAAACTAAACTAATGTATTAAAGTCAAGTTACTTAAATGAATTAACTTTATCCTATCCAAAAAACAAACCGGATCCTGTATTGTTATCAGTTAAGGACTAAAGACCCATTACCAACAAATATTACCTCTTTAGCTCCTGTCTCATTCCTTTATTTTTTTTCCCCTTATCTTAATATAACTGGATTCAAACAGGTTAGACAGGTTATCCGTCAACCAAGTTCATAAAACGCCATCTAAACAGACACATTCTTTGCAGAACTTAACTATACATGGCTAATCCGATATGAATCACTTACACGATATTTAAGTATGTCTTATAAAACTGAAATACCAAAATGCTTCCATAAAAAGAATAATAAACCAATACTAAAATGACAAGCATAGCACAAAAAACAAGTTCAATGATCTAAACTTACCACAATCTTTTCATTAAGCGTGTCCCTTTCGGCAAAAGTCTTGTCAAGCGTAATCTTACCAAGTTCACTACGCATTGTGGTTTGAGCCAGCTGAATAATAGCATAAAGAGGATTCTCAACACCATAAGAAGCAAGTTTAGGATCAACAATCTGCACACCAAAAACAAGAAGTCAGTCAAGAACACAAAACAAATAATCGGATTTCATTCGATATAGAACAAAGTCAGAAACATTAAAATCACCTTAACATAAAGCACACCATCAATGAGAATAGTGACATTATCTTTAGTAATAGCAGATTGATCAGGAATGCTAATAGCTTCTTCCTTTAGCGAATGCACATAAGCGATTCTATCGACAAACGGAACCAAGAAATGGATTCCAGAAGGAAGAGTCTTAACATATTTCCCAAATCGTTCAATAACAAACGCTTTCTTCTCCGGCACAATCCGAACCCCCCAATTCGTCGGAGGAATAATCTCATAATTCCTGATCAGAAATTCAATTCAAATTCAAATTCAATAAAATTGAAAAACGAAGAAATCGATTCACGGTAGCGAAAGAAACGGCATTAACCTAACCTTGAGATAGGATCTCGACCACTGCGAAACAATCGAACGGAGGATAATCGAGTGGGAAGTAGTAAAGAGGTGTGGTAGGTAGTTGCGGTTGACGGCGGCGCCGTCAAAGACTGAGAGATTGAACGAAGTGCGATTCTGGCTGAATTGGATTTCAGAATGTTCGCCATTTTTGGACACTTTGAGCTTTTGTTTGTGATAACAACCACTCTTTATTTTCTTTCTTACGTGTTCATCAATGTATTTGCTTTCGTGTTCATCAATTTATTTGCTTTCGTGTTTAACATAAAGCCCTAGTAAAACCTTACCTCTAAATTTTTTTGATATATTTTTTATTTTACACAATTATATTTTTTTATTTTATTTTGTTGAAACTTTTTGGACAAAAAATTAAATCTCTTGTAAGAGTTATACCAAGGACATTGTGGGAATTTAGTCAATTAAATACTTTTAATTGAGTTTGTTTTCTATATGAGATAAGAGAAATAATGATTGAAAATACTAATTTTATCCGAACCGTAGTTTATACGGGTCTAGTGTCAAATTGTGTGTCGGAAAAATATTTCTCTTGTTTTATTATCAATCTAAAGTCTAAACCGTAATTATAATTCAGTTGCATGAGTCAAAGTTATAATCAAGTTAATCGGAATTCGAACTCTAAATTTTTCCTTTTTACATACTAAGTGTTAAGAGTATCTGAGTCTGAGTTTGTACACAAAAAATAAAATAAAAAGTATGAGTTTATCTGCAACTTGACCAAATATGTGTACGTCTTACAATGACATTAGCACATACTTTGATTGATAAAACCACATTCATGATTTGATCCCAACTTATATTGTCACTTATTTTGAATGAAAAATGCAATGAATGTGATTTTGTCAAAAAAATTCAACATTCCCCCACTCCCACAATCGAACTATTTTGTTATGTAGTACTACTTGATAATTAAAACCTACTGCAATAATGCAATAAGCATTACGAGAGAGTAGAAGAGAGGGTGTATAATCAACAACTGTAATATGAAAGAAGTAGAGTGACCACACTGCGTAATTTATCTCTCATTTGTCTCTCTAGATGAGAAACAAATTGAACTGGTCCAGTATTTACTATAATTGAAGCTTTTTTTTTTTCATCTAATTGAAACTATAAAAAAAATCTTCAAAGAAATCAACGTTGAAACAGGATTTGGTGGTGCATTAAGATGTTGAGATAAAATTTCGTAATTAGGATAATGTTGGGGTGATAAATCAAGTGATTAAAGAAAGATAAAGGCAAGGCTAAGGCAAGAATGAAACGCAAACAAAAAAAATTGTACATTTAAGTTATAGTGGGTTGAGCTAATTAAGCTGCAAAAAATTAAAGGATGTTGACAAAATTGTAGGTAAGAGTAATAAGGAGTGTTCATGCGTACAATATGGTTCTCTGTTACTTCTAAAGAGTTAGGCTATCAAATCAAATAAAGGATACAACTACATGCAAAGAGTTGGAGACAACGTGTTTTAAAATGGACTTAAATGAGCAGAGAAGCACAGTTTAAAAATAAGGCTGCACTTAGCCGGGTTAGATAGATAGAAGGGTATAAAACCTTACTTTTAAGGTCAATTATTCTACAATTGCCCTCAATGACAAAAATCACAAAAAGAATTTCGCAATAACAGATGCAAACCCCAATGATATGAACAATGTCATTTTGGGGTGGTTTATTAACCTGTTTTGGGGATGTTTACGGCAGCACAGTTGAGATATTGATGTAGAATCAATAATACAAATTAAATATTTTCTGGGTTATGCTTACTTTTGTACCAGTTTAGCGAGACTGCCACGGTTTTTAATTTTAAAATATACTTCACATTCAGTTTACTAGAAGTTCACTATTTTAACGACCGAATAAATCAACTCAAAACGAGCAATATACTGCACGATTAAGAACCACAAAACACTTAAAGCAATATATTAAATAAGATATTCCCATAGAGAAAACTGAAATCCTTAACGACAAAAATTCCGACCTCAAAAACCAAATGTAAACTGTGTCCAAACACTAGACAAAAAACATTTTGCAATAATGCATAAACAAGATAAGCTTGAATCAAACTAAAAAAAGATATGATTGTTTTAAGTTTCACCATCTACTCTTCAGTTACTACTGAGCCCTTCTCACTCACATAAATACCATCAAGAAACTTCCTGATATCCTTGTTCTTAACATGGCATTTCTGTTACAAAACACAAAACAAAAACAATTAGAATTCAAATCAAGCAACAAACTGAACAACAACAATAATAAAACATGCACATGTCAAAGAATGTACCTGGTTAATAAGGGCACATGACCTAGAAACAAGCTCAATGTCGTTTCCATCCAAAACAACCTCATCCTTCACCTTCTCAGATCGAACAATCGAAACTCCATCAAGCAAATCAACTTTCCTCACCTAATACATAAAATTCAACAAATTCCCAAACTATTAAAATCACACACAACTTCACCATATAACAAACCAAATTACAAAATTACATCATTTCAAATGATCTAAACATTAACATTCATAACAAATAACCAATTAAATCAACTTTCATCACCTAGTAAATAATTCAACAAATTCCCTAACTATTAAAATTACATTCAACTTAACCATATAACAAATCACATCATTTCAAATCATGTAAACAATAATAAAATTCATAACAAATAACCAATTAAATAAACTTTCATCACCTAATACATAATTCAACAAATTCTCAAACTATTACAATCACATTCAACTTAACCATATAACAAATCACATCATTTCAAATCATGTAAACAATAATAATGATCATAATACATAACCAATTAAATCACATACACTAATGTTTATAATACAGAGCAATCATAACAAATTAGGGTTTTACATGTCATCTAGGGTTTTCAAAATTGAAAAACAAAAAAAAATGAAATTGATACCTTCTTTTCTCCCAAAAAGTTACGGATCTCAATGGACTTGTTATCATTGGTGATGCTAGCATTGATAGGAAAATGAGCATAAACAAACCTCATCTTGTAACGGAAACCCTTAGTAACACCTCTGATGAGATTCTCAACATGGCTGAGAGCAGTACGGATGGCGGCGGAAGTTTTCCGGGAACCAAACCAAGCATCGATCTTAAGCTTCTTCTTACCATTCTCATCGGTGATGAGATCAAAATCGAGGTTAAGATGCTTGAAATCACGAACAAGCTTACCGCGAGGACCTTCAACTTCGATCACCTTAGCGTTAACCTTGATGCTAACACCGTCAGGGATGTCCATGGTTTCGGAGGAAAGGATGGTCTTCATTTCTGCTAACTAGGGAAATCGCTCTGGTTCTCTACGGCGATTTTGTGGGGTTGTAGCAATCAACGGAAGGAGAAGGAGAAACCCTAATGGTTTATATAGTTAGGGATTTTGTGAGAAGGGTTGTTGTTTGGGTTTTGGGCTTTAGTTCTGTACTGAAAATGTTTGGTTTGGCCCAATAATCACTAACCTAACATTTTCTCAAAATTTTTTATAATTAACACTGTAATAATTAATTGCTATCAATAATCACCTACACTCATTTTTTGCTCAAAATAATTATTTTATTAGCTTGTAAAAAAATACTGTACTTTTTTTAGGGGGGGAGTAACAAACATTACACTAAGCGGTAAATATTATAGAAACGTACATACAATTGTGAACTTTCAAATGAAGATATTCAACCTAAGAATATCAAATTAATGCTCAATATTTATCAAATTTATGAACAAGTAAATATATTTTTTAAAAATTAATTTTAAAATTATATACAAAAGTTTCTGAAATGAGAATATGATTTTTTTTTTCTTTTTAAAATTTAAATTCTAAAACACAAATGAATGTACATTCTCAAAAATTTGGGACATACTTGGTTAGTGCTTACATTTATGTGCATGGTCAATTGTAGAAAAGAGCTTTTGGTGCAATATTTTTAATATTCCCAAGCAAAATTGTATGATGGGGTGGCAGCACATCATAGTAATGATGAGTTGTTGATCCTCAATGTTGATTGAAGGAAGTGTCCTAATAAATCTGAGTTTGATGGGTTTTGGAGTTCATATAATGGTCTTAATATTGAGATTTAGACTCTTTTAATAGTAGTAGTAGTGATCAATCTTTGTTGATAAGCTGGTTTGATAGTATTCTAACTCCCAATATGTGGCTTAGTTAATTCAATCTTGAAATTGACATTTTTCATTACTAGGTTAAATTGGTGCTTATTAGAGGCCACTTAAATTGGATTGAAACATATCTCAACAACATACTCCTGGAAAAATGACGGTTCCAAGAAGAAAATCTCTGCCTAGTAGTCTTATTAAAATGACTGCAAACTTCTCGAAAAATTTGATTATTCACGAGGCTTTACTAAATTGTCTTAGTAAAACTTATTCATCACAACTGCATTTGAGAAATGACTGAAACCACTTGATAAAGAGAATTATAATTTGATTTTCATAACTGCATTTGAGAGAGGACTGAAATCATTTGGTGTCATAATTTGTCCCGAACTATGAACTACTTTAGCCCCCTTCTCTTAAGAACCAGAGTTTGAAAACAAACTTGATTTGTGAGGTTTAACTTAATTGTCTCTATGTTTGCTAGCATGCATTTTAGGGATTTTAGGGTTTTTTTTAATGTTTTTTTCTTCTGTGTAAGTATCAATTAATGAGATGACATATTTTTTAAAGAAGCTTGCATGTTTAAACTCGGATTTGAACCCGAGACTTAGATAAATTAAAAGAGACGGGTTTCATATCACATCATCCGAGGCCATTGAGTTTTTATCTATTTCATTTACTCACATAACTAAACAAATAGTATCATTTTATCAATAAGTCATATCTTAGTTGACAAATGCCAAAATTATTAGATTAAATATTTGTGATATTTTTTTTTTTTTTTTTTGGTTTTAATCACCAGTTTAATCTGGTTCGGGGGTCAGTTCTGGTTTCAACCTCTTCCCAATCGCAGTTGCGGGGATCGAACCGTAGTCCTCCTTACTAAGTTCAGCGCTAATCACCACTGAACCAACTAACGATTGGTTAATATTTGTGATATTTTGTTTTCAAATAAAAAACCTCTTGTTTTTTTAATGTCATGTGATATTTTGTATTTTGACACAAAATTAAAAAAAAAAGAAATAGAGAAGGAGTAAAGAGTCAAAAAATTGAAAAAATAAGCGAAATAAGCGGAAAATGAATTCCGTTAAGCAGTTAAGTGCGGTGATGAAAATCTATTTATAAAGAGCAAAACAATGACGTGTTCCAAAATTTTCAATTCTGAAATCAAATCAAAGAGTGCAACGTTTTCTATAATCGGCGTTGCGTCTCTCAATTCTTCAATCCAATTCACCAGAGGGAGGTAACCTTTCAACTCCTCCCTCCCTCCCGATACATTCTTCTCCTTTCACAATTCATCATCAAAACTTATTAATTTAACAAAAGAAAAATGCACCATTGTCGATATTAATAATAAAAAGAGATGATTTTTTCAAGTGGGTATTCATTTTTGAAGAAATTATTACGTGAAATATAAGATTTTTTTGATTTTTATTGTTGTTGGTGGGTGGGTTTAAACGTAGAATGAGAACGGGTAAATGGGTTAAGAGTATGGGTAGGATTTCAAGGATTGGAAGTTTTGCAATTTCTTCTTCAAAGGATAATCCACCACAACCTTGTATTACTTGCACAACTTTTAATATTCTTGCTCCCATTTACAAAAGAATCAATGACGAGGTTTTTCTTCTTTTTCTTATGTTTTTTTGTTTTTGTTTGTTTAAGGTTTTTCTTAAATATTTGTTTTTTTGTTATTGTTGTTTTGATGATTGAAAATAGGACCCAAGTTGTAGAGAGAGTGATTACAGAACATATTGGTTGGCAAGGAATCATAGGATATTAGATTGGCTTTTGAATGAAAAGTCTTCTATTATTTGTCTTCAGGTTTGTTTGTGTCTGTTTCTATTTTGATTTTCATGTATGATAATTGAGATTCTATTATTGGCTAAGGTTGAAGGGTTAATGTATGTGTTGAATTTTTGTAGGAGTTTTGGGTTGGAAATGAAGAGCTTGTTAATTTGTATGAGAAGAGACTCGGAGATGCCGGTTATGTTAGTTTCAAACTCGGAAGGACTAACAACCGCGGAGACGGTATGCGCACATTTTATATCAATTTTGCTAAAATATCCCTTTTTTGTTATCACAAATAGTTATGGTATATATAATTATATGGAGATATATGAAGCTTAGATGAATTGTTTCCAAGGATCTCCCCTAGGGTCTAAGAAAGCATCAAGGCTTAGAGGGTGAAATAATCACATTTTTCCCATTGAACCCCACAAAACATGTTTAAAAATATTTGTTGCGGAAGGACATTTCGAATGACAAAGAATGTTTGCAAATATAACTCTTTAGACAGTCAATGTAACCTTTGATATATAACAGCCAGAAATATATTTTCCACGAGCATACTTTTTGTGTGGGAATTGTTTGTTGAAAAGTTATGTATAATATACAAATTCTGATATATTGTTGCCCCTTTTCGTTATATCAGGTCTTCTTATAGCAGTGCAAAAAGAATATTTTAATATTCTTAATTATAAGGAGTTGCATTTCAATGATTGTGGTGACCGTGTTGCTCAACTATTACATGTTGAACTAGCTTTTCCGTTTTCAAAATGTCGAAATGGTGAAATTAGGCAGGAAATTCTTATTGTTAACACTCACTTGTTATTTCCTCACGACGCAACACTATCTCTTGTACGACTGAAACAGGTATCTAAGCATTCAAATGTGATATGCAAGAGTTTTCCAGATATTACCAGGCTTACCTTAAAATTTTAATTTTGTCACAGGTCTATATGATACTTCAATATGTAGAATCTTATCAAAATGATTTCCAACTCAAACCAATGCCAATCATGTTATGCGGGTAATTAAACTTGATATGGACTTTTGTGTACTTATTTTTTCAAAACTCTTGAACAATGTTTTATTTCTCAGTGATTGGAATGGAAGCAAACGCGGGCATGTTTACAAGTTCCTGAGATCTCAGGGTTTTGTATCATCTTACGATACTGCACATCAGTACACTGATGCAGATGCTGATAAGGTCATTATTTAGCATTGTTATTAGGATTTTTCCTTTGAACAATTAGTAAAACACTTAAACTTATTCCATGTTTTATGTCAATGCAGTGGGTTAGTCACCGAAACCATCGAGGAAATATATGCGCGGTTGATTTTATTTGGCTTCTAAATCCTGACAAATATCGAAAATTACTAAAAGCAAGTTGGAGTGAAGCAGTGTTTGGCATGTTCAAGGTATAGCATTTGGCCTTGGACTTATTTTAACCATCTCTATTAGAGTTTTTACATGAATAAGTTTAGGCCACGTGTGTTTCCTATACTACTGTCTACTATAGCACACTCTTTACTTTTGTGGAACTCGGTTGTTGTTGACAAAAATTTCGTCATTTCTTCAGTATCTAGTGCGTAGAGCTTCATTGACAGAGAGTGATGCATTCACATTTCTAAGTGCTGATAATGAAGATTGTATTACTTATTCTGGTTTTTGTGAAGCACTTCGACAAGTATGTTGCAGTATTCACTGTTGAATTATCACTCAAAAAGTTCATTTAATGCACATGCTTGTCTGAGAAATCTAGGTGGTTATAAGTTTTTTTTGTTCACTTCTTGCAGCTAAATTTAATTGGTCATTGCCATGGGTTGAGCGATGAAGAGATAAAGGAGTTGTGGGTCCAAGCTGACATAGATGGAAACGGTGTTCTTGACTATAAAGAATTTCTGGTAAATTATTTCACATAAACAACAATATTAGTAAATTTGTACTTACAGAATTTTTTACCGGCATTTGCCATCCACGAGTGATCCAACAAGAACAATTGGACATGTCTGTGTATAATTGAATAATTGTCATTTTTTTAGCAATGGCTTTGTTTGATTTCATCCATGTACCGAATAGCAGTCATCGAGACAAGCCTATCTGTTGTTATTCCTATTTTGTTTGCTAAATCACAGTCTTGAAATTATGTGGATGCAGCAGCAAATATGGAGTTCAGCGGATGAAAACAATGTTAAGGAGCAGGAGGATGGTTCAAATGATGTTCAAGAACAAACTATTGGATTTAGTGTAAAAAATGCAGTTTTGTTCCCTCCTGAGGTGGAGAAAGGTAGATGGCCTGACGACTACTCTCTTTCTGATCACGCACGACTAACTGTTGTGTTCTCGCCGATAAGAATGCCAATGATTTGCTGACACAATATTGATTTTTGGTGCTATAGCTTAGGAGTTATCAATTAGAATTAAAACTTGTGTACATAGATATCAGATCACATGAAAGGGCGAAACAACTGAACGTGTTACGAAAGATACAATACAAGGTCTTTTATAGGGAATTTTTATACATCCCTAAAGATTTAACAAAAGGAAACAAAAAAAAAAGAATGATTTGTATATATAGTTCTAATTAAGCTCTAGATTTCCTAGGCATCAAACCTTTTGTAGCATGGTAAGATGCACCTCTAGCTAGAGCTTCTTTGAATAGTTTAGACACATTGTATCTTGTAACATATTTTGCTCTTGATATGCAAATTCAAATTGTACAAAGTTAAATTAAATTTCTTGTAGATACTACTAGCTATCTTAAGCATTGGAATCATATTCTGTTTATAGGTCTAAAATCAGAAAAGGAATTTTAGAAAATAGTAACAACAATTATAAATTAGAGAAAACATGGGCGGTTAGTGTAAAATAGTTTTACGCTGGCGTCCAATAAAAATCAAGTATGTGGTAGTTATATCTAAAAACCTGTTATAACGCGGGCAACTATATTGAAAATAAACTCCTAAATATATTCAACATTGAAGATAAATATAAAATGGAATATGAAGCAAATAAGTAATAAAGTTATAAAGCAAGCCAAGTGTTTGAATATGTTGGGCTATATGATTTCATATGGTGATCTTCTAGCCACAAAACTGTGACATTAAGCTTCATCAGTCAATCCATGCTAGCTTTACTTACCTTTACTAAAGAGCATTACTATTACTATTATTAAAGTTTGATTCTCTCAGTCCCTTTAAAGTGATATTAATAATCAAAATATAAACACTGGAACTTTTTCACCATCATCTTTTCCTGGGATGTTTTGCCAAAAAATGAAAAAGGAAGTAAAAGTAATCTGAATTCTGAAGCCTTTAAATATACACAGAGCAAAAAGAACAAGTAATGTTCACTAGAAAATAAGAACCAAATTGCTTTTTAATTGAATAACTAGTCCTTACACCTTTTTGATGCAAAATATATACTATGATTGTGCATGATATACATTACTTTTACAATAACAACAAGTTAAGTATGTCTCAAATCCTTAATTGTTTACTTGCAGTAAAATTTATAGCGGTAGTTTGATTCATATCCTATTTAACATCAAATTCGAATTATATAATCAGGTATGTACCAGAAAAAAGAGTTATATAATTAAGTGATTTTTTTGGTACATCGGCAATATAAATTGCTCCTGCTAGGGAACGAACTCTAGACCTCACTCTACCCAACCTATATGTCCTTCAACTCTTATCATTTGAACTATCCTATGAAGACATATAATTAAGTGATTGAACTTAAATGGTTAAAGAGTAAAATAATTCTTAATCATACTGAATTTATCACTCTATCAAACTTCGAATTACTAGAATCTCTTCTTTCAATTACGGGGTTTAACCAAAAAAGATTATGTCAAAGTAAATTACTACTTAATATTTAAGGTATTTTCTTGTGTACCCCCACAAAATTTGGGGGTATTTACCCCAACGACTTAAATTTTTTTAAACCGGTATAAATTTTTGTAAAATAAACCGTTGGATTAAAAGTTTATATCATATAAATCATTTGTGTAAAATTTTAGACAAATCTAAAATCATTTGATATGTTATTTAGACGCATCAAAATTAACAGTTTTTGTGATTTCTTAAACACCGTTAATCTTTATGTGTCTCAATAACATATCAAATGATTTTAGATTTGTATGAAATTTTACACAAATGATCTATATGATATAAACTTTCAATCCAACGGTGTATTTTATAAAAAAAATGTATCGCTCAAAACTTTTTGTAATAAATGGGAGTAAATACCCCCAAATTTTGTGGGGTTACACAAGGTTGGCACCAATATTTAAATAACATTAAGGTGTTAAGGATTGCGGTTTGCACCAACATCAAATATGAATTGTTAATTAATTCATTGAAAAAAAAGTAAGGACATTGTAAACATGTTGTTCTCTCTTTTTAGTTTATACACGGCTACTTAGTGCTTTTACTTTTCTTTTTCGTCTTTGCCTTTTTCCTTCCTGCACGTGAGATGACATGTTATATCATTATCATGCTCATATATAATTGCACCATATATATCACAAAATGTGTGAGACTCTCTAGGTCTTGATCCAATACCCAGAAATCTCTTTCTCTCTCCCATCAAGTTGAACTGTGATTTTGATACCGGAGTTGGATGATGAGTGAGAGACTCGATGAGTTAGATCATCATATTTGATTAAAAAAAAGTATATAAATGAGTTTGGACACCATATTTTCACTTAAAATCTAAGACGTTAATTAAATATAGACATAGCGGTCATCTCACTTATAAGTTGTTTAACATTTATTGTTTTATATCTAATATGAGACTTCAACTCACACTTGATACATCATTACAATAAAACTATATACTAAAAATGTATAAATGTAAATTCAGAAACAATTTATTTTGGAAAAAGACAAGGATCTACATTCTACCAAATTCAAGAACAAAAACATTTACTGTCATGAAGATCAAACAAACCAAGAACAAACAAACAGAAAAGATGAGAACGGTTGATATGTCTAAGCTAGTACTACATGTTGAATATTGTGTTGTTGTTGTTGAAGTTTGTTTGAAGTCTCACATTGTTTAGGTTATCAGATTATTAGATGTATAAATATGTAAGCGCAACGTTATCTTATGACATAGTTTTTTGGGTTGAGATCCAAGCATATTTAACATTACATGTACCAAACGAAGTATGATAAATTGTTAATGTTAATATTACTGATCAAGCATTAATGAGATCAAGCATAAAAATTAGACCAGACTATGAGCTACAAGATGGAAGGTAGTTGCTAAAGAATTTATCATTATTTAGAACTAGTCAATTCTCTATATATGATAATGTAGTAACTTTTACCAAAATATTCAAGGTTAAAATCTCCAACAATATACGTTCCAAAAAAACTCCAACAATTGAAGGTAATAACATCAACAATTTTTTTTGCCTAAATTAACTCTGTATAATATTTTTCAACATTTGATACCTTTTCCTACAATAATATACATAATCAACGGATTCTATTGTGCATTGAGAATAATCATGGAAATGTCAACGTAATGAATATAATCTTGAATCTAGTTTCATTTTCAGGTGTCAATTTCATGCATGAGAACTATATGTGAAGTAAATTCCCATCAAGTGCGGAAGATATATAGTATTCCAAAATCCAAATTATATTATATATACCCTTAAACTTCAAAAGAAGTAGGAATCAATTCCATTTTGCACAAGGATAAAAAATAAATACTACATAAGAATATTTGGATTGACTTATTTGAACTTCTTTACAACTAACATAACTTATGAAAATAGTTCGTATTATATATGAAAATAATTTATCTTTATTTTATATCTATTGCTATAAAAATAGCTTATATGAGATTATATATAAGCGCTTATCATGATAAATACTTGTGTTATAAGTCGTAAAATGAGTGGTTTGTCCAAATTTGGCTTATATATATCAAATATCATTTTAACAAAGTTGGGGGACTTAAGAGTGTATATACTCCTTCATGGTTTGTACTTTTCCAACATTCCATAATAAATTCTTTTACTTTTAACGAATTTCAAGCAAACAGAATCATGTATTATAACTTATAAGGGTGATGCTAGTTGTATATAAGTGGTTTGATCACTCACTTTGGATTCCATTACAATACTATAAAAGTGGTCTGATCACTAATGTTGCATAATCACACTGAAATAGTCTAGAAAATTTAATTAATCTGTACTTTGAATAGTGAATTGGTTTGTTTTTTCTTTTGAAAAGGCAAGTGAACTCGATTGTTATTTTAGATTTAAAGTTGTATGTGTTAAAGTTTGTTACTCTAAATTGTAAATGCATGGTACGTAATATGATGAATGTTCTCAAAATAATGGTTTAGAATCATTAGATTGAATCTTGTATGATCAAAAATTGAAGCAACAAGGATTTCTATTGGAAATTAAATGTAATAGAGAGACACAAACAAATAACCAAAATTTGATTGAGTTTTTTAATTGTACTTTTAGATGAATTAATTAATCAAATTGTATTCCATTGGTTTGCTTTGGTTTTGATTCAATCTCTCAAAGCAAGTGAGTTTAGATATTTTTTAACTAAAACCAATATAAACTAGTCTAGTTTTTATTATTGTAATAGAAGAAAGAAAAAGGATTCCAAATCAAAACTTAACACAGCAGCCGAATTGGGGTCACATGCATGATGAATCACTTTTTCCTTTTTAGAGCCCTCCACCAGACCGTCCACCCAAGTGGATAAACAAATCCTTAAATATATTTTTTTATAAAATAAATAAATAAAATCCTCTGCAAATAAAAAATGATAGAAATGATCGTTAGATATCATCCAAACTTATAAAAAAAATGCTAGGGGTACTATCTAATGAAGCAAATACTATTGTAATATGATATTGGAGTTGGAGTTTGTGCGGGCAAATTTTCAAAATTCTAAAGAATGTTATTTTTAATTTAAAATAATCTTATTTTAGTTTTAATTGAAAAGTAATTTGTGGTTATTAATGCTTCGACCTCAAGTTGTATCACTTCGTTTATGAAGCATTGTTCGCTCTGAATGTTGTGTAAGCCCATACAGTTTTGGTCTTTATAAAAAGTGTCTCAAAATAAATTTTTGAGAATATTATATATAAAATAAATTTTTTACTTCTGATTTTCAAACAATGTGAGATGTTTTAGGTGAATTAAAACAAATGCACCCTAATCGATACTAAGGGAGTTCGTGAGTTTGATCATCACATATGGCATCAATATTATGACCTTGAATTTGAAACACCGCATTTTTTATATATTGTCTACTTCAGATGTTTTGTGAGTTCTCAAAGTTTGATCATTCGTAAAATGAGTTTCACTGAATTGAAAAGTGTAATTATTGTATGTAAACTACGTACCATTAACTTCAATTTATACGCGATATAAGACATTTTAAGTGTTCGGAAATAATTATTTTTCATATAGGAGTCTCGTTAGATTGAGATGTAGTAAAAATCAAAGTAAATAAAAGCTTACTTCGATCATCTCGCATTTACACTTAACTAAACTCGCAAGAACTAAACTTTATTTATTTTATATCTTATACATAAATTAATAATTCATTTAATAAATTACAAATTTAATACAATCAATCTTTTTTGAATTAAATATCGCGTATAATACAAATTTCTTTTATGTATATGTCTCAGTATTATAATACCTAAAAAAATGAAAATTTTACTTCTTTTAACATGTAACTAATTTTAGTGAAAGAAAAAGATAAATAAAGTAATTAAAATTACAAAATCAATATATACACTGGTTGTATTGTATACTATGGTTTTCTTAATGGGCAAGTAAGTAAGGGCTCCATTTTCCAATTTCTGTGCCACGTGGCAAACTCTCATTTGCAGTACAACATGTCCTTTTTTTCCCTCTCTTCACACTTCTTCTGACCAACCGTCCCAATTTTTTTCATCCGCATTTACCCCTCACCCTTTCCTTCTCAACAACGCTTCCAATAACAAACACTTTAGTGGTACTTTGGTAGTTTCGTTCTAAAGCAAGGGTAAAACAGTATACACGGTATATACTATGGATTTAAACGCGCTTTCTAACGTAACACTCCACAAACACACCCACACAGCACTATATCACTCAAAATAACTTTCTCTCTTCGTGTTCGTTCTTCATTCTTCTACTTTATCATTATCTCATAAATCATCTTCAAATATAAAAATCAAATAAAACTATATGGACCATCACATCCCTAAATAATCCTCTTGAAGAATTATTCCATTGATTCTCAATTTCTTTATAATACTTAATCCAAGATCCATTCAAACCTTCTTTTTTCTTTTTATGTTATGGGTTCTCTTGACTGTGTTCCATCGCTTGACGATGAGATGACGGTGTTGCCGTTAAATTCGCTTCCGTTAGGGTTCCGATTCCGACCTACCGACGAGGAACTTATCGATTACTATCTACGTTCGAAGATCAATGGAAATGGTGATGAAGTTTGGGTTATTCGAGAGATTGATATCTGCAAATGGGAGCCATGGGATATGCCTGGTATTTCTCTTCACTATTTAGACTCATAATCTCATCTTGATTTTGGTAAAGTTGTTTATTCGTAGTGTTTTTTAATTAATTGTTTACTGTATGTATAGATCGCATACTTAAGACTTGTTTGGATTGATTTGTATATAAGATTATCCACTGATATAAGTGCTTTTGAGAGCTTATGTAAACAACTTATTACATGTACATAACTTAAGCTGTTTTCAGCTTATTTTCATGAGCTTCATGATAGATTATGAAAATAACTTATATGAAAACAGCTTATGTTTATATGAAAAAGTTTACTTTATTTTATTGTTTGTTATAAAATTAGCTTATACATAAGCACTGATAGGACAATCACTTGTGCTATAAATGTTCAATTAAGCTATTTAGCCAAACAGGTTGAAGTTTAAGGAATTGATCATGAGGATTTGAGTAACAAATACGATTGTTGATTTTTTTTTTTGCTGATTTTTGATATATTGGTGGTGTGTGTGTTGGATTTGTTGTAGGTTTGTCGGTGATACGAAACAAGGATCCGGAGTGGTTTTTCTTCTGTCCACAGGATCGAAAGTATCCAAACGGACATCGATTGAACAGAGCAACAAATCATGGGTACTGGAAGGCAACAGGAAAGGATCGTAGAATCAAGTCTGGAACTATCTTGATTGGAATGAAGAAGACTCTAGTTTTCTACAGTGGTCGTGCACCTAAAGGAAAGAGGACTAATTGGGTTATGCATGAGTATCGTCCCACTCTGAAGGAGCTTGATGGTACCAACCCTGGACAGGTCCGTTCTATTCTATTCTCGTATTTTTACAGCTAGCTAAGGAATTATGCAAATATGATAACAATTACTACTAAATTGTTAATCTTTTTTTTTTTTTTTTTTGCTTTTATCAGAATCCATATGTCCTCTGTCGTTTATTTAAGAAAAACGACGAGAGCCTGGAAGCTTCAAACTGTGGTGAAGTGGAGCAGACTAATTCAGCTCCTATGGCTGCCAACTACTCTCCAGAAGAAATACAATCTGATCCAGCTCTTATTACGACATCCACATCACAGGTTACAGAAGAGGATAAGCAGCTGGCCATTATCCATGATGTCTATGAGGAAACCATATCTAATGTTATAACCTCGGTTGATTCCCAAAACCACACTATTAAACTAGCTGCAGAGGTTAGATCGGTTAACTGAGCCATAATCTATTATTACTAGTTATTGAAGTTTGATAATTGTAAAAGACATTTTAGTCCTTTCTTTCTTTTACTTGTCTCATTCCCCTGATATACAATTTTAGATGCATTGGATTTATTGATTGAGATACTTGATATTTCCTGCAGGAGGATCAGGAATTGATACTTGACATGTATTATAACCCGAGAGATGGTCTATTACTAGATGACAGATTATTCTCCCCAGTTCTGGCCCATATGCCACCAGAATTTAACTATCAAGCAAATAATGAATCAGACAATCAATGTGGGCTTCAATATGGCACAAATGAGATAAATATTTCAGACTTTTTAAATTGTGGTTTGAATTGGGATCAACTTCCCTGTGAGGAGTCCAGTAGCCTCCAGCAGAACTACTCCTTGTTCAATGTTAAAGACAACGGTTCTGGAAGCGACTCAGAAGCGGGCTCCAATATGACTGTAAGTAACGACTCTAATGCTATGTATTGTTTGGTCAATCTCATGTGGTAGGTTTAACAATTTAACATTGTTTTGTCGCATCTTCTTTATAATGTAAATCTTATTTTTATGTAGTGCATGCAAGCTGCTTATCCCCAAGAGGCAATTGATAGAAGGTTTCCTTTTGCAACAATGCCATCGTTTAGCACCTTTGACCAAAATGGTGATGATCAAAAGAGCAATGTTGTACTATTACAAAACAATGTCCAAACATCTTTTCCTTCGGATGTTAATTTTGGTGAAGTGTACAATGTTGTCACTGCTTATGATCAACCAAGAAACTATAATAATACAATTATGAGTGCTGATAGTGGAATCGTTAGAAGGGCCAGACCGGCACGAGACGAACAATTGAAGACAACTTCAGTGCAAGGTACTGCGCAAAGGAGAATCCGTTTGTCAAAGATTGAACCTGACTCAGATGGGAGTTGTACACAAGAACAGAAGAATTCAAAACCAATCATTGCTGTGGTAAGAAGAGTTTGCTTATTTTGCTTGCATGATTAAGAGGTTGTCTTTGCATGTGTTGTGAGTTTTGTTTCTATTTTGCAGGAGAAGAAAGCTGCAGAAAACCATGTTGCAGATGCTGAAAGTGCTACTCGTACTAATCATGTGTATAAACAGCAGAAGGCATCCAAGTCAATTGACAATAGAAAGATTTCTCAAAAAGTTGCAAAAGCAGGGGGATTAAGAGACTTTTTATTCATAGGAAGGGCGCCTTTCAGATCAAAGACTTCCTCAAACCGTGTTGCATTGTGGTCTTCTGTTTTTATAGTTTCTACATCTGTACTGGTTTCATTAGTAGCCTTTACTAACATATGGGGATATATTAAATTTTGAACTACTAGCAGGATCATTCCTTTGTAATTTGTCTCCATTTCTTTTTTGTGCCAGTTGAGCGGAGGCTGTAGGGTTTAACTTTCTTATATTCCTTGATAACAATATATGCGCGCGCGCATATATATAGTCAGTGTATAACTATAATATGTATCACCCACCACCCAGTTGGCTAGTATGTAGACTATGTTGCTGTACATTAAGGTTAAACAATTTCTTTATTTTAAGTTTTTTCCAGTTTATCTTTTAAATTTGTTGTCTTTCAATTGCATAGACACGAGGGATGGATAGAAACCTCAGTTAGATAGCGCGAGGGGTTGTGGATGAATGAATCAATCCATCGACAAACATCCATTGAAACCGGTAGGAGTGGTCCATTTAGAAAAGAGACAATGTGAATCTAATCATCTAATGTCCATTCAGATGCACATTATTGGTGTTAAAACCACTAAAATCAGGAACATTCAGATGCGTTTTGGAACTTTGTGGTTTGCATTTTGGAACATCTCCAAAATTTAAGTTATGAGAGTGTCAACGTTTTTAATGTCCTTCTTAGAAGGATCTGCCATGTCCATGGTGGAATACTCTCATTGACAAACTAGGCATCTTTCTTAGACGGTAAGTATCCTCCTAATAAATTTTTTGTTTTTTCTTCTTACATCTAACATTCTATATAGGCTTCAATATTATCATAACAAACAAAAGAAAATACAACTCAAGTACTCAACAAAAGGAAAAATAACCATCCACCAAACCAAATTCAACAAAACGAAAAATAACAATGCACCAAACCAAAATAACCGATTAACTAATTCTAAGAATATTTACGTCTCCCTATGTATAATGTATTACTTCGGTCTCTAATTATAAACACTAGTTGAAAAAATTGTATAATTTAAATTCAGTCAATAATTTCTCATACTTTTTATATATAAATTAAAATGATAGAATAACTTCTTTGTATTAATATTTACATGTCAATTACTCAAATATAATTATTTATTGAAAATTACTTTATGTGCCCCGACAAAATGACACACCCTCTGAATTTCTAAATTTACCCTTTCTTGTTTGTTATGTATTTAGCGAACTAAAAAATAGTCTGTTGAATTTCCTACTTAGAATGCGAATGTTATAAAAATCAAATTTTTTGTCTCTCTCTCTCTCACTGTTCTCTCACCTTCATATTCTTTTTGTTGAATAAAACATAGTTTGTAAGCTAAAGTGTGAACCATTCTATCACCCTCAAGTGTGATTGGTCAATTATATTGGATAATCATGAAGCGAATTTAGATTAAAATGACGAGGGTAAAAGTGGAATAAAAAGTGAAAAGCTATAAACTAGTATAAATTAAAACGTTATTTTGTTTAAAAATAAGATAAAAGACAATAAAATAAACTATAAGGCATAAGCATATAAATAACAGTTACCAAATAGAGTTTGTTTTATCAAATGAACTTATAAGTCAGCTAATTTTAGTGTCTTGCCAAACCAACCCTTTGTGATTGTGCCTACTAAGTATAAGTACTTCTCCATTACAACTGAGAAGAATCCATCGTTTATAATATATTGATTGATGGCTTCGTGTTGTATTTCTTTCGTGCACTTTCATTTCTACAGTGGTGATTGAGGTTATCACGCGTATGCTCAAAGGAAAATGAAGGATTGGTTGGTTTCACTGAGATTCATCAAAATCCAGAATTGCCTTATACATACCCATTTGCCAAAACTGACTGCTATTGTTTCTCAAATTGGTTCGGTTCCGCTTTGAGATGCACTCCCCTTACAGGTTACCCCTCTTTACCTCTTTTACCACTTGTTACTTTCTGCGGTCATAAAAATGAAATTAATTAATTAATTAATTGATTCTCACCTTGAGTATAAATTAAGAACTCTGGGCCAGCTGTCAGGTGCCTCAAATCTAATGAGGGATTAGTCACTGTTTGCGTTTGGTGGTGAGTACCTTGGTCTCGACAAAAAGAAAATGACTTGAAAATGATTTATGCTTTTATATATTCTTGTAAAAATGAGTTGAATAATAAATTTGAAGCTTCAAATCAACCGTGGAGGCAAAAACTCCAAATTTTAGATTCTTAGAATCAATACTTGGAGCAATATCAATTTTGTTGGTTCTTCTGCTCCTAGAGCATAATATTGTTTTTCAATAAGGTGAATATTTGATCTGATGTTGGTGATGGTTGATTAGGAGCTTGTTGAGTGAGAATACAAGACCAAAATTGATGGCAGAATGCATGCTTATGCTATTAGGAGCTGCAAAGTTGCTTAATCACCGCAAAGATAAGCTTAAGGTTCTTTTCAAATTTATCTTTTTCTGATTTTCTGTTATATTTTTGTTTTCAAAGCTGCATTCTTATATTTTAGTTTTATCAAACAACTTCCCCTTTAGACCTTGATTTTCACAACTTTTGTATTCTCTACTTGTTTCATCTCCTATGGCTTATTGATTGGTAATAACTATAGTATCAAATCTTCAGACTATAGGCCTGCCTGCCTCACAAATCATAAAAGAAGTTGTTCATATTGATGCTACGACATCTACCAGAGCTTTAGCATCGATTCCAGGGCCTTTTACACCTACTGGATGCAATGCATCTTCAGGCAAAAATTGTAGGCGTAGGTTGTCATGCTGCATTTCCCCACCACACTGTAGATTCATTGCTGCCTACATCACTTACAATATTAGCACTGTAACAGCTTGTCTCAAGGGAAATTGATCCTCTCACAGTCAAGTACGTGCTACTCTTAATGCATCAAATTTTATTCTTTGGTTTCTCTCTTGGGATTTGGTCGATTTATATATCTAGAAGTCTAGGTGAATTTATCTAAGAAATACTTTATTTGCTCCATTATGTCTAGAACAATGCTTATTCTTAGGGGATGATGTTGTTAATAGTGACGCTATAACGGCTTAGGATGGCGGTGACGCCCTCCACTGCTACGCCATAGGTCCGCAAAGCGACACTGAGAGAAGCGGTCAAAAATCGTTTTTCGTGCCTCTGCTATCATGTTTTTGAGGGGAAATTTTCAAAAATCTCTAATTCCTGAAATTGTTTTAATTTGTTGAGGATATTTTGCTATTTTTCGTATCTTTTTGGGTGGCCTAATGTCTATTAGGCATCAGCCCACATGTTTGAGAAGCAATTGTGGTATTTTTCCTTTTCTTACTTCTTCTCTTCGAGTTCACAATTGCTGCTCTGTTCTTTCGTCTCTGATTGTTCCTTCTTCTTCTCTTCAACTTCACCATTCTTCTTTATTCTGTGCTCTGCTTTTTTCATTACTACTCTATTTATGTGCAAAGGTGTGTTTTTTCCTTCCTTTTAGTTTCAATGTTTGATGTTCCTTCTCCTTCCTTTTTGAGTACACTTAGAACTTGATGGGATGTTATTTTCATTACAAATTATGTTTAGAAATTTTTTAAAGGAAAATGACAAAGTTGGTTATAGTTATTAAGTATGATTGTCCCTTTAATTTTGTGTTTTTTTTCTCTATTTTTAGTATTTATGTATGTTGCTGAATTTGTTTTTACTTCGTACTTGGATTTTTAGTCTTCACAATAGCGGCCATCCTGCTATAGCATTTTTGGGGTTGGCGCTATGTGCCGCTATATGAGATTAACAACATATGAGGCTGATAAGAAATGCAAGAATAACATTTGGCAACTGTTAAGATATTGATATATATTATAGTATGATTTGTTATTATCTTTTAGAGTTATGATAGGATTGCATTCCTATTTGGATTATATCTCTTTTGTATATAAATAGTTGTTTCCACCTTTTTCAAGTTAATGAGAAATATTCAAGTTGGTATCTAGAGTTGGTTGAAATCCTAGTTTTGTATCTAGTTCAGCCGTCATCAAGGCTAAGTGGCTAACCCTAATTCACCGAAAACACTGTTCATCTGTGTGCACTGTTCACTCCGTGTGTTCTGTTTATCGCACCATCGTTACATAAGCTTCTCTACTTTCCGGCCACCTTTTTTTGCCCTTGTTAGTCTCATCTGACTTAGTTTTCTTTTCTGGTTCTCTGGTTCTGTTGGGACAACTTTCAGTGTGTGAGTCCCACATTTGATGCATTTTTGGAGTTTCCTATGTTGTTTTATCGTACAGAAGTCTATTACTGCGCGTTTCTCGCAGTTGTCATAACGTTTTTCTTTGGTTGATAGTTGTCCAACAAACTTCGGCTGTATCTACGTTGGCGCGTATTGGTAATTCTACAGCCTTCTGGGATCATGGATTTTACACTCTGGTGCTTCAGATCATGTCGTTGGTAAACTCTCTCTTTTCTCTAACTTGTTACTTCCTAAAATACCTCACAACATCACTCTTGCTAATGGTTCTTAAGCAAAAGTTATCGGTATTGGTCAAGCTTCATCTTTGCCATCTCTATCGTTGATTTATGTGTTATATGTACCTGGATCACCTTTTAATTTGATTTCAATTAGTAAACTTATCTGTTCTCTCAACTGTTCGATAACATTTTGTTCTGACTCTTTCTTTATACAAGAGCGAAGCACGGGAAAGACTATTGGAACAAGATTTGAATCACAGGGTTTATATTACCTTCATAATCATTCATCCACCATTTGTGGTGTTTCTGCATCTCCGGATATCATTCATTGTTGTTTGGGTCGTCCAAGTTTATATGAAAACAATTGGCTTTAATTTATCTTTTATTACAAAAGTAGATTATATATAAGCACTAATATGGTAAGCTTTTATGTTGTCATCGTTTAATTAAGCTGTTTATCCAAACTATTTTAGCTTATGCTGATAGATAATACTTGCTGGTTATTGAAGGACAGACACATATGCGTAGGTATGTAAAGCATATGTTGATTTCAAGGAAGAAGATTATACACCATATCCTTCCGTTGTCATTGACAAAGATTTGCATCTGCATGTGGAGAGAGTTGGCCAAATTCTGCTTGGTGCAAACAACGTCCATAAACCCAAGAAAGTAATGGCAGGTGAAGACTTTGCGATTTATCAAGAAGTGATTCTTAGAATATTGTTTCCCATTGGAATCAACAATGAGAAAATAGGATCAATTCACTCCTCACCCTTTCCATTTTTCTTTGTTGATGAGGAAGTTTTTTCAATTGGTGCGGCTTTGATCGCTGCCGTTGCTGAGTTGCATTATTTTTTTTTGTTTTCACCATCTGGTTCCTAGGAGAAGGGCCCCCTAGTCGTCCAGAGTTCGAGGCGAGACGGCGAGTACTGACATCAAGTGGTTTCAGTCCCCTCCCAAACGCAGTTGCTGGGGAGTTGCTTAATTGTACTTAAATGAGTACAGTGTTTGGTAAAACTACTTTTGATATAACTGATGTTGGGTCCCGGGTGCTTGACAAGTAAGTTAATTATTATTCTGTTCTTTTTTATAAGAGACAATATATTTTTTAGATTCACTAAAAAACTGATATATCTGGTCTATTTAATGACCAGATACATTAATTTTTCAATGAATCTAAAGAGTCTATTGTATCTTATAATTAGGAACGGAGGTATTATTATTATTATTATTATTATTGTTGTTGTTGTTGTTGTTGTTGTTGTTATTATTTTTATTACTTCCTCTGTCCCATAATATAAGCAAATCTGACTTATTAAGAAAAGCTGGTAGTGTAATTATTATGTCTAGTTTGTGCGTAAATTTTACTAAATTGCCCTTTGTTTGTATGTGTATTTGATTTGACTTTTCGTATTTCAATGCAAGTTAGTGTAATAATTGGGGGCATGTGTAAGGAAAAAAAGTAATAAATACACTTAATAATTTGTAAAGGGTCTTATATTTTGGGACTAGACTTATTTTGAAATGGTGCTTATAATTTGTATTATTTATATCTGGGAAGCGTTCTTCACTTTACTTATCCTTAAATCCTCTGAGTTATTCCATTGATTCTCAGTTTCTCCTTCGCTTCTATTTCTTTGTAATAGTCAATCGAAGATACACTCAAATCATCTCTGTTTTTTCTATTTATATTTTTTATGTTATGGGTTCTCTTGAGCGTAGTCCATCGTGCGATAATGGGATGCCAGAGTATTCTCTGTATTCGCATCCAGTAGGGATCCGATTCCAACCTTCAGACATGGAACTTATTGATCATTACCTACGTTTGAAAATCAATGGTAATGATGAGAAGATCCGGTTAATTCGGGAGGTCGATATATACAAATATGAACCATCGGATCTGCCTGGTATTTTCCCTTTACTTTATTACACTCATAATCATCTCTTGATTTGGTAAAATTTAAAATCTTAATAGTTTACATTTCGAAAATTCATAGATTTTTTTTATCAATCGTTTAATATATGCATAGATCTTATACTTAGGGTTTGTTTGTATTGACTTATTGACGCTTATCCACTGATATAAGTACTTGTGAGAGCTTACGGAAACAACTTATTACATGTCCATAAGTTGTTTTCTGCTTATTTCCATAAGCTGTTATGAAAACAACTTATATGAATTCAGCTTATCGTTTTATATGAAAAAGTTAGACTTTATTTTATTCATTGCTATACAGTTAGCTTACACATAAGCACTGGTAGGATAATAACTCATGATAGAAATGCTCAATTAAGCTATTTATCCAAACAGGGCCTTAGACTGTTTTTATTGTTTAATGAATTGTTGATTAGGATTTGAGTAACAAATAAGTGTTGAATTTTTTATTTTGCTGATTTTTGATCTCTTGGTGTGTGTTGGGTTTGTTGCAGGTTTGTCAGTGGTAAAGCACAAGGATCGAGAGTGGTTCTTCTTCTGTCCTCGAGATCGAAAGTATCAAAACGGGCATCAATTGAACAGAGCAACAAATTGCGGGTACTGGAAGGCAACGGGAAAGGATCGTAGAATCATGTCTGGAGCAAACTTGATTGGGATGAAGAAGACTCTAGTTTTCCACAGTGGTCGTGCACCAAATGGGAAGAGGACTAATTGGGTGATGCACGAGTATCGTCCCACCCTGAAGGAACTTGATGGTACCAACCCTGGACAGGTTCGATTATATTCTCCTATTTTTACAGCTAGCCAAGAAATTATATGATTGTGATAACAATTACTAAATTAATTTATTATTTTGACTTGTATCAGAATCCATATGTTATCTGTCGATTGTTTGAGAAAAACGATGAGAGCCTTGAAGTTTCAAACCGTGAAGTGGAGCTGACTACTTCAGCTCCTTCGGCTGCCAACTCCCCTGAACTTGATCTAGCTCCTATTACAGCATCAATGTCACATGTCATGGAAGAGGATACTTCAGCTCCTTCGGCTGCCAAGTCCCCTGAACCTGATCTAGCTCCTATTACAGCATCAATGTCACAGGTCATGGAAGAGGATACTTCAGCTCCTTCGGCTGCCAACTCCCCTGAACCTGATCTAGCTCCTATTACAGCATCAATGTCACAGGTCATGGAAGAGGATACTTCAGCTCCTTCGGCTGCCAATTCTCCTGAATCTGATCTACATCCTATTGCAGCATCAACATCAAAGGTCATGGAAGAGGATACACAGGTGGCCATTATCCCTGATGCCTCTGAACAAACCATGTCGGACATTAAAACTTTTGCCGATTCCCTTAGCGATGGATATGAGACTCATGTTGCACAAAATGAAACTGTTCAGCTAGCTGTAGAGGTTAGATTGATTAACTGAGATATAATATATTAATACTAGTTATTAAAGTTTGATAATTTTAGTCATTTCTTTCTTTTACTTGTCTCATTCCCCTTATACAGTTTTAAATGCATTTGATTATTGATTGAGTACTTATACTTGAAATTTCCTGCAGGAGGATGAGGCATCGATCGCTGACATGTATTATAACCCGAGGGAGGGTCAATTACTTGATGACAAAATTTTCTCCCCTGTTCTGGCGCATATGCCACGAGATTTTTATTATCAGGAAAACAATGAATCAAACAATCAGTGGGATTTTCAATATGGTACAAATGATGTACTATTTCAAAACTATTTCGAGAGATCTTTTCCATCGGATGTTAATTTTAGCGAAGTGGACAATGTCAGTAATCTTTGTGATCAGCCTTTCTATAATAATACAGCTATGAGCTGTGACAATGAAACCAGACCGGGACAAGATGAACAATTGAAGACAAATTTGATGCAAGGTACTGCCCGTAGGAGAATTCGTTTGTCAAAGATTGAACATTGCGCAAATGGGATATGTACACAAGAACAGCATAATTCAAAACCAAACATTGAAGTGGTAAGAAAAGTTTGTTTATTTTGCTTGCATGACTAAAAGTTTGTCTCTGCATGTGTTGTGAGGTTTGTTTCTATTTTGCAGGAGAAAAAATCTGCAGAAAATCAAGCTGCCGATGCTGAAAGTGCTACTCCTACCAATCATGTGTATAAACAGCGGAAGGCATCCAAGTCAATTGACAACAGAAAGATTTCTCGAAAGGCATTCTTGTGGTCTTCTGTTTTTATAGTTTCTGCATCTGTTCTGCTTTTATTGGTAGCCTTCACTAACATATGGGAACATATTAAATTTTGAACTGCTAGCAGGATCATCCCTTTGTTATTTGCCTCCATTTCTTTTTTGGGCCAGTTGAGGGGAGGCTGTAGGGTTTAACTTTCTTACATTCGATGATAACTCAATATATGCCCGCGCGCATATTTATAGGCCAGTTGGCTAGTCCGCAGACTCTGTTGTTGTACATTAAGCTTAAACAATTTCTTCATTTTATAAGTTTTCTTCCAGTTTCACCTTTTAAATTTGTTGTTATTCCATTTGATATTGACACAAGGGGTCGATAAAATTGAAGTTTGATAGCTCGATGGTTTATTCATGGATGGATCTACCCATCGACAAGCATCCATTGAAACTGGTACGAGCATTCTTCTGTACATTTAGGAAGAGTCAATGTGAATCCTGTAATCATTTGATCTCCATTAAAACTCAAAACTAGGATGCAATGTAGGAAACCCGTGTTTCCGGTGACAAAAATTTGGGGTTTGAATTTTGGAACATCTCCAAAATATAAGCTATGATAGCATGTTTGTTTTTGATATCCTTCTCGAAGGACCTAACATGTCCATGGTGGAACACTTGATGAAAGGATCATTGATAGAAAAAGAAGGACAAACAAGGTATCTTTCTTCAACGATAAATATCCTCCTAAAAAGTTCTTTTTTTTTTATTCTCACACCTGACATTCTATATAAGCTTGAATATTATCATAACAAACTAAAGAAAATACAATAACAAACTAAAGGAAATACAACTCAACAAAAAGGAAAAGAACAATGCACGCACCAAACCAAAATAACCAATTAACAACTTCTTAGACGTAATAACATTTACTTAAACTCCATATCCATCAATTTTATTGACTTATATGCCTCTTATAAGTATGATATTTATTTTATTCCATTGATGAAAAATCATAAGAATCCATTATATATATATGAACCCATGATAAAGGTGGGTTAACAATTGGTTTAGAAGTTGGAAGAGACAAAAAAAAGAACTCGGGACAGAAAAAGAGTTTGAGTGTAACATTTGATGGCAGCCATTCATGTTCTTGTTGTGTTTCTTTCATGCATTTCCTTTTCTGCTGTGGTGAAGGGACAGAGCAATGATGCATATGCTCAAGAAATTCTAAGTTCAGCCCAAAAGGAAAAAGATTGGTTGGTTTCAGTGAGAAGAAAGATTCATCAACACCCAGAATTGGCTTTTCAAGAACACAACACAAGTGCTCTTATCCGCATTGAACTTGACAAACTCGGTATACCTTATACATTCCCAGTTGCCAAAACTGGTATTGTTGCTCAAATTGGTTCTGGTTCTCCTCCCATCATCGCTATTCGAGCTGATATAGATGCATTGTCCTTGCAGGTTGGCTCAATTTACCTGTTTTACACTGTGTTTGATTCTGCAGCGATAAAAAATGAAAATGAATTGATTCTGGATAATTGATTTCAGCTAAAAATAAGTTGAATGTAAAATGAATTATCTTTCTATAGTGTAAATGTGAGTTGAACAATAAATTTGAGGCTAAAAATCAACTGTGGAGTCAAAAACTCCAAAATATAGTTTCCTTAGAATCATTTCTAGGAAGCAATTAAAATCAATTCTATTCGTTGAACGAAGTATATACACTTGGTCTTCTGTTTCTTGAGTACAATATTGTTTTTCAAATAAGTGAATATTAGATCTGATGTTGTTGATGTTCGGTTAGGAACTTGTTGAGTGGGAATACAGGAGCAAAATTGATGGCAGAATGCATGCTTGTGGACATGATGCTCATGCTACAATGCTATTAGGAGCTGCAAAGTTGCTTAATCAGCGCAAAGATAAGCTTAAGGTTCTTTCCAAATTCTGCTTCTGCTCTTCTTTTATATTTTATTTTTAATTATTAGATTAACATCTACATTCTTATAATTGTAACTTTTGTTTAGAAATTCCATTCTTATAATTTAGTTTTAGCAAAAGACTAAAACTTCCCGCCCTTTAGACCTTGATTTTCAGAGCTTTGATATTCTCTACCCGTTTCATCTTCTACAGCTCATTGATCAGTAATAACCGTAATATCAACACTTCAGATTAAAGACATGTTTGTGTCACACACCAATATATATAATTAAAGGGAACTGTTTTCTGAAAGATGTGAGTAGATGTTTTCTTCTGTTGGTGTGTTTGATGTTCTGATTCCGACCTTTGCATTAAAGGGAACCGTAAGGCTTCTTTTTCAACCTGCTGAGGAGGGAGGTGGAGGTGCCTCGCACATGATAAAAGAAGGTGTTCTGCAAAACGTTGAAGCAATTTTTGCTGTTCATATTGATGATACAACATCTACTGGAGCCATAGCATCGATTCCAGGGCATTTTACAGCTGCTGAATGCATCTTCGAGGCAAAAATTGTAGGCGTGGGTGGCCATGCTGCATTACCCCACCAGACTGTAGATCCACTGCTGGCGACATCACTTACAATATTAGCACTGCAACAGCTTGTCTCAAGGGAAATTGATCCTCTTCACAGTCAAGTATGTGCTACTCTCAATCTTTACTTCCACAAGAAGATTTATCTATAGAATTTAGTTATAACAAATATGAATGAGAAACTTTACGAAACTTGCGTATCTGTCACCATGCATTGATTTTTATTCTCTGGTTTCTCTCTTTGGAACTTGTTTGTTTTATATAGGCATGATGATAAGTGACCAATGTGACCATCATATATTGGCCACAGGTACTGTCTATTACTTATGTCCAAGGAGGGAGTGCATTAAACGTGATCCCATCGTATGTAAAATTTGGAGGTACTCTAAGGAGCCAGACAACGGAAAGCATGTACCATTTCAGACAGCGATTAAAAGAGGTATAATGATGAAAAGTGAAGATATCATTTATATAAATTAATCTCTTTTACTAGTTTTTAAAGTTTTCTGTAGTTTATCTTCCGTTTGCATCATCTCTACGGTTGAGTGAATGCATAGCACGAGTGCATTTCTTTATTGTCAATAGAAAACACATAAACGAATTTGATAATTGATCTGCAGCATATATAAGCACTAACATGGTAAACGTTTATGTTATAAGCGCTTAATTAAGTTGTTTATCCAACCTTGTTTAGCTTATGTTAATAGATAATACTTGCAGGTTATTGAAGGACAAGCAAGTGCGCATAGATGCAAAGCATATATTGATTTCAAGGAAGAAGACCACACACCATATCCTGGTGTTGTCAATGACAAAGATTTACATCTACACGTCGAAAGAGTTGGCAAATTTCTACTCGGTGCAAACAATGTCCATGAAGCTGAGAAGGTGATGGCAAGTGAAGACTTTGCATTTTATCAACAAGTGATTCCTGGAATATTGTTTTGCATCGGAATCAGAAATGAGAAAGTAGGATCAATTCACTCACCACACTCTCCATATTTCTTTCTTGATGAGGAAGTGCTTTCCATTGGAGCAGCTCTACACACTGCTGTTGCTGAGTTGTACTTAAATGGACATACTATTTAGTTAAACTCCTTTTATTATTACTTATGTATCATGTATGCACTTTAAAGGTTATGTATATTCAAGAAAAATGTAAATTCTCCTCATAAAATTGAGATGAGATTTCTTTATAATAAAAAGTTTTGGCGAGTTTGGTCTCAGCTCGACGAATTACTTAAATGATCTATACAAAATTAATCTCAAAAAATATTTACTACTACATGATTAGCTTATATATTTGTATGATTAATTAAAAAGTTGAGACTAGTTCTTTCATTCTACTGTATGATATTGACAAGGATAGGTAGATTACTTATTCTGCAAGAGTAGTTGAAGATTGAAATTATACCAATAAGGGTATAGTTAATAGTAATTCAATAATAATACATAAACTGTTTTGTTGTACTGATCAAGCAGTAGTTGCTACTTTTTACATGTTGCACACTACAAGAAGGAAAAGTGAAATTCAAGAATATTGCTTGTTTCTTTTCTTTATGAGAATAATTTTGCTCAATTTTCTAACTGAAAGAAAATAACAGAGTGGACACATAGAATGTGGTGGTTGTCACCATAAAGCAATGACCACATGACATTGATAAGTAAATGGTTATAAGCCAAGAGTATCAATAATGATTTAATTCATCATGCAATTTTGTACTAGGAAAATGATAATACATGGTTGAGTATGATTTTGCATTCCTAATGCAACCGTCCAAATTTTTGTTACCAACCAAGATAACAAAAGGGACCACACATTACACATATACTATGAGTCTATGATCTCTTAATGAGTTATCTTTTCTATATTAAAAGTAACCCCATTTTACCTACATGATCAAATTTTACAGCCCCACATATTACATGTGAATTGTTGTTAGGCTTAAATAATGTTTAGGTCCCTGTAAGTTTGCATTTTTTTGATATAAGTTCCTGTAATTTTTTTTGTTTTAAATAAGTCCTTGCAATTATATGTTTTTTTGAAATTAGTCTCTAAAGTCAAAATCTGCAGGAAAATCTGCAGTTTTCGTACAGATTTTCCTTCAAATTTTCCTGCGGATTTTGAATTTAGGGACTTATTTCAAAAAATAAATAATTGCAGGGACTTAATTAAAACAAAAAAACTTACAGGGACTTATATCAAAAAAATGCGAACTTAAATGGACTTAAACATTATTTAAGCCTTGTTGTTACGTACAGAATGATGAGTCACCTACACGTATAGTAACACATATGTCTATTAACTAGGGACTCTTCTTTTAGCACTGTTTTAAAAAGTGAACACTGGATTACTTTGTGTCTTTGTTAGATAGCTATACCCTATAAAACTACTTTAGCTTTGAATTTGAAGTAACTTTACAAACCAATCCATCCACCAAATTAGATTCACTGCAATTTTACAATCTAGAAAGAGGTATATTCTTCAATCTGGTGTTTTTGTTTTGTTATTAATTATGAGTTAATGAATGAAGAAGAATATACGTTTGGACTTTGGATTAGAAACTATAAAAGTCACAAAGAGTCCATGTGCATATCAACTTTATAGTATGAACTAGATATTTAGATTTCTTAACCATTTGATCCATCACTCGTCTCTAACTGGTGCCTATAGAAAAATATTTGTTGAATAAGTTAAACTCAATATACTAAGTGATTTCTCCTCCGCACGTTTCACTCATTCCAACTATATGAAATATAAAAATCCAAAATGTATTACTTATTTAAGCACTAATTCACGTGGGAAGAAAATGCTTAATCAGTTGAACTCATTTTTAGAAATCATAATATATGTGTGATCACTAATTTGGTTGATTTGATTTGTTATAATTACTCTCTTTTTAAAATGTTACATAGAAGTAAATTTATAGACTAATTGTTAAAAAACAAAACTTCCATGAATAAAAAGAGATAAATCCTTTACATAATTAGTAACAAACTAAATGTTATTCTCTTCAGTCACTATTAGAAGTAAATTTAACTTTTATGATACATTGAATAACAAATGTATACGATCAATATTATAGGTCAAACACATCAATTTTCCATTATAACAGTAACCGAATAGAGTAGTCTATAAAATAATTCCAATGGCTTAATAGTTAAAATAATTCTGTAAATACAGATAGGTTCACATCAAAGATCCCACATATACCTTTTCTTTAGACAAGATCAAAAGATCCATACCTAGGTAGTAAGGTATAATCCACAAAACAACATAGTTGTCCAGGTTGTCCTAATAAACTATTACACTTTACACACAAGCCATGCATATATGACACAATAACACCTCACCACATTGTCATGAAAAATATACTGTCGGTGATTAATGACACTATTATCATTTTCAAACCTGTCCTTAACCATAAACCTCTCTTTGTTTTTTTGTCTATAAATCTAATAACCATGCTCCAATTTGTTTCCCCCCTTTCTACCATCAACTTTTAAGTTTGAAAAGAATTCCATATTAAATAAACTAAGAGATTCTTAGGAACATTACATGTGCTAGCTGTGGAATAAGTAACAATTAAGCTTTATATGCTAATCACTCACCTATAAAACTCCTACACTTTCCTTATGACATAGTAACTAACTTCTCTATATACTTGTTAGTTGTTAACTCTTTTCATATTAGGCCACTTTAATTTGATTTCTGATTCTCTATTCATATATCAAATGGGTGAGGAAGTAAAAAATGTAAGTCTTCATTTTTGCTGATTTTCTGAGGTAGTACTAGTACAATACAAACATGATTTTATTTTATTATATTCTTTTTTTTTTTTGTTGTTGGTAGGAGCCACCGAAGGAGGCAGAGTCGAAGCCAGAGGAAACTCCGGTAGTAAACGAGAAGAAAGAAGAACAAGAAGCCGAAGAAAAGGAGAAACCAAAATGTCCATGTGTGTTGTTTGTAGACTTGCATTGTGTGGGATGTGCCAAGAAAATTGAGAAATATATAATCAAAATTAGAGGAGTTGAAGGAGTGGTGATTGATATGTCTAAAAATGAAGTGATCATAAAGGGAATAGTGGAGCCTCAATCAATCTGCAATATTATCACAAAGAAAACAAAGAGAATGGCTAAAGTTATATCTCCATTGCCTCAAACAGAAGGAGAATCTATACCAGAAGTTGTTACTTCTCAGGTATCACTAGTCTTTCTTTTCTGATTTAAGAATAGATGCTAGTTAGATTATTTCTAATCAAGATTGTTAGTGAATAATTAATTAATAGTAATTTGTTTCTGTTTCAGGTTAGTGAACCAGTTACTGTGGAACTTAATGTGAACATGCACTGTGAGGCTTGTGCTGAGCAACTCAAATGGAAGATACTCAAAATGAGAGGTACCATTTCTTCTCATTTCAGCTCAATTGTATTTCCTTAGAATAAATTTTCACCAAATGTACTAAAATTAAAAGTAGAAAAAATATATGCTTTCTTAATGATTAAAATTATGTCATGACATTGAACCAAGTCATGGTACTCAATTTTTCAAAAAAAAAAGTCATGGTACTCAAATGGTTAATGAGCTCCTGTTATGGACGAACTCTTCTGGAGAACCTGAACTGAACTCCAATCTTGAGTGAAACATCCATTCCTAGATCCTTTACTCACTTTTCAACCGAACTCCAAATTGTCTGAGTCTCATTCCCGTGAAAACCGGAAGCTTAAGAAAATAAAAATAAAAATGTGGTGCCTTTTAGTTTTATAATTGTAACAAACCAGCTCAACAAACATAACAAGAAAATAATAGAACCAATTATGGTGCAAGTCCTGTATCAGATTGCACTTCAAAAAAGTGAAATGAGAAGTGAAAATGTGTATTTTTTTAATGTAGGAGTTCAAACAGTAGTGACAGAGCTTAGCACAGGGAAAGTTAATGTGACAGGGACCATGGATGCAAACAATTTAGTGGATTATGTCTATAGAAGAACAAAAAAGCAAGCAAAAATAATTCCACAGCCAGAACCTGAACCTGAAAGTAAAGAAGGAGAGAAACCAGAAGAAACAGAAGAGGCTAAACCAGACAAAGGTGATGGTGAAGAAGATGATAATAAGGATGAGAGTAAAGAAGAGAATGAATTTGATGATGAAGAAGGTATAATGAAGAGGATGATGTACCATAACTATTATCAGCAGCCACTCTATCTTGTTGAACGAATGCTGCCACCACCACCTCAACTCTTCAGTGATGAAAATCCTAATGCATGTTGCATTTCATAAAATTCATCACATCCACACAATGAAATCTTACTAAACACGGATATTCTTTGGATTAGGCGTGTTCTGGTGTATCCAACGCTGACACTTTATATTGACGTGTCAGTGTCTATGTTGTACCATGTATCTGTGCGGTGAATTCAGAATCATATAATGTATGTTATGTAGGCTAACAAGAAGTCAATGTGTCACACCAAATCCACCTCATCAATAGAAAATTTAATAAAGTACGGGAAATATATTTCATATATTGTACCTTAATAACTAAGCTTGGTGTGAATGTTCTTTTGCTGCTTAAAAAAAAATACATACTGCAATATAATAGTAGTAATACTGTAAATCATCTAATTATTAAGAAAAAATTGTGGAGTCCTAGATATATAATTGCTATTATTAATTAGGTCTTGTAGGTTCAAGTATATTTTAGAATTGTCTATGTAGATTGATTGAATTGATAATGGTTCAACTCCAATTCTAAGAGAATTTCGGTTCAGATTTAATTACCAACTAGATGTAAGACAGCGCTGCGCACGCGCAACGCAACACACATGTGTTTACATAAGTACATTTGCATTTAAAAGTTATGAAATGTTTCATAACAATTTATTTTGCCCATCACCAAAATCATTAGATGTGCCGGAAATCTATTTATATAAGGCATATGCTCTAGGTCTTTTAGGTACTTTGAAGTGGTTGGGTGGATAGCAATTTCACCATAGAATTGTATTGTAATTTATAAGTCAAGACGAACAGATACCGTTAGAAGAAGAATTAAGCGGAACACCAATGAAAAATACCAAAACAAACACCAGTCCACTTCTAACTTACTGGTATAATGTAACAATTTAAAATAACACATGCAAAAGTTTTCATGTGCACAAGGTGATAGTTTAGGAATAAATTGATGGTTTATTCTATGATAATTGGTGAGTTTAAAGTTCCATCTTGAGCTACATCCTCGTCCTCCTCCTCATCCTCATAACAAGCCCATCCCAAGTTCACAGCCAAGTCTTCTACCCCAACCTTGACCACATCACTTCTGATACCAATGTCAGTTGCATATCTACTCATGCAGTACAATATTCCTGCTGTCAGTGGCGGAGTTTGAAATTTTTTTAAGCCTTGGCAAAATTTTAATTTAACAAATTAATATAAGTTTTGTTTTAAATTAATCGTTAAAATTTTTAATTTATCTCAATTTTGAACAAAAAGTCTCAATTTTGCCTTAAACTAACTCTAAAAATCTCAGTTTTAAACAAAATTATCAGTTTTGCCCTAAACTAAGCTCTAAAAATCTTAATTTTGCCCTAAACTAACTTTAAAAATACCAATATTTTCGGCCGAAGCCTGGGCAAGTGCCCGGGCATGCCGGGCCTTAACTACGCCCATGCCTGCTGTTACGGTCGCAATACCAACAGGACTTGGCATTAATAATTTCAGAGGAGAAGAAATTATGGCAGCCAATGGAGCACAAATAACAGAAGAAGCTTGACCACTTCTTCCAAGTACTCCTTGCTTATCTACAATCAAAAGACCAGTTTTGCAGTACATTGCAAAATCCTCACAGTTGTTCTGAAAAGCATTATAGTTACCGAAACCACGTTGAAGAAGATACATTGCTCGATGGATAACAGTCTCGGGTGGATCAGAGAATGCAATGGTGCATGTGCCACCTCTTAATTTGGTAAGAAAAACAGCGGGTGAAACTCCATATTCAAAAGAGTAAAGAGAACCATTTCGAAGGAAGCAGTCTAAGCAAGAAATAATTACTCCACTATTTGGCTGCTGCCTGAATCCACAGTCAGGAAAGGTTGGACATTGTGTTGGTGTTGGATCGTCGAAGTTTGAAGATGTCTCGGTGATCGACTTAAAGTTTCTATTAGGACTGAAATGTACAACCTTGCTCCCCCCAACAAAAATGCCTGCATGGTATTATCAGAATTTCAATCCAACTAAGTTTCTATGTTGTTTGTCATAGGTTTTTGTTATCCTTAAAAAATGCACTTGTATGTAACAAAGAAACGGAGGACAAAAAGAGAGAAGTAAAGACATATGGACCAATTTATTTAGTGGCAAATTCTAATATGCACAACCAGTTGATTTCATAATAACGAATATGAGTTTTGCAAGATTTAAGGTTGTGCGGAAACATTATATTATACAGATAATCTATGCACAATTTAAAAAAAAATTGAAAATCATTTAATATGTTATTAATATGCATCAAAATTAACAGTTTATGAATTCTTATTGAAATTGTTAATTTTAATAGTCAAAACTATAATAATCAAAAGTTAATTGGTTCAATGATAATTAATTCTTGACTTGATAAAGAAGATCACTGTAGTGTAGATCTTTCTTTGAATCAATATGTTTGTTAAAATGAATTACCACAAGTCATTAGAGAAGACTTTTCTAGAAATAGAATTAGCCTACTCTACTTTAGATTTTACTTACTTATGATTTTGGTTAATGTTCCCCTTCTTTTAGTAATATTGTCCTCTAGCTTGATTGCTAGGCTCACCTAGTTTAAAAAAAAAATGTATCATTAAAAATAATTAATTGATTTTTTAACAATCAAACATTCAAATTTCAAACAACTTAATTTTTATTTTATAAAACTACTTACTTAATCTAAAATGAAGGGAGCCGTTGAAAATCCAATAATTCAGTGGTAATGATGATTTATAAAATGATTTTCCCTCAATTCCGTGCTAATTTGTTACAGATTCTCTATATTCCAACCAACCGAGATATTAACGACACCTATTATGCTCTGAGACGACGTTACTGCATGCATACACATAAAACGACTTCGTTTGTTTAAATTGAAATTGAAATTAAAATTAAAAAAATTCACAAAAATCACACTCAACGTCTCAACCCTTCACTGAATTCCGCATGCTCTTCTTCTTCTTCTTCTTCGGTACGCAATTCTCTTTCTATCATTTCATTTCTTTATCATCTTAATTAATTAATCCATTAATTTAATTGATTAATTTTCGTTGTTGTTTCATAATCATAATCATAATCATAATCAGATCGTTAATCATCAATGGAGGGTTTTGGGTCATACAACAATAATTGGCCCTATTATGCATCATCATCATCATCATCATCAAATTTATCAGCTTTCGCAACCCCTTTTAGCAGCGTTAATCATCAACAACAACCCCTTTCTGCTCCATTCATTGATCCAGCTGATGCTGCTATTCGACCTAATTTCCCTTATCCAATCAAACAATCAGAAGATTCTTCTCATGATTCTGATTCTTCTAATCAATTTGGGTATTTAGGGTTTCATGTTGGTCAATTCCCTAATGCAACAATTGATCAACCACAACCACAACAACAATTTTTTAATTCATATGGACTTCATGATCATAATAATAATAATAATAATAATTCTAAGTCTGTTGTGCCTGATCATTGGTCTTCTTTTTCGGGTTTTACCTCGTCTGGTGCTGCTCGAGCTTATGGCGCTGAATTACAGTTTCCTGGTCAAAGTGTTGGGAAACAGTTTGCTGAATTTGGTAATGGTGTCGGGAGTAGTTTATCCGCGAGTCAAACAGATTTTACTAGTTCTGTTGTTGATAATAGGATCAACAACTTAGGTACGTGTTTGCTACCTTATCTTGATTTTGTGATTTTCTAATTTTATGAGGTTATTGTATTGTTGCATACTTAAATTGATTTTTGAATCTTCAAGGTGTATATGAATACTGAAATTGTCTGAAATAAGAGTTGATCAAAAGCTAAATGGTTTTTGCAAAAATTTAACAGCTTATTACCCCCACCCTAAGAGAAACTCGATGTGATAAACTATATAGACAAGAACAGCGTCATAGGATTGATTTTATTTTATATTTAAAAAGTTTAAACAACAATCTGGGCTGTTGAGAGTTTTTCCAACAAGATTACATTAGTGTATTGTCTCATTAGGGGATGTTTTACTGAGCAAGACTACAAGTTGCATTTGAAATAAGCACACCTAAAGAAGGGAACGCCTACTGCATTTGAAAAAAGCAAACCTGGCGAAGGGAATAGATAAATAAAAGAGTAGTTTGTATTGTATGCATTATTTATCTGTCAGCACTTAGTTTGTAAGACAACATTAATGCTTCAAACTTGTAATGAGGATTTTGTTTCCAATTGAAATGTCATCTTTTGAAAATATTTAAACTTTCTTTCTAACCAATATGATCAATGCTCTGTCTTTGTTTTGTTTCTAACTAAAACAACGATTGCAAAATGTGCTTAAAGCATGAAAATAAATATTGCATTTGGTGATGCAAAATCCCAAACCAACTTTTCATCTATGTCAAAATAAGTGTGTGTGCTTTTAAAATGCAGGGTGTCAAAATATAACTGACAGTCATGGTGAGGTTCCACATATGATTGGTTGGGAGAAACATTGCTTGCCTACTAGTGCGAGTCAATTAGATGATAAATCTTGCTGGTGGAGAACTACCAAGCCCATGCCAGTTGATTTTTCACATACATCGGTTTTGCAATCCCCTTCATTGTCTCTAGAAACTCATCACGAGGCCCCTTTAAAATTAGCTGTGGATTCAGGGAACCATTACTTTCCATATACCAGTGTATATGACACACCCCCGGGGCAGAAAGATAAACTATCAAGAGTTGATACATTTTATTCAACACCTATAACAGGGTCAGTTGCAGATTTAAATGTTGGCATTTTGGTGCCAGATGGAGAAAATGGGCACAATTTCTATGATATAAAGGAGGCTCATCCCACTCCTAGTCTTGGGACTGCTGGTTGCTTTGGTTTAGGTCATCTCCGCATGCATCTAGATAGAAACGAACCTTCCTCGTCAGACAATGCAATGATTTCAGACATGAATGTTTCAGGGGATGGTATGGATTATATACATAAAGCAAGGCACGAATTTCCCAATCCTCATCCAAATCTAGGCGATTTAAGCTTGAGCCTCAATGCTATTCCGGGTGTCAATTCTGTTGATAAATCTTTTGAGTGTGGTGGTGATCAATGTAATCCCTCTGTAGACTCCCCTTGCTGGAAGGGAGCTCCTACTGCTCATTTTTCTTATTATGAATCTTCTGAGGCTTTACCTTCTGAACATGTGCCCAAAAATGAAGAGTGTTTTGGTTCTGTTATTCAGGAGCCTCAGAATGTTCTTTTTGGTACCAAAAGTAATGTCAAAAAGCCATGTGTCGCCAGCTTCCAAATGCACATTCAAACTGTTGATCAGGAAACAAATTCAGCAGGTTCTCCCAAGAAGATTTCAGAAACAAGGTTTGCATCTGAAGATTGTCAGTCAGATGGTACAGTGAGTGATGGTGGACCTTTTCAGTCTGAACCATATTGTGATTATGGGCTTCAATATCAGGATAATATTACCAAAATGAAGGGAAACAGTGTACCACCAACCAAGCCAATTGAGCGTGAGTTTGGATCTTCTTATGATGAGCATCAAGTTACAGAGGAAAACAAACTGGTGTCTCAACAAGTACATACCCCGGCATCTGGTACACCTCATGCTGGAGGACATGCCCTGTCTTCTTCTTCTTCTTCAGTGGAAGTTGCATCTACTACACCTGTAAGATCAGATGGGAAAGTATCAACTGAGAAATTAAATGTCCAGATGCTGGTTGATACCATGCAAAATTTGTCACAATTGCTTCTTAATCATTGTTCTAATGATGCCTGTGAACTGGAAGAAGGAGATTGCAACATCCTTAGAAATGTGATCGGTAATCTTAATACTTGTGTTTTGAAGAATGCTGAGCATATTAACCCGGCTCAAGAATGTCTTTTCCATCAGCCAGAAACTTCTAGATGCACTGAAGAATCATGTGAGCTTCAACAGGTATGTAATTATTTCTTCTATTCAATAATAAATAACCCACAGCGCTGCTGAGGGTATGGAAACACTTCTTTATACTGAGCTTCTTCTGCCTCGCTGGTTAATGATATGACTTTAACAAAAACTGAAATTCATTTATTTCCAAACATGCATCATAGAAAATGAAAATTTTCCAGACATTTGCTGGCAACGTAGTAATTTGACCATCATTTAATATGATAATAACTTTTGCATCAAACAATGCAGTTACTGAATATATACTTTAAAGTTCTCCTCTATAGTGTTGAACTTTGTCTGAAGCTTAAAAACATGAGGTCACCAGGAAATTTGGCTTGTAATAATTACTTCCCATGTGATTAGAGGGATTTTGATTCGTTTTCCTATGACTTATGTTTGTACTTTGATTAAAAATGGATTGTAATATAGCTGAAAGAGGGCTTATGTGGTATAGAATAGTGAGATTGAGGGAATGAACAAAAAGGAGTGCTTTTGATACAGAGGAGAATTGGGTTTATTATGTTATAATAGGTGTTGATCTTTCAAGATAGATTGTCTATCAATTTTGTGGGTATCTAGTTCAGTTCAATTTTCCGATGTAGCTGTATTATAGTAATTTTCTTCTAATTCATAGTATGCATGCAGAAAGTCAGAAAACATTATTTACCCATTTTTTTAGAGGGATGAGGATAGGCTTCTTGGGCATTTTGGTTCCTGGATTATTTTACATGATTAATTTTTAAAAAAATCATTATCCCTTTATTACCTGTGTATGTTCTCCAAATGTTTTCTCAGAAACTATGTTTCAAGGGCCCCCTATTAACCAAGATAGGACCAGAGAGCTCTATGGATGAGCTTGAACTTGCTCAAAAGGCAGATCCATGTTTGGGATCTGGGAAGCCACATTGGATGCCTTCAGACTCCATTTCCCCAAGCGGCGGTGGTGCAAAAACAAAGGCAGTGAACATGACAGTTGATGAGTCTAAAAATCTGCCTGCTCAAAAGGCAGATCTGTGTTTTGGATTTGGGATGCCTTCAGATTCCGTTTCCCCAAGCGCTGGTGTTAAAATGACCAAGGCAGAGGCCATGACTAAGGTACTTGGATATCTCATGCAGTGTTATTTCTCTCTCTCTCTCTCTCTCTCTCTCTCTCTCTCTCTCTCTCTCTCTCTATATATATATATATATATATATATATATATATATATTAATTCAGGTCCTCAACTAGAAAGGGGGATATTACAGTGGAACTGAAAAATTCAATTGTGTTGGTCTACCTTTGATTTATAGGCTATAAAGAATATTCTTAGTGAGAATTTTGATGATGATGACGATGGTGGAGCAATAGAGTCTCAGACTGTATTGTATAAAAATCTATGGCTTGAGGCTGAAGCTGCATTATGTTCTGTTTCTTTCAAAGCTCGCTATAATCAAATGAAGATTGAAATGGAGAAACAGTCATACAAACAAAGAGGTTAACATCTTGTTCCTAGTCTCAATATGACTCATTTTTAATTCTTAAACTTTTTAAGGCTAATGTTCTTCTTCTGTATCTTATATAATGCTGTAGACATGGAGGACCATTCAAAATCTGAGGTTATTCCCGGTTTAAGCAGGAGTCAGAGTTCTGCAATCGGAGTGAACAAATGTTCAAACACCGATTCTTCTGCTCAGAATTTGGCTGTCTTAGATGCTACCAATCCAATGGAACCATCTCAGTTGAAATTTTCTTCTGATATTAACAGGCCTAATTCATTGACACCTGAAGCAGAGGATAGTCAAAACCTGTATAGTTTCATCCGGAACTATGCTGTTTCTGGCACAAACAAGGAGGTGACTGGAAATGACGAGGCTTCTGTTATGGCCAGATACAATGTTATTAAATCCCGGGATGACAAGTCATGCATCAATAATAATGATTTGGAAACACCATCAGACATAGCAGACAAGTTGGCACCTAGAGAAATGGATAATCAAAACCTGGTTAATCTCTGTAAGGATTCTCCTATTCGTGGAAAAAACAAGACTGATTATGAGACATCTGTTTTGGCTAGATTTCATATTCTTAAATCCCGGGCTGCTGAAGATTCATATTCTGAATCATATTCCGAATCTTCAACAGAGAAATTGTTCGAATTTTCTGGTGAAGGAATAGAGGACACAATAATTACAAAAGATGCATTAAAGGGTGAAAGTTTGATTGCCAATATCAATTTCTGCACTGCTGTGGACAAACCAAGCCGAAAGAAGATTCATCTGGATTTGGAGGATAGTGAAGAAATTGAGCATTGCAGAACCTATGAGCCTCAACTTCTTAACTATCACTCAGAGAAACTGTTCGAATTTTCTGGTGAAGGAATAGAGGACACAACAATTACAAAAGATGCATTAAAGGGTGAAAGTTTGATTGCCAATCTCAATTCCTACACTGCTGTGGACAAATCAAGCCCAAAGGATATTCATCTGGATTTGGAGGATAGTGAAGAAATTGAGCATTGCAGAACCTATGAGCCTCAACTTCTTAACTATCACTCGGATGGCTTGGCATCAGACTGGGAGCATGTTTAGAAGAGGAGCTTGTTGGTCTAGAGTTGGAGATTATATGACTGAATAAATTTCTATGCAGTAGACTTGTTTACTATCTTTTGTCAGACATATATGCTGCAGAATTTGGTCTTTAACTCTTTTACCATGTTTTGTATATACTCAGCTCGTATCTGTTTTCTTGTCTACTTTGTGTGTGCTTGCTTATGCAATACTCTTTGTGTAGTGTAGATAATACAAGTACCAGTGCTAGACTAGAGCCTCAAGTCACCAAATTCTCATGATCAAACCATTTAGTCCTTTCAAAACCAACAATAACTAGATTGCATAATTTCCCAAGTATTTCAATTTTCAAAGATTTTTTTTTGTCAAGTAATTTAGTGGCTAGAAGTCCCACCGTTAAGGTGAATAAGTAGGTGTCCGGAGTTCATGTCTCTGCATTTTAAAGACTTTTATTCATTACAACAATTTACTCCCTTTTTAAAAAAAAATGTAATGTTCGAATTATATACCATGTTTTTGCGTAGTGCAAGATTTTGGTGTAACAAATGCTTTGGGTATATTGAGAATTGTTCAACGGCTGCTCATTAGTATTCCAGACATTTTTATTGAGAGTTGTTGGATTATTGCTCGTTAGTATTCGAGATATTTTTACTTAGTACTTTATCCTAAATTATAAAAGATAAAGAAAAATCACACATATAATAAAAAAATAATAATTTTGTACCAAAAAAAAATTTAAATATATTACACTTAACAAAAAACATCAATACCAATGAGCATAGAACTTGTACTTTCTACATCTAATTGGTTCGGTTTAACTTGATTATTGTAAAAAAAAAAAAAACCAATTTAATTTATTTGGATTTGATTTTTGTACTCATTATATCATTTGATTTGGATATAAGACCCCTACAAAGATTCATAACTGCCGCAGAAGTTGAGACTCAGAATAGTAATAATCATTATGCATATGATATCTGTGACAATGACTTTAATGAAAATACCAAAGGTGATTATATGATCCAAGAAGCATACATGAGTAGAACAATCAATCAAGGTAGGTATCTAAATGTAAAACAACAACAATCCTTTAAGGTTTTGGTTTCCAATTTGATAACCACCCTGTCACAATTCACCTAATCCAATTACAGAAATAACTGACTCATCACAAATAATGGTTTAGAAAAAATATAACTACTCTTAAAATGAAACTTAAGAAACTTCAATAAAATATTTAATTAATGCTTACGTTAAACATTTTTCTTAATGCATGCCTTCTTTTCCGGGTTCTAACAAAACCACCATAACAAAACTATTGAATAGACTAGGCATGCACATTATTGGATTTTGAGTCTATTATATTTGCTAATCTACTCAATTATAACAACTAATTTGGATTTTCGTGTACTCAAAGTCAACTAATATGTATTACTTATTCTAAAACAATCTAACTTGTTCTTCTTGTATTTTCTGATAGCTCCTTAATCACATGCATTCTTGATCATCAAATATTAGTGACGTTTGAGTATATTTCCTCATCACATGGCACTAAAAGTAGAATAATCTCATTAATCATTTGCTTTCTACTTATAAATAGGTTGTAATTAACTAATACTGTCATAAGCTTTTACCAAGTTCAGAGATATAGTTATCAGTGAAAATGTATCCAAAGAAGCTTAACTATGCAATTATAGTTTTGGTCATGTTTTTTTTGAATGAAAGTGTTCATTCTCAATTGGAAGTTGGGTTTTATAGCGATTCGTGTGGCATGGCTGAGTTCATTGTAAAAGACGAGATCAGAAAAAGTTATAATAAAAATCCTGGAATTGCTGCTGGACTTGTAAGAATGCATTTTCATGATTGTTTTATCAGAGTAAGTCATAATATAAAGCCTTTTGAAACAAAAATATTGCACCTTGCACACAATGAATATAGTTGCTTAGATAGAGATCATAGCCGGTATCATCTTAGACGTTAACTTTAACCGTATTGTTAATTGTAGGGGTGTGATGCATCAGTACTTCTTGATTCAACTCCTTCAAACACTGCGGAGAAAGACTCTCCGGCCAATAAACCGAGTCTGAGAGGGTTTGAAGTTATTGATAATGCCAAAGCTAAACTTGAAGAAGTATGTAAAGGAGTTGTTTCATGCGCTGACATAGTTGCATTTGCAGCAAGGGATAGTGTAGAGTTAGTAAGTCAATCTACTTTGTGCTAAAAACATTTGAAGGAAAATAACTATTTCAAAATGACCCTACAATACATCATTCTTCATTTAATGTAGGCTGGAGGGCTTGGTTATGATGTTCCGGCAGGAAGAAGAGATGGGAAAATATCACTACTTTCTGATACAAAAACAGAATTGCCTCCTCCAACTTTCAATGTTAACCAACTCACTCAACTCTTTGCAAGAAAGGGGTTAACACAAGAAGAAATGGTCACTCTTTCTGGTATGAGTTTCAAGATAATTAACGAACAAATTTTAAGTTAAGGACGAATCGTTCAAAACTCCTAATTACCCAAACACATTTTTCCTAGGCACCGGAGGGTTAAAACAAACAAATAAAAAATGGTTTGATCTTATCGATTAAATTTGTAAATGACATATAATTTTGTGTATGCAGGAGCACACACCATTGGACGCGCTCATTGCTCTGCTATCAGCAGCAGATTATACAACTTCAGCACCACTTCAAGCCAGGATCCAAGTTTACATCCCTCATATGCAGCAATTTTGAAGAGGCAATGTCCACAAGGCAACACAAACCCAAACTTGGTTGTACCAATGAACCCTTCTAGCCCTGGAACTGCAGATGTAGGGTACTATATTGATATCTTGACGAATAGAGGATTGTTCACTTCTGATCAGACTCTATTAACTAACACTAATACAGCCAGACAAATTAATATAAATGCTAGGAATCCCTATATATGGTCTAGCAAATTTGCAGATGCAATGGTGAAGATGGGACAAATTGGTGTATTGACAGGTAATGCTGGAGAGATTAGAACAAGTTGCAGGGTGGTCAATAGTTAATATATGGTGTTGAGTTGAAGTTCCTGAAGCGGTAAAGATTTATAAATTTTGTGGTGTGTTTCGTCTGGTTTTGCCTGCTTAATTGCAAAGCAAACAGCTTGTTTTCTCTTTGTGTAACTGTAATTGGTATTCATATGTTGGTTTATTGTTGCCCTTTTACTTTTCATGAAATAGACGACTTGTCATATGCGACAAGTAAGAATTTACTCGAGTTATCAGAATCAATTTCTGTTTGCATAATTGCAGAGATATCCAATCACGGTGCATCCCCATCAATAATGACATCCTTAAAGACCAATGATAAGTTAGTAAATTACACATTAACTTTCATCAATGCAATTCAAAATATAATCTAAAAAGGAGTAAAACATCTTAAGCTGCAAAGGAGTAAAGAATTTTCAAACATCTCATGACATGATCTTATCTAATTGCGCAACAAAATAGAACTCAAATATAACAACAAAAGAATATGATCATTGACCATGTCTTGCAACAAAATTCACAGCACAACAAAAATTATACGGTAAACCAAATCATATGCACCATAAATATGATTTGACTACACTCTCTTAAGGATGATACTAGTTCCAAAATCATCCTTATAAACAAATACAAATAAAGAATAAAGCAAAATTAATTAGTTAGTTCCATGATGGCACCAACAATGTCTCCATTGTGAGTCTTGAGAGCCTTGACGGCCTTGCTTCTTGACACTCCTGCCTGTGTAATAACCAGATCAATGTCATGGGCCTCTACACCAGTTTCATCAACCTCCTCTTCCTCTTCAGGCTGTGCTGCTTCAGCCACGGCATCTTGTTCTTGTTTTGCCATGATCAATCCCATATCAGGCATCCTGAACTGTTGAGCAGCTTGCGTCTGCAACTGAGAGCTCAGGTCCTCTATTTTGGCCTCTCCAAATATAACATAGGTCTCGGAATTTGGACTTTTGAAGACATCGGGTTTTGAGATGAAAAACATAATCTAACAAGGTATAAAATAAAACAATTCAGTTAGAAGCCTCCCCATCCGGCATCCACCATAGATCTTACAAAGAACAATTTATATATAAATAATAACTAGTCTTGTCAATTGTGGATCACAATAAATAGGGGTTTGTTATAAAAATCGACTTTGCTGCAATACTATAGTGCTGCAAAAGCAATAGACACAATTTGACATTACTTTGTCCTTAATAGTATATTAGGGAACAATAACGATTATTTGACAACACTGATAAGTGATAACAACTCACAGTTTTTGTTCTCTTGATTGTTACCCTACTAACACCATCAACGGGTTTTAATCCCAGCTTCAACATTGCTTTTCTACTCTTTTTCTCACTTCTGCTTTGCTTTGAACCTTCATTACCACCTACATCTCAAAGTTAAATTAAACAAATCAACAAATAACATCATCAGAGACCAACATGCATATTATATTTTCAATTGAAGATACATTATTACATTCATAATAATAAAGTGCAGATTGTGATTTCACTAGATATGTCGAAAAGACTTATAAGCTATATCTATGATCCAAAAATTTGTGACAATTTTTTTGGGTACATAGATGAAATGGAAAAACCATCATAAACTCACACACACACAATGTAGAGAACCGGGGATCGAACCCAGTCATGGACGTCCAGCCTAACAATTTTGGTATTTTCTGACAGTTAAGCTAGGACTTGTATACATGATTTCATTTCGCCAAAAAAACTACCATTGCAGATAACTTTTTTTTATATCATTGAAAGAATAGTAATAGAAACATTGCAATGTAAGTAACAAATATTAATATCTATAATTATATTTATTCTATTCTATGGTAATTATGACATTAAACAATGTTAATAATAATAATAATAATAATAATAATGTAGAATACGAAAACGGGATAGAGATTCTACGTAAGACATGAAAATGAAACCTTGAGCTACATCTTCCTTGTCAGAATCATCTTCATCGTCGTCATCTTCAACAATAAGAGCATCGTCTTGTTCCTAAGGGAAATGGAGATCGTAGAAGGAAAATGAGAAAGGAAACCAGAGTAGAGAATAGATATGTGGAATTTGATGGAAATGAGAGAACCTGTGTAAGAGGTTTCTTCATGAAAGTTGTTTCATCGTCAACGGAGGGGAGTTGTGCGTCGGCGGTTGCGTCAATAATCGGACCTGGTGACATGGCTAACGGTTTTGCAGTCTAGTTAGCTACACACACACAACACAACAATGAATGAACACATGCGAACGTAAGAATGAGGATGAGACTCTTTTGCTGCTAATGCTATTCACACTCTCTCTCTCTCTCTCTCTCTCTCTCTCTCTCTCTCTCATATCAAAGGCTTGGCCCAAACATCTTTAAGCCCGCTCTGCCATCCATTATTCCCTACAATTTACATTTTTGCCTATACAAAATTAATATTTGAACGAGAAAAAGTTCAGAGAAAGGCAAAAATTGTCACTTTTCTTGTTAGAAACAAAGTTTAAACATGCTTTTTTTTCTTATTAATTCTCTGACCAAGAACTATTCCGCCTTGAAATCAAACTCCATTTCCCAAAGTAGCCTAGTGATTATAAATTTCACCCTTAATAGGTAAAGTCTCATTAAGAGGCTATTCAATTTTAAGGGTATTTCATTACTAGTAGTATTAGATTAGATAATTTAGTAGTTTAACCTCTAATTATACATAACATCACATTTAATAAGCTAATTTATCTATTATAAACTTGCATATCAGCTATCCAGAATTACAAAATCTCAAAGCTGCAAAACAATATTGGTGCAAAGAAAAACGGATTATATATGGAAGAGTGACTGTTTAGAACATAAAGAAAACAAAAACACTATCTAAACAAACATGTGATCATTCTATGAAAAAAGAACATGTGATCTTAACGCCACCCCTTGAATTTTCTAGGAAACATAGAACGCAACAAAATTATCAGGCAAATGGTACACCTAAACATATAGACGCTATAAATAAGGTGATATGGTCTGGCTACGATAACTTAAAATACTAGTTTCAAAATTATTCCACAGAAAAAAAATACAAAAGAGAACACAACCCAATTAAACTCAAAAACCAATTAAGTAGTGAGCTCCATAATGGCACCAACAATGTCCCCATTGTGAGTCTTGAGAGCCTTCACAGCCTTGCTCTTGGTCACTCCTGCTTGTGTCATGACCAAATCAATGTCGTGGGGCTCCACGCCAGTTTCATCAACCTCCTCTTCTTCCTCCTCAGGCTGTGCTACACCAGCTATTGCACCTTGATCCTGTTTTGCCATTACAGATCCCATATCTGGCATCCTGAACTGCTGAGCAGCTTGTGTCTGCAACTGAGAGCTCAAGTCCTCTATTTTTGCTTCTCCAAATATGATGTAGGTCTCAGAATTTGGACTCTTGAATACATCAGGTTTTGAGATGAAAAAAAGAATCTATGGAAGAAAATAATTTGGTTAGACACCATAAATTTAGATAAATCATACACAGTTGCAATATATGTAACAACTAACATTTTTGGTTTTCTTGATTGTGACCCTACTAACGCCAGTGACAGGTTTCAGTCCAAGCTTCAGCATTGCTTTTCGACTCTTCTTCTCGCTTCTGCTTTGTTTTGAACCTTCAGTACCAGCTGCATCACAAAGTTCAACAAAACTGATTTATGATATATACCAAAACATAGCATGCCAATCAAATGTAATAGAGCACAAATAAATATGAAACAGATGGAAAGAAATAAAATACACAAAATGAATTGTTAATTACAAATGCACATATTATAACTACTATAGTGCACATTGTTTATTCATCCAAACATGAAAACATCATAAAGATTCATTAGCACTGAAAAGCAGAAGCTGAATATAGTTAAGACACCATAATGACCTCCAACAAAAAATAACCCTAAACACTATAGTAGCCATAAGAGTCATAGACTGCAGAAATGGCCATCCCTGTTGTTAATTAAGGCACCGCCAATTCAGTGAGTAATAGCCAATAAGTTCACCTACGTGTTTCGGCTTTGAGCAAGGCAGTTTCCCTTTAGTTCCTAGTTGCTAACTAAAAAATACATGGAAACTAAAATCACAACCAATCTGACTAGTTTAAAGGGAATAGAAAGTACAACAGTCATAAAGTCAATCAATAAGTAGTCAATCTTTGAAACACACAAATGTAAGTTGTAACAAGCTTAGGACATGGTAAAATGAAAACTTCGTTTTTCCACGAATATTATTTTGGGATTTTTTTTTATACATAAAATTAATGCAAGACAGTCAAATGTTTTACAGATTTCATTTGGAACAACCAGTATCTCTCGGGGCATTATAAACATAAAACACCACAGCACTTCTTCGATAGCTTAATTTCTCACTTCTCATGTATAAATTGATATATATTGATTGAATACACTACCAACACAAAGCCATACATGTGATAAATTTGAGCATCAACACATAAGGACATTCAAACTTATGAAAAGGTTCCATCAATTCATTGTGTTTCCTCCTAATTACTATATACAGATAATCAACATTTAAATGAGTAGAAACCAAAAGAAAAATTTATACGAATCATAAAATGCTTCACTTCAACATAAAGCAACAATAAACTAAATCTAATAACCAAAGACTAAAAGTAAAGAGAAAAAAAAAAAAAGGTATATATTAAATACCAGCCAACATTATCCTGAGAATATATATAAGGTTTCTTTATAGGAAAACTCATGATGACATATACGTGGTTTCTCCGGCAAGATAAGATTAAAAAAGCTATATGCCGGTTAATTAAAATAGTTAATAACATAATTCATCCATATATCTATGGATGTTAAGTAAGTTAGATCTCATAATTATATACAGAACTCAACACACCAAACCCTAGAAAATAAAAATAAAAACCACTTTTGCTACATAAAACATAAAAAGACAATTGATTAGGTTAAACAAGAAAAAAAAATGAAGGCAGCAAAATTAATAACCTAGAGCACCGTCTTCCTTGTCATCATCGTCCTCGTCGTCATCGTCTTCTTCATCTTCGTCAGCATCATCTTTCACGTCCTCAACAATTGGAGCATCGTCCTCCTGAATTAAAAAAAAAACATCGTAAGAATTAATGAAACACGAAACAAAAACACGAATGAATCAACATATAATAAAAAAAAATAGTGAAAAAGGAATGAAATGAAAAATAGGGATTTGACCTCGGGTTGGGGTTTTTTCTTGAGGGTTTCATCGAGGGAGGGAATTTGTTGGTCGAGTTCGGGTTCGGTGGCTGCTGCGGTGTCAATAACTGGACCTGGAGCCATGGTTTGAGAATTGAGTGACTCGGCGGAAGCGGTGATTACTGTATAGTGAGTGAGTGAGTGAGTCGAGATTAAATGGATTAGATTTGGAGAAAGGGATAACAACACTCTTCTCCTACTTATTCATTCAAGGGTTTTCATGTTTTTTTTGGGCCATTCATTTTGGGCCCAGTTTACAAACTATTTCATTTCCCCTCTCTCTGTATGTTTTTTTTTTTTAATGCATTTTAGACTCCGACCTCTATTTGATTTAATGACCGACTAATTTATATAAACTCAATTTCACTGTTCACTAGCAATGAATTGTTTAAAAATTAGAGTTTTACTTCATACAAACTGACCCGACACAAAAAATGACATCAGAAAGATTTGAACTTGAAACCTTGAGAAACACTTTCAATTTTCAACTTCTCAACATTTCATCACTAGCTCAATCCAAGTAGATTTTCTCTCTGAATTTTTTTATTTCATGCATTTTAACATTATTTATATCATACTTTACTTCCCTCTTTTTAGACTGTTAAGTAGGGGTGGCAAAATGGATGAATGGATGAATTTGGACCTGGATTTATAATGATGGATTATAATAATTCATTAATCAATTACCATTCCATTAAAATTCTTAAAATAAAATTCAATCCAATCCATCCGTTAAATTCATCCAATCCATCCATTATCACCATTTTAATGGATGGATATCCAATCCATCCATTAATTTAAATATTATAATTTTTATTTTATAATTTCATGAAAAATTATAATTAATTGTAATTTGTAATAATTAGTCGAATCAAGTTTGACCGACGCTGCCCGGACCCTTCTAAGACTGCCCGGAGCCCTTGTAATGTTGCACAACACCTGCCCGACACCTGCCCGAACACTTCTAAAGCTGCCCGACACTGCCCAGACACTTTTAAAGCTGCCCAAACCACTCCGGACAGTACCCAAACCCCTCCCAACGCTGCTCAGACCCCTTGTGATGTTGCCTATATTTTGAAGTTATCCAATGTAAAATCAAACGAGTCCATTGCATTGCATGCATATTGTATTCTATTTAGAACATACATACACAACACAATCTTAATTAAACATTAAAGGGTAGAACATAATTTGGATCGATTGTGTTTAGATTTGGATTGAAGAAGGAAAAGAAGCAATTGAGGGTTTTTGCAGATTTTCTTTTTAGCCATGGTTGAACCAAATTTTTTTCATTTACCGTGGCTAAAAGTTCAGAAGGATGGAGTGAAAAAATAAAAGGGTAAAATAGAAATATTAGATTTTTTTTTAGGGGAGAAGGGTTAAATGTAGGAGTGGAAGAAAATTTTTTCTATAAATGACATAGTTGTATATAACAATTCTGCTGTAATAGGATAATCCCTCGCAAAATCATATTTCTTTGTTTGATATGTTTATGCTACAAAATGATTTTTGTTTTTTCTTGTCACAATATCCCTTTTGTGTTGGCTCCTACATTTATTTAATTAAGGAAAATGATGGTAAACATTATCTTTAAGGCAATGGTTAAGGATGCAAATATGGTAAATAAATTTTTAGAATTTGTGCATTTTACTTTTTTAAAACAATAAAACACTATTTTCAATATTAACATTACCTTTTTTAGTAACTTTAACTAGTGCAATTAAGGGTAAAAGTGAAAATAATGAAAAATCCAGCCCAAAGTATTGAAGCTAGAGGTGATAAATAATTAACTTCAATAGATTGGTACTGTGTGACTCCAAAATTTGAAAAGATAGAGATGTGAATACAAGAACAAAATTTTTGATAACAGTTCATTATGTTTAATATCATTCCACCAATTACTTGTGCCTAGTGACTAAACTGCCAACCGATGCCTAGACACTGCTTCTACTATTGTTATTTGACTTTAATTAAATACTTGAACACAGTTTTATTCTGGACATATACTTTGATTTTATTAGCTACTGTAATTTGGAACATAAGAGAAAAAACAAAAGCACAAAATTAAGCATAGTAACATTGATATTTCAAGTAGAATGTAATGAAATCCAAAACAAAGATAGAAAGAGAATAATCATCAATATAAAACTGATGAAACAAATTCATATTACGCAATTGTTTTAATTAAATTTGGCATATACTAGCAAACCAGAGAAAGAAATTAATTATATATACTAGACGTAATAACGATATATATATATATATATATATATTGAACAGAAAATATTTTATTAATAAGACTAAGTCTCTGTACAAGATGAACTGATACCGGTAAAAAAAGAGCTACAAAATAAAGGTGCCATATATAAACATAACACCAACGAAAATACCAAAGTCTACCATGCCTAAAAGAGGTATACTTCTAATCTCATTTTTAGAAATACACTCTTCAGCTTTCACACCACCAGAGACACATCAACCCGACCCAAAAAAATAACACTAGACACTCACTCCTAATCTAGAATCAAAAGTGATCGGTAATCCAAAGAACAACTTCTTTAAGTCAAAATTGAAGGGACAATAGTAGAACGAGAACCTAGACAGATATATATCAGCTTGCGACCTCCTCCAAACAGTAACATCAAGGAGCTAGGGTTACAAGGAGCTGGTGGCGGGTGTTACTAGAGAGAAGGCAGAGAGAAAAACTCTGTTTTTGAGAGAGAGTAATAACGATATTTTTGTTTTGTAAAATCAATCTCATCAATCAATCCGGTACTTAAATCAAACCAGACTAATTGGTTCTTGCCTCTACTTCTAAACAATATCTTGCCCTTCTTCGCCGCTACAATTGGATAATTAAGGGAATGTGAGGGTCCAACAATGAAGAGTTTAATCCATGATTCCTTTACACCAAGTTCACCCAAAATTGAAATGTGAATTGTAGACGTATTTTTATAATTTAAGATAAAAGCAATAGATCTATTCAATATCACTAAATCTCTGTTGACTTCAAAACTATCATCATCTATGTAACAGGGTATGGGTGTTGTAGTAAAAGATTCATTACAGAAGTCAAATGACCCTAGATATGTATGTGTTCTATTTTTATCCCACCAATGAGACACTCCATCCATGTACACGTCTTTATTGTGAGAAAAAAGATGCATCTTGACACAAACATGCCTCCAACAGTTATTACTTAGGCTATATATCTCCCATGAGGAATAAAGTGGGGCATCATACTTGTGATTGTCACCAAACTCCTTGAACCGAATCACCTTATAGTCATCTTTAATGCGATCATAACCAAATAGATGATAAAGGGGATTATTAGGTCCATTCTCAAAACGACTGCATGGAATGACCTTGAATTCATTAGTAGTTGGACTCCACAGTATCATTGTCCAATTGCCATGGCGGAAAGTACTGAGACAAATAATGCCATGAACACATGTGGAATCCATGATTCTAAAAATAGGCACATGCATATTTAAATCCTCTGGAAATGGCTTTGGCCAATCTATTTTGACAGTATTTTCAAAATTCTCACCGGACAAAGAATAAAGTGAAACTAGACGACTACGTCTCGAAGGTTGTATTCATAACCACGTCCTGTCAAACCTAGGAGGAGACATGTATCGTCGTAATAAGAACGATCCTTCAATAAGAAATTGTTACGGTACATAGTCATGAAATAAGGATCATCAAACAAGAGGGACCATGATTTACGTAGCATTCAAATCGCTTAAATGATTTGAGAGGAAGTTTGGAGAGAATAGAGATAGCAATATCATGAGAAATATGATTGCTAACCTGAACATTGGTTACGGTCCTTGATTCCTCCATCTCTTCAATGGCAGCAGCGGGGAACGTAGGTCTACTGCGGATGTTGAATTTTAAGAAAAATTTGGAGTTGAAAGTAAGGTGAAGTTCTTAGGTTTAGAGAGAGAGGGCTTTATATAAACGATTTTGGAAGGTGGAAAATTTGAAGAATATCTAACGAGAGATTTTTTTTTTGGTTGGCTATCTAATGAGAAATTTGACCAAAAAAAATATATCAAACTTAAATATTAAAATATGTACAAAAAAAAATCAACGGGATAGTGCATTCACAAATTAATCCCTCATTAAATTGTAGGCACATCAAATGATGGGATAGATGGTCCAGAAATTTAAATTTTCTTCATACTCAAGGTGTGGATCGAACCACCTTTGGTTACCTTAAGCGAGGATGAGCCACAACCGTTCAACCACACCCCTTAGATTCGTGTTATTTTGTGTTTGTTTACCTTTATAAAAATTATATTTTATAAAAAAAAATAAAAATCTTTGCATGTTTGGGTACAACCATATAAAAAAATTACCATAAATGAAAATTAACCAAATGTAATGTATCTTATAAAATAAATATATCCCAACAAAATTGTAGTGTTTGTACTACTCATCAATTATTATCTACCCAAAAAAAATACATAAAAATAAAATTAGAGTTATCCTCTTCTACACAATTGAATAAAACAAAATTCAAAATCATTTTTTATTTTTGACAAAAAATCATACTCCCTCCATTCATTTTTATTTGTCGTTTTAGAAATGAATAAAAATAAAATTAGGAAGGTATATTTTTGCATCTTATCTTCCTATTATACTCATTTTATTTTTGAAATATATATCATAATTTTAATTCACCAATAAATTTTTACTTTTTTGCACACATTTTCTCTTTCCAAAAAATTAAAACCACAACAAAATTGTAACAAACTTTATTTAAAAAACAAACAAACAAAGTTTGTTACAGAAAAATTAGGAAGGAGGGTATACTAGACAAAATCTCTATATAATATAAGTACGGATCTCTCTCTCTCGATCACCATCCTATGTGGCAAGTAACCAAGTACTTAAATGTCTATGTGGCGAGATTTCAAAGCTTTTAAGTTTTAAGCTTAAATGTACTCCCTTCGATTCTCTCCGGCTACATAAAAATTATTATGATAAAAAAATTCATAATTTCTCAAATAAACGTATATTTTATTAATTTAATTTTTAACTTTTATTTACATGCAAAACTTAACTCATTTCTATCGATCATTTTTTTTATTACTAAGTTGTATCAAATATAAAATCATACTTATTATTTATGTTTTATTTGTATTTTATTAAGAACATATTTTTATTCCTATATTAATAGAATAAACCCATTTTTTGTAATTTTTATCATTACTTATATTTACACTTATATTAATATCAGTGCATATCTTTATAATTTACACGGGATCAATATTAATAATCATATATTAATGCAAGAGCTTATTTTTTTTTATTTAAAAAATGAGACTTTATATTCACATATCAAAACAAGGTCCTATATTTTTTTAAATTGCTACGACGATGGGAGAAAAAATATCACATTGTTGAGAACGAAAAGTGGGAGATCATTCTTCAGCTATGAATTATATTTACACTCATGTTAATATGAGTATATTTTTATTTTGTAATTTATACAAGACAATATTTATACTTATATATTAAAACAGATCCTATTATTTTTGTAATTTTTATGGGGACAAAAAGAAAATACCATACTATTGAGAACAGAGAGTGGAATATCATTCTTCACCATGTTCTATCCATTTAAAATCCATAAATATATAATTATTTTTTATAATTAAATAATATAAATATTAAATCAATTTCATAAGTAATTAGAAAAACATAAATTATATGACAAAAAATTCATTAATTAAAAATAAGATATAAAAATTTAAATTAAATTACAAAAATTAATATTTAAACTAATCTACTTTAACATTAATTATATATATTAATATAATTTTGAATTTTTACCCGTAGATTTGTACGGGTTAGTTATACTAGTATAATATAATTACGGATGTCTCTCTCCCGATCACCATCCTATGTGGCAAGCAACCAAGTACTTAAATGTCTACGTGGCGAGATTTCAAAGCTTTTAAGTTTTAAGCTTAAATGTACTCCCTTCGATTCTCTCCGGCTACACTTTTCTAATTTTTATCATATTTATTTGTTTTACACGTTTTTTTTTTCAAGCATACTCCAAAAATATATACTAACCGAAAAAAAAGGCTTTTAAGTTTTAAGCACAAATGCACTCCGTTCGATTCTCTCCGACTACACTTTTCTAATTTTTATCATATTTATTTGTAACCAAATTTTTATCATATCTAAGGCTTTTTAGTTAAAATTTAATTGATTCATAATTAACGTATTATAACCAAATTGATTAAAAAAAAAGTATTGTAACCAAATAATTGTTAGAATTGTTTTTTGTTTTCTTTTTTAATTTACACGGATAAATATTTATACTAATATATTAATACAATTGCATGATTTATTTGTAATTTACATGAGACTTATATTTATATTCATATAACAATACAAGGTCTATATTTATATATATTTTTTATAATTTCTAAGTAGACGAGAGAAAAAATACCATGTTGTTGAAAGCGAGAAGTAAGAGATCACCGTCTAGAGTATTTTATCCTTTTAAAATACTAATTTGTATTATTTTTCATATTTTATAAAAAGAATGACTTTCAAATATAAAATTAAAAATCATATACTTTTTTTTGGTACGTGAATAAAAATCATATACTAATACAAAGACTTTTTTTGTTGTAATTTTACGATAACATATTTTTATGAGGACCTATATTAATACCTATATATTAATATGTAGACAATTTTTTGCAATTTCAATAGAACATATATTTATACTCATGTACGAAGTTTATTAATATGAGACGGAAGACTTTTTTTCTATGGGAACTTAAATATTTAAATACTTATTAATATAGGAAATCTACTTACACTAATATTAATACAATAGCCTTTTGATTTTGTAATTTACACAGGGATCAATATTTATACTCATATATTAATAAAAAGCTTTATGTTTTTGTAATTTATACGACGGAAAAGAAAACACCATATTGTTAGAAACGGGGAGCGAGAGATTACTATCCACTCTACTTTATCCCTTTTTTTTGTATAGAAGCTAATAATAAGAAAAAGAAAAATTAAAAAGAAAAACTAAGCACGAGGGAAGAAAGTTCTCATTGCGTTATTCCTAAGTGGTTCATGAAGATCTTTTGGAAGAACTCTATTTTATCCCTTTGAAAATTTCTAAATATATTATTTTTCTTATTTAATTAATATAAATATAAACTCAATTTCATAAGTAATTCGTAAAATAAAAATTACTTGACAAAAAAATTCATTAAGTAAAAATAAGATTCAAATAATTAATATGAAATTAAAAAAATTAATATCTCAACTAATCAATTTTAACTTTAATTACATATAATAATATATTTTTGAATATTAACCCGTGCATCATTTGCACGGGTCAATTATACTAGTATAACTTAAATTATCAAAACGGCAAATGAAAAAGGAACGGAGGGAGTATCTTCTAAAAATAACAAATTAATCTTATAAATTTAAGAAAAATTTTGTTTATAAATCATGCCTACTCATTAGGTTTTTTTTGACGTACTATGGGTTTGTTTGGCAAGCACAAAAATGAGCTTATAGCTTATAAGCTCGTTTGTAAAAAATAAGCTCTATTTGGCAAAAAGTTTTTGACATAAGCTTATAGCTTATTTTATTAGCTTTTAGCTTATTTTCCAGACGCTATTTCATATAGCGTTTTACCTTATAGCTTATAACTTATCATATTTTCTTCCTTTTTTACCCTTACTATTTCACTTAAAATCTCATTTTATCCTTAATAATTTATTATATTTAAAACATATATGCACTTGTATTTTGAGCATATAATCAAGAATGCCCTTTTATGTCATTTTACATTTATCAGTCAGTTGAACCGCTAATTTTACCAAATATTTCAATTAGCTTATCAGTCATCAGCTATCAGCCATCAGCTATAAACAATAAGCTATCAGCTATCCGCTATTTTTGCCAAACAGACCTTATATCTATCATAATTTAATCATTTTTCTTCCACAGTTTCATATATATTGTTTCACAAGAACTGTTTGCTTTTCGCTGCCTTCAAATAATGAGGCAAGTCAATATAAAATATGGTCATGCATTAACAATTACTACCTCCGTTCCTTTTTACTTGTCGTTTTAGAAAAAAAGATCAAAATAGGAGAGTGTATTTTTACACCTTATTTTCCTATTATGCCCTTTTTTTTAAATATATATCATATTTTTATTCCACCAATAAATTCTTACTTTTTCACAAACATTATCTATTTCCAAAAAAATTGTAACAAACTTTATTTTTTTTTGGTGTGTAACAAACTTTATTTAAAAACAAACAAAATTTGTATAAAATAAAAAAAATTATATTGCTTCAAAAAAAAAATACAAAATTTAGTCAATAAAATAAATAGGAAGGAGGATATAATAGACAAAATATAACCTAAATTGCTAAAACGACAAGTAAAAAGGAACGGAGGTAGTACTTAAAACCGTAATTTGTGATACATTTTTATATTTCTTTCAAAGTTTAACAAAAAATACTACATGATATTAAATTGATCGATCACAATCAAAACATCAAAATGTGTAAATTAAAAGAGAGTTGATGTCAACCAATGGATCACTGCAATTATAGCAAAATATAATTGCTCATAGTGATTTAAAATTTTAAAACAAATTTTTATTATTAATGTTGATAGAAGAAGCATTGGTAATCCGGGTATTGCTGGATTCGGCGGTCTTATTCGAAATGATGACGGTGGTTGGATCCTTGAGTTTCATGGTCATATTGGTGTTTCTAATGTTTTGCATGCTTAATTATTGGCCTTGATTTTTGGCTTACAACTAGCTTGGGACAAGGGTCTTACAATTGTGTTATTCTGATTATGTGAATGTCATTTAGTTGGTTGCAGCCTCAGTTTCCCCTATGCACATTTATGCTGCCGTTTTGCAAGAAGTTAAGAATTTGTTGAGTCGAAATTAGACCGTACAAATTAGACATACTTTGAGAGAGGGTAATCAAAGTGCTAATTTTTTGCCCAAGATGGGTTCATCCTACCATGATAAATTGAAGATTCTCATTGTTCTTTCTGTTGAGATGCTTCCTTTGTTACGTGCTGATAGCGCCGGAGTATCTTTTATTTGACCTTAGTTTTTTTGTTCCTTTTTTCTCTTCTGTAACCAAAAAAAAATTTAAACAAATTAAATATGAATATTATTTTGAATTTATAATGTTAAGAGTAATAAAGTAAATTATTTCCCTCATCCCCTCTCCTCCTTATATTAATGTTTGAACATAATATTAATTTAAAATTTATATTTTTACCAAAAAAAACTTTATTTAATCCCACAAAATTTTGATTCCACGGCAATTTTGGGAGAGTGAGATTCGTGTATTTTAGTTATCATAACGATACGGTGAGATTTTATAGACTATAGAGAGAAAGGAAGAGGTGAGATGAGTTGCTGTGATTAAACTTATAGTTTTGAAATCATGTATGCGAAATAATTGATGTACACTATGATCTGATTTTAATTAAACAAACCATATTTCTTCCGTCAATGACAACAAGAGAACGAAGGAGAGACGCATTGCTAATTGTTCACGTGAGATGAATTTGGGATTGATTAGTAGCATTAGATTAAGAGCCTGTTTGTTTTAACTTTAAAAAAATAGATTATTTTGTGTTAAAAATTTTGTGTAAAAAAATTTTATAAAGAATTTTTTTAATAAAAGTTTCAAATGAAAATTTGGTTTGAATAGTTATTCTTAAAATGTTATTTTAGATATTGCATCATTTTATCGAAAAAAAATTTGAATATCAAAATTTCAAAAAATCACTTAAATTTGAAGCTATTTCAAATAGATTCTCATAAAAATCATTTTCAAAATACTACTTTTTGAAAAAATTGAAATTTTGACTATGTTTTGATCTTCAATAATGTGTGTTTATTTTATATGATATCTAAATTAGTGTTTCAATTTAAAAAAAAACGAATATAAAAAAACTTGCAATATTTTAAAAAACGATTTTATAAAATCTATTTTAAAAAATACAAGAAAAAATCTATTTTTTTTAAAGCTGAAACAAACGCACCCTAAAATAGAATTGGAGAAATGAGATTTGGAGTAACTGTAAAGAGTTATTCTCGAACTCAATTAATTATCAATTATGTCTTTCACATCAACACAAGTCCTAAAACAATCTACAAATGAGTAAATTATACTCCCTTTGTACCAAAACATATATCATTTTGAGGAAAAAAAATCGTACCACAATATATGTCGTTTTACATTATGAAGCATTTAGGTTCTATTTGGATAATTAAAAACTAACGGAGCGGAATGTAATGAAACAGAATGGAATAGAACGGAACAGAACGAAATGGAACAAAAATTTCATTCCATTGTTTAGGTATTATATGACGGAACAAAGCTAATTTACCACTCCATTATTTGGAAAATGAATGAAATACAATAAATTATAATTTTTTATTTCAATTTTACCCTTTGTTTATAAAACATTAATATATTAAATTTTATACTCAATTCAATTAACATGTTTCACAGAATTAAACCAAATAGTTAGTAAAAAAAAAACAATTAAACCCACAATTGATTCAGTATGTACAAGCACAAAACCAAATCCACAATTGATTCATTACTGCCGTCTACCTCTGTTTCTATTTTCTGTTTCAATTAAATAACAACACTCAAACACAATTGATTAAAATCATATATACCAGACAAATTCATTACAACCTTTGTTTCCATTTTCTGTTTCAGTTAAAGACTAATTCAATATTCACGTATACAAACAGTAACACCCTACGCAAAAGAAGAAGAAGAAGAAGGAACGATGCAGGTGCATGTGTAATTATTTCTCTTTCTTCTTTCAATGCTCTAAGTTAACTTTCACATATTATTAGAAGGATAATTTTGTAAACTAACCCATAATTTATCTTTTTCATATAACAATGATTACATTTCTAAATTTGTGTGATATGGTCAAAACAACATATATTTTATACGGATGCATTTATTGGTTTTAGCCGCTTTGAGCTAATGGTGCAACAATTGTATACTCCCTCTATACCAAAATATAAGTCACTTAGAGAAAAAAATTGTACTAAAATATAAGTCAATTTACAATACCAATGAAGCATTTAAGAATATTTTTCTTATTATACATTTAACTATTTATTACTCTTTTTTCTTTTACTCAGTTGATTGAAACATCGCATTTTATATACCGATGTTCGAACCCCGAACAAAATCGCTTACCTTATGTGAATTTGAAAACAAACATCAAAATTACTCAGATGAAATTGTAATACATAAACATTAAAATTTTACTCTTGTTTGGCTCGTGACCGAACTAGACAGCTCGTTGGTGGTAATTCCACCAACTAGAGTTGGTGGTAATCCACCAACGAGAGTACGTTGAAAAGACATTTAATTTTGAATCATTCCCTTTGCTCTACCATTTTTTTCCATCATTTTCTTTCCACCGGCTGCAGCCGAACCTTTGATTTTCTCTTCTATGAAAAATCACCTCCTTGCTCCACCATTTTCATTTCCAATTTCATTCTCAACCTCATAATCTACTCAAAACTATTGAAACAATTCCCAAGCACAAAAAAAATTATGGAAGAAGGATTGCATGACTGTTGAAAGGGTTGACTTGGCTTGAGTATGTATCATGGTGGATGTGTTGGTAGCTTGGGTGTGTGGGTTGCGTGAATGTATAGTCAGAAGAAGAAGAAATTCAAAAGAAAATAAATAAAAAAAAGGTTAAACACACGGATGGCCATTGTTTAAACGTTACTGTTTGGTAATACACAAAAATGAGCTTATAGTTTATAGCTTATAACCTTATTATGAAAAATAAGTTTTGGTAACCATTTAATCACAAGAGTTTATACTTTATTTTGACAAACTTTTAGTTTATTTTGATAAGCTAATTCAATTAGCTTATAGCTTTTAGTTTATTACATTTTCTTCCAACTTTACCCCTATCATCTTACTTAAAAATAATTAAATATTAATTATATATATATATATATATATTTTTTTTTTGTCATTTCATAAGTTACTTCAACCGTTAATTTTACCAAACACTACAAATTCAACCAACTAGCTTATCAGCTATAAGCTATCAGCTAGCTTATATCAACTATCAGCTATATACTCATCCTATATAAGCTAACTTATAAGCTATCCGCTATTTTTTACCAAAAAGACCCTATAGCATCACTACAAGAAAACTGCTGAATTGCGGCGGTTTTTAAAATATGATACCGGCGGTTTTTAACCGCCACTGGACACTTTTCCAGCGGTTTCCGTAGTGCCCCTATATCATCTGGCGGAAGGCAATTTAGCGGCGGTTTTTTCAACCGTCAGACAAACTGCCGCTGCTATTTTAGTGGCGGTTTTAACCGCCACAATAACAAAATCTATTTTGAAATTTTGAATCATATATAACGGCAATTTTGAAACCGCCGCAATATGTATTTATTTTTAAAAAAAATATTGCTATTTTTTTTGCTGCAAATAATTGTTCATATTCTTTTTTTTCCTAGTTACGGACTAAAAATTTCAATGTTTTTTTTTGCTGCAATTAATTGTAGTCAACAAATGTCTCATCCATTAATTAAAATTCATAACCAAGGTCTCTTAAACATAATAAAATTATACACTTATAATTGTCGGTGAGATAAAACAAAAATAGCCACATAAACTATATATCTAAATAAGCCAAAATACATTTGTCTAATAAGCCAAAATACATTCAAACACATTATGTCTAATAAACATAAACAATATATCTAAATTGTCTCACGTGAAGCCGCTTGATCTCCTGGCATATCATAACTAGATTTAGCAGAACGTCGTATTCATATGGTGAGCCTATGCCATACACCTGAAAATAAAGTATAAAGTACAAATTTACAGCTTTAAGCTTAATAGCACATTGAAAATACAACAAAGTACAATATGACTTACAAATGAACAAACTAAACCTGAAAGAAAAAATACAAACTAAAATGTGGAGATGAACCAGAATATGTACTAAGGTTTGAAAAGAAGTTGAATGAAGCAGATTTTAGCTTTGAGAAAAATCAAGATAGAAAGAAGGTTTTATCATTTAATTACATTTTTGTGTTGTGGTGCAGGTTAGAGATCCTCAAACAGAACTTAATAATTTAATAGTCTAGAAAATCATAGTACTACTATGTCAAAACTACGTCTTAATCAAAGCACACAAAAATCCACAAGTTTTGATCAAACATTACATCCAAATACCAATAAAAAGAAAACACAAGTAAACATAGGAGACTAATGGAGATGAATTAAAACAAAAACACAAACACATAATCAAAACTAAATTGGTAATGAACACTCCAACAAACTGAATCAAAAAACTAGCATCTAAAAAACATAATCAAAACGTTAAATTGAAGTATAATAGAAAAATTGCAAAAAACCATAGTTGAAACTTCAAAATTAGTTTTACAATGTTCAACTTCAGAATTAGTTATGCAATGACTATTATGAAAAAAGACCAAATGATAAACAAAATAAGACAAATAGAACCTGAATGTCAAAGTTGTTTGTGCTGTGAGAGCTGAAACTCAATGAAGCAGAGGTTGAAGAGGGTAGTAGACACCAGTTGATATGAGTTTCAGAAACAGGGACAGAAGGTTGTGCGAGGAAGCCAAGCAAAAGTTAAGAATGCCCGGAGCCCTTGTAACGTTGCCCAACATCTGCCCGACACCTGCCTGACTTTGATCGACATCTGCCCGGACACTTCTAAAGCTGCCCGACACTGCCCAGACACTTTTAAAGCTGCCCAAACCCCTCCCAACGCTGCTCAGACCCCTTGTGATGTTGCCTAAGGGGGGGTTATTGGATTGGGATTTTGAGGGATTATTTTGACAAAAAAAGTCGTGAAGATTTTAAAAGACTTCGTGGGATTATATTGATTTTGTGAGATTTTGAGAGACTTTTTTAAAAGACATTTTACAATCAAGATTCTTAACACAGGATTTTGTGAAAATTATAGTACAAAAAAAAAGTCTTGATTAAAAATCTTGATTGAATAACAATGGATTTTGTGGCATTGAAAAAAAAAAAAAAGTCTTGATTGAATAACACAAGACTTTTAAAATTTATTAAAATCTCTCAACATCCATTAAAATCTCTCAAAATCTCAATCTAATAATCCCCCTTAAACCTATTTTGAAGTTATCCAATGTAAAATCAAACGAGTATATTGCATTGCATGCATATTGTATTCTATTTAGAACATACATACCCAACACAATCTTAATTAAACATATATAATAGGCACAATTTTAAATAAAGTTTGTTACAATTTTTTTGAAATGTGTATATATATATATATATATATATATATATATATATATATATATATCTTGAATGATGTTGTACGATGACCACCAACAATTAGCATAACCAAAATACAATAAAACCTTTCTCAAAATATTTAATTTTGAATTATAAACAATAAAACTAGGATATTCTTTAGATTAAAATAAATAAAAAAATTGAGAAGGTAAAATTTTTTTTTTTTACTAAGAAAAAAAAAAGATTTAGAAGGTAAAAAAAATTAAATTATAATTAATGATCCAATTGGATTTTTAAATTAAGGTGGATGAATTAAATTCATCCAATCAATTAGTGGATGGATCCAATCCAATCCAATTACAAAATAATTTTTTTGTGGATGGATTTTTTCTTAACGGATTATTTTGCCACCCCAGCTTTTAAGACCCTTTTTTTTTTTGAAGGATTTTAAGACCCTAGTAATTGTTTTTTAAATATTATTCTATACAATTATTATCCTTTGTGAGAAGTTTGTTTTGTCGCATAGTTAATGATTAAAACTTCACACTTTAATGGTGAATAAGTGAGTGTGTCAAGGTTCGAACTCTAATCCTACACATTATATGCAATGTTCCTACCAATCAAACTATTTTACATGTTTAAACATAGGCACCGTAATCTTTGCGAGTTTTAAATATTTAAAAACAAAAATTGTTTTCTCACTCAATAGTATACTCTAACAAGATACGGTGTAATCGTGTATCCAACTCAAATGTTTTCCTTTTCATAATCTCAAATGCTTCATTCTTCTTGGAAAACATTTCATTGTCAATTGTGTTTTGTAGTTGATATTGTGTATCATTTGTTTGATGTTGTTGGTTTGACAACATGAGTGTAAAAACATTAAATTCAAGCATGGTTAACTAAAGAGTTTAATTTGTATGCATTGTAGATGTAGATGTAATGTAAAAATGTTGTATTCATATATTTATTCTCTGCTCTAGAATATTATGGACTAAATTAACGGATTTTTATATATTTTATAGACTAAATTGACAGATTTGATATATTTTATGGACTACATATTAATTATTCTTAAATCTATATTTCTAGAATATAAGGAAAGAACAAAGGCTAAAAACAGTAACTTGGTATGATATGAGAAAGAGTAACCCTTTTGGCTAGAGAACCTTAGAAGTAAAATGTACTTATCAATTGTTGTGGTGATGTGGTCAAGTACAAACATTATGCCAATTAGTCTGCGGTGAGATAATTCATCATGATAAGGTGAAGAAGTTTCATTGATTTTATGTTATTTCAAGAAATGGTCGCAAGGAGTGGAAGAACATTTAATAATATATTTTCTTTAAGCAACTCAATAGTAATATGTGCACTGTTTAACAAGAATTTAACTCTTCCATCAAGCAATTTTGATCCCCAACAACAATTGAGTGTGCCTAAGTCTTTGATTATGAAACACTTATCAGCATAAGACTTAACATGTTGAGCCTCTGAATGATCATCATCACTAGCCAAAACAATATCAATATATCATTCGCATATAGCAAGGACCAAAAACTTCAATAAAAATGGAGTGATCATTTGAGGATTGTTTGGAATACGTTTGTTTGCTTCTATAGACTTCTTCATTTTTAAATATCTAAGAGCATAAATATCCATGATGTCTTTTGTCAAGTGTGTCACTCCTGTTAGAGTAGCTTGAGTAATTGGACGCATTTGTTGTGGCACTGAAAAGACCACGTTTCCAAGTTTGGTGGGACCCATGAGTGGGACACATCGAAAATATAGTTGAGTGGGACCCATGAGTGATATGAATATAGTTAGAGTTATGGCACATGTAAAGGAATTTAAAAGTAGTAATTTTGTATTAGAAAAAATATGTTGACTAAGGTTGAGTGCACAAATTTTAAGATAAAATTTATATATTAAGTGTCGTAATATGTGTCTTAACGGCACATGTTAACATTCTTCTATAATATATTAGGTGGGACTCATTTATACCACTCATATGAGTGAAATGGATGTGGATGCTTGTAAAAAGAAAATTATTGACAGTAAGTTGCATTTTATGGCAGCTAAGACAAGAAAAGTTATGACAATGCAAAGTTTGGCCACAAGATAAAAAGTGTAAAAGTAGTTGACTCCGATAAGAGAATCACCCACATGATATTATGCCATGTAAACTTAGCAAGTCATAATTGTTTGTAGGCTTGGGTGAAAGGTTTATATGTCAAAACTCAAAACAAAAGAAAGCATGATTTCTATCTGAAGTCACGTACATAAGATGATCAAAAGTATATAAGTATAACAGCAGTGTAATCTAAAGTCACATATTTAAGGAGAATGAATTCTGCGTGTGTAATTTACACATGAAAGAGTAAACTGAAGTGAATTCCAATGGTTATAGATCACACTTTATCCATTCCCCATATTATTTACAAAATTTTCTTGTCACTGGTTTAATAGCAGTGTAACAGTTTTTGTAGTAAATCTTTCTCGTTTATTTCGGGCAGTTGGAAAAGATAAATAAGTTTACAACACTGAAGAATGGTTATAGATCACACTTTATCCATTCCCCATATTATTTACAAAATTTTCTTGTCACTGGTTTAATAGCAGTGTAACAGTTTTTGTAGTAAATCTTTCTCGTTTATTTCGGCCAGTTGGAAAAGATAAATAAGTTTACAACACTGAAGAATGAGATTTTGCTGTTTTAGGCCCCAGCAGCACTCCCTGCTGTGTACATAAATGTATACACTATACACAATCTCAACACAGAGTTGAATCACACAAATCCTTGTGCATGTGCCAACTAGTTGAGTACTGGTTTCTTTTTCCTCTTATCATTTCACATATCCATATATAATTCAAATTCATTCATTGAAAAAAACCAAAAAGTCATCAGCATTGACTCGATAACCTCTGCTTTTCATATTATACATTATACCTTCCTCTTAGTATGGCTCATGTAAATGTAATGCCAAAACTTTCCACTAATAAGTTGATTGCTACAAGTATTGTTGCTTTCTACTTAACATAACAAACTTGTAGTTGCAGCACAATCAGCATCCTTCTTCAGTGAATGCCTGTGCCGGAAACTGGAATGGAATAAAGTAGCATGTAAAGAACTAGTTGCAAAAAGATTCTGAAATATACATTAGTAGATTAAATAGCTCATGTTCAAAATCTCAAACATTCCTCTAATTCCAAAAGGAAACTATCACAGTACCATATGCCCATTGAATAATTATACATTATATATAAACTACATGACCAAGTGTAACCACAAAAATGCCAAATTTCTGAGCAAGAAATTTACATTTTAATAAACTCTCCGCCTCACTTTCCTTTGATCCTTCCAGACACCAGCACTCTCGGCATTGCAGTGATTCCCATGGGTCCAGAACTTACAAGGTGCAGCAGAATCACAAACATAACAATAGCACTGTGTTCATTCAAAAGATTGTCACAAAGTCAAGTCAGCATAGGGATAAAAACCACAATATTGACACAAACAATTGTAAATATAACACAGAAATTTCGATTACCTTATCACAATAGCTTTCACGAGAAGTAGTCTTAAATGGAAACTTGATACATAAATGTCGTGGGTGAGGATAATCTCTGAGAGCTATCTGTATGATCATGAATCAAGACAAAAAACATTCATTTTAGAATAATTGGGATAGATACATAATATGCATAGTACTGTAGACCATGTTTTCTACTAAAACTTTGTAAATAATCTCTTAGTTTCCATGTTATTTTTTAAAAGCGTTAATTTTTGCTGGAGATCAGAATTGAACTCGAGACCACTCCTCCTATCACCCTACTTTTTTTTTGTATCAACCCTCTAGTTCCTACTTCCCAGGGGGAATGGCGCCCTAGTAGTCTTAAGTTCAGCCGCGATGTAAGTAAAGTCTGACCAAATAATTGAATCGAACTCAGGCTCCCGAAATGTCCCGGTGAAGTTTATTAACCACTTTAGCCCAATGTCTTGGTTATTCTACTTGTTAACTCTTCGATTTCAGCAACCAAGTAACTCCCTTTCATGTTAGTATTTTTTTAACGGAACGATCATAAATAATCTCTTAGGTTTAGCCCTTAAAAATTCACCATTTAAATTAAACGAAACCGAAACACAGAAAATCAAGTTAGAGTTTTTTTATAAAACAAATGTATCCTCTGCGCGCAACGGCAGAGTCTAATCCCCTCAAGACAACTAACATCCATTTAAGGGGTTGAATGTTGGTCTCTCCCAGCAAATATTTCTCCATACAAAATCAAGTCGGTGATTTTGATAATACATTAAGTTCTCCTTCAAAATTATTGAATTCCAATACTTTCAAAACAATGCTACTCCATCAAAATCAAAAACTAAAAAAACACAAATGAAGGTTATGAATTACGATTCGTGAAACTTACCTTGCCCTTTTCACCAAGAACACAAAGATCATCATCGGCGTCATTTTTGTGAAGTTTGGAGGAAACATCAATAGGAGTGGTATCAGTAGGATCAAAATCTAGGATGAAACAATCGTCAGTTTCCTCGAAACGCTTGATGTCGTCGATTTTTTTGAGACAAGCGATAACCCTAATCGGACTTTCGTCGACAACAACTTGTGGTTTTGATTGGACTGGAGTTTTGCGACGACGCGATTTCTTTGCCGTAGTCATGTTTGTTTGTGTAGTTGTTATTGTTCTTCTTCTCTTTCGCTTAAAACCCTTTGAATTTATTTGAACCGTGTGAGTGAGTGAGTGATTCAGTGTACTTCAAAGGGTTCTCAAAATATCAATTTTATTTTCCTTATTTGAAATATGACCGTTGAGACCTCTTTTATTTTTTGGTCCTATTATTTTATGTTATTTCAATTTTCGACCAATAGTTTTTTGAATTTAGTTTATATACACCGACAGTGTAAAATTATTTTACACGTGCATCCAATTAAATCACGCCACGTAAGCATTTATGGAGATTTTTTAGGAACTAACCTATAAAAATGGCAATTTCTTATGTTTTGATTGGATGTATGTGTAAAAAAGATTTACACCGTCAGTGCATAACAATTAAACTCTAGTTTTTTTTCTCTCTTTTTCAATTGCAATATCATGGTTCAAATGTTTAAGGCTATAATAATGGTGATTACTTTTAGTCAAAAAAATAAAATAATGGTTCATTTTCCCTCATCTTTTTTTATTTTTTATTCTGGTTTGAATTTTGTATATATTATTTGTGTGATTTACTTTAATTATATATTTTTAAAGTTTAATTAATATGTTTTGTCGATGTACAATTATTTTACACAATCATCTAATAATATGTTATCATGTCTCAAGTTTAATTTTATATTCATTAATTGATGTGGCAACACATCATTTAAATGAATTTATAAAATAATTGTTTGATTCGATTGCCTTAAACATCATAACATTATTTTTAATAACATCATCTTAAATAAAACATAAAATGATATTGTTAGGGACTGTTTGGGAGTTTAGAGAGTAGGTGGTGGAAGGAATGAAGAGTTTTGGATGAAGAACAAAATTCCCATGATTTAAAGGAACTAAAAATTTGTATTAGAAGAATATTTAAAGAGTTTCTTTTATAGAGTTTTGAGGGTTTGGGTAAATGCTTAAATTCAATTTATGATTTTGCCATAATATTCTGAATATTAAAAAAATATTAATATATCATCAAAAGAAAAAAAGTATTAATATATAATAAACATTTATTTATCATTGTCTACAAATTTCTCTTTCAAAAATTGTGAAATATTTCTATATTTTTTTTTTTCTCTACTCCCCCTTTCCACTAAGCCCTCCAAACTCAGATGGTATTTTTATATGCTATATGGAGACTAACTAGAAGAAATATTGATACTTAAAAAGACTATTTCTTTAAAAGCAAATGGGGCGCAATAGAAAATGCGACACCCTAAATAGATTGAAATAGAAAAGGAAAAGATACAAATACTGGAGGACATAAACCAAACTCGCCGAAAACAAACAACTTTAAGAGGTAAAAGAACCGCGCATCCTAATCTAGAGCAAGCAATAACACACCTCTTGCACAATCCTGCAATCAAACCCAAAAATGAATTCGACCACCAACAGTTAAAACGAAACAAACGAAGGTCACCAGGAGCCCAAATGAAACCAGATCCAAGACAACTGCCTGAAAAACCCTCCGATATGACAAAACCCACCTGAAACAGTCCACGACGGCGAGCCAGGGCAAACACGAACATGTTTAATGGAAGAAGGCAGTGCAACGGCGGCGCCACCACCTGCCTAAACAACCCTCAAACCTCTGGCACAACGAAGACAAAGCGAACGGAAACAGGAGGACACAAATAGAGGGTAACATGGAGGTGCGGAGTGAAGAACTCATTGCACCACCATCCTTTGAGGTTACATCTAAAGAAGAGGAGGTTTGGATTCTATGCGGAGGAGCGGCGGCCGTGGTTTTTAGGGTTTTGGGTCGAGCAACGTGAAAAAAAATCACCTTAAGTGTAACTCATGTTTCAATTAAAAGACTAAATTGATATTTTTCTCTATCACAAGTTGAAGGCACCTAGTGGCAGATCATTTTTATCAATGAGTGGCAATCCACACAAAAATTAGTACAAGCAATATCATATATCTTATTTTCATTGGTGTTCCGTTTATATACGGCGCACCTTTGTTTGGTAACTCTCTTTTATCGGTCTCTGTTCATCTTGTACAGAGATCGTCTTATTAATAATATATATATATATATATATATATATATATATATATATATATATATATATATATTTGCCGTTCAAAAAAAAAAATATCATGTATCTTATCTTATTATTCTCTATTAATAAACTCAAATGTATTTTTCCACACTTAACAAATCCAATGATGTCCCCATATATAGTGTTCTGAGAAGCTATTAACTACTATGTATAAGTTACTATTTATCTCCATAAGTTTTATTTATTAGTAACACTTCAATACTTTGAAGTTTTGTTGAATTCATACTCATCATCCAAACTAAGAAGAGAATGACCATTGCAAGATAGTGTAAAAAATGTTACACTAGTATATTGCTAGTTTCTACCATACCTCAACAAAAAAGATGAATTCCATTCAATTACCTTCATCATTACATGGTTGCAAGAGCTATATCAGATTATAATATTTACTCAATTTCATTCAGTTCTGATTCCTCAACTGATCAGCCAGTTAAAACTAAATCATAAAATCTCAACAGTTGCAAGTGCAAAACTAGAATATACATACTGCTTTCACATGACCATAGATAATAGATCATTCAAGTCACTCAAAATGTAATTTATCATTCATGACACACTCTTAACTACAGACACAAACCGTTCTGAAATTTACCCCGAAATCAAAATTCCAATTTGGCAGCAACATCAAACACATGAAAAAGTATATATAATTAGCTAGCCTCTTCTTCAGCTAAACGTTTATGTTCATGCCTCTCCATCTTCCAGATCCAATCACTATCAGCATCACAATGTCGGTCAGAAGCATCGGTCCAGTACTTACAAGGAGCAACTGAGTCACATACATAGCAGTAACACTGTATTTCAACCAAAGAGACTAATTCAGATATAATCAACAGAATCAATAAGTCAAAAACAAGAATTGTCTCATAATTATACATACCTTTTCACATGAACTCTCATGAGGTGTAGTACTGAAGGGAAATTTAACACATAAATATCTTGCATGTGGATAATCTCTACAAGCCACCTATAAATTCGTCACACGATATTCTTAGAACCGAGTATTAGACCTTAACAAATATTCAATCACCGTAACTAAAAATTAAGTTTTATACACTAAGGCTTTGTTTGTGAGTTTGGAGGGGAGGGGAGGGAGTGGTTTTGAAAAAAAAAAGGAAGAAACAAGTGGAAGGAATAGAGGAGCTTCGGAGGAGAGGAGTTTAGAGGGTTATTTTTTTTCATAACATATAAACCCCCCAATTTGGTGGAACTCAAAAATTGTATTGGATGGAGGTTTGGGGGGTTTATATGAATTCTTCAAATTTAATTAATGTTGTTATAATATTCTTAATTTCATAATATATTAATCATAAGTATTTATTTTTCATTCTCTATAAAAAAAATACTTTCTCAAAAATGTAAAAGATTTCTCTATTTCCAAACTCGCAATCAAAGCCTAAGTAGCAACAGTGGATAGTTGATACAAGACGTGTTCAAAGTCCAAGGAGAACCTATAGGGGATCGTCCACATTGAGTCTAGAACATTAGTCGGACACAACACTCTTACCCTAAACCTTAAGATATTGGATTTATGGGTCTTATCTCTTGTAAAGTGTTCAACCTCCACTCTTCTAAGCAATGTGGGACTTACTCACATTTGTCACGACATAGACAACTCATTTGAATCCAAAATATAGATTAATACCAATGAAAACAATCGCATGATGACATTAATAGCTTCGAAATAAATTTTTGCTTATGCCGAATTCCAGACTATTAGGCCATTTTCAACCGGAGGGTTATAAACCAAAACGAATATTGTCGAAGTATGTTTTTAGTTACTAGTACTTTACAAACAAAAACTAAAAACACAAGAAAAATGTAAACTTTATAGTCACTGGAATCATGTTTCAAACTTATCAGTAAAAAACGAAGATAATCGAAAAGGAATGATTTTTACCTGACCCTTTTCAGCAACAATGGAGATGTCAGAGGAATCATCATTTTGGTTATTCTTATTCACCAATGAAAGCTTTGATATGTCAACAGAATCAGGGTCAAAATCCAAAATGAAACATTCCTCAGTTTCCTCGAAACGTTTGATGTCTTCTTTTCTTTTGAGACAAACCACTGCTCTTATTGGGGTTTCTTCCATTGGTGAAGAAAGGTACGAACTTTTGTTACTTTCTTTCTCTTCTGCCATTTTTTTTTTCTTCTTGTTCTCTTTTTGGGTTCTTGAAAATGGAATTGATGGATACTAGAACTGAAACAAAATTTAAATGACAATTTGTGGGATAAATATCATGAAACCTTTTGTGTTCCTTGAATAATGCGACATCGTTTCAATGCTAGTGTGACTTCAAAATTGTTGGGTTTTTCGAGGCTTAACAAAAAAAAGAAGGCTTTTGATATTTTTGTCATCGGCCCAACTTTGAAAATTTTCAATTAAAAAAACCCCACAGAAAGAAACAGCTACCCATTTTTTTTTATAAATATTTTCAGACGTAGATCCCGAATTAAAGTTCAAGAAGTGAACTAGAAATTTGTGCAAAGTTTTAGCAGGTATAGGCGTAAGTTCGGGAACTACGTCCCGAATTGAAAGACAATTTAGAATTTTATGGGAAATTGGAGAAGTGGGGGGTGGAGAGGAAGAAAAATTTTCTTTCTTTTTATTTTTATAAATTAAAAGGCTATAAACTCTCAAAAAAATTGTCCTCCCACCCCTACATTTAACCCTCTACCCCTGCAGCAAAGAACGAATTTTCCCGAAAATGAAAAAAAAACAAAAAAAAATTCGGAACAATTTTAAGCATTTTCCGATAACGATGTCGCTTCTCGGTTCAATTGAAAAAATAGTTGTAAACCGATTAGATTAGCCTAAATTAAATCTGTAAAACCGCAGTAAAGTTAAACGGATTCTTCAAACCTAGACTTTAGTATTTGTTATTCATCATTCTCCATCAGATGAAATTCTCTTCCTCTTTCTTTTCACCTTCACCTTCATTTCCTCATTCACCGGCAATACGGACATCATCTGAAATTGTTGAATGCCATTGTTGATGATTGTGTTCGATCATTCCTGGTGTTTTTTTGGGTTGATGGTTTTTTTGGTGGCGGTGACTGAAATAAGAATATAGAATGAAGATTTGGGTCTATTTTGTGTTGAAACTTGTTTTGGGGGTCTGCTGCAAATACTTGAACAAGAAGATGAAGATCATGGTGACTGCATTAAATTCTAAAGCGTGTAGGAATACTAACCTTTAGATTTGATTCACCCCCATCTGTTTATGCAAATAGGATGCAAATAGGATAATCGGTGAATCATCATCATGGTACTATTGGAATCCTTGACATGAAATGCACATTCACATCAAGCATATCAATCAATGATAGTTTACAAAATAAAGCTTCTTCAATTCCTCTCGTACACTAAAGAAAAAAAGAAGTGATTTAGATATTTTAGACATGATTTATTTTTATTCATACAAATATGACATTGGTTTCTTGTTTCTACCTATAAAGTGTCTCTATTTATAAAGAAATTTATGACCCTTAAATAATTTTCAACAATGTTCAAACTAACCATTGCAACCTTTCAAATATATTTTTGAAATTCTCCCACATTTTGCGTTGTGATTTTGAATCGAGATTTGAGTTTTTTTTATTTTTAGATTTGATTATTTTGAGATTTGGGATGGAATTTTTTTTAAAACAATTTAAAATGTTTCGCTAAATTAAACGTGGTTTTTGGAACAATTAGCAGATTTTGAAAATCATAAAAATAGAACATTGTTTTGCATATTTTATTTTTCACCACGGTGTGGTTTATCCGAAGATTTTTCACTTGTTTGTGTTTGTCAAGAATCATGAATCATATGGATGAAGATCATAGTCATAAGTAAGATAGAGAGCATATGAATACTCATGAGGAAAAAGCTCATAGGAAATCATATTGATTGATAAAAGAATGAATAAAATGTATAATAAGTGTTTTATTTATAGATCTATTTGGAGTAACTAACTCTCTAACTAACTTTCTAATCTCCTAACTAACTTGGTAACCTATCAACTAACTCTAGTTAATTAACTAATTACTATATTCTTAACAACAACATTTATGTTACCGGAAAATGAGTTTAAGTGTTCCGAAAATTTTGTCGTTTAGCTATATAGTATAATGGTGGCTAAATTCTCCCAACTATTTCTTTTTATTAAATGTGGGGGTAGAATGAAATAATAAAAAAAATTAAAATATTAATTGTTTGTAAGGGCCGATGGTTAAATGTAAGGGTGGGAGGACAAATTTTCAAACTCTCAAATTTAGTAAACTAGAAAATAGAGTTAGGTAAAGTTTGAGATTTAGATTGCATGCATTCCTACAATTAGAGAACATCTTACTAATTAATTAAAATTGTATGATTTAAATCAGTCAGTAAAATCTTTATTGAAAGATGCACACACTCTTGAATTTTTTTTAAGTGAGATTAGTGAAATAAAATGAAAAACAAAGTAAATAAATTTCTCCCTTAGTTTTCTCATATGAAAGCATTATACTAGTGAAATGAAAATAAAATACCAAAATTTCCAAATAAATCGTTTTGAAAGAGTTGGTAACATGGTTTTCTTATATGAAAATAATCCAAGTTCTATTCTTGAATTCGGATGTTCTACTACCGTCTCTAGAATTAATTTCATAAGTGACTCAAAGAACTTAAGTTGAGGGAATATACCTTGGGACGAGGTAAAAATAGTCAGCTATCCAAAATACTCAAACTATAAAATGACATAAAAGGACATTTTTAATTTTAACATCTCTTGTAAAAAAATCATTATAAAATATATAATTAAATTAATATTTAAAATACTTAAAATTTAAATAATTTAAATTTATTAATTTAATACATCTTTTTATATTCTTTAAATTTTTTTTATTTTAATTTTTATATTTTATAAAACAAATTATTATAAATAACAACTTTATAACATATACAAAATTGATAAATGAAAAGAATTAAAAAAAATGATATGAGTATATGACAGGCGTAGAACAACGTACATATATACTAAGACTTAACACAAAAAAAATACTAGTGTGATAAAAAAAATACAAAGACGTAACAAAAAAAAAGCACATAGTCAAAAAAAAAAAAGCATAAAAGTTACCGTAAAAAATAGTCATAGATAGATGAAAAAAAAAAGCTCATAGTGATACCGTAAAAAAAAACATTTTGGTAGAAGTGCCCACAATAATATATGTACATTTTATTGTCAAAAAAAAAATATATGTACATGTTTTGTTTTGTTTTAAATATACATAAAAGGATAAAAAAAGATTTTATGTGAAATAATAAGGGTAAAATTGAAAGAAAAGATGATAAGCTATAAGCTAAGCTAAAACGCTATATGAAATAGCGTTTGGAAAATAAGCTAAAAGCTAGTAAAATAAGCTATAAGCTCATGTCAAAAACGTTTTGCCAAACAGAGCTTATTTTTTACAAACGAGCTTATAAGCTATAAGCTAAAAGCTATAAGCTCTTTTTTGTGCTTGCCAAACAGATCCTATATCTACAAATATTATATGTCATTTGAATTTGAATATATGAATATAGTATACTACTATTTTTCTATGAAGAGCAGGTTAGAGTAGACACAAAATCTGACTCTTTGCGCAATGCCCTTGGTGCCTCATTTTCAATACTTGAGACTAGAAAAGTCCTCCTTACAATATTATACCATTTTCATTTAAGAGCAAAGAAGAACAACACACTTTTTTTTGTCAAAAGAAGAACAACACAATTGTTCACACCAACATGATTTATGTATGCTTGTAAACAAATCAACCCGTGACCATGGTCTATTTAATTTGCTTAGAAATGAGGCATCAGATATGATATAAATATTTGTACTTATTACTCAATTCAAAAACTATACTATAAACTAACTAGTAGCTTCTTGTGCCACGTATAAGTGTACAACACTATCAAAATGTGAGTGCGCTCTTGTGTCACGGGGGTGAAAAAACACTCTTAAAATCAATTGTCTGTTTTTTCAAGTTAGCAAATTCATATACTATTATTTCCAAGATCCTTTTCAATTATGTTCGGTGTGAGTACTCATTATTATGAATTTATGATGAGCATATGTTTATTTTTAGTTGTATTCTCCGTGCGCAATTACAAGACTAATTCGGTAAAGTTATTTAAACCTAAATATGTTTTAATATTATTGTAGCTTAAATTTGAATTCCAACACAAACTTTGATTAAATTAAAACATACTTGTGACGTATATTTTAAAACAACTAAAAATATAACATTCTTTATTAATTGAGACTAAAGATAATTTATATAACACTCATACTTCTTAATTCACTGGGATACCAATTACAAAAACAAAATTATAAAGAATTATATACAATCTAAAACAAACAATACTTCATAACGAGATATAATGTATTTGAGCTAGAATAAAACATTGACACTAGAAAAAAAAGACGAACATATGTTACTCTTATATCAAAACGAATAATAATTTGGAATAGGTTTTTTCTTGTGTACAATTTGGGGTATTTACCCCTAACAACTTAAATTTTTTTTAACCGATATAAACTTTTGTAAAATAAACCGTTGGATTAAAAGTTTATATCATATAGATCATTTATGTAAAATCTTAGACAAATCTAAAATCATATGATATGTTATTTAGACGCATCAAAATTAACAGCTTTTGTGATTTCTTAAACACCGTTAATTTTTATGCGTCTCAATAGCATATCAAATTATTTTAGATTTGTCTGAAATTTTTCACAAATAATCTATATGATATAAACTTTCAATCCAACGGTGTATTTTATAAAAAAAAATATATCGCTCAATTTTTTTTATAATAAATAAAAATAAATACCCCAAATCTTATGAGAGTACACAAGTTAGCACCTTTGAAATATAGTGTGACCTAATTGAGTGCGGAACACATGCACAAATTCTTCAATTTGTGGTCTAATTGTGGTGGTTGAGTGGGTCCATCGGTAAATAAATGGCCCACATACACCAAACTCAACCAAACAATTTCTCATAAAGTTCTATATAATACAAACCCACTTTGTATCCTATGCACACACTCACACTTCCATTCCCAATATTCTTCTAATCACCACTCCACTACAATCTCACAAAAAACCTCATCAACCAAAATCATGGGTTCAACAAGTGAAACCCAAATAACACCAACCCATGTTTCAGATGAAGAAGCAAACCTCTTTGCCATGCAACTAGCAAGTGCTTCTGTTCTTCCCATGATCTTAAAATCAGCTCTTGAACTTGATCTCTTAGAAATCATTGCTAAAGCTGGTCCTGGTGCTTATCTTTCACCTATTGACATTGCTTCTCAGCTTCCAACAAGTAACCCTGATGCACCTGTTATGTTGGACAGAATCTTGCGTCTATTGGCTTGTTATAATATACTCACTTGCTCTTTAAAGACTCTTGAAGATGGAAAGATTCAGAGACTCTATGGTTTGGCTACTGTTGCTAAGTATTTGGTTAAGAATGAAGATGGTGTTTCTATTTCTGCTCTTAATCTCATGAATCAAGATAAAGTACTCATGGAAAGCTGGTATTTCACTGTTTTCTATACTCTGTTTTTACCCTGTTTTTCGTTTCTTTTGTCCTCTGTTTTATTGCTACTAAGAACTCATAAATATAATTAGTTTAGTGTTAACGGTACATTGTACAACATTAGATGAAAATTTTCTGAAAATTTGATTTATAAATTGTAGGTAATTTTCATACAAACCAATTATAGGACAACTCAATAAAATTTTAAGGGATAATAAGTATATACTCCTGTAAAGTGCATGAATTTTGCAATACCACTGTATATTATTTTTTTGATAATACCCCTGTAATATTTGAATTTTTGCAATACCCTGGACTTTTTCAACCATTATATTTGGCGGAGGTTTTGAACCGCTGTAAAGAAAACACCCCCGCAAAATATAAGAGTTGAAAAAGTTCAGAGGTATTGCAAAAATTCAAATATTACAGGGGTATTCTCAAAAAAATAATTTACAGGAGGGTATTGCAAAAATCATGTACTTTACAGGAGAGTATATACCTATTAACCCAAATTTTAAAATGATATCAGAAACTATGTAAAATTTGTTAAGTCACAGTCACCCTTATAGGACCACTCAAGTCACCCTATATAAATCAAGATAGCTACTATTCGTACCCCGCATTATTCACACCGAAAAAATCATTAAGATGTCTTCCGATAAAATTTGTATTACCATAACTTATCTTCTAGTAAAATATGCTCTATAAAAAAAATATCACTTGCTAGATGGAACAACATGATATAGTTCTAATCAATTTAGGGGACTAAGAGGTACTATCATTTTTCTTAATAGCAAATATATTATATATAAAATCAAATCAATGTTCAGACGAGCATAGACCAAAAGGTACTATCATATATCTACTCTTAAAATACTTATGGAATAGCTCATGAGAATCAGAATATTACAATTAGTGTTCTTCAAACTTTTAAAATATATTAGAACCCTAATGAGTTTCATGGACACACACGCTTTAAAATAAAGAACAATGACAACGAAATGTGAGAATTAGTCCCACAAAATAATTAGAATGTGTCTCTATTATTGTTTTTTTAAATAAAAAAAAAAGATTAGAGAAGGGGAAATATTTTATTAATCATTAGCACTAATTATCATATTACAACTGTATTGAACTTTTATCACTAAGCTAGCGCCTCAAATAAATAGTAAAAATTAGCACCCCAAGTAAATAAATCATTTGTATGTATATACAGACAGTCAGACATGATCATGAGTTTGTGGCTAATTAAATTGACAACTACGTACTGAAGATCTCTCATAGGGTGTGTTTGTTTCAAGGTTGGTAATTTTAATCCCAGAAATAATATTCTCAGGAAATAATAATAGTTATTTTAATCCTGGGTATTTTAAAAAAAACATGTTTGGTTAATGTTAATTATATTCCTAGGAATTATTGGTAAACATGGGTAAAAGGGAAGTTATTAGAAGTTATTTAAAACTTATTCCCATATTCATGGGAACTTTTATTTCCCACTCATTTCTTTGGGAATAAAATGATGGGAATAAGAGAAGTTATTGGAAGTTATTTTATTCCAAGGAATCTTGATACCTAGGAATAATTTTATTTCAACCTTGTAACAAACATGTGTATCTCTATTCCTATCCATATATTCCCAGGAATATTATTTATAGACTTGAAACAAACACCCCCATAGTGTGAAAGTATTTGTTTCAATACATTAATGTTGCAAAAAAGAGTATATAATTAGTTTCTAGGAATTTAATTTACTCATTTTTCATACATTTTGTTCTTCTGCAAGGGTTGGAAGTTTTAAATTTTGCATAGAAATTTTTATACATTATTTAAAATGTAACCATTAAGAAAACACAATTAAGAACCCTTTCATTTGCACAAGAAGCTTACAAGTTACAACTACATGTATAATTTTAACATAGCTCACCACTTTTAGTAGAATTTATACTTCAACTATGTTTGTTTTTCATCCACAAGGTGTGAAACACTGGTTAATGTTGGTTTCATGTATAATTAATATGTTCACTAAAAAAATGAAGGTATTTGTAAGAACAATTAAGCTCGTGTCTATTATTAATTGACTTATCTTGAATGAGTTGTCATAAGATTTAGATTTAGAACTATAAGCTGAGTACTGTCCACAAACATTAACGTCAAAAGCCTCAAATTATGAAACGATGGCCTAGAGGGGCCCCAATTTGAGTGGTCACCAACACCAACTCATCATTTCACCTACCACCACCAAAATTCTTTCTTTTCTTTTTTGACGAAACCACCAATATTCATGCAAGTAATTTGCAAAGCTTCCAATAGCAATATGATGAGTTAAACAATTCCATATTAGTCCAAGTTGTTTGTCAATACTCGAGACTATTTTGGTTGTGTACATGTCTTCACTTCATTAATTGAGTAGTTATTTTTTGACTGAACCAACCTAGTAGTTGAACCAATTACCAACCTAGTATATATTTTAATTGTTTGGTCTTATTGAAATAAACATAATAGAAATGAAGAAAAAAAATCATACAATTGGTTTGGATACCTTCTCACTTAATGTAGAACTTTTTAGTCACACTTATCACACCAGTATTAATATTTTTATGTACAACTTTGTAGTCACATTAGCACACCAATAATATGGATTGTTTTCTTAATTGATAATAAAAGATTGTCATGTACTCATTAGTCTTAGCTACCTAACGGAAAAATTCGAAATTGTTAAGTCGGACGTCCATGACCGAAGTTTGATCTCCAGTCTATTCATTTTGCACGTCTAAGTTTATAATATCTTTCTCATTTCGTATATGTACAAAAAAAAAAGTTTATCATGTTGACCAACGAGAATGTGGTCTAGTGGAAGAGTCTCGTATATTCTTCCACAGTATGGTAGATCAAAATTTAAAGGAAAATACTACATTGAAATGTATGTAAACAATGTTGGTAAAGTATACAAATCATTAAATTTTGTTTTTCTTTATGAAAATTTACACTATCTCACTTGAGGTATATACTTAATTAGATGACATATACATACTTTCTATATGGCAACAGATATCAACATCCTTCCAATTTTTCACACATTCTCTCTATTATGAGAAATAGTAATCCTCACTCCTCAGTCCTTCCACATTGTAGGTACCACCTAAAAGATGCAGTCCTTGATGGAGGCATTCCATTCAACAAGGCTTATGGAATGACAGCATTTGAATACCATGGAACAGATCCAAGGTTTAACAAGGTTTTCAACAAGGGAATGTCTGATCATTCTACCATCACAATGAAGAAAATTCTTGAGACCTACACAGGTTTTGAAGGTCTCAAATCTCTTGTTGATGTTGGTGGTGGAACTGGAGCTGTAATAAACACAATTGTCTCTAAGTATCCCACTATTAAAGGCATTAATTTTGATTTGCCTCATGTTATTGAAGATGCTCCTTCTTATCCAGGTACTTTTCTTAAAGTTTAGATAACATAATTAGTTTACCTATCACTTTCATCAATCAAAGAGTTAATTAGTACTAAGCTTTACATAATTGAATAATATTGCTTCAACTTCAATTAATATTAATCAACAAACATTGATGTTGTTTCATTTAGGAGTGGAGCATGTTGGTGGAGACATGTTTGTTAGTGTTCCAAAGGCTGATGCTGTGTTTATGAAGGTGAATTTTATAACTCATTGTTTGTACCTTTTCCTTTATAGTAGTAGCTTAGTAAATCCCTTAAACCCTTCATTGTTTCGCGTAGGAGTTTTAGCATTGACATTTTGCTTTATAGACAAAATTTATCGGTTAATTTGTTACAGAAGAAAATTTTGTTCGAACCCTGAACCTCATTTTTAATACTCTTTCAGTGTCTCAATCCATACTACTGAGCTACATAGTATTTACATTTGATATACTTCAAATCACGTTCCTCTTGTTTATATAAAATTTGCTACTAGAAAAATTGTCACTAACTTTTTTGTCGGTAAATTTATTGACTAGATATAAATGACATGTACATTTTTCTTATATAAATTTCGTTACTAGTTACTACTTGAATTTATTTTTCTAATTTCATATGTTAATGATGATGTAGTGGATTTGTCATGATTGGAGTGATGAGCACTGCTTGAAATTTTTGAAAAACTGTTATGAAGCACTTCCGGACAATGGAAAAGTGATTGTGGCAGAATGCATTCTTCCAGTGGCACCAGACACAAGCTTGGCAACAAAAGGTGTGGTTCACATTGATGTGATCATGTTGGCTCATAATCCAGGTGGGAAAGAGAGAACACAGAAAGAGTTTGAGGATCTTGCCAAAGGTGCTGGATTCCAAGGTTTCAAAGTTCACTGTTCTGCTTTCAACACATACATCATGGAATTTCTTAAGAAAATTTAAATTCTTTGGCATGGTTCATCTGATTTTGTGGTTGTGATTCTACTTACTAATGATTTCTCCAAACAATTATGTGATTTCCACTTGTATACGGTAGAAAATAATAATGAGAAAGTTCATTGTAATATTGCCTATATATCAAATAACATTGTTTCATGTTGTGGATTACAGTGTTAACGAGTGCTTCGGAACAGGACACTTTTTAAAGACTCTATTTAAAGAAATTTTAATTTCTAATTTTCACCGTGAGTAGACTCTTAAATTTGAGTAAGAGCAAAAAAATGTCTCATCATAGAGTCTACTTAGATTAGATTGACATTTTCTTGCTCATACTCAAATCCAAGTATTAGTTTCTTGTTCAAATTTTGGCCCAGGATATTGCAATGTTCTTGATATGCTCCCGGGAAGAGTTTCAACTATATTTTTGGTAACATGACACTCACATAGTTTGAAGCAGAGTATAAAAGAAAGTTTAATTATACACTTAGTCTCAAATGTTTATTTTATGTTTTAATTTGATCTCAAACGTTTTAAAAGCTTTAAATAAGTCTCGAACGTTTATTTTAGGCTTTAATTTGGTCCTAAACGTTTATAACATTTACATTAGTTAGTCTCCTCTATAAAAAAAATTCTTCCTCATTTCTTCCCAACCTATAGAAGTATAATGTAGGTAGTGGATTTCAATCTATTTTGAATTACATTTTGATTAGGAAGGAAACATACAACAAATTGAGAAAAAAAATTGATAAAAAGGACTAATTTGAACAAAAAAGCCAAAATACTTTTTTCAATAATTCATCAATAATATGTTGGAATTGATTTAATAGGAGTACATACACATGCTCAACAACAAAAGATTAAATTAATAATTATACTTTGGGTGAAAACAAAAAGAATTAAATACATTTTTGATCCTCTAAGTATTTTCAAGGTTTCACTTTGGTCCTTTAATTATTTTTCGTTCCATTTTGGTCCTTTAACTTTCATTTTGTTAACCTACTTGGTCCTAATCGTTAGAAAAATGTCAAAAACGAGAGGTAGAAGCCTCTAATGAGAAAACACACATTAGATTTGGATTCAGCGTAAATTATGAGAGGCTTTGGAGTAACGTTTCATAAGTTTTCGTGACTAGAAAGATCATCGGTGATGTGGACGGAGACAGATGGAGGAAGCTCCGTACGCGATGAAGAAGAAGGTCTATGGCCACATGGCGTTTTCCTATTAGATCTCACACCAAAGCCACCACATCCCTAAGTGCTACGTACACAAAATTATCGTTTTTGGCATTTTTTCTAACGATAAATAGGACCAAATAAATTAACATAATAAAAGTTAGAGGATCAAAACAGAACGATAAAATAGTTAAAGGACCACATAATATTATGAGAAATAATAAAATATTCCAACATAATATATTAATATCCTTATCCTAATCCTTCCTTGATACTCCCTCCGTCCCGAAATATAAGGGAAAAAAACAATTTTAAGAATGTTTTTTCCTTATTTTCATGAAATTAAATGTAAATTGTATTTAATTTTCTCTCTCTCCACTTTTCTCTATAAACAATAACCAATCAAAATTGATTTTACATCTTTCCATGCACTTATTCTAAGAAAAATCTCACAAAACTATATTTCTAATTCTCATGTTTATGTTTTCTTAATAAATGTGTTTTTTTATTTTCCCTTATATTTTGGAACGGAAAGAGTATATTAAGAAACAATACAATGCTAAAGTATAATTTTCCACCTAAATAGTCCACCAATTTTGTTTTCTTTTATTTTTCTATATATCTTCAGCCTATACTTATTAATCTCTCAAACCATTTAATTTAATTCGTCTGCAAATTCTAAAGCCATTTTTTTTATAGGCAAAATTCCAAAGCCATTGATACCCCACTTTGAAAATTCCAAAACCATTTTCATTTATTAAGCTCCGCCTATTTCAAAGTCATTATAATTAATTTTTTATAATTCAATTTAAAGTCATTATTATTAGTTCTACCATTTCCAGGATGCATATCCGGGCCCGGCATTGTGGGTGTGTCGGATGAACCACCGTGCAGGACTTCAAAAAATTAAGGGCCTCTAAATATCTGTATGTGTCTATTAAAATTTAAATATATGTATAAAAAAATAATGACTTTGTTATTGCTTAAAAATATTTTGTTTTTGCTAAGAAAATAGATTTAGTAGACATATTTTTAATTTGATAAATAACTTTGTGATTTATTTTAAAAACAAAGAAGTAACATCACTTGAAAAAAATGTAAACCGACAATATTCTATAGTTAAATACATATCCCTCAAATGTATCAATGTTAGTCAAATTAGTCCTTTCTATTAAGTTTTAGGGGGGTTATTGGATTGAGATTTTGATGGATTATTTTGACAAAAAAAAAGTCTTGAAGATTTTAAAAGACTTCGTGGAATTTTTTGAGATTTTGAAAGACTTTTTTTAATTGAATACCACAAAATTTGCTTATATTTTATAAAAGTTTTGATTGAATAATACAAGACTTTTTTATCATAAAAAAGTCTTTTAAAATCCATTGACATCCTTCAAAATCTCAATCCAATAACTCCTTTTATTCCCTATTCAATGTGTTGTATTGTGTCAGAGCACTTTATCTTATAAACTTATAATTCTCTAGATGTTGCACATCTTGTGCTTCTCTAATATATTAATATAATTCTCTTAGCCGTTTAAAAAAAAAAACCATTCAATTATGAGATTCTACTGAGTTTTATAATAAAATATCAACAACTAATTATTTTCCTATTCTTCCTTTGCATGCTCACTGTCATCATCATCACCAACCGGCAACCACTAATCCCACCACCAGTACCCCAACAAATCTCACACAAATTCATCACACACAACAACACAAACACACATATTTTGAAGGGTGCTCATAACGTGGTTTTTCAGTTTTTTGTTCCTCTCATTACCTCCGTTCCAAATTCAACTACCAAATATCAATCCAATTAAACCAAAATCCCAAATAAATAAATAAAAGTAAACTTGATGGATAATCCAATAACATTGCAAATTAGTATAATTCATTAAAAGACAGACATAGGAGACAAATAACACATATCACACTGAATAATAAAAATGGTAAAAATTTAAGAGAAAGAATAGGTAATCGGATCTAGAACAAAAAGATAGAACAGAAAAAAAATTATTTTTTTGAAACACCATACTTCACAGTCTTTATAGTTTATACTCATACTCATACACCTTCATATATATATGATTGAAATCTATGGTGGTGGTGGTGGTTGGTGCCGGCCCAAAATCAAATGAGACATAAAGGGAAATATTAAAATGAGGCTTTTATTTGAATGCAAAATAATTTATTAAATTATCATAATTAACAGCGAAAACCAAAAAAATTATGTGCAAGAAAAATTAAATAAATTAAAGATGAAACTTTTTTTTTGAACGGCAAATATATATTCACTACAAGAAAACTACTGGTTTGACAGGGGCAAAACTCTTGAGAAATTGTAAAAAACCCCTGTGTAATGCACTTTTGACAGGGATTTTCACAGGAGCGTGTGTCCTAGCAAAAACGCTCGTCGCAAACATTTATTCGAGGAGTTTAGCTCCTGTCAAACTTACCAGGAGCAAACTCCTATCGAATTTGCCGGGAGTGACCCCTGTCAAACCCCTGTAAAACTGGTTAAACGATCTGCCACACTGCAACCTTTACTGACTACTTTGTTGTGATTTGACCAATACTGACATAATATTTGTGATGGGTTAGCCCCCGTCAAACATAGTACGATAATTATTTAAATTAAAATTATAAAATCAGAATTAAATCAAACAATGATATTCTTATAATTTTTTATATTAACCGATTTTAATTTAAATAATTATGGATAAATTGTATTTTATTGAAAAAATTATAATTAAAATATCCAAGTATTAGTACATCCCACAAACAAAAATGTTCATAATAGCATAACAAAATTATACTAATATTACAAATTATCAAACAACTACAATAAATCATTCATTGTGTTCTTATTCTTCCTCCACTGTCAGTTCTTCCTCCTCGCCATAAACTTGATAGAGCGGAGTATGCTGGAGTCCCACAATATGTGTCAAACAGTTGAGACTTGAGACTGCATTATCATATTTATACTTATTAAAAACAATAATACTTGACCAAACAAAAAAATAATAGTACACTATGCTTTTATTCTTAGAAAAACACCACAACAATACATAATCATTACAACAAAACTCAGAAGGCTAAAAATTACTAAATCAACAAGAGATTGTAAAAAGAAATCAACAAGAGATTGTAGGATAATACACTAAATCAAAAAACAATGATGATAAGAGATAAATTACCTTTTCTAAAATTGGGGGAAAATGGAATTGGAGTGGAGAATTTGTTTCCCTTGTACGTGTGTTGTTTATGAAAGATGAAAATAGTTGAAATGTGAAAGAGTTGTGCATGATTTTGAAATGAAAGAGTTGGATTTGAATGTAAGAGGTAGTGATTTTTGGTGGTGGTGGTGGTGGTGTGGTGTAGAGAGATTTTGATGAAATTGTTTATGATGTGAGAAAATAAATCAAAGGGTTTTTGGTAATAAAGATAGAGAAAAGCTTACGAGAAACAAACATCCTTTCAAACATGTTTTCCAGTTTTCAATGCCTATTTTCAATGGTCAATATCCAATACCTCTTTCCAATGCTCACAAACCTGCTTTTGCAGAAAGGCCCATGTGATCTTTCTTTTTTTATATTATTAAATTCATATATTTTACTTTTTATTTTATTTTTCATTAATTTACTTTCTATTTTGCATTTTGCCAGGGGTAAAACTCATTAAAATATTAGAAAAATTGAAGTTCACTTTCTTAGGAGTAACCCCCCGTCAAATGTTACTTTTTTCACAAGGGTGTACACTCCTGTTAAAAATCTCTGTCAAATAACCATATTTCTTGTAGTTATTATTAATAAAAATCAAATCTTCGTACAAGACGAACAAAGATTGGTAAAAAATGAACTACAAAATAAAAGTGTCATATATAGACGGAACACCAATGAAAATACTAGAACATATACCATTTAAAGAAGAGTCATTTCTAATCTCATTCTTAGAAATTAGAAATTGAACTTAATATATCTCCTTTTTTTAAGAAATTAAAATGAAATGAGAAAACTAGATAGTTAACACAAGAAGTGCCAAAAAACCAAAAAAAAAAAAAAAAAATTATATGGAAAGATAGGGCATAAAAAAAATTAAACACCCCAGCATTAAAATATCCCCACAATCACACACATATTTAACCCTTATTTTTATTTTTATGGGAGACACTCAACCAGTTCAACAAATATTCTGATTAGGGACAATATATTCTGATTAAATTATGAGTGGTCAATAACGAGTCTACAAATATTTGTAATTTGAATATGACAATATATATAGCACTACTTCTCTAACTGATAAAAAAAGTGTGCTACTTATATTGTCAAACAAAAAAAAGTGTACTACTTAATTAAGTAAAAAATATATATTTATATACTACTCCCTTTATCTTAGTAGACAAGTCTCTTTAACTTATTTTACACATATTAAAACGAGTTGGTAATGAAATTATTGTATACTGTAAATTTTACCAAATTATCTTTTATTTGCATGTGTAACAAATTGACTTTTTGTATTCTAATACAAATTAGTAGTAATAATTAAAAATATGTATAGAAAAAAAATAATAAATGCACCTAATCACTTGCAAAGAAGTTTATATTTTGGATTAATTTTTTTAAAATAAAATACTATAACTTGGAATGGAGGGAGTACTTTTCTGTGAATAACAGACACAAAAACTATAACCAATTAAAAAACGAGTAGACACAAAAGCTGACTCTTGGTGCCTCATTCTCAAATTTCAATATTGAGACTAGAAAAGTCCTTCTTATTTATATATATATAATACTTAAGTATGTTTTACTTTGACAAAATAATACTTTAAGTATGTTAACATGTATATTAATGGCATATATTAAGAATAAGTTTGGCAATAAATCGAATCAATTCAAAAAAAAATTGAGACTCGACTTAATAATTAATTTATTGAACTTAATTTATAAATTAAATAAGCTATATTTGAGTTAAAAATTAAATTCGTTAAATAAATGAGTTGAATTTGAGTTACATATAATTCGACTCATTTAATTTTATATATATATATATATATATATAAAACCATCATAAAGAAGAAAAAACCATCATATGCATAAGAAATAAAAAATAGTAGAACATGTATGTGTATGTTGAAACAAAGGGTAGCGTAAAAATAAGTTTGTTGAAACAAATGGTAGCGTAGAAATATGAAAGTCCAACTTTGAAAGTTTTCTATATTTATATTAAAAATATTATCTATATAAGAATAGTAAGTTGTGTGCTTGTGAGAATGAATTCAAAGCTATGCATAATTCGTAGTATGTTACCTCATCTTGATTCAAAACTTTAATAATAATTAACAAATATTAATTAGTCTGTCAAAAAAAAAACAAATATTAATTAGTTAGTTTAATGATGTCGATCAGAACTCGCTTTAAATAATTAGTAATTCCTCCAGTTTTAAATGTAAGCAAATTTTGGTCAAAAAAAGGTAATGTATCTGGCACAAAATTTGTACCACATACATCAATTTTCTTTGACCAAAATTTGCTTATATTTGAGACCAGAGTAGTAGTTATTAACTCGTTTAAACTCAATGAGTATAATTTATTCATCTTTGTAGTTGATGGTTCACTTAATTTGAGCCGAACTGAGTTGTTCCCAAACATTGAAATTTGTAATTTGTATCTATGTAAATTTTACCTCATCTATATTTTTATATAAATTTGAAATTTGTATCTATGTATCTAAATATTGATATTTACTTATGTTTTTTAAAATCTTACTGTACGTTCATTTGAAAGCATTTAATGATGTATCAAATAGTTTTAAAATTTCATAAAAATTTGTAGAGTTGATTTATTCAATAAAAAATTCAATTGAACGGTTAGATTAATAAAATTCATATCCTACATACATAATGAGTTATTAAATGAAGTAACTCATCACAGAATTACTCTTAAAGTCAACAGATCTCCACCTAAAATTTATTATATCAATTATAAATCAATAAAACATAAAAAATTATGTAATGATATATAAATATTAAAGTGGATTGATACAAAAATAAATAAATTATTTTATTTATAAAATTAATAATTATTGTAATGTAAGACAAACTCACCTCTACTTCTGCAATGAAAATTTTCTTTCTTCTTAAATGCTTTTTCTTTTTAGTTTTATTTTTTCTTCTTTCTTTTTAACTTCCTTTACAAAAAAAAATAAAAAACTCACCTCTACTTCTATATAATACAAACTCACCTATCCTCTAATCATATACTCAAACTTCCATTCCTATGATACTTATACTGTTATACAATCTCACAAAATCTCATCATCAACCACAATCATGAGATAACTTGAGGCGATAAGTTAGAAGAAGGAAAAATAACCTGCTATTTAAAGTACTTAAAACTACAAATTCTGCATACGAGATTGCTGTTTTACAACATTTATTTTAATCTATCCCTTCATGATTTAGAGATATATTCTTGAATCACTCAACAATGCTTTGACGATATAAATTTTTATAAAATACATCGTTAGATTGAAAGTTTATATCATATAGATTATTTATGTAAAATTTCAGACAAATTTAAAATCATTTGATATGTTATTGAGACACGTAAAGATTAACGACGTTTAAAAAATCACACAAACCTTTAATTTTGATATGTCTCAATAACATATCAAATGATTTTTGGATTTATCTAATTAAAATTTTACACAAATGATTTATAAAATATAAACTTTCAATACAACAATGTATTTTATAAAATTTATATGGGTTAAATATTATTGAGTCGTTCAGGAGTAAATACTCCGAAATCATGAAGGAGTACATCAGGTGTCACCTTTTTACAATCTCAATAATATTGATAACTACTACATCCGCCCATAAATATAAGACATTATTTGACCATTGCACTTACGCCAATGCACAATTTTGATCACTAATATATTTAATTATCTAGCAGTAAAAATTATAAAAATTTGATATTTTGAAAATCTTTATCAAAACAAAAATAAAATCTTATATGCTAATATTTATATCTATATATTATTAAAAAATACGGTCAAAATATTGTAGATGAATTATACAATTTGATCAAACATATTCTTATATTTAGGAACTACAGTAGTATATCTCATTATCAAATAGCGGAGGAATCCATAAAAAATAGAACAAAAAAGTAAAGTGGCTCACTTTTTATTTATTTATTTATTTATTTTCATGCAAAATCCTGATACTCAACATATTATTATAAATTAACTGCCAAAAACATCTTCAAATTTTGTCAAAAAAGAAAATCTTCAAATAAAAAATAACAACCGAGTATTATTTCAATGGTGATACACAAGACTAGTCCAACAAATATTCTGATTATATATAGGGACATATTAATTTATGAGTGGTTGATACAGAGTACAAGTATTTGTAATTTGAATATGACAATCAGTCATCAGACAACATACTGTTATATGTGGCAAATTCTAATATGATACTACTTTTCTAGTATCTTGTCAACAAAATACTGCTCCTTATTTTTTTTTTTATGAAGAACAGGTTAGAGAGAAAAGAGACAAAAGCTGAATCTTGGTGCCTCATTTCAAATTTCGATACTTGAGACTAGAAAAGTCCTCGTTATTTTTACTATAAATATAAGGATCTTCATAACATGTGTTCTTAAAACATATATTAAAAATATTTTAAATAGTAATTTTATTTTGAAGAAAATAATGTTTAATTTTGAAAAATATAAAATGTATAAATTTTAAGATTAAATTTTTTTTATTAGTATACTAACAAGTGTTCCAATAACACATGTTAACATTTCTCTAAATATAATTGCTCCCTCTGATTTTATTTATAAGCAAATTCTTTTTTTTACATATATTAAATGACTGATGTATTTAGTCTACAACATAGACTAGATACAGTAATCATTCAATATATCTAAAAAATAAAATTTGCTTAAATGTAAAGCGAGAAGAAATATATAAGTAATTAAATCTGCAACGAAACCAGTGCAAATTTTTAATAAAATTTTATATACGAAGTAAAAAATATTTTATAAAAAATACTACATTAATATTAGAATTTTGAAAATATTTACCTGTTTTCAAAAATATATAATACCAATTTTATATATCAATTATAAATTAATAAAACTTAAAAATTTGTGTAGACTAATATAAATATCACAATAATGGATCCATGCAAAGAGACAAAATTTTAATTCTTTAAATTAATAGTTATCGTCAAACTTGTGCAAATGCACGACTCTTTTAATAATTCTATATAATACCAACCACCTTGTATCCTCTAATCATACTTACACTTCTACTCCCATTCTTCTAATCTAATCTAATCAACACTACAATCTCACAAAAACCTCATCAAACCATAATCATGGGTTCTATAAGTGAAATCCAAATAAAACCAACCCATGTTTCAGATGAAGAAGCAAACCTCTTTGCCATGCAACTAGCAACTTCCTCTGTTTTTCCCATGGTCTTAAAATCAGCTATTGAACTTGATCTCTTAGAAATCATTGCTAAAGCTGGTCCTGGTGCTCATATCTCACCTGTAGACATTGCTTCTCAGCTTCCAACAAGTAACCCTGATGCACCTGTTATGTTGGACAGAATCTTGCGTCAATTGGCTTGTTATAATATACTCACTTGCTCTTTAAAGACTCTTGAAAATGGAAAGATTCAGAGACTCTATGGTTTGGCTACTGTTGCTAAGTATTTTGTTAAGAATGAAGATGGTGTTTCTGTTGCTGCTCTTCACCTCATGAATCAGGATAAAGTAGTCATGGAAAGCTGGTACATATTTCACTGTTTCTTATACTCTGTTTCTTATTTTGTTTTCTTTATTGGTACTAAGAACTCCACATAAATATAATTGGTGTTAACTGTACAACATTAGATGATGAAATATATTCTGAAAATTGATTTATAAATGCTAGGTAACTTAACTTTCATACAAATTAATTTTGTATAGGCTGAATTAAACTTGACTAAAATTCTAAGATAAATAGATAATACTATAGTCTATCTAAAATTTCCTTAATTCTATCTCCAAAATTTATTCTACTAGAAACTATAATTTGTAGTTTATGTGTTTAAATTTTATTTTTACTTGATTTTTTTTGACTAAAAACAAAAATATTCATTGAGACAAAAATACACCCTACGAAGATAGGAAAATAAACACCGTACAAAGACGAAAAAACAAACACCGTAAAAGACGGAAATCAACAACTCACACTACGGAAGTAAAATAATACTGGAAGAAGAAATCACGATGAAGAAAGTTCAAATAAAACTTAAAAATATATAAAAAAACACTTATTTAAATAAAAAAACTGAGAAATGTTCAAATAACTATATATATATATATATATATATATATATATATATATATATATATATATATATTTAAACATAAACCATGAATGTATTTAAACGTAAACCATTAGTAAAGAATCAAGTAATACTTAGACTTTTTATTTCATGCATACCAAACAGACCATTAGATTTAGGAATAGCTGAGTATTATCCACAAACATAAACCTTAAAAGTTTCAAATTATAAAACGGCGGCCTAGAACGATGTTCCCGGCAAAAGACAATTCCATATTGGTCCAAGTTGTTTGTCAATACTCAATAGTACTATTTTAGTTTTCTATACATGTATTGGCACTTGTTTGGAGACGCGTCCAAGCTAGTGTTTCTTTCAGATGTTGACAACTAGTCCATCAATTCCTTTTGGGTCATGCTAAACAAACAGTGCTCCTGGGATCACCGGGAGTACTTGTTAGGAGGTAAGGAAATATTACCTCCGATTCTTATTATAAAAAAAAAATTGTTTTTTGGATTTATGAAATGTTTTATGTATTTAGACTATATTATAAACTAGATGCATTAAACATTCTATGAATCTAAAAAGTAAATTTCTTCTTATAATTAAGACCGGATAGAGTACTTGTTAAGTATACTAAAAAAAGAAATTAAAGATAAAATTAAGGCACAAGTTCCAAGACAAAAGTATTGAATACACAATTTGCAAGACAGAGTTTTCTTTTTAATAAACTTAATTAGTGCCCTGGGACCGATTAGCATTTTCCGTTCCTTTTTAGTACTCCCTTTGTCCCAAAATACAGTTGATCAATTCACGTTTATCAACGCACAATTTTAATCGTTAATATCTTTAATTATCTATCTTTAAAAGTTGTATACCTTAAAAATATTCATTGAGACAAATCAAACAAGATCTTACATGCTAATATTTACATTTATATATTAGTAAAAAATACGGTCAAAATTGATTATATGAATAATACAAAATAACTTAACTCTGACACTTATTTTGGGACGGAGGGAGTAGAATTGACAATTGTATGTATATCTTTGACTACTAAAAATTGTAAAAAAAAAATTATTTGGAAAATATTCATTAAAATAAATTAAACGATATGGTATATGCTAAAATTTATTTTTATATATTAATAAAAGTACATGTCAAAGATATGTATGAATTCACAAGAATTACTTATATATTAATATTTGTTTTTATATATTAAATTTGATCTAAAATATCCAAACATCATGAATTGATAAGAATCACTTTTATATTAATGTATTTAAATATAAATCAATTTAATTAACTAACTTTAAACTAAAATCAATTCTCTAAAATTTAATTCTATCAAACTCAATTTTTGTTACCACCGAACCGAAAAGATATCAACATCCTTCCTATTGCACACACATTCTCTCTATTATGAGAAATAGTAATTCTTAGTCCTTACTCATTGTAGGTACCACCTAAAAGATGCAGTACTTGATGGTGGCATTGCATTCAAAAAGGCTTATGGAATGACATGCTTTGAATACCATGGAAAAGATCCAAGGTTTAACAACCTTTTCAACAAGGGAATGTCTGGTCCCTCTACCATCCTAATGAAGAAAATTGTTGAGACCTACAAAGGTTTTGAAGGTCTTAAATCTCTTGTTGATGTTGGTGGTGGAACTGGAGCTTCAATAAACACAATTGTATCTAAGTATCCCACTATTAAAGGCATTAACTTTGATTTGCCTCATGTTATTGAAGATGCTCCATCTTATCCAGGTACTTTTTTTAATGTTTAGATAACCTGCTTAGTTTACTTATCACTTTCTTGAATAAAAAAGTTAATTAGTACATTAAGCTTTACATAATTGAATAATATTGCTTCAACTTCAATTAATATTAATCAACAAACATTGATGTTTCTTGTAGGAGTGGAGCATGTTGGTGGAGACATGCTTGTCAGTGTTCCAAAGGCTGATGCTGTGTTTTTGAAGGTGAATATTATAACACATTTTTTGTATTTTTTTCTTTATACTAGCTTATAGTAAATCCCTTGAAGGCTTGAACCCTTCACTGTTTCGCGTAGGAGTTTTAGCACTTACATTTTGTTTTATAGGCAAATGTTATTGGTTAATTAGTTTGTTGTAGGAAAGAAATTTTGTTAGTAGCAGGGTCGAACTTTGAACCCTGTTTTTAATACTCTTTCAATGTCGCCACACGTGTTCTCAGGTATTGTTCACTTTGATCTGTCTTGAATCCTCACGGACTTGTCCTTTGTAAAAGGCGTCTCGTTGGGTTGAGGTGTGTTGGTGTTGTATGTAAATTACATTTAATCTCGAATCTCAAACAATATGGAACTTTTGGATGTACCGCAACAAGTTCAAATCATCATGTTCCTCTTATTTATATAAATTTAGTGACGATAATTTTTAATCGCTAATTTTATATATAAAATTAGTGACTAAAAATAATCGTCACTAAATTTTCCATGAGTAAACTTAGTGACACAATGAGAATGACATTTACATTTTTCATATCTAAATTTTGTTATTACGTTAATTTGTTTTTCTAATAGCATATGTTAACGATGATTTAGTGGACATGTCATAATTGGAGTGATGAGCACTGCTTGAAATTTTTGAAAAACTGCTATGAGGCACTTCCAAGCAATGGAAAAGTGATTGTGGCAGAACGCATTCTTCCAGTGGCACCAGACTCAAGCTTAGCAACAAAAGGTGCGGTTGACATTGATGTGATTATGTTGGCTAATAATCAAGGAGGGAAAGAGAGAACACAAAAAGAGTTTGAGGATCTTGCCAAAGGTGCTGGATTCCAAGGTTTCAAAGTCCAGTGTTCTGCTTTCAACACATCCATCATGGAATTTCTTAAGATATAAGTTATTTGGCATGTTTCATCTGAGTTTTGTGATTGAGATTGTAGTTGTGATTCTACTTACTATTAGATTTCTGATTTCCTGAAAGAATATGTAATTTCCACTTGTATACGGTAGAAAAGAATAATGAGAAAGTTCATTGTAATATTGCCTATATAAAATAACATTGTTTTCTCTTCTTCCATTTATTTTTCTGTTAAATAGTTTAGTGGCTAAATTTTCACATTTAAGTTGAATAAGTATGTGTTTGAATGGGCGTTTAAAAAAGCAAAATTATATCGAGAAACAATGTTTCTTAGTTCAAACTAGACTTTTACCCGTGCTCGCACGGGTCTTATAAACTGATAATTGTAACAATAGGTTATTTCGTATTAAATGTTTAATATTAAAGTTTAGAAATCTTAATTTAATTGGCAGAAAATGTCGAAACTGTTAAGTCAGATATCTATGACCGAGGTTCGATTCATAGTTACTCCACTTTGTGTGTGTAAATTTATGATGGTTTTGTCATCTCATCTATGTATCAAAAAAAAATGTATAACATTAAAAAGTTATTTATTGATTGTTATATTTAAGAAAACATAATACTAATTTTTTTTTATATTTTTCATAAAAATATGCAATATTAGTTATCATGAATTCAAAAACAATAAAAAAAGATCAATATAATCAATGTATTCTTTTTACAAAGATCAATTTAATTTAATAAGTGGCCGATGCTTTAGGCCCATTATGGGGTTTGCTTCTTTTTTTTCTCCATCAATTAAAATTAGATATAATCTATGAAAAGTTCATTTGAATGTGCTTAATTAATTAATTAATTAATTAATAGGAGTAAGAGATGAGAGGAAAAACTTAAAATAAAAGAATAGTATTAGATTTAATTATTATTAAAATAGTATTTTATAATAGCCTCATTTAATGTTGTCTTTGGAAGGAAAAATTTAGGTTAAATTGTTGCTAACCTAACAACATTTAGAAATAAGAGATTTTGCCTACGCATATTGCAATGTTCCTCTTGTGCTCATAATTTCAGCTCGTTCGTTAATAAACTATTGTTTTGGATAAAAAATATCAAATAGTTCTAACAAAAGTTCAACAAAAAAATTGCATGTATAGCATAAACAATGAATTGTATGAAGAAATGTAAATGTCTAAAGAAAAAAGATTGATTATTACTAATAACTTTACTACACTATATATATTTATTTTTGTTGATAAGATAAAACTATTAACTTTATTATATTGTATTGCTTCTGTTGTTGTTATTGTTAACAACCTAAGCTTTGTTTAAATAGCAGACTATAGTATATGCTATGAATTGAGAGAACAGGATTAAACGTAAATATAAGCCTCAACTTTCTTTCCTTCTTATTTTTCTTATTTCTATATTTAGCTTGTGCTGAATATTTCCACAATCACAATAGATCCATGCAAATAGACAAAAAATAATTTAATTTTTAAATTAATAATTATCGTCATGTTAAGAGACTCATGCGAATGTATAGGTCTTTTACTGGTGTTTGCTAGTGGTTATGATGTTTCTTCGTTACGAGAAGATCCCACAGCAGCACAGATGAAAATTAATCAAGAAAGAATTTCACAATACAAAGTTGGTATATCAAAATAACCTGTCAGTCTAATGGTTTTGATATAATACAAAGCCAGCTTGTATCTTCTAATCATACTCGCACTTCTATTCCCATTCATCTAACCACCACTACAATCTCACAAAAACCTCATCAAACATAACGATGGGTTCTATAAGTGAAACCCCAATAACAGCAACCGACGTATCAGATGAAGAAGCAAACCTCTTTGCCATGCAACTAGCAAGTGCCTCTGTTCTTCCCATGGTCTTAAAATCAGCTATTGAACTTGATCTCTTAGAAATCATTTCTAAAGCTGGTCCTGGTGCTCATATCTCACCTGTTGAGATTGCTTCTCAGCTTCCAACAAGTAATCCTGATGCACCATTTATGTTGGACAGAATCTTGCGTCTATTGGCTTGTCATAATATACTAACTTGCTCATTAAAGACTCTTGAAGATGGAAATGTTCAGAGATTCTATGGTTTGGCTACTGTTGCTAAGTATTTGGTTAAGAATGAAGATGGTGTTTCTGTGTCTACTCTTCATCTCATGAATCAGGATAAAGTAATGATGGAAAGCTGGTATATTTCACTCTTTCTTCTTATAGTACACTGTTTCTTACCCTGTTTTTCTTTGTCCTCTGTTTTATTGGTACTAAGAACTCCATATAAATATAAGGGTTAAATATGTTTTTCTTATGAGATTTTGAGTTTTAATCTTTTATAACTTTTTTGGCTCCTACCGGTCTCAATATAAATATAAGGGTTAAATATATTTTTCCTCTGAGATTTTGAGTTTTAATCTTTTATAACTTTCTTGGCTCCTACCGGTCTCAAAAAAAAATTAACATAACTTTTAGTTCCTATTTATACTGTTGTATGTCAATTCATGTGTATCTCTTAAAATTATAATTTGTATTTTTTGTAGTCATGTTCGTTACAATTGATTTGCAGAAGTTTAATTCTTTTAAAAATGATGAATTTATTATGATTTTTTGAAGTGTTTAATGCTTAAAATTTCATATTTAATTTATTATTGTAAAAATATGAAATTTTGTCGGAATGAATCTAAAAGCCTGTATAAATAACTTCTTAAAAATAGTTTTTTAGTTTTTAAAAATTAAAAATTTAAAAACTTGTTTGGTAATTCAATTTTACAAAAGTGTTTTTAAAAAACTGTTTTCTGTTTATCAGTTTTTAAAACTAAAAAAAGTAAACAGATTCAAGAAATTTTGTTTTTCTCATTTTAAAAACAGTTCTCTAAAACACATTTATAAAACACATTTTAAAACTAAAAGGAAAAACGGTTTCAAACAGACCCTTCTCTCACTGTCAAATTTGATTTCCTCTAATGCTAATTAAAATAATAATGATAATTGTTGCGCCGCGAAAATCGCCCGAGCGTTTAGGACACTCGGAATAACACAGAGTCGCCATCAAATTTTATTTTAAAGGGAAATATTGATAAAACCTAAAAAGGGACGGTCGTCGCAACCATCTTAGGGTTCGGGAGTTGGTTATGCAAGGGGAAGGTATTAGCACCCCTCACATCCGTTGTACCCAACGGGAACCTCCTAATTAATTCTAGGGTTTTTTGAGTTTGTTTACTTACTTTTTATATTGTTTTATTTTATTGAAGATATTTACAAAATAAAAGAGAAAAAAGATTGAATTCTTTATTATTTGCAAGAGGGAAAAAATTAAGTTTTTTATTATTATGCTTGACAAGATGACTCTTGCTCCTACGTATCCTCCGGTGCGATGAGGAAATCAAAGCTACGTAGTTCTGGGTATTGTGTTGGTTTGTGTTTTTTATGAAAAAGATTTTATTTTTACCTCTTAAGGTGTTTTTTAAGAATTGACCCGAAGGCGAAAAATTAGATTTTTGATTGGTTGATATTTTTTAGTGTCTTTTCATGGGTTTGAGTGGAAAACGACTAAAAGTCGGACAAAGTGTGCACTAAGCCCCCAATTAGTCGAGAAGCGAACGGATGTGCATCCGCCTCCTCTTTTTTAATCCACTATATTTTAAATATATTTTTAGTATATTTTGTGTATAATAACAAAATTAAAATTGTATTTTTATGTATTGTTTTTGATATTTACATCATATTTAAATTAAATAATTTAAATAACAAACTAAATAAATTGAAGGATTAAATTGAGTATATGACTTTTTGACAAAATTAGTTTATGTGACTTAGATGAATTAACATGTGAACTAGACATGCCTAAACCGTGTTGCATTTCAAGTCTGAAGCACCCAGAGCCAATCAATTTTCTACACGTGGCATTCATCTTTGAATTATATAACAATTAACAAGGCAATAGATAACATGAAAAGGTGTAAAACTAAACAAAAAAAAGAAGAAACATGAAGAACAAAACCTGAAATTCTTTGCGATCTCCTTCCTCTTTCTGGTCGGAGGCTTCACACGGATGTCGGAATCCGGCGGTGATGGTAGTGATGTATTGATGATAGTTGTTTTGGATTTGAAGGAAATTAGTGGTTGTGTAAGGGAGAATTGATTGTGGTTTATGAAGAATTTTGTGGTATGAATGAAGAATTGGTGTGTGAATTATTGTGTAGAAAGGACCCCTATTTATAGTTTTGAATTAGGCTTTTTAAAACTTGAATGAATCTTGAGAGATTTGGTCTGTAAATTAATTTGAGAGATTTTGTTTGTTTTTAATGATTGATTTGCTCTCATTTTATATTTTAGTGTTAATTCTCTTGCTTGTTCTTCAAGACCAAAGATTTGGTTTTATTTTGTTTAATTTACTTCTTTTTTTATATTTTTGTGTCTTTTCTTATTTTCTTTCTATATAAGTTTATATATTTTCCTTCTTTTTATATATATGCTTTATTTTTATAATTCTGGACAAACAAAAAAAAGTGATAAAATACTTTTAATACAAGAAGTTTCTTGCCAGAAAAATGAGTAAAATTGACTAAAATAAATATGTACTAAAAATTTAGAGGGTAAAATTTGGGGTATGACAGCTGCCCCTATTTAAATATCTTTAAATGCCTTTGAAAGATAATTAAATATAAAGAATACCCATAATTTTGCCCATGATTATCGCCTTGGCGATTTTTTGATCTTAAGGGTATCCCCCGCCCAAAGGGTGTTGAACCAAAAATAGGCGCCGTCCCGTTGGGTGCCTAAATCTTTTGAAAGATAACCATCTCTCGTAGGTAATTGAACTGAGAAGAAGTCATCGCCCCGCAGGCTACTTAAAAAGGGATAACCGTTGCCCCGCAGGGTTCTTAGTTTAAAAGGTAGTTGTCACCCCACAAGGTGCTAAATCGAAAGGAAATCGTCACTTCGCAGAGTGTTTCCGCTAAAGGATAGTCGTCGCCCCTCAAGGTTTTCAAACTAAAAGGAAATCGTCACTCCGCAGAGTGTTTCCGATAAAGGATAGTCGTCACCCCTCAGGGTGTTCCAACTAAAAGGAAATCGTCACTCCGCAGAGTGTTTCCGATAAAGGATAGTCGTCACCCCTCAGGGTGTTTCAGGAAATCGTCACTCCGCAGAGTGTTTCCGTTAAAGGATAGTCGTCACCCCTTAGGGTGTTTAAAGGAAATTGTCACTCCTCAGAGTGTTTCCGTTAAAGGATAGTCGTCACCCCTCAGGGTGCTTAAAGGAAATCGTCACTCCGCAGAGTGTTTCCGTTAAAGGATAGTCGTCACCCCTTAGGGTGTTTAAAGGAAATCGTCACTCCTCAGAGTGTTTCCGTTAAAGGATAGTCGTCACCCCTCAGGGTGCTTAAAGGAAATCGTCACTCCGCAGAGTGTTTCCGTTAAAGGATAGTCGTCACCCCTCAGGGTGCTTAAAGGAAATCGTCACTCCGCAGAGTGTTTCCGTTAAAGGATAGTCGTCACCCCTCAGGGTACTCAAACTAAAAGGAAATCGTCACTCCGCAGAGTGTTTCCGTTAAAAGATAGTCGTCACCCCTCAGGGTACTCAAACTAAAAGGAAATCGTCACTCCGCAGAGTGTTTCCGTTAAAAGATAGTCGTCACCCCTCAGGGTGCTTAAAGGAAATCGTCACTCCGCAAAGTGTTTCCGTTAAAGGATAGTCGTCACCCCTTAGGGTGCTTAAAGGAAATCGTCACTCCGCAGAGTGTTTCCGTTAAAAGATAGTCGTCACCCCTTAGGGTGCTTAAAGGAAATCGTCACTCCGCAGAGTGTTTCCGTTAAAAGATAGTCGTCACCCCTCAGGGTGCTTAAAGGAAATCGTCACTCCGCAGAGTGTTTCCGTTAAAGGATAGTCGTCACCCCTCAGGGTACTCAAACTAAAAGGAAATCGTCACTCCGTAGAGTGTTTCCGATAAAGGATGGTCGTCACCCCTCAGGGTGCTTAAAGGAAATCGTCACTCCGCAGAGTGTTTCCGTCAAAGATAGTCGTCACCCCTCAGGGTGCTTAAAGGAAATCGTCACTCCGCAGAGTGTTTCCGTCAAAGGATAGTCGTCACCCCTCAGGGTGCTTAAAGGAAATCGTCACTCCGCAGAGTGTTTCTGTTAAAGGATAGTCGTCACCCCTTAGGGTGCCAACAGCGTTAGGTCATCTCCCCTCAGGGTGCTTAGATCCTAAAGGTAAATAGTTGCTGCCCCGCAGGGTGCTAACATAATTAGATCTTCTCCCCTCAGGGTGCTTATCCTAAAGATATCTGGTTATTGCCCCGCAGGGTGCTAACATAATTAGATCTTCTCCCCTCAGGGTGCTTATATCTTAAAGATAACTGGTTATTGCCCCGCAGGGTGCTAACATAATTAGATCTTCTCCCCTCAGGGTGCTTATATCTTAAAGATAACTGGTTATTGCCCCGCAGGGTGCTAACATAATTAGATCTTCTCCCCTCAGGGTGCTTTGATCCTAAGAATAAGTGTGAGTAGTTGCTATCAGCCTGTGGCCGGGCTAACCTGATTTGCTGGGGATATGAAGTACCCGCCTAACATTCCATGCTGAGGAGACTCTAGATTTATTTCTGGTTATGTTGCCCATGGTTTTGTGCATGATGATGTTAATCGTGAATGATGCATGATGCAAAATTGGGGGAGGCTGAGCTTGATTTGAATTTGTCGGTGGCGATTAGACTTTTGTTTGACCGCATAAGATCAGACTTTTAGATTGGAGAATATTAATTATGCTATGAATGCATTGTGATGCAGATGCATTTGTGATCACGTGTAGTGTATGCTATGCATGAAATGAAATGCATTATTGATGTATGTATTGAATGCGTGTCCATGATAATTGGGCTTCAAGATGGGTGTTAAGTGGCTCTCGGTTTTCTTTTGATGGGAAAGGCCAAGAAGAATCAATGTTTTTGGATAACCGATTGAGGTTGAATCAGGATTGATTTTAAGGGTTGTCACTGCCAACATATATTGAATTTTGAATTTGACGAATGAATTATAGTTTTCTAATGCAATGCATGTTTTGATGCTAAATGAATGCGAACATGAATGATGCATGAATATGATTTGAAAGTGTATGAAAGGGTTTTTTGGATGGTTTCAGGCCTGAGAATGCGTTCCGCAGCAAAGTTTCCTTGTCCAAAAGCCCATGAGTTTTGCCGGCATGATCTCCCGACACCCATTATGAACTCAACAGTAGCTAATGTCTGACATGATTCACTTGAATGACCTGAAAGTATGGGGAGGGATGGCCTCTGCTGCAGCTCATTTTGCCTTTTTGTTTTTTATTTTTGAAATCCCTAACTTTTGCCTGGACCGCTCTTTCGAGTTTTCAGTCCACCGGGAATATTTTCCTTTTTTGGTGTCCCTAATTTTTGCCTGGACCGCCTTTTCAGGTTTTCAATCCAGCGGGACACTCTTTATTGCTTAAGCCGCCCTGACGGGTTTTCGACTTAGCGAGTTTTTATACATTTTTTTTTTAGGCATGGTTTTTTGACTTTATCGGAGCCCTATGAGCAGAGGTTCCTTTCATTCCCTGGTGTAGGATGACCATTCGAGAGGAGCGCTACATTCAATGTTGAATACTGGAGCAAATGAAGCTGCTTGAGATTAAGTCTGATATGACATTGCTGCGAACTGCCCCATCATTTGAATTCTTGAGGAGTATGCCCCCTAATTAATTGGCGTCTTAGGGATAGTGCCTCTAGGCTGGCCAATTCTTGACCACTTTTGACTTTGAGTAGCAGGAGTTTAGAGGACCTGCCCCTGATTAGAAGGAATTTGCCACTGATTGGTAGGCTTCTTAGATGCCTTGCCCCTAATTAAGAGCGTCTTGATTCTTTGATCGAGCCGTTTGCTGAATTAACCAGATGCCGAGTATTGATTTGCAAGTAAAATTGTTTCTTTTGCCAAGTATTTTTAACACAATGCACATGCGGGTTTTTGAAATTGAATATTTTTTGGAAGCACATATGGTATGTACAAAAGATAATCATTGATTACATAACAAATAGGATGAGTCAGCTTAACAATAAATTTGCCGAATATGCTTTCCTGGTGAACCTGCCTTCAATTAGGTCTTTTGAGAATTATTCATATAAATTAAATTCATGTAAACCAAGCCAGAAATGATATAAATTTGTGTTATCAGATTCCCCCATACTTGAACCTTTGTTTGCCCTCAAGCATAAAAATAATATCTCTTTTTAGCACATGTTTGAAACAGGACACGATGACTGTAATCGTACGTGGTTGCCGGCTAGATAGGAAAATCAAGTAATAGACATCAAATACTAAGAGCACCGTAGTAACACAAAATCACTCATTGTGGTCAAAGATTCCCATCATATGAAGACAAATCTGAAGTGTTTTATTATGACTCTAACTTTTGCTTAAATTTTATTTACCCTTTTCATTCAAGTGCAATCACATTAAGCCCGTTATCTTGTACACGCCCATGGTAGGAAAATCTATTAGTGATTATGATCATGTATCGAGGGGTGCTGATAACGAAAGTTTGGCAAACCCCTTTTTTTCTCCCAAATGCAGCTGTGGGGGATCGGATCGTAACCCGCCCTTCCAAGTTCAGAATCAGACACCTCTGAACCAACTACTAAAAGGGTTTATTTACCATGGTTTTACTTTGTATGTTCAATGATTGTTGAATTACACAACCGAGTGATGGTCATCTAACTCAACAAATGCATTCCCACTTTTAAAATCAACCAATGTATGTAAACTTTTATTTCTGGATCATTCACTTATGTTCATTGATTTCCCACTTAGTTTGTGCTTAAGATGGTGCCGACTGCTAAGATAGACTACTAAGGGTTACAAAGTTTAAATTCAAGTCCTTGTCAAAGTTATTACTCAAATTAATCTTACATATTTCTGGGCGTCTAAGGTGTTAAGACGGTACCGATTTTATTGAATTATTACTAAACCTTCATAATGTAGCCAAAAGTACGAAAACAACCTATATACTCTTAAAGTGTCATGTCAAGTATCAAACCAAAAATGCTTGCTTTTTTCTTAAAAATTTGATATACCTCAAGAAACTGGGAGAATCAGATAACAACGAAAACACATCCAAGAATGACTCAACTTAGTATGAACTAATCAAATTTTATATATATTTTTTATTTTGAAAACGCCTTTCATCATCAACCAGTTTTTTTTTTTTTTACCATTGAAAGCATATATCAGCAATAATCAGTTATTTATTTTCATCATCCTCGCTCCAAGTTTGTAAATAATAAAACAATAAAAGAGTGGACACGAATGGATTAATTCCAAAGACATGCATGTTTATTATATTAGGAATACTAGTCAAAAGTTACAACTTTAAAAGCAAAGAATTAAATTAAGACTGGAAATTCAAAGCTTGATGACCCTTGGAAGGGAGCTTTCTTGATGATTGGCCAACTCTAAGGGATGTTACTTGGGGTTCTTGCACTTTGTTGAAGAAAAGGGTGACCATTGATGAATGGGACTCCTTCTTTGAAACTTAACTTCTTGTTGTCGATGAGTTCTTGAACCTTGTACTTGAAAGCTTTGCAATTTTCAATGGTGTGACCTGGTGCCCCTTGATGAAAGTCACATTTGGTATTTACATCATAACCTGGCGGATATGGCGGTACCATGGGCTTGAGAGGTCTCGTCTCTACCCACCCTTGTTGGAGTAAGTATGGTAGGATCTGACCATATGGTACGGGAACAGGATCGAACTGCACACGGCTCTTCCCATAATTATTCCAAGGACCGGACTGATTCCCAAGTGGATACCCCTTTCGTCGTTGTTGATTTTGTTGAGGTGCCATGAACGGCTGTTGTAGTAAATGCTGCCGAGGCAAGGGTATCACCCATGGTTGTAGGGTTTGAGGCGCTGGATGACCTTGTGACTGATAAGGTAACAGGTTTTCATTTTTCTCCAACAAGATTTGAATGATCAGTTGAATCTGAGTCTTCAACTGGGCAACCTCTACCTTCAATAACTCATGTTCTTTCTTGAGCTCTTCCACACTTTGTTGAGACATTCTTCCAAATCCATTCATGGGTATCGGGATACCTGCTTGCGGTATTATAGTTTGAGGACGGTGAGGAAAGAAAAGATATGACTATTTATTTTGACGATGCAAGTGCATGAGAATGTATGATATGCATGATAGATGCAAGATGGTGAAGGTTGGATGACCTAATAGGCAGGCTTCCCTACATATGATGGTTCTATGTTTCAATTACCCAACCCCTCACAAGGACGGCTCCTACGGGATTTTGATTGATTTCTTTATTTATTTTTTTTGAAGGCTCCATTTAAGGTGGTAGATTCCTTTGATTTTTCCACATGATACATGGTGAAATTTCAAAGGATCTCCCTTAAATGGAGTCTTTGGGTTCTAAAGGGGGTCCTAGAGTCGCTGACCGAATCCAAAGTTTTGCCAAGCGGAGGGGCTAGCCCATTCCTGACAAATCCTTTTGAACCAGTCTACTCTAGGCGGAGTCTTCGTACATCACCCATTGGGATGTTCATCCCATAGGTCCATACTACCAACTCCTAACTTAACTTAGGGTTTTTCTCAAATTTTATTCAAAAATAAACCCACCCACAATACATAAAAAGAAATATAATAATAAAAAATAAAATAAAACAAGGAAAAAAACAAAGTAAACAAACAAAACAAATAACCCTAAAACTAGAGGATAGGCTTAACTCTCTAATTCTTAAAGTCCCCAGCAGAGTCGCCAGCTGTTGCGCCGCGAAAATCGCCCGAGCGTTTAGGACACTCGGAATAACACAGAGTCGCCATCAAATTTTATTTTAAAGGGAAATATTGATAAAACCTAAAAAGGGACGGTCGTCGCAACCATCTTAGGGTTCGGGAGTTGGTTATGCAAGGGGAAGGTATTAGCACCCCTCACATCCGTTGTACCCAACGGGAACCTCCTAATTAATTCTAGGGTTTTTTGAGTTTGTTTACTTACTTTTTATATTGTTTTATTTTATTGAAGATATTTACAAAATAAAAGAGAAAAAAGATTGAATTCTTTATTATTTGCAAGAGGGAAAAAATTAAGTTTTTTATTATTATGCTTGACAAGATGACTCTTGCTCCTACGTATCCTCCGGTGCGATGAGGAAATCAAAGCTACGTAGTTCTGGGTATTGTGTTGGTTTGTGTTTTTTATGAAAAAGATTTTATTTTTACCTCTTAAGGTGTTTTTTAAGAATTGACCCGAAGGCGAAAAATTAGATTTTTGATTGGTTGATATTTTTTAGTGTCTTTTCATGGGTTTGAGTGGAAAACGACTAAAAGTCGGACAAAGTGTGCACTAAGCCCCCAATTAGTCGAGAAGCGAACGGATGTGCATCCGCCTCCTCTTTTTTAATCCACTATATTTTAAATATATTTTTAGTATATTTTGTGTATAATAACAAAATTAAAATTGTATTTTTATGTATTGTTTTTGATATTTACATCATATTTAAATTAAATAATTTAAATAACAAACTAAATAAATTGAAGGATTAAATTGAGTATATGACTTTTTGACAAAATTAGTTTATGTGACTTAGATGAATTAACATGTGAACTAGACATGCCTAAACCGTGTTGCATTTCAAGTCTGAAGCACCCAGAGCCAATCAATTTTCTACACGTGGCATTCATCTTTGAATTATATAACAATTAACAAGGCAATAGATAACATGAAAAGGTGTAAAACTAAACAAAAAAAAGAAGAAACATGAAGAACAAAACCTGAAATTCTTTGCGATCTCCTTCCTCTTTCTGGTCGGAGGCTTCACACGGATGTCGGAATCCGGCGGTGATGGTAGTGATGTATTGATGATAGTTGTTTTGGATTTGAAGGAAATTAGTGGTTGTGTAAGGGAGAATTGATTGTGGTTTATGAAGAATTTTGTGGTATGAATGAAGAATTGGTGTGTGAATTATTGTGTAGAAAGGACCCCTATTTATAGTTTTGAATTAGGCTTTTTAAAACTTGAATGAATCTTGAGAGATTTGGTCTGTAAATTAATTTGAGAGATTTTGTTTGTTTTTAATGATTGATTTGCTCTCATTTTATATTTTAGTGTTAATTCTCTTGCTTGTTCTTCAAGACCAAAGATTTGGTTTTATTTTGTTTAATTTACTTCTTTTTTTATATTTTTGTGTCTTTTCTTATTTTCTTTCTATATAAGTTTATATATTTTCCTTCTTTTTATATATATGCTTTATTTTTATAATTCTGGACAAACAAAAAAAAGTGATAAAATACTTTTAATACAAGAAGTTTCTTGCCAGAAAAATGAGTAAAATTGACTAAAATAAATATGTACTAAAAATTTAGAGGGTAAAATTTGGGGTATGACAATAATTATACATGCACATTAGTGATGAAAGAAAAAAATTAACAATATGGTATGGCACAATAGCTAGACAGCCAGATGTATTAAGCATGTAGTTAGAATTTTAATCATGAGAGGTGTGTGTAATAATAATACATGTCGAGAGATGTCAATCATTTATATACATTTCATAATTTGAAGGATTAGAGTATACAAGTGCCTAATGACATATACATACCTTCTATGTTACAAATAAAGGATTAGACTAAAAATTACACTCATCTCACTTTGAGGTATACTTATATGACATATACATGCTTTCTATGTTACAAAAGATATCAATTTCCTTCCAATTGCACACACATTCTCTCTATTATGAGAAATAGTAATTCTTAGTCCTTACTCATTGTAGCCTTGTAGGAACCACCTAAAAGATGCAGTACTTGATGGTGGCATTGCATTCGACAAAGCTTATGGAATGCCATGCTTTGAATACCTTGGAAAAGATCCAAGGTTTAACAAGGTTTTCAACGAGGGAATGTCTGGTCCCTCTACTATCTTAATGAAGAAAATTGTTGAAACCTACAAAGGTTTTGAAGGTCTTAAATCTCTTGTTGATGTTGGTGGTGGAACTGGAGCTTCAATAAATACAATTGTTTCCAAGTATCCCACTATTGAAGGCATTAATTTTGATTTGCCCCATGTTATTGAAGATGCTCCATCTTATCCTGGTACTTTTCTTAATGTATCACTTTCTTGAATCAAAGAGTTAATTAGTACACTAAGCTTTACATAATAATTGAATAATATTGCTTGAATTAGTATAAATCAACAAAGATTGATGTTTCTTGTAGGAGTGGAGCATGTTGGTGGAGACATGCTTGTCAGTGTTCCAAAGGCGGATGCTGTGTTTTTGAAGGTGAATTTTATAACACATTGTTTGTACCTTTTTCTTTATACTTTTTTTGTTAAAAACAACCGGGTGCGGATCAGACGGAACACCCTAAATATATTAAAAAGAAAAATAACGAGAACACAATAAACTGGGGACATAAACCAAACTAGTCAAACCACATAAACCCCCGAACGGGTACATAAACATTTTAAAACAACATAAATGGTTAAAAACAAAAGTAAAGCTACATGCAACATTGTACTCAAAAAAAAAAAAAATACATGCAACAGAAGCACTATCTAGCGAACTAGCATACGGGTGCAAAATCAAATAGCAAAAACAAGAGTGTTGTATGGACCTTCACAACTCAAGTAGGCGAATAAGCCGACTGCGCCAACACGGATCGATCCACGTGCCAACAACTCCCTGCACAAACACAGCAAGCATAAAAAGCACTTTCGCACCAACCAACCAAGTCAAAGAGACCAGGATTAAGAAAGACGGTGAATCCAACTGCCAACACGATAACAGAGTCACAAGCCAAATACTCGCTTTCACAAATACAGCAAGCCAGAAGCCATTTTTGGCATTACACTTTGAGACCAACGATGTGGCGGAAGAAACCACAGAGCCACCGTACCATCAGATCACAGAGAAGACACCTCAAAGCAATTTCCGATCAAAATCCAGATCTTTTTCTTTCTACTAGCTTAGTAAATCCCTTGAACCCTTCATTGTTTCGTGTAGGACTTTTAGCATTTACATTTTGTTTTATAGACAAATGTTGTTGGTTAATTTGTTATAAGAAGGAAAATTTGTTAGTAACCGGGTCGAACTTTGAACCTCGTTTTTAATACTCATTAAGTGTCTCTCAATCCATACTACTGAGAGCTACATAGTACTAGTATTTACATTTGATATATTTCAAATCATGTTCCTCTTATATTTATATAAAATTAGTGACTAAATTTTGTTACTACTTTAATTTGTTTTTCTAATAGCATATGTTAACGATGATTTAGTGGACTTGTCATAATTGGAGTGATGAGCACTGCTTGAAATTTTTGAAAAATTGCTATGAGGCACTTCCAAACAATGGAAAAGTGATTGTGGCAGAACGAATTCTTCCAGTGGCACCATACTCAAGCTTAGCAACAAAAGGTGCGGTTGACATTGATGTGATTATGTTGGCTAATAATCAAGGTGGGAAAGAGAGAACACAAAAAGAGTTTGAGGATCTTGCCAAAGGTGCTGGATTCCAAGGTTTCAAAGTCCAGTGTTCTGCTTTCAACACATCCATCATGGAATTTCTTAAGAATATTTAAGTTATTTGGTATGTTGCATCTGAGTTTTGTGATTGAGATTGTAGTTGTGATTCTACTTACTATTAGATTTCTGATTTCCCAAAACAATATGTGATTTCCACTTGTATACGGTAGAAAATATTAATGGATTGTAGTTTTATGTTTTTTCGTCAATTATAGCTCTTTCATATTTTTTTTTCTGTCTAGTAGTTTAGTGGTTAAAATTTTACATTTAAGTTGAATTAGTATGTATTTGGATGAGCGTTTAAAAAAGCATAAATGTGTCGAGAAACTACATTTATGCAAAAGCTACAAATACCGGCTTGTGGTTTTCACAGTGGGGAGACTCTCAAGAAAACGTCAATCCAAATAGTTTTCACTCTTTGCAAATTCTTAGTTTGGCTCTGCAATGTTCCTCTTATGCTCACAGGAACAGTTTCAGCTCTTTCTTTAATCAACTATTTTTTTGGATAAAATATTTCAATGGGGTAGTGGCGCAGCTTGTTGCCCACTTGTCTGTCAATCAAGTGTAACTATCTTACATATTAATTAAAATTTATTTATACAAAAAAATTGTAGATATAGTAATGAAATTCAACTTATTAACTATGCCAATAATTGGCACTTCATAGTTCATACATTAACTTTATATTAACGTTATTTTGTAAAAGAAAACTATTAGTTTCCTTTCAAAAAAAAACTATTAGAGTTCATGCAAGAGTGATTAGCCTCTTATCATCTAAGAATTGATTAAATAAATTATTTATAAGAGAGATGACTTGTAAATAGAAATTAATCAATTTGTGTCTCGCAACTAATAATTTATGCGAAATCGACGAGAGTATGACATAAATTTATGTAACAAACTACAATTTGCAATTTTCACCAAAAAGAAAACTACAATTTGCTACAATGATATGCACTGACAATAAATAAAAAACACAAAAGCAAGAAAAAATTGAAAATTATAAGCTGCTTCATAGAAGTAAGGATTGGATTGGATAGGAAAAGGGAGAATGAAATTTGATTTATGTCAAATAGCTCCCTCATTTATTACACTTATATTGTAGAAATTGCATATTTAAGGTTGGTTGTTCTTGAAAAATTCCAAACAGTGTTCTTGGTCCAAGTTTCTACTCCAGAACTTGCTATAGTATTCAGCATATGTAAATCCTCTGTATACAGCTCCAGATCCATTTTCTGTGAGTGGTTTTGCAGGGCATATCATTGCCTCATTTCCTGGGCAAAGAAATGAAGCCACAGAAAGCCTGGGCTTATCAGCATTGACAATAGCCCGGTGCCATACACTCTTATAAAGCCCATTGCTTAAAGCCTGCAACCACACATGTGTAACAAAAGATATTAAAACTACAAACAATTAGATTTATATTTTATGACAAAACAAACACTTAGATATGTTCACGGATTATCACGAGTATAACTCAGTTAATGACATCGCATTATATATACAGGGTTGAAGTTCAAATTTGAGATCTATGATAAATTTTTAGTCACTAAGTCATTTGACCCCAAAAAATGTTCATGAATTAATTACTAATAAAATAAAATATGGGTTTAACCTAACAATTCGGTGTACCTTAAGGATAATGCCTACTTCGTGAGTTGGATTTACACATTAAAAAATGTGAATTTTTTGTCGTCTCAAAGTACACATTTGGACAAAATATTTAACTAAGTTTGAACTACTCGATTTCAAATCAATGACTGAGATCTCATGTAGGTTGCATATATGTCACAAATGAGTAAGTTTATTAAGTACTACCTGCAGTTGATCGCCAATGTTAATGACGAAAGCATCCGGATGAGGATTAACCGCAAGCCATTTGCCATCTTTGAGAACTTGGAGGCCAGCAACATGAAGATCTTGGAGTAGAATTGTAAGTGCATTTGGGTCAGTGTGTCCTGGCAATCCATAAGTAAGTTCTGGTTGTGGACATGGTGGATAGTAATTCACTGCCATGTGCTGCCCTTGTTCTCCCAAAACATTCCTTAGGTAATCTTTTTCTAGGCCTAAACTCTCTGATATGTATTCTTCTATTCTCAATCCCAGTTCCCTAACTTCTTTGCAGTAATTTGCCACTGTTTCCCTGCCATTGCCAAACAAATTATATTACTGCTCTGTGCCATCGAACAGTTGTCAATTATGTTGGACCTATTAAGCGCGGATACTCCAAAAATGAGAACGTATTTGTATCAGATACACATCAGATATTGATATTGATACTCTCGAGATGCATGTCTTAGAAGTTATTATAAATTATATATATTTGTTTATGATTTTTTTTTTGTTACTTCCGGAGACTAGACAAATAATTGACAACAACACGATAAACATTTTTACTAAAATCATAGTTATTGGTAATTGAGTATACATTTTGCTTGTCAACATCTAAACATTAGGCTATAGTAGTCACCAGGTTTGCCATTCGTTTCAATACGTGATACGAATTCTGGTACGCGGTTTGCGACTAAACCAACGAATTATGTAACTATGGTATATATTTGCTTGTTTTACTCTCTTTTTTACATTACTTTATTTTTCCTGACAAGTACTATATATTCATATTCCTTTGTTCTCCAATACTATAAATTATTTTAGTCGAAGGGAGTAATTCTACTTTGTGTATTTACTAGTAATTAGCACCAAGTTAAATAGACAAAAATTTAAAAAAATACATGATAAAGTGGGAGCCTTGGAGCCAATTTCAGATTTATTTTATTTTTTACTTGGCCTATATGAAAGGACTATTAAGACTTGATGTGTTTTAGGCCCATTAACATGTGGGCAGGGAACAAATTTATAGCTATGAAGTTGACAGATTGTTTTTAAACAAGATAGTATTGGTATTTTTCTTTAACGTGACACTTCCTCATCCTAAAATAAATTATCTATTTGTTAAAATTGTTTTTCACAAAATAAATACTCAAAAATCTACTTTTTGATATCAAAGTGTCTTTTTCGGATTTTTCACCAATATATCCCTCTTTCAAACAAATAATATCCAACTACCCCTCTTTAAAAAAAAATACAGATATATCCTACTTTTAAAAAGCCACCAAACTCGCTACTTTATATAACGAAATTCTGAAACAAATGTGTGGGGTGGCAGGGCGGTGGTCCCCACAGGGTCCCACCAATTCGCTACTTCATGTAGCGTTTTTTCTAAAGGCCCTTTTTTTTTTGTTTTTTGGCTTTCTTTTTTTTTTTTCTGTAAAAACTTACACCAACAATTTCTTCTTCCTTTTTCCCCTGTTATCAAAAAACAATTTCATCTTCCACCCAACTAAACACAACCATTTCATTTTCCATCTTGATTTCTTGATAAAATTCATAAAATAAAAGGAAGGTAGTAGCATTAGATCTTAAAATAGAAAAATTTATAAGTTATTGAATAATCTTGTTTATGCAAACCAAATCCATGCCGTTAGTTATTTTGCTCAGATCTATGATAGAAGAAGCAACTTCATCTCAATCTCAAGTTTCCCATTGCAACCAACACCTTTCTCTCTGAAGCCTCCATCGAAAAATTCAGATCTAGAGGTCGAAAATTGAAGATTTGATTTTTTTATCGCTGCTTTCACTTTTGTGTTATTATTGAACGATTGTGTTTCTGTTTCGCGAGTAGTACAAAAACGAGCAGGATGGAGATGAACAAGATGAATATGAAGGACGAAAATTGAAGCCTTGTTTCACCATGGATGACGTACGAAAATTGAAGTACCAAGGGAGGAAGATGATGAATTGGAATGATAAGAAAAATGTTTCTAGGATGAAGAAGATGGATTCAACAGATCTGGGTTAGAGTTCATAGAATCATGGGTTTCATTTTGGGACAATTTGGTGTACTTTGTAATATGAACCACTGGTTTGGTTTTCTAAGCCAAAAAACGGGAAAAAAAATGGCCTTTAGAAAATCGCTACTTGAAGTAGCGAAGTTGGTGGGTCCCAGTGGAGACTACTGGCCTGTCACCCCACAATTTTTGTTCAGATGGATGGTTTAGCGAATTTAGGTTAGTGCCTTAAAGTAGGGCATATCCGTATTTCTTTTTTTAAAGAGGGTTAGTTGGATATATTTTGTTTGAAAGAGGGATATATTGGTTAAAAAGTCGTCTTTTTCATATTAAAAAGGAAATATTTTTGTTAAAGTGATATTCCCTCTGTCTCATTATATAAGCCTCTCTGATCAAAATTATGTTTATTTAAGAAATGTTGGTAGTATAATTATTATGTTTAGTTTGTGTGTAAATTTTAGTAAATTGTCCTTTGTTTGTATATGTATTTAATTTAATTTGACTTTTCACATTTCAATACAAGTTAGTGGAATAATTAGGGGTATGTGTATGGAAAAAAGTAATAATTACACATAGTAATTTATAAAAGAAATTATATTTTAAGACTAGACTTTTTTTAAAAAAATGCTTATATAATGAGACGAGAGAGAGTATTTTCTTTTTCATTTACATAATTTTATTTAAAATGTGTAAGTACTACAAGAACCATAGAATTTTAGTGACAAGTTTCCTTATTTTGAGTGATTTAGCAGTATACAACGTGTAATACTCATGTCTGACTTGGTGAGAATTTTTAATTCATAAAGGAAATCAGATCCCGGGCCCAAAGTTTTCAGAAAAATTATTTAATGCAATGAAGTGCTTACGTCAACACGGAAATATTTAGTGATGTCACGGCTAACACGAAGTATAATGTACTACTACTAGGTGTAAATTAATTTTAAAATAATATGGTGTACTTCTTTGAGATTAAATGTACTACTAGGTGTAAATTAATTTTAAAATAATAGAATTTAAATATTGTATATTATTATATGATTAAGGTGGAGTAATTTGGATGATAAACATTTTTTTTTTGGTTAGATAAACATATTATATTTAATACTGTAATTGTATCAAGTATTTTATTTTATATCCTCCATAAATATACTATTCTCTCTAATTCTTTACCATGTTACATATATATACTTAGTTTTCAATTTATTAAGAGATTTAAACATGTTATTATGTCATCATTGATAATAACATTGTCTTAATTCGTCCATGAGAATATAACTAATTAATAAGAACATTATATATAATATGCAAAAATTATGGTTTGAACATCATATATATATATATATATATATATATATATATATATATTATGTCATCATTATATATGTTGTCAATTAAAAAAAAACATATATATGTTTATTATTTTTTTTGACGCAAATATACTTATACATTTTAAAGAGTAAAATTATGCTGTTAAAAAAAAAGACATAAAATTATAATATAAATCTATTTTCCAAACAAAAATTAAACATAAATTTTGTAAAAGAAAAAAGCTATACTCCCTCTGTCCCAAAATATAAGGGAAAAAAACACATTTTCTTTGTCTCAAAATATAAGGGAAAAAATAGACATTTATGATTTTTAAGTATTAATTTTACTTATTTTCATAAAATTAAATGCAGATTGCATTTATTTTTCCTTCTCTCTCATTTTATCAATAAACAACAACCAAAGAAAAATGTTTTTGCATTTTCCTATGCAATTTATTTCATGAAAAAATCCACAAAATCATGTTTCAAATTTTCATGTTTTAGTTTTCTTAATAAGTGTGTTTTTTTTATTTTCCCTTATATTTTGGGATGGAGGGAGTACTCAGTTGTAGAATTTTCTAAACACAACATTTTTAAGAGAATGATTCATCTGTATTGTGACTGTAATTTTTTTTGCATTGATAGTTAATCATAAATGATAATTTATGATTTATCAATTATATGACTTTTATCTCTCAATAAATTGATTTTGAAGTTATAAAAATATTACTTTTAAGTTAGATACCATGAAAGCATTTGGTTGAGGCGTAATTGATTATGAAGTTAGATTACTTAATAATCGAATTTTTAATCACTTGTTTAAAGAGTCTATAATTCTACTGGTTCAATATCATTTGAACGACAATATTTTTATCATTATCATAAAGTATTTTCTCTAGTTCTTATTGTAAGAAATTTTTTACTTTTTAAATTAATTGAGTAATTGATGTAAAAGTGTATTTAATATCTGATATATAAATCATTCAATAATGGTATACACAAATCATTCAATGGTATAATATAGAAATATAAAGACTGCGTCAAAAAAAATTATAAAGACATACAAAATATTCTTTCCGTCCAAAAATGTAAGAAAAATAATACAAATTTTTACATTTTTAGGAAAAGTTCACTCTCTTTTTTACATTTTCCATAATCAATAACCAATCAAAATTGTTTATATATCTTTTGAAATAACTTTTTTACTAGAAAGCTTACATCTAATCATTTTTCCTAATAATTGTGATTTTTATTTTTTGTCTTACAGGATAGAGAAAATACTACATACAAGATAAATCAATCATTCTACAAATTTTAAAAGAAAATTTTAAATTTTTTTAAAACATAGTAGTACTAATTAAGTACTAATATAAAAAAATTGTAGTACCAAAATATATATATATTGCATCACAATTTATTCTTTTATAAACAAGGGATGACATCACATGAATAACATCATCACATGTATAAAATGTGTCATAAATGTAAAGACCTAGTCAACAGCACTTGTCACTGCCAAATAGTACATGTGATGTTAGATAGTATAGACAAAAAAATGAAAATAGAGGACTTACTTGAATGAAGGAGGATTGGATGGCCACTCTGGCACATAATTGTCCAAAGGATAACAATGAAGTCTAAGGTAATCTCTCCAATTATGCACCTCCTCTTTTTTCACATTAAAACTTGTAGATAATCTCATTGTCTTTGAAGGATCATCTGAATACAATTTCAGTTTCTCTTCCACCGGCAAGTTGAAAAATTCATATGCCACTTCTGCCGTGTTTTTCAATGCTTCTAGAGACACCCCATGATTAATTACCTGTCCAATTAATTAACATTATAATTAGTTAGCTTCCCAAACTCATGGTACTCTAATTATAAAATTAAATCAATATATTTATAAAAAAAAATCAATATAATGATAGTACCCACTAACATTATAATATAAATTCACACAACAAAACTATTTAATTTTTATTTTTATTTTAAGGATGTCACCTAATTACTAGACACCTGACATATATATTCCTTTTTAATGACATTGACATGTGTAATATCAGGGTTGGCCCATAGCTTATACAAACTGAGCTATGAGCTACCTTAAAATAGGACCAAAATTTTGTCAAAGTTAAATCATGTTGATTAAGATTTTTTTATGGCTAAATTTTGCCAAAGTTAAATCATGTTGAATAAGATTCTTGAACACATTTGTCAAAGTTTAAGTGTGACTAAATGGAGTCTCAAAATAGGAACACCAAAATGTTTAACACGGCTCTATGTACTAGACTTGAATGTGACAAATCAAATTGGATTATTTAACTAAAATGAGGAGTTAATCCTAATGATAAAATTATAATGAAATAGTTTTGTGCTAAACCTGGAAAAAACCATAGGAGCTGCATGCTTCACCAATTTGCTGCACAATTTGTGTTCTGTTTTGAGAACCCAAGTTAATGATAGGAACATTTTCAAACTCAGAGACTTCAGAAAGACATGGTCTGTCGGATTCGGGTCGGATGTAGCTTTCGGGTAATTTTGAATAAATGACTCCAGAAGAAAGCACTTTGGTGTCCATAATATATGATTAAAATCTTTATATAGTATAAAGTATTTAAGTTAAAGGTAGCTAGGTTGGAAAAAGTACAAAGAAATATTCAAGAAAAGGAAAAAGACAAACTATCAAAAATAGAGTTCTTTGGGTTCAAGGAGATGAGGAATGAGTACCTTCGAGGAAGATGAGCTTTAAGTGTGACATAGCATACGTTTATATATATGCTTAAAAAAATTGCAGGGGGAGATGGTGGGTCATGTATTGTCCTTTTAAAATATTTTAGTTATTTTATTGAAAAACGTTAAAATGAAATAACATGGCCGCGGATCTCTTTTAATTTAATTACAATTTTAGATTGGATAGTTATAACATGAACAATGCAGCATTGTTAAAACTCTTAAAAAGAGTTTATTATTGAAGTCAACCAGAATTCAAAACTCAAATAATTAGTCTATACAGTTGTGTGTAGAAAACATCTGAATTACGAAGAAAAAAAGTATTTATTTATTTTTTAAATATTTTTGTTTTGTCAAATATTATAGTGACTATTGGTTTACTACTTATTAAAGATAAATAACTAGAGTTCTGAAATTTATACTCTAATTATTCTATATTTGCCAAATGAACTTATAAGCTATAAACTATAAGTTACCTCGAAAAAGGGACTTGCCAAACAGACCCTAAATGTAATATCTTTAATAACTGAATTAAATTGACACCTTCACAAAAACAATTTCTTAAATCTTTTTTACGTCTCATAAAAAAATTGCAATTGTAATATTTATCTATCTTAAAATAATTGTCATTTAAATCATCAATAAAATATTAGTAGTTCTTTTTTTTAAGAATCTAAAATGAATTATATTAATAATAGTTGAGAGCCCTTACAAGCACAAGGTGTGCCAAAAAGAAATCTCAAAAAGATTAAGTCTACAATGCAACAAAAAAAATACAAAAAGAAAAAGAAACTTAGTCGATGCTCATGCAAATAAATGGACTCGACTACCACATATGTGAGTTTAAGCTAAAATTAACATTATAAATTTTCAACCACCAAAACGAGTGTGATTTAACTTTATCAAACATATGCTGAATTATGTTTTCTTTAACCTTGAAGACTTAGTTGTTTCGCCCATTCCAAATAATCAAATATTAGTAGTTGTTATATTTATTGGTGGTGGATTTTTTGCACAAAACAGGCTGTGGTTTTAATTATTATTTTTATTAAAATATACTTTATTTAATGTGACTATTTCACCAACTATAATTAATAAAATTGATAGATGAAATTAATTTTATAATTAAAATTAACGCAACTAATTATTTTGCTATAAATTATATACTTCCTCTATTTTAAAATGAGTGTTGTTTTAGTTGTTTGAACACATAATAATAAGGATTGTAACTATATTATGTTAAAAGAAATAATATTTTTATTAAATTAACCCTATTTTAGTTTGTTTATTTGAAATCGATGCAAATAAAAATAATTAGATGATAGAATCGGAAAATGTTGCCTTGAAAATTAAAAACGCCACTCGTTTTAAATAATTTTTTTGAGTAAAATGACACTCGTTTTAAAATAGAGGAAGTACAATTTTTTATTTGGTTAGAAGGATCGTGTACAATTTAAATAGGATTATATGTGTGAGACAATAAAGTAGTACTGATCAGTGTCCCCGTGAGCTTAACTTAATTGGTTGGAGTAGGGACAAATGAAGAAGACTGGCGCCTACTAAAATAAAGGGGAGTAAATGATGAAGACTAAAAAAACGATTTAAGGTGACACTGTACGTTAGTGCAAAGATCGGAGTTCGAACCTTGATACGTCCACTTATTCACTTTTAAGGCAAAATTCAAGCCACTATATATCTGACAAAAAAAGTAGTATATACTAGTTAACCTAACAGAAAAAATTGAAATCTTTAGACCAAATATTCATGATTGAGGTTCGATTCCATTCCTCTACTTTTTATGTGTCATTTTATTATAATTTTGTTATTTCGTCTATCTACTAAACAAATATTTTCTGTGACAGAATAATAGATAAAAAAAAAGTAGTAAAATGAACCATTAGTAAACCACTTATTTTTATTAGCGAGAGGTACTCTCTCTGTCTCATCATATAAGAAAGAAAATATAAGAGAAAAAACACAAACATTAACTTTTTTCAAAAAAATTTACTCTCTCACTAATTTTTTCTATAACCAATAATCAATAATATATATATATATATATATATATATATATATATATATATATATTTCAATTCATAAATTATAGTTTAAATGGTATAAAATGTTAAAATTATTAAATCGGACACTTATAACTAAGGTTTCAATTAAGGTCCACACAATAAATATGTGTGAGTTTTCAATAACTCATCGATTTATCTATACTAACAAAAAAAATTAGATAAAATTGATCTATTGGGATCTCTACCCCTAAATTAATTTATTTGTAATTTCTTTCTTTTGGATGTGAGCCCTCTCCATTATTAAAAAAAAAAATAATTACACATTCCTTACAAAAAAAATCACTATTTCTTATTATATTTTTCTAATTTTTCTAAAAGAGTATAATTTTGTCATTTGAAAGAGGACAACATTAATGTTCATGTACCCTTTTTACCGTAAAATTCATAGACACAAAACAAAAGTGGATCTTATTGATCAATATAATATAGGTCAAATGTAGTCATGGATCTTTATATTTTGAGTTTATATTAGATAAATTTTAAAAAAAATTATGCAACATATATATATATATATATAAATCTTTTAATTGTGTAGAGTGTTGCACTGTTATCCTTTCAGTTTAATATTTAAATAATTTATCTGTTACAAAAAAAAAAACATTTAAAGAACCTATCTATTAATCATAAAGTAAACTTAAAGAACATATCTTTTTTTTTGTACACCAAAAACATAAATTGCTCCCGTCGGGGATCTAACTCTGAACCTCCTCCTACTCAACTAATATGTCCCCCCAACTCTTACCACTTGAACTAACAAGAATCTTAAAGATCATATCTAAGATCAAACTCAAAACTCAAAGGATCCTGAAAACATTTAACCTATAATATAATGAATTTAAAAAAAAAAACAATAATAATTTATCAAATTAATTTAGTAACCTTTAATTGATTCTTATCTTAATAAATACTACAAAGTAAAAAATAATAATAACTTGAAAGTTATAGTACTATTAGTCGTTGCCTACATGTTTATCGAATCATGATCATGTACGATCAATGACTTTGTGCAATCATGCTGTTACGATTTCGTAACAATCTAAGCTCGATTATACGATTTAAAATTTGAAAATTGTAATTTTACTTTTTATAAAATCAAGATATGTTTTTATTATGGATAGTTGACCGCAGATAGTCACTGACGACTTAAGGTCCAAATTCATATTTATAGAATCAAAAACTTGTATAGTCGATGACTACATGCAGTCATACGAATTTGCGATGTTTGATCTCAATCAAATAGTTCACAATTTGAAAACTACAATCTTATTACCTTTTATAACATCAAACGATCACAAATCTATATTTGCATGGCTGTAGGCAATCACTGTCGGCATTGGATACGAATCCATGTTTACAAGCACCCTCAATTTGTGGCCATAGAACAACATAAAATGAGAAAGACATCATAGTATGCTAGTAATGCTACTACTGTACTATATATGTATATTTTTCTCTAGAGTTTGTCGGTTACTTAATTCTCTAGAGTGCGGGACACGGTCTTAAAAGTTTTATTTGTGGTGGTGTAGGACTGCAAATCTAGATTCTGTTTAGAAAAAATAGTTTATAGTTGATGATTTTTAGTAAAATTAGTAGTTAAATTGATTTTTAGATATAAAATAACGTAAAATAGCATATGTATAATTAATATTGTAGAGCTATTTTTCATAATGAATTTAAAAGCTATAAATTATAAGTCATATGCCTAAAAAATGCGTCTTTCCAAACAGACACTTAATTAGTTGGTTATAGTTGAAGTTGCTTATCTTATTTCAATTAGACACACATAAAACAGACTACAATATTTAAAAAGAAAAAGTAGAAGTACTATATATTTTACATTCAGTTCAATTAACTAACAAATTTAATTTTGACTCGTCTCTAAAAGTCTAACCAAAAAATACTCAGTCTGATTCTGATTAGATGAATAAGATATGTCGGTAATTATATGAATTTAATATTTTGACGTTGGATTAAAAAATGATAAGAAGCATTGATAATATTTGACATTGAGGACATGTTGATCTCATGTGAGTGGTTTGTAATTTGCACTATACATGGCGTACAGCTCGGTTTCAAGACTGGAAAGATACTTGTTTCATGATCAGCATAATCCGGCCACTCCATGTGTGGATTTTGTCAATGCTTTCCCACTTAATTGGTTCTCATTTATTAGACGACTGCTTATGAAAGTTACATTTAACTTTAATAATTAATTAGTATCATCATCTCCATGTGCCATTTAATTATAATTGATCTTGCTACTATGTGTCATCAAGATACATCTTTAAGAACTTACAACTAGAAATTTTACATTGAAACAAAAAATAGTGACTTTTAAGAAGTTGAATATAAAAATTAAAATAATTTCATCATATTAATGTGTCCCTTAAAAATATATTAATTTTGGAAGGAAATTAGCAAGTTTTCTCCCGTATGTTTTACTCGCACACCCTATATTTATGGGGGACGCACGACGCGAGAAATAGGGTGGTTGTGAGTGCATGAGAAATGGGGGTGTGGAGCATACAAGAAATATCTATATAGATATATCGGACGCACAAATAAAACATGTGAGAAGAGGTTTGCTTACTTCCTCCTACATGAGAGAAAATTAGCAAACCCCATTAATTTTATCTGATTGATTATAACTTGTGGGGTCATATTTGGTGGTTTGTTAATATTTTGATTTTTGAGTTTGACATTGAGAAGACTTGGTCTAAAATATGATTAACCAATAAAATTCCAGAATATTTGCACATCATTTGTCTCCATATGTATCTTTTCAAGTGGTCGACAGTGAATTATAGGTATCCATCCATCTTGATTTCATTCCAAACGTGATTTTTGTTCAATTTTTTACATCAATCAATTCAGCTTAAAATACACTCTTATAGTTTGAATTACGTCTGTGATACGACTAGAGTTATGTATGAGTTGGTTTTGAAAATTTAAAACTATGAAATTAGAGAGACCAAAAGCGCATTTGCATCTAAAATTAATCAAAAAATTTAAATACTCTAAATTTTATCGAGAAACAACTTTTGATAGTACAAATCCTATCTAAAAATATTTTCTACTAGTACAAATATCATCTGAAAATATTAGACAATAGTGTTTTTCTTAATATGAACAATATGAATAGTTGAAGAGCAATCATCTAATACTATAACATGGTGTTTACTAGTCCAATAATACCTCTTCTCACTCAATGGCCCATAGTTCTCTCAGTGGCCCAAATTCATAGTTTATTGCCATTTGAAGGTAAATTTCTCTCCCCACCCTCCTTGGTTCTCTCCCCCCCCCCCCCCCCGACTACTCATTTTGCCCTTACTTGCGCACCAGAGAAATTTGAATAAAATTTTCCAAAATTTTCATACAATATCGGATTATAAAATCCGAGCCTAACAAAGTTAATTAGGGGATAAGGGAAAATAATCCGAACTGGATAGGGAAAATTAATCTGAACTGTTTTAACTATAAATTAGCTACAAATTAATTAACTACAAAAATCGTTGTAACTAACAACAACAAGTTTTCATTCTCTCTCTCCTTATTCTCTCTTATGAGTCAACAACAACAACATCATCAAAATAATGTTATAAAAACTTAGAGGTTAGAAATGTTATTAAAGTTTTGTTACCAACCAACAACAACAACAACAACAACAACAATAACAACAATATGTTTGTTCTCAACAACAAAAGAAGCACAAAACTACAAAATACACCACCACCAACAAAAATAAACAAACAAAATCACAAACTACGAAAAAACAAAAAACCAAATATATAAATACATAAGTTCAAATTAGCTAGGAATTAGTTAGGAATTAACTACGAAAATTCGGGTTTTATACATCGAATATGCTAAAACCCCTACAAAGTTTGATTATATAATCCGAACTGTATTTATTTTCACAGGAAAATGAAGGAAAATTTTGGATCCTATGAAAGTTAAAGAGAAACATGGAAGATGAAAAGAGAAATTTTCCATTTGAAGTTTACTTAGAATCGAAGAAGAACTAAATTACATAGCCCACCAATTTTACTTGTACCTAATATAAACACCTAAACTTACCAAACTAATTTCATTTTAAAAAATTAAAAAAAAAATTGTTTTTTCTCACAGCCCCACCAAAATTTTATTTACCAATTACCGGACCTTAAAAAACTAAAATTTCAATATTGATATTTATATTGAAACACTCATTTTTGAAATGATTGATAGAGAATTAGTAGACAAGTAATTGTTGAGAGAAAAAGTGATACTTGACGATTAAAAACGAACGTGTCTTGAAAATAGATTTGACATATCAAAATTTTCATTTTTGTGGAAAGAGCTAGTAATTTTGAAAATAGAAGTTTCTTTTTGGTGACATAAAATTCTTGACTAGAAAATTTTTTCTTCTAAATATTGATACAGAATGATAAACACCGATTGATGAAAGTAATTCATGAAATAGTTTTGTGAACTTTAGACTTGTAAATTCTTGTAATTTAATAGGAAATAAATAATTTGGAAAATGAGTGTTTGATTTATAGGTGAGAAAATGAAAGAATTTGACACAAATATATTTAGAAATGAAATTGAAATAAAATAAAGAAAAAAGAAGAAATGAAATACAGTAGAAAGGGCGCGCACTCTTTTTCATCTAAGAGAGAATAATAAGCTGATGAATGAAAATCACCACAAAGAAAAAAGTTCTTGATAAAATCAATTTTAGTCCAATCCAGAATATCAGAGCGAATAATCTTAATTATACAAAGTGTGAAACTTAGCAAAATTTATTGTTTTGACAAATATCACATGCCTCATTTATATAGGATTGATTCATGATGAAATAACACATAAAAGCTAACTAAAAAACAAAGGGAGTGAATTATTGTTAAGAATAATGCTTAAATATCTTTTGAATATTTAATATTTATATATGTTTTAGATTAATATTTAAAACATGTTAAGATTTATATTTTTGTTTAATTGTTATTTAAGATCAATATGATCTAAAAATATATTTTTGTAGCTCCATAAATAGAGTCTTATACCATGAATAATAATGAGAACAATGAATAATATATTTGTTATATTCTCCGATCTTCATAGCTTCTCCGTATAATAAGAGATAGTGTTGGTTTAGTGGAACATTTTTATTTGCCATAATGAACATGCTTAGTGGAACTCTTTATTTATCACTATGATAATCATCAACTTTGGTTCTCTTCCTTCAATTTGGGTTATGTCTTCTCCAATTTGAACCGAACATTCTCTTTATTTGATCATGAAATGAACTAAGACATCATGGACTCTTCTTGCACGTACCCTTATCATACGACCTTCTAAACTTTTAATTGTTTCACTTATGCCTTCTTAGTGTATGTCCTCATCATCACTGAATCTTTTGAATATGAAAATTTAAGTATGAATATATTCTTATTTTAACTTTCATTTTTGTAAATATTGAGTACGTTCATATTCATTTAAGTGATTTTAAAAAAAATAATAACCAATATTGTCACTAGATGTAATTTTTTTTCTTCTAATATCCATACTAGATCTCCTCAACATGAAATCACTTTTGAAATGATCCATTAATTTTTCATATTTAGTTTTATGATTTAAAAAAATTATTTCTAGCGATCAACAAAATACGTCAATAGAAAACAATTTAAGGTGTTTGGAAGATGAAAAAATTTTGATATGAGAAAAAACTTACAGATAAAAATTTTCAGTACAAATATTCATGTTAGTGATCTTAAAGATGAAAAGTTCTAGCATAAAAAAATTATTTATTGTTGGTTAGACTCAAAATTTTGATGCCTAGAGTTCTGACTTGGGCCGCTTGACCCATGAGCCCACCCTGATTAATATAAGAGTATCAATGGTTTGTATACGGATCTATATGGATCGGAGAATAACCTAAAATCCATCATATTGTCTTCTTTCTCTCTTCACCTACCGCCGCTGGCTCTTCTATCTCAGATTCGTATCTTTCCTCGTTGTGTCACCCCACCGCAGCCTCTACCAATCTCTCTCGTTGTCTCCGATATCACCTTGTCGTGCAAGTAAAATCTTCTTTCTCAGTATTTTTATCTCATGGGTATTTCCTTGATTTGTAGCTCATTGTCACCGATTCGCTTCAAGTTCGACAATCAGTTAGGTTATTGTTTTGATTTTTTAAAGTTATTAATTTATGATTACGAGGTTATTAATTTTTGAAATCTTATTATGATGTTTTTGATTGCGAGATCGAGGATATGGATTATGATTACGTTATTTATTTTTTTCATGAGCAAAATTAAAATTGAAAAAATGACGAAAATATGGTAGCAAGTGCTCCAATAGATCATTAAGAGACTTTGATACCATCTTAGAATTGAGAGTTGCACCTAACTCAAATTTATAAAATCAGACTTATAAGGTAATAATAACCTCTACTTATAATATTTTATAATATTTCAGTTGTATATGATTGATTATTGATTGTGTTGTTGATTTATTGTTTTATTGTTAATGTTGAATATTTATTTCTTGATATAAATTTTTGGAGCACATCAGGTGAGCTCTTTCTTTCAACCAAATTCTTTCAATATGCAGAAGCTGGAAATTGTTGAGTTTACAATAAGGAACATGTAAGTACTTGCCGCGTCCATTTTGGTGTACAAGAACACAACAATTCACTACAATTGGGATTCATACATTCAAAACATTTATGATTGCTTGATTAAAATTATATAGTTGATATTCTTCTAAGATAGTTTGAATTATATATAATTCAATATAATAATAAGGCAAGGTTTGACAGTTCAATCATGTGCAAGTAATGCAAGTGGTGTAGATGCTTGAAGTTCCAATTCATTTGGACTCCATTTTGTTCCAATCAAATGAGGTTAACAGAGCGCATAACTCAATGGTTTTGCTGTTGTTGAAAAGAGAAAGAGCTTCAACGAATTTTCACGAACTTCCCATAACATAGATAGTCACCAGAGGCAGCAAGGAGGTCAGAGAAGATTTTCTAAAGAAAGGAACGAGTTCCACGATGGAACATGAGTCTGGTGGGTTGGTTAGGGTAACCAAATGAAAGTGAAGGTTGAAGTTTGATAAAGAGAATATTAAAGTCAAAAGAGACAATATCAATATAATTATTGTTTTCTTCTATGAAATCACATCAATGACAACCTTATTCAGGATGAGAATTACAGTTTGGGGAAAGAGTCACGCAATATATAGAATAAGTGAAATCATAAGTTACATATCTAATATAACATTCTCGAGTTCAAAGAATCATATATACCGATATTTAAACTCTTTACATTAGATCCACAATCTATAGTCTTAGGAATGTAATCAAATCAAATCAAATGGTTAACAATCTCCCAAATGCGTGTATCCATTTTACCCACAATGCGGAGAATTCCATCTCCAACACAACACACTTACGCGGAAATTGTAGTGGGAAAATGAAGAAGAACGAGTAAAGAAGAACAAAGAAACTTGTGAATTTAAGACGCGTGCACCTAACATTCTTCTTCTTCTTCTTCTTCTCTTCATCAAACATTCAAACACCTTCTCTGCATCCCTTTCCGTTCACCGAAAATGGAGAATTCAACTCAAGAATCCCACCTCCGATCCGAAACCTCCGTAACCTATGATTCTCCTTATCCTATCTACTCCATGGCTCTTTCTCCAAACACCAATTCTCACCCAGAACAACGCATCGCCGTTGGTAGTTTCATCGAAGAATACAACAACCGCATCGATATTCTCTCTTTCAACTCCGAAACCCTCTCAATCAAACCTCAACCTTCACTTTCCTTTGATCACCCTTACCCACCTACCAAACTCATGTTCCATCCTGCCACTCATTCTTCTCTCCAGAAAACCTCCTCGGACCTCCTCGCTACCTCCGGCGACTATCTCCGTCTCTGGGAAGTGAAGGAAAATTCGGTTGAGCCTCTTTCTCTTTTTAATAATAGTAAAACCAGTGAGTTTTGTGCTCCTTTGACGTCGTTTGATTGGAACGAAATTGAGCCGAAGCGAATTGGAACTTCTAGTATTGACACTACTTGCACAATTTGGGACATTGAAAGAGGTGTTGTTGAAACGCAGCTTATTGCACATGATAAAGAGGTTTATGATATTGCTTGGGGTGAATCAAGGGTTTTTGCTTCGGTTTCTGCTGATGGGTCTGTTAGGATTTTTGATTTGAGGGATAAAGAGCATTCTACTATTATCTATGAGAGTCCTCAACCGGATACCCCTTTGCTTCGTTTGGCGTGGAACAAGAAGGATTTGAGGTATATGGCAACTATTTTGATGGATAGTAATAAAGTTGTGATTTTGGATATTAGGTCGCCGACTACACCTGTGGCGGAATTAGAGAGACATCGTGCTGGTGTTAATGCGATTGCTTGGGCTCCAAGAAGTTCTAGGCATATTTGTTCTGCTGGTGATGATACACAGGCTCTTCTTTGGGAGTTGCCTACTGTGGCTGGTCCAAATGGGATTGATCCGGTGTCTATGTATTCGGCTGGTTATGAAATTAATCAGCTTCAATGGTCTGCTGCTCAGCCTGATTGGATTGGAATTGCTTTTGCCAACAAGATGCAGCTTTTGAGGGTTTGAGTTTGAGTTTCAGGTGAGGGAATAACTTGTTATTTTTTTAAAACCTAATATGCATTGTTGTGTTGTTTAGTTGTGACTGATGAGTAGTGTAATCTTACTTGATCATGTGTTAATTAGAGAGGATTCACTTCTTATGTGTATACATGAAACAATGTAATGTATGTTATGGCTTCTTTTGGTGGTCTTAAACTGCTGCAGTCTGTCATATGTGAAATTGAATTGATAGTGTGATGGTTGGGGCAAACTATTTTAGTATTTTACCTTCATAGTTTACTGATAGCAGAAATTGATGTTGCATTTGTTTGTTGAATTGAAGATGGTATTGACATATTTAACATTGTAAATGCTGCCCATCTAGATAGATGATGCTATTAAACTTCAAATCGATTGTTATTGAACACCCTAACCCCTTTTATGTATGTCTCAGCTCACTGCTCAGTAGTAGTTTTGACTTTTGATCATGTGGTATTAGTTTTCGATGAAGATAGTTTATATGCCTGAGTGGTGGCAATCTAATGAATGCTTATTTATTAGACTTTGCTTAAGCCTTTATGTGGTTTAGATTTATCCTTGTCATTTATGTGTAGACATTTTGTCAAAGAAGTATAGTAGCAGTTAAGCTTAAAGAAATTTTATACTACAATTATACGAGCTGCATTTCGTATATGATTGAATATTTGTCAGTAAAGAATAAAAAAGTAAGTAAATTGTCTGGGTATTGCAGAATTAGAATATTACAATGCATAACTGGTTATAGAAGAGTCAATAAGATAAAAAAAAAAAAAAACTGCAGTAGCCTGCATTATAGTAGAAACATGATAGTATTGTTTATTTGTTTTAGCTGACTTGAGTATGTTAGAAGAAAACTGTGGTAGCCTGCATTATATAACCATTGCATAACTTTGAAGGTCTGCCCAAAATCTCTTGCCCTCATTATTCATTAAGAATTTGCCTCTTGTTGAGGTCCATTTGATTTTCAGCATGCTGTTCTGCATTGCAAATGAAAATAATGTTTGGTGGCTTTGGTATTTTGTTTAAAAAAAATCTCTGGAGCAATTTTATTGAGAAGCTCCAGAATATTGTAATTTGTTGCCCTCATAAATTATTGCTTCTTTAGGCATCATTTGTTACTGTTATTTATAACTATATTTAGTTTCTATCTCACTTCACACCTTGTACGTTCTTCCTGTCTTGATTTTCTGTTTTAGTGTTAAAACTATTTGCCTCTTATAAAAAAAAACCTATTTGCCATGATTTTCAACATTTACACTATGACTTATCCGCAAATTGTGTAGTTTACATATATAAGTCACGTAACCTTGAAACTTCCCATCAGAAAATGCTATACTCGATTTCCGGCGGTTTAAGTAGCTATATACCTGCAGCCTCTCCCCTTTGGATGCCTAAAAATATTTGCGTTTTTCTGAATATAGCTGTGCATTTTGGAGTAACACTACTCCGTGAATCAAACTGTGCGCTGATGAATATTTGGTATCATGGTGGGTATGCTTGAATCATGGTGACTTACTGTGATTTTGCATAAGCTACAATGCCAGAATCACGGTGACCTTGTAGCTTCTGCAAAATCACGGTAGGTCACCTTGATTCTTACATATGCACTGTGATACCGAACATATTCAACAACATCCCGTGTTTGTTTGACTGGATCATTTAGTTGCAAAGCTTATGGCTTGAATTCAGTTAAAGTTTTGTGTGATCAATTTTAGGATTGGATATGCGGTTTATACTCATACTAGTTGGTCTGCTTAATGCATTTACCATTTTCAGAAGCTAACATATTCACAAACGCGGTACTTACTTGACCTCATTTGTTCCTTTCCTGCAGATATCGTGGTATTGGTAACAAAGTTCTCAATTGTGTGCCGACTAGATTAACTCAAGTAAATGTGTGCCGGATGACAAAATTTGTGCCCCTGCCCCAACAAATGTTGGGAAATGAGTTGGCAAAGACAGTTTTTTAATTGCTTAGACATTTTTATTTTAAGTTGAATATGTAATTTTAAAAAATGATAAAAAAGGTAGAAGTTATGTTGCTAATGCACATGATATATAAACAAATAAAATGTGCTAGAAAAGTGATTATATTTATCTTGCATTTTTTTTTTACTATTTATAAATTTTCTTGTCAAAAAAAAAAAAACTTTATAAATTTTGAGACCATGGACATGATTTGGACCGCAGGCTGTGGAAGTTTGAACCAGTAAACTCCTAGCTGACAATTAGATTTGAGTTCACCCAAACCTGGTTTAAAAATGTCATCACTCGAAACTTGGTTCTTTATAAGAGACGTCATTTGTAAATGTAGTGAGATGGATCATTAGCTTATCATTGTTGGCTTGCATGCTGTTTAACTTGTGATGCATTATAATTGTTGACCTTGCTTTGACATGTTTGATTTTTTAGAGTAGAATTGATTTTATTTGAAGGTAAAAATTGTAGTTTTTAATTTTAGAATTGATCTTTTATTCATTTCACTTTTATATGAATCTATTATAAAATAAACCAATTATCATTTTGTTTTGTACCAAAAATAAAATAAAAAAATAAATCAATTAATTCAAAATGTTTTTTCTCATGGTAGAGACAAACATATACCAAGACATGTTACAATTGCAAACAAAATGGAGAGAATCTCATCTTATAAGAAATAAATGAATATCAAAACAATGAGTTTAATTAGTTAATGAATAATGACCAATTTAGTGAAATTAAAAATAATTTATCCGGAGTAAAACATAACAAAGGAAGATCAAGCAAAAAAGGATGGAGATTTCCAGCGCTCTGCTAGGGTTGGACAAAGCAACACATGAACTTTCCAAAGATGAAGAAGACCTGAAGGAGAGAAGCACAAGGAAGGTTAAAGAAGGAGATCAACAACCTGAAGATTCTCCATCGGTGCAGATCCAGGATATGCTTGGAAAGACAACAGGGAGCTCGGGAACGAAGGGCCATGGCATCATGTCCTACAAGGATATGGTTGTGGGTGATGATGGTGGAAGGGATGAAGAAATGATGAGTGAGTCTGACAAGGAGGAAGAGAAAGAAGCAAGGGGTGATGAAGGGATAGTAATTGAAGAGCACATGCTTGGGAATTATGAGTGTCCAGCATTTGTTTTATCAAAAGAGGAAGAGAAAAGAATTTATCGTCCTTGGAGGAGAGGAATTATAGTGAAGCTATTGGGAAGAAGAATATGATACAAAGCTCTAGAAACTCGTCTGAAACAAATGTGGGTTAAGAAAGGAGTTATCAATATAATTGATTTGAGCAATGATTATTACTTGATAAACTTTACTAATGAAGAAGACCATCATGATGCGCTTATGAATGGACCTTGGTTCATATATGATCATTATTTGACGGTGAAAGAATGGAGCCCAAACTTTCACCCACAAAGTGACACCATTAAAAATGTTGCGGTGTGGGTACGAATTTCGGGTTTGCCGATTGAATATTATGACGCCAAAGTTCTCGGTTGCATTGGAAATCGGATTGGCAAAACAATAAAAGTTGACACGAAAACCTTGATGCAAGAAAGGGGGAAGTATGCACGAATATGTGTAGAGGTGGACTTAACAAAACCTTTGTTAGCCATGTTCACTATTAAGAGTATGAAGTATAACGTGGAGTATGAGGGACTACATCACCTTTGTGTAACTTGTGGTATGTTTGGTCACTATAAGGAAGGTTGTCCAAACAAAGTGACAACTGTGGAGGTGGTGCAAGGAGGAGGGACGGGAGAAGGAAGTGTCGGGCTTGCTGGCAGTAAGGATGCAGGACCATGGTTGATAGTTCAAAAACAAAAAAGAGGAAAGAAGACGGCGTCGGGGACTGGGAACAAAGCTCCGGCAAAATTAAACTCAGCAGCACAAAACACGGGATCTCGGTTTGAAGCGTTACGTGAAGAAATTCTAGATATTGAAATCTTGAATGCTGGAAATAATGACAATGCACATGAGCCAATAGAAAGTCCACACGTGGAAGGAGAGAGAAGCTTGACAGTTGCCAAGGAAAAGCACAATAATGACAAAATCATTGTGCAAAAAAGGAATATCTAGGAAATAAATGAAGGAAGAGGGAACAACATGAGTCAGCCTGCTTTTGTTACCACCAATCAAGAGAGACACGTGAAGACCACCAAGCTAGCAACACGTGGGACTGAAAATTTCAAAGGAAGATCAAGTGGCAAATTCAGTAATTCAATGAGATCAACAAGGGAGACATTGGGGAACCTACAAGGAGCACAACAATTGGAGGAATTTTTTGCTGCCCACTTTAATAAAGTCAATATAAATGGAAGCTCATTTCAGCATACTGAATTGGGCCTCAAATGGGCTTGAAAGATTCAACTAAGCCTAATATACCCAGACCTCCAGACAGTGTAAATGCACCCCTTCCTAATAACAACCCTCTTATGCAAAATATGGGAGAGGTGGGGCAAGAGGGAGGAGAAGATTTCATTGATGTTGATGACCAAGGATTGGCTGGCTTGTTAGACTCAGACATGGAAGTAATTCAAGAAACACCAGAAATTGCTCAATGAGTTGGAAGTGGTTTTTGGAAGGTGCTATTTTTTCATGTATAATTTTTGTTATTATGAATAGACAAAATAGAGTTTTTGTGTGGAACTGCAGAGGTGCAGCTAACACATCTTTCTTTAGATATTGCAAGCAATATGTGGTGTCTTGGCAACCTGTCATGTTGGTTATTATGGAGACTAGATGTGTCCCTGAAAAATTGAAGAGAACTTTCAATTTATTGGGATATGATGGTTTTTTGGCGACGGATACAAATGGATATTCTGGCGGTATTGTGGTGGCGTGGAAAGTTAACAATTTTATGGTACAACTGGTTGATAAAAAGTTCCAGTTCATTCATATGAAAGTTAATTTTCCTAATGGTCGAATGTGGTATTTCTCTGCTATTTATGCAAGCCCTCAGGAAGCCAATAGAAACTGTCTATGGCAAGATTTGAAGAATATAGCTGCAAATATGAATGAGCCATGGCTGGTTGCAGGTGATTTTAATGATATTTTGGGAAGACATGAGAAGAAAGGGGGTGCACCAGTGTGTATGAGGAAGTGCTTTAAATTTAAAGAACGTATTGATGATTGTAAGTTAATGGACCTTGGTGCTTGTGGTTCAAAATTTACATGGCGTGGCCCAATGTTTCATGGGAAACGTATTTATGAAAGACTTGACAGAGCTCTATGTAACGACATTTGGCGAGTAGAGTTTCCGGAAGGGTTTGTTAGAAACCTCCCAAGGTTAGACTTTTCTGATCATCACCCAATTTTAGTTTGTTCGCATGAAGAGTTATATGAAAAAGCCCCAAAACAATTTCGTTTTGAGAGTGTTTGGCTCATTGAAAATTCATATCATGATATGCTGAAAGATAGCTGGGAGGTTAACAACTCCATTACAAATAATATGAAAAATGTTCAACAAGGCATCAAGAGTTGGAAGTTCACGCATTTCGATCAAATCCGTCATAAAAAAAGAGAACTTGAGGCGAGACTAGGAGGAATACAAAGACAGATTCAATGTGGGGGTAATGTGAGAGGCTTGATTGTGTTGGAGAATAAGCTTCAACGTGAACTGAACACTATTCTACAAAAGGAGGAATTGATGTGGTTCCAGCGATCCCGTGCACGGTGGCTAACTGATGGTGATAGAAATACCAAATATTACCATGTGAAAACAGTGGCAAGAAGACGGAAGAATAATGTCATAACCATTAGGAACACAAATGGGCAATGGGTGGAAGATATTGATCAAATTAAAATTTTGGTTAATGATTATTATAAGCATTTGTTTGCTTTGGAACATACTCAATGTACGTGGCAGCAAACAGAAGTTACCTTTCCTTTGCTAGAGCATGAGCACATGATCAAGTTAGGTGCTCCTATTCAAAATGAAGAGGTCAAAAGAGCAATGTTCAGCATGAATCCTTGGAAGGCGCCTAGACCGGATGGTTTTCCGGCTGGTTTCTTTCAAAAATCTTGGGAGGTAGTGGGAAGCAATGTTTGTGATTTTGTCAAAGAGGTTTGGCGGAATCCGAGTCATATTGCAACCGTCAACCAAACAGACATATGCTTAATTCCCAAAATGCAACAACCAGAGTTTGTGAATCAATTCAGGCCTATTTCTTTGTGCAAAACTATTTATAAAGTGGTAAGTAAAGTAGTTGTTGAACGTTTGAAGGTGTGCATACCATTAATTATATCTCCTTTTCAGACTGGTTTTGTGCCGGGACGAAATATTCATGAAAATATAGTAGTTGCTCAAGAAATGATTCACAGTATGCTTAAGATGAAAGGTCATAAAGGATATTTTGCTATTAAAGTTGATTTATCTAAAGCATATGACAAATTGAATTGGGAATTTATTTGGCGTGTGCTAACAGAACTGAAATTGCCGGATAATATTGTTAATCATATTATGCATGCAATTACTAGTGTGGAAACCAATGTGAAGTGGAACGGTGCAAGATCAGATTATTTTCGTCCTCAACGAGGTATTCGACAGGTGATCCCATTTCTCCATACATTTTTGTGATGTGTATTGATAAGTTATCTCACCTTATCACACACGCGGTGGAAAATGGTGACTGGAAGGCCCTTAGAGCGGGTAGAAGAGGCCCAACAGTGTCGCATCTCATGTTCGCTGATGATTTGTTGTTATTTGGTGAAGCTATGGAGGGCCAAATGAAGTGTGTTATGAATATTCTACAAAATTTTTGTAGACTATCTGGTCAACAAGTGAGTCAAGAAAAAACTAGTATTTTCTTTTCTAAGAATACTAGTAGAGGAATTAAGGATAAATTGTTACAACTATCTGGGTTCCGGGAAACAACATCTCTTGGAAAATATTTGGGTGTTCCTTTACTTGGTAGAGCTCCAAAAAAACAAGATTACAATTATATTGTTGAACAGGTTAGCATGAAGTTAACAAATTGGAAAGCGAATCATCTATCCTTTGCGGGAAAGGTGACTTTAGCTAAAAGTGTGATGGAGGCGATCCCGATATATCCGATGATGACTACAATTATTCCAAAGTCTTGTATTGATGAGATCCAAAAAATGCAACGAAAATTCATATGGGGAGATACCGATCAGTTGAGACGATATCATGCGGTTGGATGGAATACGTTGACACGACCAAAAGCGAGTGGTGGTTTGGGGTTGAGAAGATTAGACGTTATGAATAAGGCTTGTATTTTGAAGTTGGGAAGGCAACTACAGTCTGGTTCGCAGGATTTGTGGTGTACGGTGATGTGGGGTAAATATCGTAGAGACGAGGAGCAAAATAATGTCACTGTTAGAAGCACTGACTCGCATCTTTGGAAGGCTATAGTGAGACTCTGGCCGGTGCTTGAGGATTATGGTTTTTGGTCGATTGGCAATGGTATGAATGTTAGTTTATGCAATGATACATGGATAGATAAAGATCTCCGTATTAGAGACTTGGATTTGAATGTTCCTGATCAATTAAAAGATGCTACAGTTGCTGCATTAGTTAATGAGGCTGGACTATGGAATATGGACCTGTTAGTTGGATGGTTGCCACGATATATTATTAATAAAATTTCAGCTTTACCTCCACCTAGTAACAATGTTGGTGTTGATGTGAGATGTTGCATGGAAAACGAAGAAGGCAAGATAACAGTAGCTGAATTATATAATATTTTGTGTGGTTTTGATAATGATAATCATGATGTGGAGTGGGAAAGGATATGGAAGCTACAAGTTCCAGAGAGAGTAAGGTTCTTAACTTGGTTAATGAAACATGGGAGGCTTCTAACAAACTCTCAAAAGAGCATGATGGGATTGGGTTCAGCAATGTGTGGTTATTGTAGAGACGTACCGGAAACAATCATTCATGTGATGCGCGATTGTCCTTTAGTGATGCCGTTGTGGTTGAATGTGGTGCATGATAATGCTAGAAGCTGGTTTTTCTCTTGTAATGTGCACCAATGGATAACAATGAATCTATGTACAGAGGTGGGATTGAATAGAGAAATAGATTGGAGAAATTATTGGGCTATGGCATGTCACTATATTTGGAGTTGGAGAAATAAGGAGAATCATAATGAAAATTATTATAGGCCTTATAATCCAGCTAGTGTGGTGATGAGAAGTTTAAGAACATACAACTTGGTTGTGAGTGAATCCTCACTCCAAGTTGAAACTAGACAACGTGTGGTGTTTGTGGGTTGGAAACCACCACCAACTGGGTGGGTGAGATTGAATACGGATGGATCTTGTAGAGACGGTGGTTATATCGGTTGCAGTGGAATTATAAGAGGAAGTAATGGAGAGTGGTTAGGAGGTTACGCCAAATATATTGGTATTGGTAGTGCCTATTTGGCGGAACTATGGGAAGTTTTGGAAGGACTTCAATATGCAAGAAGAATGCAATTTCAATATATAGAGTTGCATGTAGACTCACTTGTTGTTGCCAAAGCCATCATGTCGCAAGGGAATGGAAGCTGGAGGGGAAGAGCTCTTGTAGAGAGGATTCATCGGTTGCTTACTCTAGATTGGGTAGTTGTTATTAAGCACACTTACCGGGAAGCAAATCAATGCGCGGATGCTCTAGCCAACTACGGATGTTCAATGGACAACGGAATTATTTATTTTGACAGGTGTCCAAGTAGTTTTAATAACTTACTACTTTTTGATGTATTGGGTAATACTACCCCTCGTGTAATTTCTTTGTAATCTCCTTTGTTTCGGGCTTAGGCCCTCATGAATATAAAAAAAAAAAAAATAATTTATCCGATATGAACTCGCCGGCCCTAGTTTCTTGAGAGAAAAATTTTCTCTCTTCTTTCTAAACTTTTTTTTCCTCTCTTGTTCATTGGAGAGGAGGTGGTATTAGGTCATTTTTGACTTAGAATTACCCCTTAACATTTGTTTTTTCTTCTTTTTAATATAAATAAATGGTTTTTCACATATATTAAGTTTTCTTTTGTGTTTTTTGTTAGTGATTTCGCCGTCTAAGTGTGGTGTAGTGTTGTTCGTCGTCTTGTGCAGCGATATGTTGTTCGTCGTTTTGTGCGGCGTTTGTTGATTTCTCATATTGTTGCGGTGTTCATTTGTTTCAGTTTGGAAGATCGACTTCATTCAATTACATACTCAATCATTGATTTGGACATCAATGTTGCAGATCCAGAGACATGAATATCCCGACACTTTAGTTTTATCATATTATTTGTAGTAAATATTTTACCGTTATATGTTATTAAATTGGATACTGTGAGACCCCAGAGGGTGTGGTTGAGCGGTTGAGGCTCATCCTCCCTTAACCAAGAGTCGATGGTTCGATCAGCTATTCCATCTAGTGAGGGGAATAGTCACTGTATTCGGCGGTTGACACCTTGGTCTCGACCAAAAAAATTAGATACTGTGTGTTTGTTTGCAGATTTATCTCTTACATTTTTTCGCAATATTGAATATGTAGTTATTGGATATATTCTATCAATTTAAATGAATTAATATCATTTAGACCATCCTCTCTAACCAATCTTCCTAAGAAAGGAGTTGACTAGTTGGTGCATAT